>OY294068.1:62965390-64165390 GCA_958510875.1 Endomychus coccineus | reverse complement strand
ATGAATTCGATTCATCTATTTGAATGATTACAGTTATTCTAAATTGCGGAAATTTAGAAAAGTGACAATCACGGAATATACATTCGGAGCTCACGCACATGTATTGAAATTATGAACTGTTCAAACGGAATTCACGTGTAATATTCGTATTTACTGCCTGATCTAAAATAAATGATATTTCAAAATTTAAGCTTCGTTACAATAGATTTTAATGCTAGTGATTATTTTGAGCTGATTGACTGGCAGAATAATGTAATCACATCATCTCCATTATTGAGAGATTTATCAGACGACGATATAAGGATAATGATAGGTGATAAAACATTCTCAGCCTTGGACGACATGGAGTTCTATTTGTTTCCCTGTCACACGCAACCAGTCGAGAGATGTGTGAAACATGTGACTGGAGATTCCAATTCAGTCGTCGGTCAGGAAGCTCGGGATGGATTTATTCGTGCAAGAATTTATTCAAGAGAAATTTTGCCCTGATTTGAAACTAAAGCAGATTACAATACTACAAAACAGAGCCAAATTGTGATTTTTTTTGATAATTTTTGTTAATTTAGTTTTTAATATTTGTTTAAATTACTTATGTACCTGTTACCTGTGCCTTTTAAGTATTAAAATATAATTACTTTCTACGTCTCACTTCTATTCCTGGCTTAAACCAAATAGAATCTTATTTCTACCCTCTTATTAAGTATCTGTAGAGCCCTGAAGATGTCACTTTATTGAAAAAAGCAATGTAGGTATATTATCAGTCTACGCATGGGACAAGTTTTCCGCACTATTGAAAATTTGAATTTTGCGAAAAAAAAATTTAAAAAAAAAGTATCTGTAGAGCCCTGAAGATGTCACTTTATTGCAAAAAGCAATATAGGTATATTATTGGTCTGAGCAAGGGGCAAGTTTTCCGCACTATTAGGAATTTTAATTTTGCGAAAAAAAAAGTATCTGTAGAGCTCTGAAGATGTCACTTTATTGAAAAAAGCAATATAGGTATATTATTAGTCTAAGCAAGGGGCATGTTTTGCGCACTATTACAAATTTGAATTTTACAAAAAAAAATTTTGATGTAGTTTTCACTCCACCCTAGTGGACACGCCAAAATTGGAATTAAAATTATACAATAATTATTATTAATAAATTAATAATACACTTATAAATAGATATATAAAATTATGTTTCGCTAAAACTAGTTCAGTTGAAAATATTGCTCTGTATACTATAAAATAGGTTCCGTATTTAGATTTGTTTTAATTGAAATCTAAATTTATAGACACTGCAATTTTTAATAACTTTAGACAAATCTGTGTATACCTCATCATTTTTAAATATTGTATGAATGAGTCAATCAGAAATTGCAACTGGTATTAAATACCTTAAAAATAAATACACCTCTAAACATGATCAAATACCAAGCTTCTTAATAAAAGATTGCGCCTCTGTGCTCGTTTTCCCATTACAGATTTTGTTCAATCTGATAAATTTCCTAGTATTTGGAAAAAAGCAAAGATTATTGCCGTTCACAAATCTGGTGATGTTGGAAATATACTCAATTATCGTCCAATTGCGATATTGTCTAACTTATCTAAGGTCTTTGAGATGTGTCTGTATCAACGCATTCATAGTACTTTCTCACATATGATATCACCAAACCAAAATGGATTTGTCAAAAAGGGATCTACGGTTACGAATATAACTTGTTTGAACACTTATATTGCTGCTGTTCTTGACAACCAAGGACAGGTTGACGTATTATATACAGATTTTTCGAAGGCCTTTGATAAACTTGATCACACTATTCTTCTAGACAAGCTCAATTCCATTAGATTCAGTACCTCCTTCGTAGCGTTTTTGTGCTCATACCTCATCAGTAGATCGCAGTTCGTGCAGTGTTATGATCAAAGATCAGATTCATTTATCACCAAATCTGGTGCGCCTCAAGGCTCAAACCGTGGTCCTCTGCTGTTCCTGTTATTTATTAATGATTTGGCTGAAACCATAATCGGCTTGAAACTAATTTTTGCTGATCACTTGGAAATATTTTTAGTTAGAAATAAAGACCATAGATGACTGCTATGCATTACAAAATGATCTGGACAATATTTTTGAATGGTGCGCAACAATAAATTGAGTGTAAATATTGGTAGATGTTGTATTGTTAGCTTCAGTCGTAAAGTTCATCCTATTTCCTTCGATAACATTTTAGATTCAGTAATTATTTCTCGTAGTACTAGTCAAAGACTTAGGTGTTCTATACGATCATCAGTTCACTTTGAATCTACATACAAGTGATATGTGTGCTGAAGCTAATAGAATAGCGAATAGAATTTCAACAATTCAGAGGTACTATAAACACTATTTAATTCATTGGTTAGACCAAAACTGGAATATGCTTCACTCATCTGGAACCCTCAGTAAAAATTCAAGATTATACTAATTGAGAGCATTCCACGTAGATACTTGAAATATCTCTGGTTCAGAACTTTCAATATCTTTCCTAGAAGAGGTTTGTACCATCAATTATTATTATCTACTTTTGATTGTTTGACACTTGAACTGAGAAGAAGAATAAGGAGCACAATATTCCTCCATAATTTGTTGAATAATAATATTGACTGCAGCTACTTATCAGGTGAATTAAATTTTGTTGTACCTAGATTATCTTCTCGCTGTCTTTTAACTTTTTATAATGTTAGGTCTAGTACAAATGTATCATCTAGATACCCGATATTTGTCATGACAACAAACTTCAATGTTATTTGTTCACAATGTGATTTATTTTCAAATAGTATTCAGTATCTTCTTAGTGTGGTCAGGTGAGGTTATTTATCACCATGTAATTTAAAAATTTAACCAGTTTATTTTCATTATTCCTATAAGATATTATTTTTGTTATATATTTCTTGTTATTCTTCATATTATGTTGTTCTGTATTGTTTGTCCTATAATTGGGTTAACCTGTTGGGGATATATACTAAATAAATGAATAATTTTAGTACCCGTAATTTTGGGGACCCAAACTGGATACGTGTAATGTGTGATGTGGTGTCGCCAATTCATCTCTTCGTCTAGTTTCATATGAACGACAGTCACCATCACGTTTGAATGATGTTAAATTTTTGTGTATATAGCAACTTACTTCAAGTATGTAGAGGTTAACAGCTGTGATAATTTTTGAACCTAAAATGAGGACGTGCCGACAATACATCTGATGGTACTCTTTTAAGATATCAACCCTATACTGCTCATTGTATCAATTATGATACACACTGATTCATCTTCGATTAAATAGCATACCAAAACTACCAACCTCTTGCAACGCTTTCTCCTATATTTGATACATATTCATCACCTTATTTATATGGATTATTCTGATATGTTGTGCCAGCTAACATGACACAGACCAACTCAGCAATAGTTCTACCATCTTGGCACTGAGGTATTTTTCACTAAAAATTATCAAAGAAAGTACTGTGCCTTTCAGTATCTGTTTATCAACGATATAAACATCGTATTAGTCGTTTCACGCATATCTTTTTTCGAGGTAAGCTATCATTTATGTTTGTATCAGATACGATAACTTGTGCATTTCGGGTACATATTTTGTTAGAATGTTCAAGTCTGACTATGAGAGACAATTCCAAGAAGATTTTGATAATCTTCGATGGAGTGATAATAAGGACGAATTAGACAATATTTAGAGATGAATTTGATACAGGAAATATGTCAGTAATATTCGCAGAGCAGGCAAATAAAAAGAACCTGTTGACGGTGGATTACTAGAGGAAGAGCTTTCTATAGAAGAGAAAGGAATAATTGTAGGGATCCGGAACTAACTAGATCCAGGTTTGATACAAATGCTTAGAGAAACATAACTTGGAAAAAGAAAAACCTAAACATCAATGACGAATTGATATTCAAAGATAACTCTGAATTGCCCTCATGTATAAAAGAATTGACAACGTCATATTAATTCTTCTGCTATTTTTTCGATGACTTAAAAAGATTTAAGAAGAATCTTGTTTGTACAGTACCCAAAATAACCTAGCAGAGTCATTAAACGTAACTATTGAAGAAATATAAAAAAAATCGGAGTAGTTATATATATGTCATTAGTTCATTTATCAAACATACGGTCATATTTGTTTCAGAAAATTGGTTTCCAACTCAAAGAGCATTCGATAAAATTTGTTCAGTTATTCATATCAATAATAATACAAATATGAAACATAAAAATGACCCTCCATCGGACCGCCTTTACAAAATTAGACCATTTGATGATATTTTGAATTCAAAGTATGCCTCAATACTATACGAGCAATTATTGAGCTACTGAAGCAAGACATTTTTTGAAGCAGTATTTGCCTATGACGCCTCACAAGTTGGGCTTCAAACTTTTTGTTCAGCGGTTACACCTATAAATTTAAAATTTATACTGGAACTGAAAATAGTAAATGATTCCCAGAAGAACCAGATCTAGGAGCCTCTACAAATATTATTTGCTGATTTCCTCGACAGTTGATCGGAAGATACAAGGTACAACTGAGAACCAGAAAATGGTATATTCGCATATTTTATCATTCAATTGATCTAACCTTGGAGAACAGCTGGATACTGTATAGAAGGCACTGCAAAGAACAAAATGAAAAGTATATATCACTGGCAGAATTCAGAATAGAGGTAGCGGAATGTCTTTGCCGAGAAGGAATTTAACCGTATACATTCTAACGGGGGAGACCATCCACAACTTCTATGGAGGAACAGCTGAAAGAGAGGAAAAAGGAAGGCCCTTCCTATATCCCTCCTCAAGATATCGAAACAGATGGTATCGATCACTTGTCCATATATACTAAGTATAAGGTTCATTATGTGGAATGCGAAAAATATTGTTGATTTGCAATTTTTTTAAGCATTCCTTCCATATTTTTGAATTTCATTCAGTTGTCCCCTTATCACAGTGTATCTTCCAACCTAAAGTATCCTACAGATATTAATCTCGAAATTTCGTTCTATTATTTACTGGTAGGTAATAGGTCAGCATTGAGTTAAATCCTTGAGCAAGTCTCATTGCCTTATTTGGAATGATAAATAGTTTGTTTCACTTGTATTGGAGAACAATTTATCACTGATAAACTGGGGGTGTAGAACCTGAAGAGTTTTATTAGCGATTAATTTATAAAATTGATGTTGTCTTTATATGATACCTTAAAAATAATAAACAAAAACTGGCCCCAAAACATGGCCTTGTTGTATTGCTTGACTGGATGGGAGTTTCCCTGATCTATATACGGTCATTAAGCCATATTTCTCAGTCTGTATGTCAGCGTGTTGGTTTCTATCTGGAAGATACTAGGTTGACCATTTTGCCGCTATACTTATGCCATAGTTACAAAGTTTATCAAGCCCTATTGCATGATTTACGCAATCGAAGGCAAGGCTTAAATAGCAAAAAATGCCTACTGTGATCTTTCTTATTTCACTTTCTTTTAATATGTAATCTAAAAAGAACTACTATGGATAAGGATTGTTTAACCCTAAAACCATGCTTATTCGGTGACAGAGTTTTACACCCTTTCCAAAAAGGTGTTAAACGGTATAACACTCGTACTCGAATAATTCTGAACAGCTCGATAAAAGAGATATAAGTTTACACATATCTCGCTTTGTCTGTTTGTTCATCCATAGGTATAATCACTGACACCATAAAAAGGTTAGGAAATATCCTCAGGTCGAATGATAGATTTATTAAATGTGTGGGTGGCACAATGAGGCAAGATTCAAATAGTCGAATACATTTACGGGAGAACCCCTATATACCAACAGCGAACTTTTGGCTTTAGCTTGTCGAAAAAACAACTACCCAACCACGTTCATAGTTAGTGGCTCTAGATACATATTGTTGACTTTTTTAAGATTTCAGGAAATGTATTAGGTTCTTGTTCTAGCTCATCTATTATTTTCGGAGGAGCAATTAGATTCTATCCAGAAGAGAGCTAGTCGTCTGATTGATGATGTCACACTTACGAATTCATTGAGCCCTCTGCAAAATCTCGAATGCCTATCTCCTCTTACAACATCCCAACGCTGGCTCACACGATGTTCTTCGAACATTGTAGATTTCCCTCTTGTGTAGTGGAAATATAAAAAAAACTGTCATGATTTAATCAAAATTTGTGGATAAAAATTGACAAATAAAGTATAAATTCGAATTTAGTTATAAACTACAAGAGAAAGGTATGGTTTAAAAGTTTATTGAAATTTGAATCGATTGACGATAATGAATAAAGAGTGTTTAATTTGAAATAAGAAAGTTATTTGGCTTTCAAAACTGCGAAATACAAAAGCATATTGCACACACCCTGTAAACTTTCAGGAGAAGCTCTCTATTTTGGAATTATATAAATAATAACGTATCCACTAAAGAATCTATACAATTTGATACACCCACCTCGAATATGTACGGGAAGTACGGCTCTTGAAGTATCATCTACATTTCCAAAAACAACTGAATATCGAAATATGAAACTATATACAGGGTGTGTACAATTAATATTTTCACAACTTCGTTGTGTAACATTTTTTTAAACATGTACATTTCGAAATATTTTTGGAACGGTCTCCTGATGGACCTGTATATTGAAAGTTGTTAATTATTCAGTAGAATCTTTGAATAAACTTTTTCATTTTCGCATACAGTCACTGTGTTTGAAATAATACCTATTGATGATCAATAGAAATAAGTGGATTCGAATTCGATATTACCTCCTCATTTTGTACAAAAGAATTTTTTATTCATCACATAAAATACCCCTCCCGAAAAATCTTGCTGGATCCAACGCTGCTTCCCCCGCTTTAATTGATATCTTAATAGAAAGAGCGATAATCAGTGATGGATGGAATTGACTTTCGGCACATAAGAATACAATTTTAGAATAACTTTTATTAATGATTTATTTACAACATTTACAAACGTTATAATATCAATTATGCTTACATGTATAAATTTTATAAATTGAAACACAATTGAGAGGAATATTGTTCATGATTAGTTACAATAATTATGAAACGGAACTATGAACTAATTTTGTAAATCGAATACACACATCATACTCATGAGGTTTAGCTGTGTGGCTCACGTAGATGTCGCTACATGCGAGACCTTTAATAATAATTGTCAATGTGAAATTTATTTATTTGGCCACTTATAGCTTCTGCAACTAATTTTTCAATGGATTTCTTCTCTTGCAAAACACTTATTTGGCTTCATGGTACTATAATAATAATGTGACATTGAATAGAATCCTACCTTATCATAATGCTCAACTGCCTGGTCGTAATACCATCGGTATAACTGGATGTGGTGAATGAGCTATCGAAGGTGGAGGTGGCGATGTCCCCGTTGGTGCGGTGCTGAGTAAGGTTGTACTTGAATGATGGTAAAGGGGCATTGCTGGTAAGTACATGGGTTGATATAACGCCGTCGAATATGGGTAAGGCATCCGGTAAGCGAAACGCGCTGCTTTGACTGCCGCTAAGCTCCGGAATTCAAGGAATGCTGCAAGACAAGATTTATATGTTATTTCGATTGATTGATTCATCATCATATTGGTGATGTTTAATACTGAGAACAATAGTTTCTCTAAAAAAAAAGCTACAATATTGGAAACATTCTCTTAGATTTCAGATGTTTCTTGTAATATTTCCCGGTATTTTCTGAATAGATTGCTCTCAATGTCATGTATATGTAATCCAAAAATTGTCATAGAATAATTTTTATCAAAGCAAAAACTTATTATGTTTATTTCACGTTTTACATTTTATTTTGGATGAATTCCTTTCATATCATACCAATTGTGCAATGCTGCGAATTCAAATGTTATTCTTGAAGTGGAAACTTCTCTAGGCGCGTTGAGCTAGTTCAGATGGAGGATAAAACAATGAGTACGTCACGTACAGTCACGCTGTAGCGTGACTGTACGTGATATATATATATATAGATATATATATATATATATATATATATATATATATATATATATATATATATATAGCTACAGCGTGACTGTACGTGACGTACTCATTGTTTTATCCTCCATCTGAACTAGCTCAACGCGCCTAGAGAAGTTTCCACTTCAAGAATAACATTTGAATTCGCAGCATTGCACAATTGGTATGATATGAAAGGAATTCATCCAAAATAAAATGTATAAAATATATATATATATATATATATATATATATATATATATATATATATTAAGTATTGTGTATACTGCTGCGTGCGCAACTACTCGGGTCAGGCGTCAGGCAGTATATACGCTTACACACGTGTGCATAGATATGCACGTGTGTGCATAGATATGCACGGATACTCGACGTTATTCATTTACTCAATCCCTAGTGCAGACGAAAGTTATGTTGTTATTGGATTAATTGTACATTGTGTACTTAGTATCGTATCGACGTGCAATGTTCTGAATATTGTGAATATAATTCTTGTCATAAGAATATAACATTAGTGATGTGTATATTTCACAAATGTCACCATTTCAATCGACAATCATATACCTTTTTATATTCAATGATAAAAAACGTATAATGGGCGGTACAATACCTGTAAAGAGTGTGGATGCACCCGTCATCATAATAAATATACATTATTTTATTTTCAAAACATATTATTTATTGGTATTTACATTGATGTAAATGAAATTAATGTTGAACAGCATTGGTCCGAATTGAAGATATCTAAAAAAAAGAAATTCGCACCAATGAACAAATAATCTAAAAAGAAACGTAAAATGTAAACATATAAACATTTCCGTCAATGAACAAATAATCTAAAAAGAAACGCAAAATGTAAACATATAAATATTTCCGTCAAATGTCAGTATGATCGTAAATTACACCACAAATAATTATTAGAAATGAAATTTTGTAGTTTCGTATTAGTAGTATTACTTATACACATCACTTATGTTATACTCTTATGACAAGAATTATATTCACAATATTTAAAACCGTGCAGGTAGATACGATACTAAGTACACAATGTACAATTAATAAATTCAATAAAAATATAACTTTCGTCTGCACGAGGACCGATTCATACTCTTTACAGGGATTGTTCCGCCCACTATACGTTTTTATTATTAAATATAAAAATGTATATTGTTGTTTATTGGAATGCTGACAGTTGTGGAAACTAAAGAAAGCTGATTATATTAATTTTCATTTAAAAATAATAAAATTGTAATTTCGGATGCTACAACGACTACAACAACTCCATACTAAACTCCGTAGACAATAATATCTGTGGCATCGGATGTCTTCGTTGGTTGTCATAATGCTAAGCAACAACATTTCGTCAGTCAGAAGTGGCATAAAATGAGAACCGATGATACGGGTGGATTAGCATACGAGTTAATTTTAGTTCTTAACCGACCATACATGGTAACTGATAACATAGGTGTTGATGATGGATTCTCCAATGGCACTGTCGGAAAATTGTGTCCTGTAGAAAGAGAAGATACTGGTGAAATCATAATAATTTGGATGAAATTCCCAAAATAAATTGGTTACTTAATAATGTCAGTTTTCACTTCTGTCAGCAGTGCTCGGTGACTGCCCGTATTTTTTTCAAGATCATTAGTTTTTTGTTGCAGTTGACAGTTCTAAATAGTTCCGGTTTTGGCAGATACTTATACCAATTCTTACGGATGAAAAATCTTCGTTATAAATATTTTTTTTACTACACGAGAGGAAAACCTATAATTTCAAAGAATATCGTGTGAGCCAGAGGTGGAATATTGGGAGAGGAGCATTGGAATTTTTGTTGAAAGTTTATAGGTTATAGGCTTAAGGAAAACCACACTAGGCTAACAGCACAACTTCGCCTTTCACTGGAACAATGAAGAATGTTAGGACGAAGTTCGGCAGGCTTGACAATGACTTGAGTTCGTCTCGTCCGCTTACCTGGAATCTCTCGTGGTAACATAACATAAGAGATTTCTGAAGAACATGACCATGGAAATATCTATAGAAAAGGGAAAGATCACCCACCTTTCTAGGATAGGTCAATGAATTGGTAGGTGTGGCATCACCAATCAGATCAATAATTCTTTTCTGAATACAATCTGAGAGATTCAGCCTATGTTAGGGAATTGAAATCCATACTTGTGGGCAGTACTCTAGGACGGATATGTGCTTTGTAGATCATGAGAAGCTGCTGAAGCGTCCAGCAGCTCTTGGCACGGCATAGAAAACCAAGCTTTTGTGATACGGTGTGCGCTATGGATTGTGCCATAAGGAGGTGCTTTTGGTGTTGATCCCGAGCAACGATATGGAGGACTTCATAGTGATCATTGTACCCTCCAAACAATAAACCTACTACAATTATAACGTTACAAATTGCCTGATACCAACATCAACTCGTAGCGAATTCATAATATTATCTCCCAGCAAATAATGTAGTCATAACGCATTTTTGAGGAGTTAAAATTATTCCGTGATGTCGTAATCTAACCGTACCTTATTTTATCTGGTTCAATACCTGATACTTGTATACGATACAACATGATTCATTTTAAAACCCTATTTTGCACATTACTCTGAAATTTTACAATATTTTTGTAGTACCTCACACCAGAGTATTCCGATTATGAATATTTTTCGATCAAAGTGTCAACGCCGCAATTCGTGTTTGCTATTCGGCAGTTGACATTCGTTAGGTTTGTCAGTTTTCACAGCCGTTGTTTACTTGTAAGCTTGTAGGTTCATTTTCAATTTGTGTCACAAATTCATGATAATAATCTGTAACAGACATTTTATCTAATTGGTTGTACATCGTTTAACTAGTATTTATACAATGGTGAAACGCTGTGAAGCTTGTGGAAGACAATCTCAAAGTGGTAATCAAAACATTTCATTTACCACTTCGTTTACTTGTAAGATACCAGTGTCATACCATTAGATATTTTTGAACATTATTCGCTCAAATAATATGGATTAAAAAATAAAAATTCTATAGAAAGAAAGAAGTGAGTCAAAATATTCTGAATTCTGACGGAGGCAGAGGTATTTTCGATGATAAATAACGACAGACACTTTATAGGCTTCCTTGAGATGAAAACTCGTTGAAAATATAGTGATTGGAGAAGAGATAATAAAGCAAAACAAAAAATAATAGCAAAATGAAGAACCACCCATTATAACATAAGTTTTATTTGATAACAATGCACTTTGTCTTCTTCGACTCATATTAAATAGACACACTAAGTTCAGATCATTTAGAGGTTCCTTAAAAATTTTGAATTCATATTGTGAAAGAGTTCTTCGTAATTCCCAAGTATGTACAATAACTGAATCGATCAAAAAGATAAGGTATCATAGAATAACGCATTGTTATAGTTTTTTTCGAATTATCCTTATTGAATTGTTACTTCCCTCTCTATACGTAGTATATAGTGTAAGGGAAGTATTGTAATAGGAGCAAAAAAATTGCGGATATGTCCGCGTTATATTTAGAATATATGAATACCTACGTACATCATTTTAAGATAACTGGCAAAAAGATGTGTATTTATCAAACAAACTACTGATATAATACAGAATCAGGATGCCTGATCTGGCGATCAAATTGTTGAGCTTATTATCGTAGATCAATTAATGATTAGAATCGAATCAACTTAGAATGAGTCAAAACTTCATAGGAATAGGTAATGTCGCCTTCGTGTGTTCTTTTACATTCCTACTCTGCTTGACTATGTGAGACATTGATAAGCCTATAGCAAATAAATCTGGATTCACTCACTTATTCATTAATTGAATTAATAATATTCAAGAGATTGGAATGAAAATATTAATAGACCGAATCGAACTCCAACAACATTATATCAATCTTCTTATCCACCTTGTTTGTAATTAACTAACGAAATGCCAGATTCTTACTCTGATCTAAATTGGAAAAATGCGCCTCCTCCCGTACATTAGCACGAACACAACAAAGCAACCGTAAGAAGTTTTTGCAAGTTTGACTTTAGGGTTAGCGTTGTTCACTGGCTAGTAAAGGTATACCCTGTTTGAAATTGCGGCTATTTTATGGTTTCCAATTTAAAACGCAAGCAACTATGCTGAGTCAACTGGCATAAAATTTACGACTACACTATAAGATTCCGACTGCACTAATAAAGGTCACTTGCAGCAAAGCTTTAGAAACAGCTTCCTTATCTATAATGATTTTATCATGTATCGATTTATCATCAATGTCTTCTACTTTGATGACAACGAAATTTATGTGTATTGAACTTTACACTTAAAACAAATCACGATTTAGTATTAAAAGAATCCAGTTGAGGAATATTCCAGAACCCTGAATAGCTGTTAACTCAAGGTAGTTCTAATAATTTAATAGAATCAGTCAAAACGTAATGAAAATTCAACTTAAATAGAACACATATTAAAAGTTTGATTTTCACTAATTTAATGAATAAATGTAACAATAGTTTCGACAACACCAGAGCTTCTTCAAACAAACATTACAAAGTACTAACTTACTACAAAAGAGCTAACCTAATATGGGGTGTACAACGGAAGACCACAAGTTCCTTGACCGACAATATGATGAATCAACTCAACTTACCTATATAGCTAGTTGCTTAGTTTGAGTGTTAGATGGCTTCAAAAATGATTAATTTGATTATTTTTTTTCAAATAAGTCGAAAAATCTTTTCTAGATTTTATTCAGTTTTTAGCCACGCGTGGTGATTTGGCACTTTACGGTTAGGAAACCTTTCTTTGTGGACTCGAACACTTTCGCGACCATTGCATTCACAAAACCCATAAACTAGCAACATATCTACTTGTTCGGCATATGAATAATCAAAATTCATGATGACTCAGAGATAGACCGTAAAATGAAGAATACTAAATTTTAAACGCAGTTCAGTTCAAATTAATCATAGCCAACTTTTAGTTGTTAAGTTACAATTACTGATTCAGGCTTGTAGGGATTTAGAAATTATTTTGTTCCTAAACCGGTTGCCCCAATAAAATTTTGTAGAAGAGTAAATAGCTTTTAAGTAAAAGTAACTATCCGGAAAAAAATGGTTGCAAAAAATATGGATGGATAATTTATTGTGAACAAGTTTTTAAACACCATGTAATTCTTCCATCAAAAACTGTGATTTGCAGGTACAAACGCGTGGCTGAAGAATGAATAAAATATATCAAAGAATTTTCGATTTATTTGAAAAAATTTGATCAAATTAATCATTCTGAAGCTCTCTAGCGACCAAACTAAACAACTTTGTATTTATGTTGAGTTAAATCATCATATTTTCGGCCGATTAACTTGTAATTTTCCATTATACACGTCATTTCCAGACATTCTGTATAACTTTGATAATGATTTGAGGTGAGATAATCAGTGGAATTTTACATAATTGGGCTTAACCTATCGAGAGATCAAACAATAAACTGGTAGCGAACGAGAAAAAATCAAGATATATAAATTTAACACGAGATGATCATGAAGAATTTGTTGATCGTTCAACACGATATCGGACTTTTGGCATCTAATAATTTCTAGGAATTCCACAAGACTTAATTTGTTATTTTCATTCTGAATGTGTGAGTGAGGTCCTAAAATTATCATTAAATTTATGATTTCCATCATTAAATGTTACGCAAAAAATGATCAGATTTTTTACAAATGATACTACGCCTATGTCTTTTTTGAGGTCCCTCCTCTCTGACCAATGTGTATATTAGGACAAGACTGACATGTGAGCTTGTAAACCACATATTTGTTGCATTATCTATCTTTATTATTTTTGATAAAATACTTTTTTTACTCAATTTCCTCAGTAATTTAGGTATGAACGTAGCATATAAATCGCACAATAATTCGGCTAGGTTTATTCAAAAATAATGAAGAAAAATCATGAAGATGCAGGAAAATGAGGGTTTCACAAGCTAACATGTGGGTCTTACCCTAATAAGATATACATTGACAGGACGAGAAGGACCTTCAGAAGACGGATTTAAGAGCACAGGCATAGGTACAATTATAATAACATTTAATTATGGAAAACCATAACTTCAATAATATGTTTACACATTCAGAATAAGTATTAAAGGTAAAATTCTACCAAAACAAAAAGTTATTTTAGACTTTAAACGTTCACCTAGGTCCGATTAAGAAAATCTTAATACAAAACAAATTTACACTTTAATTAATTAAACAAGTGCCACCACAAAGTGGTATCCTCAGAATAAATAATTATTTGAATTCAACTCAGATGTAACTCCTCAAATAACATTGCAACTATTATATGTATACCTATGTAAATGAGGTTGAGGTGGGCATGGCATAGTTTGTGATGGACATGACTTTCAAGGAAGTCTATAACGATTTTGAGGTTCTCCGAACCGTAAACTGAAACAGTATCCTGTATGGCATAATGTATATGGCAAAGAATAATGATTTGAGTCAAGGTAGTTGAGTTGCGAATTGGTCACTTCCAACTTTTACCAATATTTTCTTGAAATAATGAGTTTTCCAGTTTTTATGCAAAGGACAGTACCAAAGAGGCATATAAGTCTCGATTATTTGACGAACATGCACCAGAGCTCTGTAAGTATGTGTTTGTCCGAAGTAACGGACATTATGGTTGAGCATCTAGAATATATCATACAATTTTCTGAAACAATGAGAGAAAAAAGTCGAGAAAAACAACTGCAAATTCTGAATAATCATTGTAGGAAATAATGATCAATTTTACGTGATTCATATGTTTATGAAGATGGTGGATGGTTTTCTTGTGATAGATAATAGGACGCATTGATTGCACTCAAATTGCAATAATTTCACCCAAAACTGAAGATCCTATAAGGCCCGGTGTCATATTCTATTGCAGAGAGCAGTATTATAGCATAAATGTGTAGCTTGTAAGTATAAATACTTTTTTTTTTATCTATGCCTCTATTGTTTTATTTCTAGGTTTGCAATGCAAAGTTGAAAATGTTCAATACAAATGCTAGATTCCCAGGATCAGTTCATGATTCGGCAATTGGGCAGATCTTTGGTAAGATCCCATTTGGCAAATAATTTCAGACAAAACAGAAACCAGATGACGTATTTGTTAGGTAAGTTTGAATATTAGTTTTTCAAATAATTTTTCTCATATTTGCAGAAGATCCGTGTTACCCTTTAGAGCTGTAACACCCATTGCCAATCCAGTTCAAAATAATGAAAGGGAATACAATCGACGTCACAAAACTTTGAGAAACACTGTAGAAAAGAACCAATGGGGTTTTCAAACAAAGATTTAGATGTTGCTCAAATCATAGAACCAGAAATAGTAGTCAAAATTAAGTTGTGTGCGAGAATCCATAATATATTCATAGATCTGGATGAATATTTTTTAGATAAGTTGCAATACCAGATATCATTTGGACCATCCTCACATTCAATTTTCCAAATGATTAGGCTGATAATAATGAAATGTAAATGATTTTGACAATGAGTGCCAGGTACAAAGGAACTATTTACGCGATGGTCGAAATGGGGTTGTAAAAAATTATTGTTTCTGAATTTATGCAGATATACTTTTTTAGTGGAACTAAGACACCTCGTATACGTATTTTTATATAAATATAGTGCATTTACCAGATTATTAATTCATTCATTTAGGATCTGTGACTCTTTTCTATAATATCTAAGCTACCTTTTCAGTTTTTTTTCTATTATATAGATTAATTCAATAGATTTCAAAACAGTCTACATAAATGTTTTTACGTTTCTTTTCTATCTTGAATGTACACTTTGAAATACTTTTCCTGTTTCTTCCATGATACCTGGGTGTCCCCAAATTAGAATTATTGATATAACTGCCAATAGCTATTTTTCTAATGTTAGTTAGAACTTCACCACCAGTGATTCCCTTTTTTCAAATGTCGTCGGGCTTTTGACTTAACTGTGTATTCCCATTCACAACAATTCTCTTAAAAGTATAATAGTCCAGTAAATGAAGCCCAAAATCGACCCGACTTCGGCGATTTTTTGCTCATGAACCGATTTTGACGTTTAAGGGCTTGTTTGATTCGTTATGATCCCTAGATCAAAGATGGACACTTTTGATTTCTGACAAATTGTTTGTATTGTTAATAAACAATAAATAGTGTTAAATAATGGCTTCATCAAGAACGATCTTTAAAAAATTGAAAACTGCAGTTTTTATTGTTTTTAATCATCTAAATGTTGATTTTCATATGCCTAATCGGTGAACAAAGTGCTCTTAATGATCTAATTTGTTGATAAACTAATTGTTTATCAACAAATGCTCGAGAAAATCAAAGTTACCTAAATGTTCGATATTGGACTCGTTTTCGGATATTTTTTCCTCAATAATCGCAATTTTGAATGCAAAATTACAATTAACCATTAATATAATTTATTTATTAACAAATTGTTAATTAACAATTGCTCAAAAAAATAAAAGTTAGCGATATTACAGTTATTTTCGGATATTTTTGAGTCAATAATCATGATTTCGCATGTAAAAATAAAATTTATTGTTAATATCATTTGTTAATTAACAAATGCTTGAAAAAATCAAAATTATCTAAATGTTCGATATTGGACTCGGTTTCGGATATTTTTTACTCAATAATCGCAATTTTGAATGCGAAATTACAATTAACCATTAAGATAATTTATTGATTAACAAATTGTTCATTAACAATTGCTCAAAAAATATAAGTTATCGATATTACAGTTGTTTTCGGATATTTTTGAGTTAATAATCATGATTTTTAATGTGAATCTCCAATTAATTGTTAATATAATTTGTTTATTAATTTATGCTCAACAAAATGATCTAAATGCTCGATATTACTATCGTTTTCGGAAATTTTTGAGTCAAGAATCATGATTTTGAATGTGTAACTTGAATTAATTGTTAATGGAGTTTGTTAATTAATAAATGCTCGAAAAAATTAATTTTATCTTAATGTTCGATATTACAGTCGTTTTTTCATATTTTTTAATAAGAAATAATGTTTCTTAATATAAAACTGAAATTAATTCTACAAATGCTCGAACAAAAAACCTGAAATCATGATTTTTGACTCAAAAATATCCGAAAACTACTGTAATATCGATAACTTATATTTTTTGAGCAATTGTTAATTATCAATTTGTTAATCAATAAATTGTCTCAATGGTTAATTGTAATTTCGCATTCAAAATTGCGATTATTGAGTAAAAAATATCCGAAACCGAGTCCAATATCGAACATTCAGATAATTTTGATTTTTCCAAGCATTTGTTAATTAACAAATGATATTAACATTAAATTTTATTTTTACATGCGAAATCATGATTATTGACTCAAAAATATCCGAAAACAACTGTAATATCGATAACTTTTATTTTTTTGAGCAATTGTTAATTAAAAATTTGTTAATAAATAAATTATAATAATGGTTAATTGTAATTTCGCATTCAAAATTGCGATTATGGAGTAAAAAATATCCGAAACCGAGTCCAATATCGGACATTTAGATAATTTTGATTTTTTCAAGCATTTGTTAATTAACAAATGATATTAACAATAAATTTCATTTTTACATGCGAAATCATGATTATTGACTCAAAAATATCCGAAAACAACTGTAATATCGATAACTTTTATTTTTTTGAGCAATTGTTAATTAAAAATTTGTTAATAAATAAATTATCTTAATAGTTAATTGTAATTTCGCATTCAAAATTGCGATTATTGAGTAAAAAATATCCGAAACCGAGTCCAATATCGAACATTTAGATAATTTTGATTTTTTCAAGCATTTGTTAATTAACAAATGATATTAACAATAAATTTTATTTTTACATGCGAAATCATGATTATTGACTCAAAAATATCCGAAAACAACTGTAATATCGATAACTTTTATTTTTTTGAGCAATTGTTAATTAAAAATTTGTTAATAAATAAATTATATTAATGGTTAATTGTAATTTCGCATTCAAAATTGCGATTATTGAGTAAAAAATATCCGAAAACGAGTCCAATATCGAACATTTAGGTAACTTTGATTTTCTCGAGCATTTGTTAATAAACAATTAGTTTATCAACAAATTAGATCATTAAGAGCACTTTGTTTACCAATTAGGCATATGAAAATCAACATTTAGATGATTAAAAACAATGAAAACTGCAGTTTTCAATTTTTTAAAGATCGTTCTGGATGAAGCCATTATTTAACACTATTTATTGTTTATTAACAATATTAACAATTTGTCAGAAATCAAAAGTGTCCATCTTTGATCTAGGGATCACAACGAATCAAACAAGCCCTTAAACGTTAAAATCGGTTCATGAGCAAAAAATCGCCGAATCAAATGCTTCATTTACTGGACTATAATTAGACTTTAGAAACAAACCATTTCTTACGCTCTACTAATACCCTGGTGATTTTTTTTGGTAATTGTTTTCATTATTCAACTGAAACTCTTTAAATTTTTTGAAATCAATATACATTTCATATTATTCTAATGACGTTCTTAGTTTCTTTTTTGCTGTAAATCAAACAAACTATTACTCTTTCATGTATGTATTATGTACATATATACGTAAATGAACACAAGTTAAACATCACAAAAATCAACAAGAAATCCTTATGAAATAAAAAAACTCAGTACTAATCTAAAAATCATGAAAAAATATTAAGAATATAAAAAATTCATTTTTCCATTCTCTTATGGCCGGAGCAATGTTTTAGTGAGTGCATCAGATACTGCCCTCATAGAACCAGTAATATCCTGCAGCCCTCTATTGCTTGACACTATGTGCTCATCTGATAGTACTGAAAATATAGTTACTTTGCTACACATATTAAACCTGTGGTTTTTTTGAATATATTTTAGAAAATTGACTGATTTGATGGATTTTGACGTCTTTTTCTTTGGACCTATTTTTTGGAATCCCCATTTTGATCAATCACCCCTCTATCGTGCTCGGCCTCATAATTTTCAGCCTCCTCAGCTTTCCCCTACTCATTAATTTCCATAACTACAGCTGCGACTACTTCTGATGTTAGATAGCAATCTTCTTCGATTGTAATGGCTTCTTTAAAATAAACAGGTACAAAATTAAGTACTTACAAAGTAGGTATAATGCAAACATCTAACAATATTTTCTTAAAAACTTATTAAAAATTTGATATAAATTATTATAACTTACCAGTCTCTACCCCAATTCCCCCCCCCCCCCCAGCTCTCCTAAAGATGAGCTATATAGGCCAGATATTTTTGTAAATTTTGTTTTCCACTTTATTCAGCTACTTTTGATCCCGTATGTCGCCTTTGATATGGTATTTAAGTTTTGATAATGACTCTAAAATAATAAATCCATTGATACAACTGATATCAGCTATATTAGTAGAGATCATTTTTTGGACAACACATAAAATTAAGAAATGCATTTTTAGGGATCGTCTTGAATCAGAGATGGATCTGGGGTGTAAATTTGAGATGGTTAACCGCCTGCAGCCAAAATATACCAGATACAACGAAACACTCAAACTTGTTACCGGTTCAGTTTAACTAAATGAAAAATAAGTCTTATGCTTAATTTAAGAAAAAATTTTATTGCACCTTTTTCCATCCCTCTTGAGTCTTTACAATTCCTTCTGAGGCATTCACAGAATTAGATATATTCTCCCAAGCTTCTGTTTTCATTTCTGGGGTTCCTTTCATCCACCTGACCTGAACTTGTTTCGCTGTGTTTTCTATTTGAAAAATTGAAAATCAATATTATTTTGTTCTCTTCTATTGATTACAAGTAACAAGTCTAAACACATTTTGCCATATCATGGGGCTGACTTTGTATTCCGCAAAAAGCATTCACATCCGTTGTAAATTTCTATGGCAAGATATACAATTAGGTACATCAATTATTTATAATCCGTCCATCCATCGGACATCGATTAACGGAATTGTGGATGCAAACTTCCTTTGTCAGAACACAGGACATAGGGAGTTGTAAAATAATTTAACTTGTACCTATTTGGCTTTGAATGAAATGCGTTTAGACAAGCTAAATGGTAAATTTAACGAAAGCTTAATGAAAGAGAAACATGATACTTACCTTTGACGAATGTTACCTATCAATTAACAATACAAGTCACTAAAAATCGTAACATGAAAATATAAATTTGAATTTATATATTTTACAACGACGGACGTATATTATTCACAGATAATAGGTTGGGATTGTTGGGAATACAAACAGAGAGTAGTTATGAGGTTACAAATCTTTTTTTTTTGATTTGATAGTCTTTGAATATACAAGTTGCCAAATGTTTTAATGACATTAATGTCAAAAATTTCAGTTCAATAGATTTTGGTGCGTAGCAATTTTTTCAAATATAGAATAAAAGACAAAATGTATTGAGCTTATTTCAATATTGATACGAAAGTCAGCATAGAGCTTGTTCAACATTGAAAGAATTAGGTATATTTCTGATTATAGACAAAAACCCAAATTTAGAATCAGTCTCAACCGAATCCACACAAGGGAATTTCATACCTTCAAATGCTCCTATTTTATAAATTGTGGGAAACATGAGTCAAATCGATAAAACATAATTTGATGAGAGTAATGAGAGAAGTCATTTGACATTTGAGGACTTTTATACTTTATTAACGCAGGTGGAGACTGTGGTTAACCTCTGAACCAAATGATACTCTTCCCCTTACCCCCTCTCAATTCTTAATTGGAAAATCACTGATGACAGTCCCTGATCAAGATTTCAAACATGTCCCTGAAAATCGTCTTTGACAATTCGAAACGATTCAAAAATTATTACAAGATTTTTGGGAACGCTGGAGTAAAGAACATGCTTCTCACTTCTTGATTGGAAAATTACTGATGGCAGTTCCTGATCAAGATTTCAAACATGTTCCTGAAAATCGGTTTTGAAAGTTCGAAACGATTCAAAAATTATTACAACATTTTCGGAAACGCTGGAGTAAAGAATATGTCTCCCAACTTTGAGAAAAAGTCAAGTTAAAAAATATTAGTGACCAACTGAAACACGATTAAACCATAATGACAAAAGAAGACCAGTGCCACCACTCTAGTGGAGGTTGGGTCGTATTATCAATTTACATCCTAGAGAGGACGGTATATGCAGGGTTGCTACCGTGAAAAACAAGAAAGAAGTTTTCAAATGCCTACAGTAAAATATGTCCCCTTTCGGTACCATCCGACGAATAAGCAGGGGGCAAATATAGCATATTGAAACTAGAAGTCATCGAGATGGCGACGGCTATTTGTGAGAAACTAGTATGCCTGAAACTGTCAGTTAGACAGTATAACATAATAATTGAATCCTGAAAAAACCAATGAAAAGATAAGATTAATGAACCAACTTATTGTCAGAGTTAAAATAATACTAATATTACTTAAAATAAATAAGCCAAGATTGTTTATGAACAAGTATATTAGACAAATGGGTCGAATTTTCTAAATCGTTTTAGTTAACTTAGATTATTCAACTTTTAAGATGAATAGGTGGAGTTCGAACAAACTTCCTCAGATGATCAGTGGAGAGCAATTACGTATTTCTGGTCACCATCCAAGTTTTGATATTTTCGGGAACGCAACCTCTGGAAAGATGATAGAATATTGATGAAATTATGTATCTCGATGAGTGTCATAAATCAATAATTATTATTTACCTACATTCATCTTGAGCTAATTTTTGTTCCTAGAAGTACAATATTTTAAATCTGTTCGGGATATGACCTAAATATTATCAACTACTTTTCTTACTCTAATTAGTTCCTCATAGGTAAATATTCAGCTTACTTGCAGAACCACCTAAGTTATCATTTGGTGATTTTTAACATTTTGATTATTTTAAATGCTTTGGAGCAATACTTTATACTGCAATACCTTTCAAGTTCATAACAGCATTTTTACGCGATCTAGCAGTAAATATCAAAACCATCAGAGTTAACTGGTGCCAAACGTTAAGCCGAACCTTCTAAGTCCAATAATGTATAGGTTATTCTTGGCGCTGCCGGTTATTAGTGTTTTATTTTTTTGATTTCATACCAAATTAAAGAAAAAATGAACAATTATATTAGGAATACGGTAAGTGCACATTTTGTACTTATTTGTAGTCTTGGAGTAACGAAAAATTTGTGAAAACCTCGTTTTTCCTTGCCGACTAGACTTAGAAGGATTTGTGGTTCTATTTTATTTGATCACTGCAGTACTTAGGAGCATTTGTTTCAACACTTTAATACAGGTTTAATTCAAAATGAATTGTTTTTCAATTTTGTTATTGCTTAACAAGAAAATCATGGCTGTTTTTCTCTCTCAGGTGTTGCAACCACTTGAAGTATCAAGGGGTAGAGTTATGATTAACATGATACTTCAGAAAGATGGGCCTTTAACAACAAATTTGATACGTCAGAAAAATAAAAAGAATTTTGTCGCCGACCCGCATATGCACGAGAAAGAGAAGATCCGAATGCAACTGATGTTCCAAAACGAAGAAGAAGCAGAGGACAAAACAAATTGAAGCGACAAAAATGAGAACTGTATAAAGTTGTGCGAAAGACTGATCAAGGAAAGTGGGTAATTGACAATGAACGGGTTCCAAGACATCTCAAGTCACCTTGTAATTGGAAACTGAGTTCCTAGAAAATCAACCTTCAATGCCGTCAATTTTCAGAGGTGGACAGAGAAGATTTTTGAACAGCTCTGTAAGGAAATGAGAGGAAGAAAAGTTTTTGTCCACACATTTGTTGATGTAGTTACTATAAAAAATAAGAGAAATAAAGTACATGATTCTAGAAAATCAAGCTTCAAAGCCGTCAATATCCAGAGGTTTCCCTTATTTATCACTTAAAAAAGGAAGGAGTTCATTTGGGAGTATGCTGCACAATGTTGCTTAACACTTTGTCAATTGGCTCGTAGTCTATATGAGTCTTAACTATACTAGGGTAGACTAACATCATCGCATCATTAAAATCTTTTGATTGATTCACTTAAGAACTAAAATTATAATGAAGCAATGATGTTAGCTTAAACTAGTACATAATTATAGATCAATAGTGTATATAGGTAAACTTTCTGACAATGTATGCAATTTACTTGAAAAACATAATGTTACTGCATCTTTTAGAACAAATAATACGGTAGGCAAGTATATTAAAAACAACAAAGATAAGAATTAAAAAGTTCAAAAATTAGGAGTGTACAAGGTAGAATGTGAAGATTGTGATAAATTCGATATAGCCCAGACAGTATGATCTTTCAAAACTAGAATTTTAATTCGAACAATAAAATTTAAAAGTTGTAAACCATATTGAAGAAATTGATCATCATTTCAAAGATGATTTTGGGATTCTCCATAAGTCAGTCAAAAGGAAAGTATTATACAACTTACAGAAAATTGAATTTAATAAGTTTAAAAATACAGGAAACCTCCTGAATGATCAGAAAGACTACTTTACCAATTTCCATTATTGAATTTATTTGTAAGTAACACTTATCCTACTGTACACGTAGCTCACTCATCCCCTCCTTCTTAATCTTAATTTTAATATTTAAGCAATAAACCATAGTTCGTGAAACCATTGCTTGATATTGCTACCGTGTGGTGAAACATGTCACGTTTTGTCTAAAAAAAACCAAGTTTGTGAAAATTTATTATAACCGAAACCGTTCAAAGAATTACCATCATCTCTGATGGTTTACTCTGACTCTGACAATGGCTACTTGATAGCTGAAAGGTACTCAGTATTTTCAGTGGATAAGACTACAAATTAATATTCCTTTCACCTAATGCACATCTTATTTGCAACCCGAATGAGTTGAATTATATAGTCCAGCTTTGATAACATTGCATCACCCTTTATTTTGGTTATATTCCAATTTGAAAAGGCACTCGTTGCAATTATGAGAATGTATAAATGAGAAGAAAATCAATTTGAAATGGAGTGATATTTAGGTAGTTCTTCCTTATTATATATAAAAATTCTCGGGAAATAACACTATGTTTTAAATTTTCGTCGTCGACGAAAATTTAAAACAGTGTTGATGTGACCTATTTCCCGAGAATTTTTATATATAATTCATACTGGGTCAAGAATCTTTATTATAATTTCTTATATTTAATTAATCCTGTTCACAATTTCAGACTTAATTTTATAATATGTGTAATAGAGAAAGCATGAACAAAGTTAAGACTAGCGGATTAAAGATAATGACCTCCCTCTATTCATTTTTTTTTTTCATCTAAGTGCGGTAGTGGGAAAGCTTGAAAGGTTATAATGAAAAGCAAAATCGTTAGTGTATTGTGGAGAATCGGCGTCCAGCATTGACATCGGAGTGGGATATGAATTTCAAATGGAATTTAAATAAGGTTTTAGTCATGGAGACAATGTGCAAAACAAGACCCTACATGCCGTTCTGCCGTTCGCAATATAATACATCAATATAGTAAAAGCATGCATATGCACATACTAAAAATATTATAACCTTTGCATTTATGGTGGTCATAAATTACACTTTAACGATTCTATGCAGTTGTTTCAAAACATTACACTAGCTGGTATTCACCCGCTCTGCATCATTTCCTAAAAACTCATTCACACTCTTTCACTATCGCTTTGTTTGTAAACTATAAACCATAAATAGCTCTCTTTGTTTCACATTCTTGGCTTTCATTCTTAACGATGCCCTTTACTTCTACTGAATTATTTGCTACTTTTGTCGTCGAAAACAAGACAATGTCAATAGGTAATCCACCGCGGAATATCGTTTCGTTTAACAATAAGCTCCATTCGGACAAGTTGGCTGATTTAGCGATACGAAGCACTGTGTTGTGTTTGAACATGTCGAGACATTTTCATGAATTTCGCAGAGAATTTGCCGGGTACTTGATGTATTGATATTTTATTATAGTAACCACAATGGAGCACGATTTCTCATTTCAGTCATTGGCAGTCAATCTCTTGCAATTCCCAGTAGAAAGCTCGATTTCCTGACGTGATTCCTCGTTACTCGATAAAGACAGCTATAACATGTGATGCCATAATATTCCATATTTTTGAGATATGTTTTCCAAATAGCTGCACTAATTTTGAAGTTCAATATTTCCCACCACGATTAACTCTTAACGAGAAGGAAATAATTGAGTAATATTATATTATAACCTTACATGAGAATTGAGCTATTTGGTATATAGCGCATGATTTTATGCATTATGGGCCGCTATTACATATGAAAATGGTCGAATATTCCGAGAACAGTTTTCGATATCTTGAAAAACATTAGTTGACACTTTTTGGGTATATTTTAATTTATAATAATAGTAATATATTCATTCATGTGTGATATTACATTGATATACAGTAATAAATAACATATACTACGTAGGTACCACTCTGCAAGACATACTGAGTAAATGGAAATGAAAAAAATTTGAAAAATGTGGTAAGATAAAAGAAAATTCAATCAACTCGTATAGATATTGACAAACATTGAATATTCGATTTCAGCCCGATAATGAGCTAAATTATAAATCTCCATTAAAAATAATATTACTAGAATATGGAAAACGATTGTTTTAGATTAAAATTACAAATTAGAAATAAATATGAGGGAATATTCCATAGTCTCGAAAATCTTTGAAATAATGATTGAATTAGAATTTAAGTTTAACTGACACATGAAGAGGTTAATACTTAATCAAAAAACGTCACTAAAGTTTTGAACATGTGATCAATTTTCTGGTTTGGAATATAGCACAACGATTCCCTAATCAATTTTTTTGTATTTGAATTTTCAATATTCAGCAATTTTGAATCCTCTGGGAGATTGCTATAACTTTACATTGCTGTAGTCTTATGTTGTATTGTGCTTTTAATGTTGAATAATTCGTAATTACTCACTTCTCCATAAAATATTTTCGAATAAAGTGAAACTTCTTATGTGGCACCACAGGAGGCGCTGTTAATTAATTTGAGAATGAATCCGTAATAAGTTAACAAGTCGTTAACTTCTACGTGTTAAACAACATAGGAAGCTATCCACAAAATAATGTCAGACGTCAGAGTGACTTGTCATGAATTAATTTGTAGCTAGTTCGATATAGATATTTACCGGAGGGTGAGTTTATCGAAAATTTTAACACGCTGCTCATCGCTTACATCGAAGAAATTTGTGAGAGTATGCAGAATAAAAAAAATTTTGTACATCTTTATTATCGTGAAATTTTTTCTAACTTAAAATATCTCAATGGTTTTTGAAATATGGTATGCTCGGTCATTCCGGGCAAGATTCAATGAAACGATGAAAGTGGGTGGCGCAAGCTACATGATACTGCATGCTGCTACAACATGTTTTATTCCTGTTGCCGAAATAATATTTTTCTCTAAAATAAAGTAAGAAACTTTATACATTGGTTTGAATTTCATTGTCAACTTCATTGTACACGTTTATGGTGAAACTGAAAGCTAATATAGGGATCATGTTGGTACAGATCGTAATTCAACAGAAAAATCTGCGACTATGTAGAAGAACAACAGTGGGGAAAACACCACTAGAAATATGGGCAAAGTTAGACTATTTGACAAACTAATACACTGAATAAGTTGGTGTTATTGGTGAAATGCAGTATTTTGAGAACTTTTTTTTTATACTTTGACTACACGAGACGGGAACCTATAACTTTCGCAGATTATCGTGTGCGCCAGTGGTGGAATGTTGGGAGAAGAGATAGGCATTCGAATTTTTCTTGAAGGTTTGCAGGTTATAGGCATAGGGGAAGACCTCACTAAGTAAATAGTTCCACAACCTCGCTGTTCGATAGAAAAATTAAGTCTGGTAGGAAGAAGTTCGGCAGAACTCGAGCTTGACAAAGAAGGGGTTAGTTTGAGCTCGTCTAGTCCGACTACCTGAAATCTCTCATCGTGGAACTACAGGCGAGATTTCTGATGAACATCGACCATGGAAATATCTATAGAAAAAGGAGATATCTCCCACCTTTCTAATATATTCTACAGAGGTCAATAAACTCGTAAGTGTGACATCAACAATCAAATGAATAGCCATTTTCTATCCAGTACAGGTCGAATCTGTGCTTTGTGGATTATAACGGCATGCTGATATGTAAAGTAGCTCTTGTCACAGAATAGAAAACGCAGTTTTAGTGAAGTGGTGTTTGCAATGGACCTCACATGATCGTCCCATGAGAGGGTGTTGTTGGTGGTGATCTCAAGCTTGGATATGGAAGACTTGATAGGAATAGTGGTAATTGACATCATGATATTAGGGATTGTGGGATTCGCCTTCATGGAGAAGACGCAACCTTGCTCTGCTAAATCCAAAATCTTCACCAGGTCTCCATTAATTGCGTCAACCTGTCTCTGCTCTGCTATTCTGGCTCCATTGGATGGTATAGGGGCTCTAGATGAGAAAGCGGTACGAAGTGTACCATCATCTGAGAAACAGGTGGTCACTTCCAGCAGATCGTTTATATGGAACAGAAACAAAATTAGTGCCAAGACATATCCTGTGGAATACCAGCTTTGATAGCCATTGTATCGGAGAATACTCTATCAACCACAACATAGACTGATCTATCTGAGAGAAAACTCTATAGTAAGCGATCAAGTTGAGGCGGCAAACGATATAACGGAAGTTTCCCGAGTAGGCTTTGGTGCCACACACGGTCGAATGCTTTCTGCCATACATGTGTTACGTACGCAAGCAGGTCTCCTGTTGATCTATGCTGGCAAAAGCTACTTTGCCGGTCATTCACTATTTTAGAGCCCTGTAGGTATTGGATGAGCTCGATGTTGATTGCTTTCTTCATTACTTTGAAGATCACAGATAATAGTTACATGTAATAATCACAAGGAAGGGTCTTCTTTCCTTTTTTGGAGTTGGTTGGACTCTAGCTGACTTCCATCTGGAAGAAAACACACCAAATTTGTATGAAAGGGTAAACAACTTGCAGAAAACTGGTGTTAAATCAGGCGCACATTTTTGGCACGGATAGGTGAAATTCCTCTGGTATTGAAATCAAGGAGAATGCACCTAATTGTGCGATGACGAAAGACAATTTCAAGCATACGACTATCCATGGCAGCAATGTAAGGAGGGTCCTTCCCTTGTGGATCCGAAGTGGAATTTGCTGCAAACGTTCCATCAAAACGGTTGGCTTTTCCTTGTGGTCTAGTATCCAGTGTGCCATCATTCTTCGTTAAGGGAGGGAATGAAAGGGGAATGAAATTTCTACCAATTGCTTTGTCGAAAGTCCAAAACGTACGGGAACGATTCGGGCATTCGATAAGATTTCATCTTAATTCTTTCGAAGCGTTTATTGTTTCATTGCACATATTTCTGGCTGGTCTCCAGATATGGGTTACAGCGCCAACGACGGTATGATATTTATCTTGCAGTTCTGAACTATAGTTTTAACTATAGTATTCAATGCAGTGGAGCAACATTTGATATTTTAATGTGGTAGTACAATATCAAGTTACTACCGACTGATGGGTTTGTAGTTTCTTTTGATGTTTCCATTCATATATTAGCCCTTTAATTCATAATGAAATAGAACTTGCGTTTGACCTATTCTTAAGTCAAAACTATTGTCAGTTTAATAATACATTTTATGTACAGAATTCAGGTCTTAATATGGGTAACCCGTTGAGTCCACATTAGCAGACCTTTTGATGTCTGATCTAGAGGACAAAATTATTACATTAGCAAAAAATCACATTTAATTTTGGTATAGATACGTAGATGATGTAGGAACATCTAGACAATCAAATTATTTTCTTTCATTAAATAACCAGCTTTACCCAAAAATTAAATTTACCGTGGCAACAGAAAAAGTCGGAATATGATAACTTCTTGTAATTTTGATCATTTTCGTTCTTTCAAACACAAAACAGACTCAACCTTTGCCAACCTTTTTTTACAATCATGTCACACCTTTCCTAGTATAGATAGTCAAGCATTTTACATAACCAAATCAAAGGTTTCAAATTAAATTCATTAGAATCAATAGAGATTTATAAAGGTGTAAAAACTCCTATAACAATATACTAAATGATCAGTTAAACCGTTGTTTGATAAGAAAGAAGATAGTTAGGCAGTCGCTGTAGAAAGAGTGTTTGAAGCAATCGCGCGTGACATCTAGGTTCTTTCAATAGAACCTTCCAAAAATTGCATAATTTATGGCACTGTACTAGTACGCCTCCTGGATGGAATATGAAACTTATAAGGAATTTCTGGAATTTCTTGCAGTTTTCGTCAATCATCTCATAATTTAATAGTTTGCGGAACTTTGGACGATTTGCTATTATTGTTACGCCATGACTTGGGCACAATCGAGCTAGTGACATCTAGTGGTGATGCCCATTTGGATCAAACCATTTTGCCTATATCATTGACTAACTATCTTCTTTCTTATCAAACAACGGTTAAACCTATACCAAAGTGATCTTTTCCTTTGTCTTTCAAAGCACTCTTAGAATATTTATTAATAATTATTCTAATTGTTTCTCAATTCACAATTTTGCTCCCCGGGATCTACCAGGTTCGAAATTCCCGATGATCCTTCACTCTTTCATTAACCCTATCGTACTTTAGTTCATATTTATACTTAAAATGTTCATTCTTTATTTCATAATTTTGTATCTGTTTGATAATGATACTTCGGTGTGTCGAAAGTCCAGAATTTTATTTGATGTCCTAAATATGGATTAATCGATCAATTTCTCCAAGAAGAAACATCCATGAACTATAATATAGTAGTATGTCAACAAAACATATGAGTGATGACTACATTCCTGTTGGAAGTAGGCAAAAGCAGACATTCTCTAGTTGAATTCATTTGACACATTTCATTATAAGCGACATGAGGGATTGTAAAACAGATGTTTGAAGTAAATCGCAGTGTTTGTAGTATAATAATAAAGGTTACATTTATCCTTAAAGTGAACGGAGCTTTTGATGTTTAATGTTGTTCCTCAATTCTTCAGTGTACAGCTAGTAAGTGGCTGCATTCGTAAAGCACTGATAAACGATCTAAAAGACTAATTGATGCTTATATTTATAACATATGGATGTTTCACAATAAATTTTCACTATGTTACATAGATATTTGAAAATAAATGGCTAAAAAGAAGTTTCCTTCTTCAATATCACTATAAATTCTGACTAAATGAGGTTCTAACCTACGCAATTCTCGAAATAATATTACTTTTCCGGTTATTAATATCGTGCAGGTAATTAGTATAGCAAGAAAGTGCGAAGAATCATAATATTCCAATTTAATACTAAACTATGAGTAGAAATAGAATCACAATTGCTCAACAATATATCCTCAATGGTTCCATCATTCAGTGGTATCTTAGTAATGAGGTACAAACTCAATATATTGTTCTGAATGCATTTCGGTTTGGACTCATTCGATTCAAAGTGCTAGACACTTTGAATTCGGGTTGAATAGTGACTACACGTTTATTAGTTCCAGACAGCTGGTTCACTCTTCTCACGAGCTCATAGTGTGATAGAATTAGCTTTTTGGAGTTTTTAATTCTGAGTTCGGAGAAAAAAACTGCTTTAAGTAGATATTTATGATACAAATTGGACGAACTGAAATCGAACACTTTTTAATCGTCGCAACAGGTCCAAAAAAAATGGTAAGAATGGCCAAAACTGATATTTCGCGTCGGACATCGTGTGATTGAGTTTGAGAGAAAAAGCTTTCAATAAGCTTATGCGCCTCAAGAAGACGGAAAAAATGAGCTGCGAATAAACCCGATTGGACCAGCGGTGAAAAAACAACAATATCTCGAGAACCCTTTCTCGAAAATCGATGTATTTTTTTAATCTGTACTACCTTTCAATAATATTAAGATTGCGCGTATTTTCAAACTTCTAGTAATGTCGAAAGTACTCTAAAAAATACATTGCGCTATTCGATCAATTCATTATTACTATTTATTTCAACATATTTTTCATTGTAATATATCAAATAACGGTAAAAATTAATACAAAAAATTTGTAAAGTTACATTCATAAAACGTATTTAGTACCTAAATATTGTATTACAAAATTGAATGTAAGTAGTAATATACCAAACTGCTCTCACTTATAGCATGTGAAACATTACAAAATATTCTGTTATTTACTTCAGTTCCCGAGATATTGCTGTTTTTACACAGGGCCGGATTTAAGGTGGTGGAGGCCCCTGGGCCAAAGTTTGGTGGGGGCCCCTATATGTCAGAGGCTAACATTTTTTTATTCAGTATACACCGACTGTATACTGAATGCAATATTAATGCATTTCAAAATGTTCTTGTAATAAAAAATCTGGACAATATATATTATTTAGTGTACATAAATACCAATAACATTACACAGGTATTTTTCGAGCTTTCCTCGCCGCTAAATCGTCGATGACATCGTCAAAATTTAAGGATCTCAAAATATTCTTATTATGTTGTGTTTTAGAGGAATGTGATATTAGAAATAGATTTTTGTCAGCAAAAAATGACGCAAATGACGATATTATTCATTATTGATCACCAATATTCACATCAATGCTATTGATTACTACATTAAATAATTGTCATATGATTTCTGTAATAAGTAAATTTGTTTGTCTTCACTTGACCTTTGGTGGGGGCCCCTAGGTGGTGGAGGCCTCTGGGCCATGGCCCACCCGGCCCACCCCTAAATCCGGCCCTGTTTTTACAAACGTTTATATTTTGAACCAATACGCTCGAAAATGCCGGATAGCCGAGCTGCGATAAAGTAGTCCAAGCAATAGACAGAAATGCGTGCAGAAATTAATACCTGGAAAAAAAATATGAACGTATAGGAAATTGAATTCAAAGGTGAGTCTCTGGTAAATGCAACTCGATCTGAAATGGCGAACATAACCTAAAAAATTGGCAAAGTCGCAAAAAGTGTTTTTTCTTAAATAATTAAGAAACTATAGCTCGGATCCGAAAAAGTTGAATAAAAAGTTGTAGGTATCAAATGGATCTATCGATTCGTCCCATAATAATTATCAATATCATTCATACTTTTCGAGTTATATTGAAAAAACCGTTAAAAATCGGGGTATCGAGAAGTCGTTAACTATTACGTTTCCATATGTATTGTTTCCTGTACATATAGCCCATGGCAAGCTAAGAGAGTGCTTTTTTTCTTGATTTGAAATATTCATTTCTCATAAATTGGCTAGATCTTCTCAGGAAATGGTCCTGGAGTAAAGATTTTGGGCTTATTTTCTTCATGAAGAGTTGTGCTATAATTTTATTGGAGAAACGTGGAGATTTTTCCAATTTTTAGGGTGAAGAAATGGCCTTGAAAAAATTTCATCTTTTTTTAACATGTTTTTTTCAGATTAGTTTTACAATTATGATTTTAGAAAAATGTCTTTGACGTAAATCGATTTCTAACATTTTTTTACGAATTGGCAAAAAAAACATTTTCACCTACGATCTTCTGAACCAGCGATAATTTTTTTAATTCAAAAAAATCTGTTACACCCAATACACATTATACAGAAGTGTGTTTTATGGAGGTTAATGCTAAATACCTACAGTTTCAATAAAAAATACTGGGATATGTTTCATTGATCCATAGTATTAGAAATTGAGTAACAAAGCTAAGCGTATATCGTATTTATTTGCGCCTCAGAAGCAAAATAGACCTATTCTTTATTTCCAAAACTGTTTCTTCCGTGTAATATGTCATAGCAGCAGCATATTCTACAAGTGAACGATAGTGTAAAATAATAAAAGTCCTGTTCAAAGAGAATTGTGTGTTCGTGATAATATTCTAGAAATTTTTATTTTCCAATTATTTGTTTGAATAATTTAGCGATTAGTCAACAGTGTAATAGAAAACGTACGTGAAATACAAGTGACAAGTTATTGTTTTTTTTGGTGAGTACTAATTCTATTAAATATAACGGTCTTGAATTTGGCCTCGAATATGTACCATTTTTTCACGCCGTATCAGGCTATGATACAGTTTCTTCTATGTACAGATAAGGGAAGGACAAATCATTGAAAATATTGCATTCTAATCCCGATTACCTTCAATTACTAGATGTTTTCTATAAAGAAGTTTTCTTCGTGAAGAAATTGCTAGGAATATGTGCCAAATAATTTCTTTGCTATATTACAATTAGAAAGAAGCTTAATGAACATCGCTTAGAATCTTTTAAACGATCAACAGCTCGAGCTTCATTTCAATTAGAAAATCTTCCTGCTACTGAAGGAGCCGCCAGACAACATGCCTTCAGAGTTTACTTGCAATTACAAGAATGGTTGGGCTTCGATAAAGATATGACTCACTGGGGATGGAAAGTTGCAGATAATGTATCAATGCCAGTTTATACTGAGGAACCGTTGATACCGGAGGAAATAATGAAAAAAATATCATGTAACTGTGCTGTGAGCTGTAAAAAAATAATTCTCAAATGTACGAGTATTTGCACGCAATGTGACACAGCACAATGTGAAAACCCCTAAACTCCTGCTAACATCGAAATAAATGAAGAATCTCTTGACGTTTTCGACAATCTTCTTAACCAAAAGATCGAAGTAGAAGAAGAAGAAGAAAATGAATTAAGAGGCAATTCTCCAATAAAGAAGAGAAAAATTCGTATACATCTTATTTAAGACGTATAAGCTGTATACCGCTACTTTGATTGTAAGGATTGTATAAATATTCCAGAATAATTTTGTAAATAAATGAAATTTCAAAATTATCTTAACTTGTTGTATTTATTTAATTTTGTATCATAAAAACATATTTACTGAAATAATTAAATAACTGTTAAAGAGATTCACAGGCATAACGTCAGTATGATTCCCTAAGCAAAAGTTGAGGTATTACATGGAAAATACTGTTTTGATAATGAATCGTAATTTGAATGACATAAAAAGTAAAACAAATTACAAATGTAAAAAATAAATATTTCCGAGTCTATTTGAATTCTAAGGCAAAAATAAATACGACATTCGTGTTAATCTCGTCGAGCTACCACAGATTAAGTACAAAAATATTTTTGTACGTTATCCAGAAGTCGAAATATTGAAGATTTTGCAAGTACAAGCCACTTTGAACGCACGAAATCAGTTTTCAGTGCGAGCGCGCAATGCTTGTCCCACTCCGCCTCACGCTCCGGCAGCCGCGCATGCTTATCTTTGTTAATCAATTTCTAATTCTATGGATCAATGAATCATATCCCTGTATTTTTTTATTGAGAATGTAGGTATTTATCATTAACCTCCATAAAACACATTTCTGTATAATGTGTATTGCGTCTTACAGATTTTTTTGAAATAAAAAAATTATCGCTGGTCCAGAAGATCGTAGGTGGAAAATTTTTTCTTATCAATCCGTAAAAAAATTTTAGAAATCGATTTCCGTCAAAGACATTTTTCTAAAATTAAAATTGTAAGACTAATCTGAAAAAAACATGTTAAAAAAAGATGAAATTTTTTCAAAGCCATTTCTTCACCCTAAAAATTGGAAAAATCTCCACGTTTCTTTAATAAAATTATAGCACAACTCTTCATGAAGAAAATAAGCCCAAAATCGTTACTCAAGGACCATTTCCTGAGAAGATCTAGCCAATTTATGTGAACATTTTTTTTCGAAAAATCGAAATATTTTAAAAAGTAATCAATATTTCGAATTAAGAAAAAAAGCACATCGTTAGCTTGCCATGGGCTATATGTACAGGAAACGTAATAGTTAACGACTTCTCGATACCCTGATTTTTTTTTTTTTTTTTTTTTTTTTTTTTTTACCTACAACTTTTTATTCAACTTTTTTCGATCCGAGCTATAGTTTTTCAATTATTTAAGAAAAACCACTTTTTGCAACTTTGCCAATTTTTTTGGTTATGTTCGCCATTTCAGATCGAGTTGCATTTACCAGAAACTCACCTTAAAATTCAATTTCCTACACGCTCATATTTTTTTTACAGTTATTAATTTCTGCACGCATTTCTGTCTATTGCTTGGACTAAGAGTGTGCGTTACCTAGCGCGGCGGCGGCTCTCCCTTCCACGCGCGCCACACAGCCAAGCGCACGAAATACCATTATTTAAAATGATTGTTTTAGCAACTTTTACGGAAGATAAGTAATTGGAAATTTGCTAAATTGTTCAATAAGTATTGAAGAAGACGATCCCGTGAAAAAAATAGCGCGTTACCGCACCACAACATTTTTAGGGCTATTTTACAAAAGTTCTTTTTTTTGCATTAAGCTGCGGTTTGCAAAAAGTGTACATACGATCTAGCTGAAATTTTTCGTGGTACTTGATGGGCACAAAAGCTACAACCTATCGAAATTTCAGCTTTCAATCTTCGAAAAAACAAGAGTTATGAATATTTGAAATTCCGAACAAAATCGATGGTTTTTTGCAATTTGCAGGGTCACCGCTGGTTCAATCATGTTCATTTGCAGCTCGATTTTTACGGCGTATAAGGTTAATGGGAGCTTTTTTCTTTTTAACTAAATCCAACGATGTGCGACGTGAAAAACCGGTTTTGGCCATTCTTACCATTTTTTTTTGGACCTGTTGCGACGATTAAAAAGTGTTCGATTTTAGTTCCTTCAATTTGCATCATAATTATCTACTCAAATCAATTTTTTCTCCGAACTGAGAATTATGAAAAAATTATCGACATTTATTTTTAATTCTATTCTCATCTGTGAAACAAGCCAACCGATTAAATCTCTCACCAACCATCACCGGCAGACGTATAACCACATTAGGAAATCATTTGACAACCAAAGTGTTTCAAAAGCATCTGCGGCGAGGCACCACTGAGAATATTCTTCACAATGCCCCGCATTGATTAAACAGTTTTTGCGAACCAAGAAATCCATAAACTCAATTTGAATATCTGTTTTCAGTCTCCAATATGTGTAGCATATTGTTGGTTAGTGTAATTGGACCCATCTCCAAATCCAGAAAGTACCACGCTAGTAGGGATGGAGCCACTTTGGCCCGCCAGACAGAGAGCCTTATCAGATGTAGGCAACCAGTGATACACTCGTGCATGCGCTGTATGCCCAGACAGGTATCGGTAAGTACTGACCCTGTATTACCGGCCTGGGTAGACGGTGTGGTCTCGCCTCTAACATCTAGGTGTTACCGGGTAGACGGTTAGGGTGTGGTCTCTGACCGCTAGGGGCCCTTCTGCTATGGTTGTATGATGGAGACCGAGTAGTGGTAATCAGCCTGTATATACAAGATCGTTCAAGGTAGACAGCAAGCAATATGTGAGGTTAGGGAGAACTTCAATGTAAAGCAGCATCAAAATATTTTTCTACACACGGGAATCGAACCCGAGAAATGAAATCCAAAGCCGGTTCCTTAACCGCTCAGCTGTGGAGGAATTGAGAACAAGCGATTTTAATGTTGTAGATATAACCGCAGGGTATCCGGTCTGAGTGCGAGTATATTGCAGTCTATATGATGCAGGTAATTGTTTTACATAACGTTAGTCATGCAGGTATGTCACGAAGCGAGGTATGAAATGTGAGGCTTCATAGTCCTAGGGTTTTGAAATAATGTTGTTTGTACATGTCGTCGGTCACGTGATTTTTGAAAGAGACCGGGCATTCATCGGAGGTATCATCATGGGAGGGCTGCTGTTCCTTGAATGCATAGATGGAATGTTATATATAGTATAGAAATGATGTCTTCTGCATCTCTCTCAAACGCGATGTTTATAAGGAAATTACTTTCAAAAACGTTTATTCAAGCTGTCTGTACCTTACTTGATTGCTATATTACAAAATGCGATTTCAATCATCTTAAACATATATGGAAATTATTTTTAGTATACAAAATGGAATTGGGAGACTTCAATGGGGTATGGAATGTGAGGTTATACAGATTGTTTATGTATGACGTTAGTCATGTGAATTTGAATGAAGCTGGCGCGATCTCCAACGAGACAGGTGTGTATGTGAGGTTATACAGAGTGTGCAGGTATAATGATGTCTATCACGCAGGTCTTCAGCGAGGTATCTACCTTGCAGGATTCTTCAACGAAATGTGGGGTTGTTTGTACATGCCGTTAGTCTCAGGGTTTTGTCTGAGTTATAATGATATCGGTCGCGATGCATCGGCTGCCCCCACAAGTCTTCAATAAGGGGATCATAACATCTAATATGCGATAGTTTACAAAAATGCTGCTTCTCATAATAGCGATATTATGAAGCGTTTGCAGAAATAACTATTAAATCATCTAAGGACTTTTTGCTTGATTAGTACTAGCGAGTACAATATTCGTTATAATATTATAAGTATGTATCATTAACTTACTTGTGCGATAAGGTTGTGTTAAATCATGTCCAACAGCAATGTATTCAACTTGGAATTATCGTAATGATGTGCGATCCTTCAATGTTAAAGTAGTTTCATAAGTTATCCGAAAGTAATATGAATATATTAAATGTTTTTCCAAAATTAGTTCCGAAGTAAACATAATTCGCTATAATATTCATTCATGTATGTTACATAAATTATCCTATATAATTCAAATAAGGTTGAACAATATTCACTATCATATTTTGCGGTAGAGCTACAGCTCGCTCGAGAGAGATAAGAAAGATACGCCGATCACCTTCAAACGCGATGAGAATACTTTATTTTAAATCACACATATAGTATGTATATATTCGAATCATATAAATCGCATAATATGATCCGAAATCTAGCTGCTGCTGGGTGTAGCCCTATACAGAATCTAGACGAAGCGGTGTTACGCATCACGATGATTATTCGAACTGTCTGTACAGCTCGATTGCTATATAACAAAATACATTTTTAATCATCTTAAACATATAGATGTGCTAATATAAATTTTTCAGTATGCAAAAATATACTAATAAAACATTTTTCATCGACACACATTTCTTCATAGGATAGTTAGTTTTTATAAAATTCAATCAATTTCAATGGGAAACATATATGCGAGGGAGTTTTATAGAGATCGAACTCATTTCCCCAACCACCCAAGAGGTAGAACTATGATGAGGAATAGATGTGGATAATAATCATATGAATATCTTCATAAGTGCTAATCTATATGACATTCAAACACGTGCTTCATAAAAGTCTGAATATTGAGTAGAGCTATAGTATCTTCTTCATAAGCGATCATTATCATCATTCAGACACTTGTTTAGCACGTGATTCAACAGCCTGGCATCATCGTTCACGAACTATGATGGGCTGATGAGGAATAAAATACCAATAATAATTATATAAATATCTCCATTAGCAATCTGTACTATTTTCCTTCACGAGCACGACTTTTACAAACTCCATACGTTCGCGTAAAAGATTATAATGATAAACACATTTTTGTTCACGGGTTTACATAATCATATGAATATCTTCATAAGCGCTAATCTATATGACATTCAAACACATGCTTCATAAAAGTCTGAACATTGAGTAGAGCTATAGTATCTTCATAAGCGATCATTATCAACATTCAGACACTTGTTTAGCACGTGATTCAACAAGCTGACATCATCGTTCACGAACTATGATGGTTCGATGAGGACTCGAACAGATGAATCTTTGAGGTTAAATATCTGCTGTAGAAATTACCCCACCTTTATTACCTTTTATTTGACATTATCGATATTTCCCATGTAACTAACCTAAAGCTATTTTGTATGCAACATTGTTATCATTTGCGAGCCTACGAGGGCCTGTGTGTTGGTCGGGGGCTAAATGAATATGTTTGACTATTATTACCTGTGGATTTATTTGAGATTCTTCAAGTTTGAGATTGATAACCCACATGAAGAAAGAAGCTTCAACGAATTGATAGGTTATTTATTATTTTCATATTCGCTATTCTGAATGTGACAACTTTATCGGCTTCAACACTCGAGATAAGAGAGAATATTTACCGCAAACTGTCTTATAACCACTAGGTACTACATATTATAATAATTGAAAAGATAACATAATAATCTGAATCACTTTTATATTCATTAATTAGATAGTTGCATACATTTTTGTTTCTAGACCTGAAGCGATATTTAAAATTTAGATTACAATCCTGATGGGTTGATCCAAGGGACTGTACTTTACCAAACGGCTCGTTCATTATTGTGATGTCTTGCGGGAAAGTGAGAGAAATAAAATACCAAAAATAATAATAATAACATTTATTTAGAAAAATACATTTAGAATTAAAATAATAACATTATGATTCATGGTTCTTCACACTAAACTCCGAACTGATCCTGTAATTGGAGAATACTCCATTATACGATCGTTAATGATGATGCAATAAGCCCTGGTGTTTTTGGGGAAATTCAGGAAACTTTCCATCTCTAGTTTGACGTCAACTGTTGATGACTTTATAGCATCGTTTTGTTTTGAACAGTCAATCACAAAAATTGCTCTATTCTTGAATGCTATATAATCTAACATGGGTTCGCTTATTATTTTATTTGAAAATGATTTCTGGAAATCATAGTACATCTGGTATGCTTCCACGTATTGCTGGTCGGTGAAATTCAATTTCATTGCTTCATATGGATAACACTCTGAATTCAAGTATAATTTTACATTTAGCAAGTTTATATTATCGAAATATGCACTGTGCTTAACAGGATTATTTTTTCGATCAGTTTGGAAAGCTAAAATCACATATCTGGGTCGTTCCAAATTCATTGATGTTTTAACAGCCCAAATGTCACGAGTGCTCTCCTTCATCAACGGATTTTCATGCAGATCCCAGCTGCGAAATGGAATCAAAATAGGCTTCTCAGCACTCAAATTCTCCAACATTTGAAATTTAACCTGATCACTTGGAAACACATGTCGCACTTTTAATGCTATCGTCTTCACATTTATTTTAGCCCTCTTCGTACCTGTGCTATTGGTATAACAATCGTTATCGGTTCGAGACCTTATCAAGCGCAGCTTATGTTTTCCACTCAAGACTTTGTTATAGTCAATGAATAGGCCTAGTAGAAAATTCAACGGTATCCATAAATTGATTTTATTATTGTAGACTGAACTCAATGCATCCTTAAATGACCATCCAGAAATAGCTAGAGGTATAGATTCATGTTTGGCATATGTTAGATAAGCTCTGATGGTGCTGACAATACCAGGATCACGTACTTTGTCTATCTCTTTTCCATTCAATTCATAACTAATATATTCGAAGAGAAACGCTCCGAAATTATTCGTTAGTTTACATTCACCATCACCACTTGCTTCTGGCTGGAATTCTGCCTCGATGAATAAAGCAGACGATGCCAAATCTACCAACACATCTTGTTGATTGATTAATATCTCAATTTCATCGCTGTTGCCAAAAGATGTTGTGTGTGGATAGTAGGTATGAGTTTCTTCCCGGATGATGTCTTCAATGAAGTTTGGCTCGTTGAATATTTGAAGTTTTTCCGACATTGTAACCAAGGGACTTCAAAAAATTTATATTTTCCAATGATAGCGATGCAGAAGCAACCTTCTCCTTCTTCAATGACAGTGATGCAGAAGCAACCTTCTCCCTCGAGCTCGTTGTAGATAATGACTGATGACCACTATGGAGATGTCTTTTATTGCTAAAATCCAAACCCATGTTCTCAAGTGATGGCTACTGCAACCTTCTCAGTTGAATTCCTTTCATATAATGAGTGGTGGTGAGTATTGGATTATTATTTATTGTTGTGAGCCATAATCCCTAACGATCTTTTTCAATTCCAATCGTATAATAATTTCTTCTCCACGAAAATTTACCGGTTTCCAATTCTGATCTAGAATATTCAGTGTGATGTTATCGAAGGACGTCTTGCTGATGACCGGTAGATAAATAAGATTCTTCGGCTCTATATCAATGGAAAACCCAGGTGGTACAAGAGGTGAGAACTCATATATCGTATGAGCTATCTTATTGTTATAATATGCTCCCGCGGTTAAGTTACACTCTACGCGTATAGTTTGAACTTTGATTATGTTTATAGGTCGATCAGATACGTGTAGTTCACGAGATGTCAATTTCTTTTTGCTGAATCCCAACAGTTCGCTTATACTATCTTTAGGAATAAAATTCACTTTAAAATCACTCTTCAGCTCTGTGTGTAGAGTGTTGTTGTTAGATTTTATTGATAATTTCCGGTCACGCTCTTCTTGCTTCACTCCTATCCCACAAACTGCACTTTGTATGAAATCCTCGATGTCTGTCAACTCGTAGGACCCCGTAGGTATAGTAACTACTTTTTCCTCACCCTTCACATCTTCATAATAAAATTTATTAAAACCTTCTTCAATGTTCGGAATGCTATTGTACGTATGCAAGCCAACAAGTGCGATAGAATAATATGAATGAGGATCTAGTTCTATAGGTGGGTGGAAATCTACAGATAAACGAGAGCTCTTACCCGTGATAGTGAACGTCTGAGACATGATTGATGAAAACTTCATCAACAATCTATTTATATACTAATAAATGTTAGTCGACCAATTCCAAATATAACTGGCTACAATTATAAGTGTTATATTGCATGAAATATCGTGTAGACGGCAAGCTTCATCGAATGAATTGATACCCTGAATCTCCTCAACCGTTCTTCTAATTTTGCCCCTGGTATTGATTTGAAGTTCAAACGGGAGCTTGTTTATAAGCGTATTGAGAACAACTTCTCCCACGCACGCTTCCATACAGACTGATGAGAATTCAAGATTGCACCGTTATTTAACGAGGAGTGGGGGGAAGACCAAAGATCTCAAAATAATTTTTTTTTTATTAATTATCTCAATACAAAAGACTTAAGTATAATCTTAACAATATATGTTTCAAATATCTCAATCTTGACTCTTGATTCATCGTCCTAGTCGTATTGCATATTCCTACCCCTTCCACCTATATTGAAGTCCTTTTATGTATGTTCGACGCTGGTAAAAGTTCTTTCTTCTGTGCTCATGAAGCTCATGAACAACTTGTTTTCACTCATCTTATCAATGTGGAAATCTAGTGTAGAATTAATTTTTTGGGTATATTCACAGGATTTGGAGATATACGTTTCACAGAGGCCTGCTTTGATGTTATGGATGATGAAGGTCTCTTCTTAGAAGGTTCCACAGATGTCATCCGTCGTTCTAACGCCTCCACTTTACTAGTAATGTCATTTAGACGCATGTTCATACTGTTAAATGTGTTATTGATCTCTTCCAATTCATTTCTGTTTTCCCTTACACTATCACTGATTGTTTTATACTCTGATTTTATATAGATTCCCATTTCATTATATTTATTCTGAATGTCCATCAGATGTTTATCAATGTTGAGAATAACCTTATCATTCGTTAAGTTATGTTCATCCAGATCCTTGTTGATATCTTTGATCAAATTATCAACCCTAACATTGAAGGTATCTTTAAGACTGGTTTCCGTTTTCAGATTCAGTTTGTGTGTTAATTTATCAACATATACTTTATTTGCAACATCTCCATCATCATTCGGTGATTTTACGTTGCACAATCTACGATTTTCCATATCATAACTTCCATCGCTCGTTAGGAATAATCCTTGTCCGTGAACTTGTTTGAAATTATTATTAAATACATTTGTATCATATATCCACATGGAAGAGGAGGCTCTGCCAAACTTATCCATTGAAACCATCTTTATAACTGAGATGAATTTGTCTTACACCTGGTTTTTGTTCAATTACCCCTGCCTCTATCAATTCTTCTATTATAGAGATTATCTCATTGTGATGATTATGGTTACCTGCATGCGAGGATGCAACAAGAAGTCTCAGTCTATCCACCATTTCGTTAACGTCATCCCAAAAAATATATTCCATAGGCTTCTCGTTATATTCAAGCATATCATTTTTGATATATGCACTTCCAGTGTATGTTTTGGCTCTGGGTCTTTTCATGGAATTAATCAAAGGTTTCAGTACATTTTTGTATTTTGCAATGTTTCTTATTCGATCAGCTGGATCGTTATTACGTCTATGGGCACTAGTCATTTCCATCATTTGACTGTAATTTTTCCCATCTTCCACAGTGTAAGTATCAGGTAGAACATCTCTATAAAATATCAAATTATACAGTCCTGTGGTACCCTTGAATGGAGTACCCTTGATAATTATATTACTCTCACTATCAATTTCTATAGGTTGATTACCCATGAACCATTTGTCTAAAGTTGAATTATATTGCAAACCCATTTTATCATCATATCTCTTAACATCATCATCCAATAGGAATCCTTCCAAGTAATAACGTGCTAATGTGGGGTATTGTTGCAGAAACTCCTCTGTAGCCTCTGCATTATCTTTCTTATGTTTTCTGAATTCTTCACGAATCTGATCGATAGTAGGTTCGGGTGTAAACACATCCTCCTCAGTATTTTGGGGGTTATATACGAATTCTTCACCTTCAGTTACAATATTTGGGGTTGGTATGTTCTCCATTTGTGTTGCTGTAGAAACAATACTTTTAGGTTTAACCAACGAATTTTGTTTGATTATTTCAGCATTTCTCGCAATTTCCTCTAGGGGTTTAGATACATTCCTGAACATATTATCTAGAATCTCATCATTTTCAGCTTTACCCAATTTCACAGCCATATATTTTTTCCTCACAACGTTTGCTAACTCCCAAATTTTTTTCTTCAATTGTTGTTTTTCTTTAAGCGTGTTACTCACACCCACGTCCATGCTGAGCGGGTTGTCTATTTCAAATGAAAGTATATATACATGTTAGATGTATATATAACTATCAAAACCTTTGCGATAACGTCCTTTGTTCATATCACAGTCTTTGTTTATCATAAGGAACCCATATTTATCTTTCCAACATACGCTACATATCTCTTTGAATTTTTCGAGTGACATGTCGGTACTCACATGATCGGTGAATATATGTTTCAAATTGAGCTCATCCTGTTTGAAAATAATCAAGCAATTGGCATTGTCGCGCAATCCATGTTTTGGACATTTAGCAAAAGACTGACAAAGATAGAAGCTATCAATTGAGTTGTGTCTCCCTCTTGAAAAATAAGCACGAATTTTCTGCTGTTTCTCAAACATCACGTCATCGAATATTATGATTGAATTAGGCCTCGCTTCTATAGGGTCTATGACCTCATCACTTTCGGTACAAGGAAAATATCCAAGCCCCTCAATTTTCTTCAATGTCTCCTTTAGTAACCGGTATTTTGGTTGGTGTAAAGACTTTGAATATATGTACACGTTTTCAAATTTCAGGCCGTTAGCATCTAACAATAGAGATAACATCAAATTTGTTTTCCCACAATTACTTGGACCACAGATTATTGTTCGTAGAGTATTAGGCAGCAAAGAGCTGTGACGTTGTGGTTGTTCAACATTCTCATTGCTTGACCCTAAGTTCATAATACTCAACGAGTCTTTTTGCTTAACAATCTTCATCATGCCTGAAGGCGAATCGAAATCATACTGGAACATATGTTAATAAGCATTTGTTTATATACTAGATGATGATGTTATATTGTGTATGTCCGATCACGCGGTTAGGTACTTCTACACTTCTCTCTCAAAATCAGGTATCAAATACATGTTAAATAGGTCTGAATGTTGAAACACGTGTCTGAATGTTGAAACACGTGTCTGAATGTTGAAACACGTGTCTGAAACACGTGTCTGAATGCTGAAACACGTGTCTGAATGTTGAAACACGTGTCTGAAACACGTGTCTGAGTGCTGGAACACGTGTCTGAATGTTGAAACACGTGTCTGAATGTTGAAACACGTGTCTGAAACACGTGTCTGAAATGCTGAAACACGTGTCTGAATGTTGAAACACGTGTCTGAATGTTGAAACACGTGTCTGAGTGCTGAAACACGTGTCTGAATACTAAAGCATGTGTTGAATCATGCGATAAAACATGTGCATGAATGTATTACAAACATTATGATTATTCACATTTTATTCCTCATTAGCCCATCATAGTTCGTGAACGATGATGACGTCATCATCGTTCGTAAACTATGGTCGCCGGGTTGAATCAGTTACTGTCATTGGCTTGAAGCAGTGACGTCATCATCGTTCGTGAACGATGGTCGCCGGATTGAATCAGTTACTGTCATTGGCTTGAAGCAGTGACGTCATCATCGTTCGTGAACGATGATCGCCGGGTTGAATCAGTTACTGTCATTGGCTTGAAGCAGTGACGTCATCATCGTTCGTGAACGATGGTCGCCGGATCTTCAATTCAATAAAACACCACTTACTCGTCAAAATCCTTATGTATTTCGATACACATAAAGCTATAGTCTGATGTTCTCACCCACCCCCAATTTGTATGCATCATATTGATTTTCCCTACATCAGCGGTAAATATTCTCTCTTATCTCGAGTGTTGAAGCCGATAAAGTTGTCACATTCAGAATAGCGAATATGAAAATAATAAATAACCTATCAATTCGTTGAAGCTTCTTTCTTCATGTGGGTTATCAATCTCAAACTTGAAGAATCTCAAATAAATCCACAGGTAATAATAGTCAAACATATTCATTTAGCCCCCGACCAACACACAGGCCCTCGTAGGCTCGCAAATGATAACAATGTTGCATACAAAATAGCTTTGGGCAATAATTCGTTACATGGGAAATATCGATAATGTCAAATAAAAGGTAATAAAGGTGGGGTAATTTCTACAGCAGATATTTAACCTCAAAGATTCATCTGTTCAATGTTTGAGTCCTCATCGAACCATCATAGTTCGTGAACGATGATGCCAGGCTGTTGAATCACGTGCTAAACAAGTGTCTGAATGATGATAATGATCGCTTATGAAGATACTATAGCTCTACTCAATGTTCAGACTTTTATGAAGCATGTGTTTGAATGTCATATAGATTAGCGCTTATGAAGATATTCATATGATTATGTAAACCCGTGAACAAAAATGTGTTTATCATTATAATCTTTTACGCGAACGTATGGAGTTTGTAAAAGTCGTGCTCGTGAAGGAAAATAGTACAGATTGCTAATGGAGATATTTATATAATTATTATTGGTATTTTATTCCTCATCAGCCCATCATAGTTCGTGAACGATGATGCCAGGCTGTTGAATCACGTGCTAAACAAGTGTCTGAATGATGATAATGATCGCTTATGAAGAAGATACTATAGCTCTACTCAATATTCAGACTTTTATGAAGCACGTGTTTGAATGTCATATAGATTAGCACTTATGAAGATATTCATATGATTATTATCCACATCTATTCCTCATCATAGTTCTACCTCTTGGGTGGTTGGGGAAATGAGTTCGATCTCTATAAAACTCCCTCGCATATATGTTTCCCATTGAAATTGATTGAATTTTATAAAAACTAACTATCCTATGAAGAAATGTGTGTCGATGAAAAATGTTTTATTAGTATATTTTTGCATACTGAAAAATTTATATTAGCACATCTATATGTTTAAGATGATTAAAAATGTATTTTGTTATATAGCAATCGAGCTGTACAGACAGTTCGAATAATCATCGTGATGCGTAACACCGCTTCGTCTAGATTCTGTATAGGGCTACACCCAGCAGCAGCTAGATTTCGGATCATATTATGCGATTTATATGATTCGAATATATACATACTATATGTGTGATTTAAAATAAAGTATTCTCATCGCGTTTGAAGGTGATCGGCGTATCTTTCTTATCTCTCTCGAGCGAGCTGTAGCTCTACCGCAAAATATGATAGTGAATATTGTTCAACCTTATTTGAATTATATAGGATAATTTATGTAACATACATGAATGAATATTATAGCGAATTATGTTTACTTCGGAACTAATTTTGGAAAAACATTTAATATATTCATATTACTTTCGGATAACTTATGAAACTACTTTAACATTGAAGGATCGCACATCATTACGATAATTCCAAGTTGAATACATTGCTGTTGGACATGATTTAACACAACCTTATCGCACAAGTAAGTTAATGATACATACTTATAATATTATAACGAATATTGTACTCGCTAGTACTAATCAAGCAAAAAGTCCTTAGATGATTTAATAGTTATTTCTGCAAACGCTTCATAATATCGCTATTATGAGAAGCAGCATTTTTGTAAACTATCGCATATTAGATGTTATGATCCCCTTATTGAAGACTTGTGGGGGCAGCCGATGCATCGCGACCGATATCATTATAACTCAGACAAAACCCTGAGACTAACGGCATGTACAAACAACCCCACATTTCGTTGAAGAATCCTGCAAGGTAGATACCTCGCTGAAGACCTGCGTGATAGACATCATTATACCTGCACACTCTGTATAACCTCACATACACACCTGTCTCGTTGGAGATCGCGCCAGCTTCATTCAAATTCACATGACTAACGTCATACATAAACAATCTGTATAACCTCACATTCCATACCCCATTGAAGTCTCCCAATTCCATTTTGTATACTAAAAATAATTTCCATATATGTTTAAGATGATTGAAATCGCATTTTGTAATATAGCAATCAAGTAAGGTACAGACAGCTTGAATAAACGTTTTTGAAAGTAATTTCCTTATAAACATCGCGTTTGAGAGAGATGCAGAAGACATCATTTCTATACTATATATAACATTCCATCTATGCATTCAAGGAACAGCAGCCCTCCCATGATGATACCTCCGATGAATGCCCGGTCTCTTTCAAAAATCACGTGACCGACGACATGTACAAACAACATTATTTCAAAACCCTAGGACTATGAAGCCTCACATTTCATACCTCGCTTCGTGACATACCTGCATGACTAACGTTATGTAAAACAATTACCTGCATCATATAGACTGCAATATACTCGCACTCAGACCGGATACCCTGCGGTTATATCTACAACATTAAAATCGCTTGTTCTCAATTCCTCCACAGCTGAGCGGTTAAGGAACCGGCTTTGGATTTCATTTCTCGGGTTCGATTCCCGTGTGTAGAAAAATATTTTGATGCTGCTTTACATTGAAGTTCTCCCTAACCTCACATATTGCTTGCTGTCTACCTTGAACGATCTTGTATATACAGGCTGATTACCACTACTCGGTCTCCATCATACAACCATAGCAGAAGGGCCCCTAGCGGTCAGAGACCACACCCTAACCGTCTACCCGGTAACACCTAGATGTTAGAGGCGAGACCACACCGTCTACCCAGGCCGGTAATACAGGGTCAGTACTTACCGATACCTGTCTGGGCATACAGCGCATGCACGAGTGTATCACTGGTTGCCTACATCTGATAAGGCTCTCTGTCTGGCGGGCCAAAGTGGCTCCATCCCTACTCACGCTGTTCATTAATTTTTCATGTTTGGTATTCATACACGAAAATATCCATTATTATCATATGTTGTATATTTGCTAGGTTCCTACGTTGTGTATTACTTATGTGAGGGAGAGAGAAGAAGTTAACCAGAATCCGAAGCGATACCTACTTGATGATTCGATTACAGAAACCTATGGTCGAAAGAGTAATGAGCGCCCTGAAAGAAGAAGAGCGAACGGTAGAGACTAATGAAATTTTCATTCGCATAAACATGCAGCTGGGAAATTTGGACTACGGCAAGAATTTCAATCCAAAGTCAAATCCTTTGAGAATGGGGGGCTGATTAATTGTTCCAGGAACGCCTGAATACCGTCGCACATCAACAACCGAAGAACGCCTTGAGTAACCTTTACTTTGCAATACTATCAAATTGTGAGTCATATGGGAGATTATTCGATTCAAAGTATTAAAGCTGAAAAACCAGTTTGCTGAAGAATGTTCCTATAAATTTTTAATATTAGGGTGAGAACTGTACAAAACTCGATAGAAAATGAAAACAATTAGAATCAGACGGACTATAACTATGTTCATCCAAATAATGATTCTTGACCCAGGTATGAATTATAGGTAAATTCTCGGACAACAGATCACACTTACACATATTCTCATCATTTTCGTCTCTGCGTAGGTATTGGTCTCACGACCATCATCAGAAGATGCATCAATTTATAAGGCGTGATTTCGTAACTAATTGTATCAGCACAAAGCTTTCTAATCGCACCAATTTCAATTAAAAATGCCCACGTCGCCTAAACGAACAGAAACATGAGTAATCGGAATTGTAACACGTCAATGTTTTAAGTATATGAATATGTATCAAGAATTCACTGCTTAGCAATTTTCTTATAAAATACGAACTCATGTCAAGCAATGTTTGTATATGACTGAAACCAAAAAATATAACGCTCAAGTATTCACTTTCGAACCAGATGTTGAAGATATATGAGATTATAGAAAATGATCCTAGGTATGAACAATAGGCATGATGCAGATGTAAAAATGTAAACTTCGTGGATTACTAAAGAAGTTTGGTCCCAACGATATCTTCACTTCAATTCAGTTACACCAACAAGTTATGAAAAAGTGTCCCGAAAATCTAAAAATTGTTCGTTATATACTGGAAATGAATGGCTGACCGAAAACCTTTTTCAATCCCATCAGTAAAGAATGTAATGGAACGTCATATATAAATAACATAAATGGGAATACAGTTGATTTTATAACAGTACCGTATATTCCGAAGACCTCAGAGAAATGTTTAAAAATTATGATATAAATGTTGCGTATAAACCTACTGACTGTTGTGTTGGAAAGTATTTTCCAAATCTAAAACCTTTAATACCTAAAGATAAACAAACCCACACAGTAAACAAATTAAATTGTTCAGATTGCGATGGGACTCATACAGGAATCTCTGAACAATATTTACAAAAAAGAGTATATGTCCATAAGTATAGTACAAGGAACGAAAATTTTGAAAATTCTACCGTCCTTGCTAATACAAAACGTTAATATTTGAACTGAGGAATCCAATCATTATAAAAGATCTATTGATTCACATAAAACGTGACTCCAAGTCTGTGAATCATAGAGCAGACATTCAATCATTAAGTCAGATTTACACTAATTTAATTAATTAAAACCCTTACAAATTCCTACACGCCTTATAATGTTGAAAGTATATTTTAGGTAGGATGCTCAAAAACCAATATTTCTAGTAAGGTCTGACAACTTTTTTCTATGACCTTATAACATCTGGTTCGAAAATGGCTACTCGAGCGTTATATTTTGTGGTTTCAGTCGTATGCACCATTGCTTGACTTCGTATTTTATAAGAAAATTGCTAAGCAGTGGATTCTTGATACATATTCATATACTTAAAACATTAATGTGTTACAATTTCGAATTACGCATGTTTCTGTTCGTTCCGGTGACGAGGGCAGTCTTAATTGAAATTGGTGAGATTAAGACGCTTCGTGCTGATACAATAAATTGTAAGAAATCCCGTTTTAGACATTGATACGTCTTCTGATGATGGTCAAGAGACCGAAACGTACGTAATGACAAGAATAATAACCATATGTGTTAGTGTGACCTATTTCCCGAGAATTTATATATGATATGTTCATCCATCTATCCTTGATCACAAAAATATAAGACGGGACCAAATTGTGCAATTGGTCAACAAGCTGGACTACACAACATTGTGCATATAGCGCGTTACAGTTTGAACAGTATTTGTGTCCTTCCATAATACCCTTAATTGCAGATAATTTTATATTATAGATATTTTAGTTACCATCATTAATTTGCCTCCATGCTTCTTCCTGATCTTCATTAGCATATTTCAGTATAACATGTACAAGAGTTATCATCCTCCACGATAGTTGGAATTTTTCTTTAATCCTTTGGCACAATTCTAGAAGTATCTCGGCTTCTTTACCTACGAAAAAATTATTATTAGAGGCAGTGAAAACAACACATTTTCAACACAATCGTTGAGTTTCTGCTTCTGCAATTAGAATGAAAATTAAGATGAACATCCGCAAGGAAGTCTGAGGTTGTTTCTTCTATTCCATTTCATCTTGATAATCATCATTTACACAATATTCAGCATGACACAATTTGCAATTTATCATTATTTATACAATTTCTGATAGCTCAAATTAATTTATTTGTCCAACGCCTTATATATCAGCGATCTTTGAGGTCAAAATAGTTTAGATGCTCAATTCAACCCATCTGGTCAGATACCAAAATTTCCATAAATCTAAAATATCCATAATAACAGTTCTACCTCAAAAATGAAGAATTTAATATAGAACCACAAAGTTGGAACCAACCAAATGTTAATCTTTGAACGGTATAAGACCTCCCTTCAATTTCTAGCAAAGCGCACATTCGAGGGCACATTCAAAACTTTTTTTACCATCTTCAGTATTTTTATAATCCATCACAGATCATCAATCATTTCGTTATGAATCATAAAATGCATTTGTTGATTCATTGCCGCCTTAGCTGTGTAAATATGACTGTGAATATTCAAGCCATGATGATTTAGTAATTTCGATCTCAATAACTGCGCACCATGCGATTAACTCTGATCTAATTGAGTTTGAAATCATAAAATTTCTTATTTTTTTGTGGAGAAAAAGAATGGAATTGTAAAATATTGCTAACTTAATCGGTATCACATATTCTGTGTTCAAGTTAGACCTGAGGATTCAAATTTTTGTGATCTACATTTGATTATTCTTTCTTGATTGCTATATAGAGGAGTTTTTTCATGGATGAACCGCATTGAACCTTGTTTTCAAACCGCATGCAATATGACGTAGTGAATGATGCCTTTCAAGAAAATAGACCGTTCTGAAACGTCAATGGTCATCAATATAATAATTATTGTTTATATTAATCGTCACTAACGATTATAATAAACTTGAAAATGAATTTGCACGATATTATTCAAATTTTGGTTGATGATCGACAAATAAACGTATTACTTCTGATAAATCAGTTGTAGTTAGCAGAAGAGATTATCTCTCAGGAATTATTTATTTTCCACAATTTTCAACATTCAAAGATTGATAATTTTGGCGAATAATGGGTGAATAATTATCTGAATTACGACTTTTTCCAGCTGTTCAGGTTCCAGGAACAGACTGTCAGAGATTTACTCTTCGGATAGATGGCCTCATATTGAATATTCCTTATAGTAGAGGTTATCATACCCATTAACAAACAAAATTGTTTATGTTCAGTATTTCCCTTCTGTGAAACATCTGTCAAAAAATGGTCAATGATCGAATGATCTCACATTTCCCCTCTCTTCTATTGCTTTTGGATTTCGAAACCGTTCTTAGGGATGCATTCAAATTAGAATCGCATTCAATGCTGACGTCACTGGTTCGACAAGAAAATGTTCGGTTTCAAAGCGCATTGAACACGGTTCTTCAAGAAAAACAGCTTAGGTTTTCTCTGATGATATACTACATAAACGCGTAGCCATTACGTCATAAATATCTGACTAATAGTTCTTTTCAGTGCATACGTTATATAATCGAACTTCAAATAAGTTGTTCGTGTTCGTGAATAGTTTTTGTAGGTAATTCGATGGGTGTTTCTCGTTTGTACATTATGTACTGATATTTGTGTTAATTGAGAGAATTTTAATTCATTTCTATATTTTATCTACACCATTAGTCCACCGGAATTAGGACTTTTGGTTGAAGTTTTTTTGGCACAGTATGAAGACATAGTCAAAGCTGAAGGTTCTAGTACCAAGAAACATTTGTGTAAAAACCCGCAGTGAAAAAAAGTGGAATTTGGTTGATACATAAATATATATTATATAATTTTTAGGCCTTTTCCACCATTTTTGCTTTTTGCGTCCTGGTGGAAAATAACAATAGAGCAAAGTCATAGAACGTCAAATTTATATCGATTTTGTTCCATAAACTTTTTTCCAAGACCGCGCTGTTTCGCCGCTAGCTTGAGCAAAATCTATACATTTTCGTGGAATATAACATATCAAAATTGTACAGCGGAAAATTTCAATATGTTGTTTTCCACAAAAATGCATAGTTTCAAAGCGCAAAAAACGGAGAAAAGTGTACATATGCTTCCGCGAGCTCTAGCGGTGAAACAGCGCGGTTTTGCAAAAAATTAATAGGATAATTCGAAGTTCTGTAACTTTGTTCTCTTGTTTATTTTCCCCATGACGCATAGTTTTCTCGGGAAACGCAAAAAGAAATGACAAAGACCAAAAAATTGTATGTATATACAGGGTGTCCGAGGTTTTAGTCGGAGAACTTCAACAGTCGATAGAAGATTTGATTTTGAGACAAAAATTCCTGATAACATATATGCACAGACGCTTAGTTTTTGAGATAAAGGGTGTTGAAATTGATAAAAAAAATTCGTTCCTTCCGAATATCTCCGGAACCGTTTATCGTACAGAAAACAGCTTTTGCAAGCATTTTCTACTCATAGTAAGCTATGTTCTGTGTGATAAAAGTTTTTTTTTAGTCGTAATTGGTGAAGATTTTGAAGGGGTAGTTGGTGTTTTTCTCCCCTGCTTCTACGCCACTGGAAAAAGTACGGTTTTGAGACAACTGTTTGAGCCGGCAATGTTTTCTACACAAAAAAGATACTCTTAGTCATGAGCTCTGAAGTTGACCGTTTTCGAGAAAAATCAACTTTTATGTTGAAAAACATGGTCAATTTTTTGGTTTTGTTACTTGTTCTAACGTTTGAATAAATTTTGTTTAATTAGTAAGAATTGACCATGTGTTTCAACATAAAAGTCTATTTTTCCCGAAAACGGTCAACTTTAGAGCTTATGACCAAGAGTACTTTTTTTGTGAAGAAAACATTGGCTGTTCGAATGGTTGTCTCAAAACTGTACTTTTTACAGTGGCGTAGAAGTTGGGAAAAAAAACACCATCTACCCCTTCAAAATATTCACCAATTATGACAAAAAAAAAAAATTTATCACACAGAACATAGCTTACTATGAGTAGAAAATGCTCGGAGAAGCTGTTTTCTGTACGATAGACGGTTCCGGAAATATTCGCAAAAAACGAAATTTTTTTTATCAATTTCAACACCCGTATCTCAAAACCTAAGCGTCAGTGCATATATGTTATTTGGAATTTTTTTCTCAAAATCAAATTTTCTATCGACTGTTGAAGTTCTCCGACTGAAACCTGGAACCACCTGTATATTTATATATCTCTCAAATCCCACTTTCTCATCACTGCGGCTTATCACACAAATGTTTCTAGTACCAAAACCTTCCACTTTGACTAGATCTCCATACTGTGCCAATAAACTTCGAGTACTACCCTTTTTTTTGTCTAATTCCGGAGGACTACATAGGAAAACCGATAATGTTCGTGGAACATTATGTGAGCCAACAATGGCATGTTGAGAAGAGGTAGGCATTGGAATGTTTATTGGAAGTTTTGAGGTTATAGGCATTAGGAAAAACTCCACCATGCATAGACCTTCACAACTTCTGCTTTTGATAGGAGAATGAAATCCGCTAGAAAAAAGTTCTGCCGGTCTCGAACGAGACATAGAAGAGCTGACCAGTCTGATTTCGCTTAGTCGTTAGTGTGAATTAACCCACGCTTTTCCATCCACACTTCAAGACGTGTGTAGTGTCGAAGATGGAATAGAGGAGAATTTAAAATCAATGTTACCAGATTTATCAGACAGTATATTACCACGCCTGTTCCCAAGAAATTCTTTATTTTGCCTGGGATATAGGACTGATATATGACTTATCAAGGTAACAAAATATTTTAATTGAATATTTAGAAAAACTAATATTCTACAAACTGTGAGGAGTTGGTTTGGAAATTTGCTTGAATAATTTAGATGGGCAGGCTGCATCTACAGCGATACTATTACAAACCGTACAAATGGAGGAAATAATTTTTCTTCCAATATTTTAAAAATCGATATCTCTGAAGCCATGACGAGCTTTTTCATGAAATTCTGGCTAGTGATTCTTAGGTAACTTTTACATGACAACACTATTACATTCCTTGACAAATCGTACAAACCGAGCAAACAATTTTTTGTACTTTTTTTGTAAAATCGATATCTCTACGATGAGTCTGGAATGCTGGCTAATCAATGTAATATGAATGTAATAGTATGACTGTAGGTGCAGTCCATGTGATTTATTCAAGCATATTGTCCAAGCAAACGTCTCACAGTTTGTAGGATACTTTTTTTCTAAGTAATCAATGAAAATATTTTGTTATCTTAATAAGTTACATCATTCATATATCTCAAGAAAAATAAATAATTTTTTCAAAACAGTCGTGTTAGTAGATCTTCTGATAAATCCGACAACATTGCTTGCAAATTCTCCTCTATCCTATCTTCGACAGTACACACATCATCACGCTAATCGTCTAGACTGTCCATGTGAAATAACTCGTGGTGTACTTTTAATATTTTACGTTATATGTCCCTTATGATGCGATTATTGTCTAATGGAAGATATTCTTGGTTTTAATATATTCTGCAGGCATGGGTTCTCGCGCCAAGGATGGTATGCTGTTTTTCGCAGCGAAGGTCCTTGAACAGATTCTAATAATTATGCTTTACTAGATGATTTGTTGGTATGTGGTATTTAAGTTTCAATTCCCAGCATCATGATCTCCGAAATCTTTTCAACACATTAAGTATTCTCTTCAGATTTAAAACTCAGTCTTCCCCAAGAAAACACGTAGAAAAACATGCGAATAATAGTAGTGGAGTGATATTGGAGCAGGGATCTATGATCATTGATCGTTAACTAGATTTGATGGTTCCAAAAGAGAATGTTATTAATATAGCTTTCGCCGAGGATGACGTATAGAATGATATCATCAAATTGTAGTTTTCGAAAATCAGTGGTAATAGGCAGCGTCGTACCTAGGGACTGGCCACATGAGCAGCCAGCAGGGGAGGTGTGAAAACCCTTGGTGGTCGTATTCTTGATGATTTTTCCAGGTATTAAAAACATTGAACGAAACTTCCTCAAAGACACGAAAGAAAGGTGAAAGGGTTCGACGAGAAGGCTAGAGACGATGCCGCTACACTAACTCCACTTAACATATAAATGGAATGGAGATTTGAGAATCCAGTCTCAGTGACTCTGCTCTTGGCTGCAGGAAACCATCATAGAACAAATGAAAACCTGGAGCTCATCTCTCAGTTTAATTCAATAATAACTTGCCAATGAGTTGAGTTTGAGGACTGAAAGTTACCAACAACAAATGAAATCCTTACTGTCCAATTTGAAAAGACAGAAAACATTGTCATGAAGAATGTGATTCAATAATTGCTCATCCCAATATAGGAATAGTCCATCGCCTTGTGTTTATGCTAGCTGTGAAAGTCCATTCAGCAAATTAGAATAGATATTCACGATCGCAGATTGGTCTGAAGCGTTTAGACAATCTGGCTATACTGTTGATTGAACATGAAATTGCTGGCAAAATCGACATTAATGATGTGATATACAAAATGGCTTCGGAGAAAACCATAAAAGTAAATTTTTTTTAAATCTTTTAATTGAATGAATTACTTTTCATAGTTTTTGTGTGGTTTTCATTAGTTACACGAAGATTATGTATCATATTTTCAAGTTCTTATTTTGTTTTCATTAGTTCACAGAATACCTTTTTGGTGTTACGTAGGCAAGCAGGTCTCCTGTTCATCTCTGGTGACGAAAGCTATGTTGCCGGTCATTCACAATTTTGTAGCTGTCTAACCATTTGATGGGCTTGATGTTGATTGTCTTCTCCATCACTTTAGAAATCACAAATAATAGTGCAATGGGTTTATAATTATTAGGAAAGGTCTTCTTATGGGAATGGTCACACTCGAGCTGTCTTCCAGCACACCAAGTTTGTATGGAAGGGTAAACAACTTGCGAAAAACTGATGTTAATTCGGGGGCATATTCCTTCAGAACGATAGGTGCAATTTCGTCTGGCCCCATAGACTTTTTGGTATTGAGATCAAGCAGAATGCGCGGATGGAAGACAATTTCAGGCATATGGTTATCGATGGCAGCCATATGAGAAAGATCCTTTCCTTGTGAATCCAAAGTTGAATTTGCTGCAAGCATTCCAGCAAAAACGTTGCCATTTTCTAGTGGTGTAGTAGCCAGTGTGCCATCATCTTGGGTTAGGGGAGGGAATAGACTGGAAGTGAAATTCCTACCAATTGCTGTGGTGAAAGTCTGAAACGAACGTTAGCCATTTGGGCATTCGATAAGCTTTGATCATATTTTGGCATATTTTGGCATTAAACGTTTATTGTTCCATTGAATATATTTCTGGCTTCAAGATATTTTGTTCTGGTTTCCAACATTGAATATAATCGATTTAGACTCATAGTTCTTGGCAACAAATCAAATAATGAGAATCATAGAAAGTCAACTATCATAACCAAAATATTGCGGTCCATTACAAAGAGAAAACGGTGAATCATTAGTAGTTGAACGACCTTGTTAATATTCTTATTTCACGTTACCAATCTGCTGAACTAGATTTCGTCCGGTATAGGTTCACTTAGCATTTGAGAGAGTCCTGCGCTCGAACCGTTTTGACCAACTTGCTCCTGAGTTCAACAAGAGTGTTTCTTCATGACATAACCTCGAATACATAAACTGTTCAGCTGTATAATTCTTACTACCTTCACTACACGTAATATATAGTGTAAGGGAAGTTTGTAATTAACCAAAAAAATTGATGCCGAATTTTGGAGAATATATCTGTTAGGAGCATTTCTGGATCGATCCGGACTACTTTTGACATGATATCTCTGTGTATGTGCTTGCGTGTGTAACCCACTATGGAGACGATTGCGCCATTCCTGATCGTATAGATTTGAAATTTTGCAGATCGCTCTATATTATTATTATTATTATTTATTAGTGTGAATAATTTCGAATGTCAACCTGTTAGCAGCGGCTGTATGATACATAGAGTTGTGAAATATAATTATTTAAAGTCTTTCATTAACGGTTTCTGAATCATTTCCAATATATTTACTGTTCCTACAATAATTTACATTTGACCCGCAGGACTGTTTGAATGCTATTGAACTATAATGTCAACTTTCTTTTACTGGTTATAAATATATATCGCACGCATATATTTAACATGCAGAAATTCCTCATTATGAGATTGAGGTGACGTCATCGAAATTTGAAGATTCAGTCAGTCAGTGTTAGCTCTGTAGAGTGTAGTGTAAATAAGCAAACTGTAAGGATAGATGAAGGTTGAAATGGAGTCAAGCAATAACCATTATATATATAATATTAATTTTTAGCACAAACGAGAAAATAGATGAGAATTTTGCCACGTTAAAACTATATTCCAACTACTGCTGACCGTTTTTGTAGTTATAACTTCAAATGTAATGATTATTTATATCACGGATAATTGTGGATACATATCGCTTATAGCTGAAATCTGACGCTGTGCTCCTGGTGGTGAACAAAAGCACAATTCTGCAAAGCAGGTTGCTATATCATGGGACTTCACATTTATCTAATGATTATATCTCAGCTTCAAATGATCGTTATATAATTTGTATCCTCCTTTCTTCGCACGTTTCCACTAGCATTATATTTGAGAGTTGGAATAAAGGTGGAACGCAACCTCCTTTGAAAACAATTGGATGTTATTTAATATATATCATGTAGTCAGATAAGTGATATCATACCATACCTAGCTGTTGTCAATTTGATGGCCAGCTATTTATGAATTGCAACGACACAGATTTCCATATTTCCCTTCCCTCACTACAATAGGATATAGTGTAAGGGTTATACGATTACTCTGTGTCAAGTTTTCATAGTTCATGTTTGGGACCAAATGTCAGTATGAAGCATTTCAAATTATAGTGTTAATGATTTCTAAAGTCCTGACCTGACAGCTTGCGTCAGAATACAGCATAGAGTTGTCAAATACATTATGTAGACCATATACCTATGGTTTCGGCGTTTACGTATTGTAAATTCAAAATACTTGGAGAATGAAACTCAAATTTTGCACAAAACTTTCAACATTTTTATTTAAAAAAGCTGACAAATTCTTTCACCACACTGTGGCATTTTCAAAGCTGTAGCTAGTTTTTGACTTCTTGCTTTGAAAATGCCACAGTGTGGTGAAACAATCTGACAGCATTTTTGAATTAAATGTTAAAAGTTTTGTGTCACCCTCACATCATCAATAACATACAAATTTCATACCTATTTCTTTCACTTGTAAAACTATAATGAACTACAAATTATGAAATAATTATGTGAACTTTGAACCTTTTCAGAGGTCGTGATAGCCACAATCCGGGTAAAACTGTTTTGAAATAGTTAATTCTCCGTAAATCGAATGACGTTCACGTGAGAGGCCCGTAGCACGCGAGTTAGAAAAGTGCAAACTGGTTGTACCTAATACGGCTTTACGATGACTTTTCGCGTGCCATTTTCGCTCCATGTAGTCAGATTCAGTATCGGACCGTGCTCGACGGCCCTCCTTTTTTCTATAAATATCCATTAAATAGGAAAATTCAATTAAAACAGTTTGAGCTATTCTCAGATCTCAGCTACGCGCGTCTAAGGGAATTTTCTCGCGACTAAAATATACACGAAGCGTGTAAAAGCTAGCGGCCCATAGTCAAAAACACTTTATTACAACTGGCGCCGGTCGCACGGGGCAAGAAACGGCTCCAAATTAACAAAACCGAGGTAAAATGTATGAACTCTAATTTACGTGCAGCGAGCTCCTCGAGGCATATGTCAAAATGATTTCGTTCGTAGCTAATTACATAGGACGTCTGGCATTCATGCAATCATGTTATTAGATAATTCGAACTTTCTAATTTCGATAGGCCACGTGAAAATCCCGGAGTCCAAAGCGCTAAAAACTCCTGAGTGTTACAATATTCGTATAAAATTGCGAAATTTCGCACTTTTAGAAACTTCAAATTAATTATGACATAATTATTTCAAACGTAAAGTAAGACACACGTTTTAGATTCCACAACCACCCTTGACCAAGACAATTTTTGATATCTCGGTATTATGTAGACCATTTGGATAAAATTTCAAATAACAATTTGATATAATATAATTCATTAGAAACCTGCAAATTATTTCCAATGTATATTTTTCTCCTACAATCGCTTATATTTGACCCGCAGGAGTGTCCGAAAGCTATTTTGTCAATAGTGGTAAGAGAAGTCTCGGGATCATTTGATCACAGCTTTTTCTGTTTAGAAACTTTTGCACATTGTGCCTAACATGCCCATGATTAATATATTTGTAACATTAGATGAGTCATTTCTCCTTACCATATCTGTTTGTGTTTGGTAAGCATGTAAGGGTTCAACAATGTCTCAAACGTGTTTATCGCGGTTTTGCTATATAAAATTAATTATGGTATAATTTTTATAACTCATTTTTACTGTCGGTATTTACTTTGTTTGTTCAGTAGTTACATATTCTCATGCAAATAGGCAGTAATGCCTGTATACAGAATTCTAATAAATAAATAAATGAATAAGTAAACAAATAACAAATAAATACAAAATGCACTGCATTACATATTTGGTGAGCCAAATACGTGTTATTTATTCACGAGATGTCACAATGACGAAGAATTTTCATATTTTTACTGGACTCGATAGGATTTCGTTTTGGTCCAACTGATACTGAAATCAACTTTAAATTGTTCAATTAACTGTTTATAGCCAAAACACACGATTTTTTTGCTCTAAAATGCGAATAAATGAAAGGATTTTCAATAATCAGAATTCATATGGAAGGTCTAATCAAAACGAGTCGTACAAGACGAATAACGTCTTTTTATAATATTTATATAGATTGTTATGAGCAATAAAAAGGTTTTTCAAACCATATTTTGTAACTATCGTGGTACAAATGAATGTATGAATACATTCATTTCTTTCTAGTTTGCTTTCGCCAGATAACAATGATAAGGTCTCTCTAGTCTAGATGGATCCATAAAATTACAAACTAATAGTTCTAGACAGCTGTTTCGCTCTTCTCATACAGCTTATCAGTGAAACAAGAAACATTATAACGTTCGACAACTGTGCGTGTTAAAATGATTTTAGCAATGCATTTAGGTTTTCGAAAGTTGGAGAATTAAACTCAATTTTACACAAAATATGTAACATTTGATTTAGAATTAATACTGACAAATTGTTTCACCACACTGTGACATTAATTCTTAATAACATGTTACAACTTTTGTGTAAATTGAAGTTTACTCCTCTAACTTCAGAAAGTTAAAATGATTTTGCACTACGTAAATGCCTAAACAATAGATATATACTGTTTCGGGTCCCGAAATTACAATATTTTTTTTTCCAATTGTTTATTTATAGCGAGTACCTAATTGTGGAAGATTTCTTTTCTAGTTATTCTAGCCATTTTGTCCGACCTAACCTAAAACGTGCAATAGAAAATATTTTTTTCCTAATTAACATTGTTTTCCCATCGTTTCTTGATTTTTGCAATAAGCAACAATTTCCAAAATATAATTGTACCAAATTGAAGCCTGAGAAAAAATGCATGCAGATTTTACAAAACGTGTCGTTTATATAACAATCTTGCCGTAAAATCGATTTGTTACCTAAGAATCTAATTTATTCATTTGATAAACAGAAATAACAAAAAATAATACCTACTACCAAATTATAGCTTGGAAAAAATTATGGAGACTAGAAAAAATTAAGTGTCAATAAGAAATAACGTTATTAATATTCAGGGTCTCTGAAACTTCGCCGTGAATTCGAGTGGTTGGAAAATTTGAGGCGCTCGCCGAGCGAAGTGTTTTATTTGTTCAAACGTATAGAAAAAATTTATAAAAAATTCCATGTACTCTGTAAGGTTCCTAGTTCATTTTACGAGAATGTTCAAACTCTAATTGTTCAAATTGGTCATTTTACAGCTAAAAACAAATAAAGTTGATATATCGGTAATTGCTGACGAGATTGAATTCATCAGACTTATCTTAAAGGAAAATGCAATCAAAACCTGTCAACCGCAATTCTGTGGGTTGTACACCGGCCAAGATGCTTAATTTGTTCATTAACCAGAAATCAAAAAACGATGAAAAAACAGTTTATCTATATATGATTTTTATCATATCTATCGATTGCATTAGGTAAGATCGGCCAAAATTGCTCGAATAACCAGGAAGAGCTCTTTAAAATATTTTTCATTCTTCTCAATTGCTCGCTTCGAATTAACAATTTGGCAAGAAAGAAATTGTTGTAGTTGCGGGACTCCAAATACTATCTTCAAATTCTGATTTTTGAATATCCGTTCATTCTTTTGCGTTTCAGAACAAAAAAAAACTGTGGTTTTTGTTATGAACGGTTAAATAAGCAATTAATTGATCTTGTTCAAATATTGACTTTGGTATTATTTGGATAAAAATCAATCGATTCCAGCCAAAATATGGAACATCCTGTCAATGTTGTTCTCATGACTTTCGTTCCTCAAATGACCTATTAGTAATCTCCACGTGTTGGATTTAACAATTTTCTGTGAGACCGTCTGAGTTAAGTGTTCGCCGCTACTTATGATCTTACATTTGCTTTAGTGAATTCGAGCCGTTCTCGTTTTCTGCTGCATTTTTATTAAAAGCTCTTTTACTTATTGTTGTGATTAGTTCCTTCTTCATTTTGGGCGTTATAAACAAGGGCCGTTCTTGGATTCTCCTCTGATTGTAGAGTTTCTATGCGTTTCTATCTTTCGGTATGTGTTTGTCGCCTGTTTCCGAATTATTTCCTCAATTTTAGGTATTCTTGTATCCCCATGGAGCTGGTCGTTTGTTACGTAATATGGTACATCTAGGCAGGATCTGAATGTCTTATTCTGTAATATTTGCAAATTCTTTAGTAGCGCGTGTGATGCTTGTAACCATATTTCGGCGGCGTATGTTATTGTCTGTCTTAACACAGAGGTGTAGATCCTTAATTTACTTTTGGTACTTAGTTTGCTTTCCCTGTTGAGTAGCGGATATAGGTGCCCCTTCATCTGATTTGCCTTTTTCTTTATGTTCCTTAGGTGGTGACTGAAAGTTAGCTTCCTGTCTAGCATTACTCCCAAGTTATATATAAATTCTCGGGAAATAGGTCACATTAATACTTATGCTTTATATTTTCGTCTCCCAAGTATTTAACTTCTTTCACTCAAGGTATATTCTTCTTGTTTATTTCTATATCTTTCGTCGGTTTGTGTTTAATGTCTCTCCTTCTGCGGTACACCTGCCTTTGCTCCTCCTCCTTCCGACGTGATATCGATCATATTCGTTTTGAATCTGCTCCCCGTGAGGTACGAATCTATATGCTTCAGGTAGGCTATTGGTAGGTTGTATCTGTACATCTCATGTATCAGTCCAGCGTGATACCTCCTCAAAGGCTTTGGCTATATCTACGAACATTACACCGGTAGGAATTTTCTTGTTGTGTCCTTCTTAAATTTTCCCAGCTATTCTAGCTAGTTGGTGCGTCGTGCTATGCTCTCTGCGGAACCCATGTTGTTCATCCGGAAATATATTCTGGTCTTCTATCAGCTGGTTAAGTATAGATCTCTCGACTATTTTACTCATCTTCGATAGTAAATATCGGTCTTAACTTGATGGATTATTCCTTGATTATTCGGTTTGGGGATCATTACTGTTTTCGCTGTTTTCCAGTTGTTTGGATAGTGCCTGTGTTTCCGGACGCTATTTGCAATTTCTACTGAGTACTCTGTAGCATTTCCGGTATATTTTTCAAAATCTTATTTGTAATCTCATCGCTGCCGGGGGCTTTCCGGATCTTTGTGCGTTTTATTATCTCTTAGATTTCCTCTTTTGTTACTTCTATAACTATTTACTCCTCATCTATCCTTAGCATAAGCTTCACTTCATATTCTACTTTCTCATTTTGTCGCGGTAGTTAACTTGGATTCGGAATGAATTGGACTTCTAGCGTCGCAGCGGATGCTTCTGGATCTGTGACTACTGCGTTGCCATTTTATGATTTGAGTGCGGGTATCGCGGTGCTTGTTCCCTTTAGCTTCTCCGTAGAAACCCAGGGCGTTGAATTTTCCTCGTTGTAAGCTTCCATCTTTGTGTACAATGTCTTTCATCATTCCTATATCCAAGATGTCCTCGTTGAGCCCATTATTTTGGAAATGCGTTGGTTCCATTGGGGCAATTACTGCCAGTTGCCGTATTTCGACATATCTGTGCAGCTGTTTTCCTTTTGGGTCTGTCACCCTGCTGTTCCAATACGTATGTTTGCAGTTCAGATCACATGCTATATTGTGGGTACGTTTCTCCCTAGTAAGCCGACGTCTACTTCGGTTTCATCTAGTTTCTTATTGAGAGAACTGTACGGGGAGTAGATTGTCAACGGGCTCCATTTCGTGTTGATTAAAGTTCCTATCGCATCTATCGTTTACAATCGAATATGACAGAAAGAATTTTTGTATAATAATATAGATATTATCTCAATTGTCAGTCGAGTGTCAGCTAATGAAAATTTCCAACATTTATATCTTGGGTATGATGAAGGAATAAAATAGAGCAAATTGTATTTGTCAAAACTGCTCACGTGAGCTAATTACTTGTTGTCGCAATACTCTTTGTTAATAAATGTAGTTACTCCGTAGCAAAGACAAAACCCAGTCATTAATTTTAATTGTTTTGTGTGAACAACGTGATTTACTACAACAAATATATACCAATATAGTAAAGCCATAATACCTATTTTATAAACACATAAAATTGTACATAAGTTATTACATTCTTGAGTGTATAAAATCTTTTATATTCATATGCGAGTTGTGATGTTACTACAGGCAGTAATTTTGCTATTTATGGTTCGTAAATTACAATTGCAATATTATATTCATACATACTCTTGAAATTTAATCAAACAACACACAGTAAGTTATTTTCAACTTGATTTTCCTTGACAATCCATAATTTATGCTCGATTAGAATTCGATCTTGATGGTGAATTTTGTATGTCATTGGGAAGCTTATCAAAATATTTGGTTCAAATATTATTACAACAATAATCTTGAATAACATGCTGTATTTTCCCGTGTAAAGCTTCAGCAACAAAGTTGATTGATAATAAATGTAAATTGTAGATAGAGTGAAAGACCGAGACGGCCCTTCATCATCTGGATACACAGATCGAAGAGACTCTTAGTCTCGGACAATACGCCTTAGGCGTATATTTGGACATTGAAGGGGCATTCGATACCTCCTTCGATTCCATTTGCCTTGTTTCGGAGAAACACGGAATCAAACATCCTGATGACAGGACTTCTTATAGGCAACTGTCACCTAAGTACACATCTATACTTAATGAGCGTCGTTGTTGACCCAGGTTGTATCAGATGCAGTATGAACTCCCTTTCATATTCTAGTATCAAGTCCAGCACTATCTGCTCTTAGGCTATGACATCTCGACAATGCATAGATGCCTCTAGAGGCGATAAGAGACTTCAGTCCATGCAAAATTCTAGCCTCCGACGGTGTCTGATGCCTGGTGCAATTCTGTTTGGGAGCACACAATTTATTATTGATAGGAATCGCATTATATTACAAATATATTACTGAAATAGAAGTGGAGAACATTTGACTGAGTCTGGGACCGACTTTTTCGGAAACTTTCGTGCCCGAATTTGTTTCTACCTATCGAGTCTTCAGATACATCATTCCATGCACTGATTGACGGAGTCTGCTCCGATACAATGGCTACTGATATTGGAGTTCCACAGGGATCTGTATCGAAATCAAATTTGTTCCTGCTCTATATAAGCTATCTGAAGCTGTATCGAAGCCAGATGGTGCAAGAGGGAGACGGGTCGAAGCAATAAATGAAGATCCGGCATAAATTTTGAAATGGGAAATGAGAACACAGAATCGTACTATTACTGCCATCTAGAGTAATGTAGGGCATCCCAATGGAACATGATATTTCAGAAATAGATAGAAAAGAAATATATCATGAACACAATGATACAATCTTAAGGTTTAGTTCCGCGGTCGAATTGCGGATAAATATTGGGACAATCATCTTGGTGCTATACTTGGTCGAGGTAAGTTTATTTTGTTACTTCTCGTGATTGAGAAGATTCCTTCAATTTAATGCAAATATAATTAGTACTATGAATAAGATTCAATCGCTTTTGTACACAGAAAATACTGTTCAAGTACTACCTTTCGGCCACCAAGTAGCCATCATCAGAGTAAACTAAATTAGAAAAAAATTGTGCCTGTGTGATTACCATTTGCAATTAGTAGACTTTTACGCTTATACAGTTCCATCCCTTCTAAATTATCCAAGCATTAATTTGTCATATTTTTCTTCAAAAATGGTGTGACATGTATTCAAAATGTTCGGCTAACAATGATTTTCCACCAATATTATTCTTTATTTGAGCAAAATGTTCTTTATACCGAATAGAATATTCCTTCTAGGATTCTTGAATACTCTTATTAGCCAATTTGTTTCAATTAAATTCACTGTATAGAAATATAAACAAAAGCAGCTTTCATTCCGTGATATTAACATTATAAGTTGGTAAGTAAGTAAGTAAGTAAGAAAGTAAGTAAGTAATTTATTGGTGCTAATATACATATAGTATTTACAGAAGTCGACAATGAAACATAATAGTATATATAAAAAAGAAATTAATATAGCAAATCTAAGTATCCAGTTGCTTACATTAAATAAATTCAAACTTATAATGACTAAGTGACTAAAAAATCATTGAGTTATCGGTTTTGATATATGGAAAACACATGAACCTCAAACATTAAAACTATATACAGAGATAAAACAGCTCTTTAATCAAGTGCTAGCTCATTAGTGCCCAAAAGTAGTAGTTCAACAAATAACGAAAACTCATATAGGTATATTGCTGCGGATTCCGCCACACCAATTGATTATAAAATAGCTCCATTTAATAGTCTTGTTCATAGATGATTAAACGTTCTTTTGAGCCGGCAAAATTGTAACAACGAAGTTGAGAAACTTCAGCAAGTACCGTTTGACAATAGTTACGACAATTCGTTGATCAATAACTTGATATCTAAACAATAATTCTGGTAATCAGTTGCGTTCCAATTGCAACTGATTACCAAAATTATAGTCACTACTTCCAAATAGTAGTTCGACTTCGACGAATCCGATTCTTACATTCTTGAAACACAGTAATGACATGTATCTAGGTAATTTAGTATGAACACGTATAAGCGAAAAAGTAATTCAATGAATTCAGATTTATCTCCAGCTATAAGGTTAATCCATTATACAGGATGTTCCATCTCAGACGAGCCACCACGTATATTTCTGATCCCATAGTAAGTGGAAAAATCTTCTGAAACACGTCGAATGATTTTGTTTGGGGGACATCTTTTGACGTATATTTGAGGCTTGAACGAGCAACCCCCTAATAGAGGGCGCTTCAACCCCTCAAAATTGAATAGGGGAGAGGGGTTGAGTGATACGTCATTTGGAAGGTCTTGGAAGCCTCTTTACAACGGTGTAAGGAAAACGTGAATTTGATGAACCGTTTTTGCCAAAAATTGATTTTGTTGCTCGAATGCGCCCCCTTGAATATTTTGGTTATTTGTACAATGTACAGGCTCATTTTTATTAAGCCTTTTTTACAAACTTAAACAATCTTCAAAAAATCACATTCGTAAAAAAATTGAATTGTGTTGTCATGCTTACAATGGAAAAAATTGAATCTGCGTGTTAGAATCGAATGTTCAAATTGTCCGCCATTGACTCCCATACAATAATACATTCTCTCAAACTAATAAATAAAAAAAACAGGAAAACATTTCCTTATGTTGCCTTCATTTTTTGTTCTTAGAAGGTGTTTAGGCATAACTGTAGAATTTGTAGCGATACAAATCCTCATGTATTTCGAGAAGCTCACACTCAACATCGGGAAAAGCTAAACGTTTGGGTAGGAGTTTTGGGAGACCACCTAATTGGACCTCTGTTTATTCCTGGTAATTTAAATGGCGAAATTTATCTTGAAATGTTGGAAAATGCGATTGATCCGTTAATAACTGAACAAATAGAAAACGATCCTCTACTACTTGAACAACAATTCCATTTGCAACAAGACGGAGCTCCTCCTCACTACGCCGCACCAGTTCGCCAATACCTCAATTTGCAAAACCCCGGTCGTTGGATTAGAAGAAGAGGTCCTATGGAGAAGTGGCCTGCCCGATCTCCTGACCTGAACCCTCTAGACTTCTTCTTGTGGGGACATCTTAAGTCCAAGATTTTTGTGACTCAGCCTGAAAATTTGGACGGACTACGCCAACGAATTGTAAATGACTGTCATCAAATAACTCCAATTATGCTGAACCATGTTAGAGACGGTTTTCAGTCAAGATTGTATTATTGTATGGAAGTCAATGGAGGACAATTTGAACATTTGTTCTAAACACGCAGATTTAATTTTTTTCAATGTAAGCATGACAACACAATTCAATTTTTTTATGAATGTGATTTATTGAAGATTGTTTAAGTTTTTGTGTAAAAAAGGCTTCATAAAAATGAGCTTGTACATTGTACAAATAACCGAAATATTCAAGGTGGCGCATTCGAGCAACAAAATTAATTTTTGGCGAAAACGGTTCATCAAATTTACGTTTTTCGTAACACCGTTGTAAAGAGACTTCCAAGACATTTCAAATAACGTATCACTCAACCACTCTCCCCTATTCAATTTTGAGGGGTTGAAGCGCCCCCTATTAGGGGGTTGCTCGTTCAAGCCTCAAATATACGTCAAAAGATGTCCCCCAAACAAAATCATTCGACGTGTTTCGGGAGATTTTTTCACTCACTATGGGATAAGAAATATACCGAGTGGCTCGTCTGAGATGGAACATCCTGTTCCTGTATATCTTACTAATTACAAATAGTATTTGTACTTTACTACTTCAACACTACGTATTTTAGTGGAAAGAGGTAGTTGTTTCATATTTACAGAGTTATAGTGTATCCAGAGTGTGAACTTTTTATTATTATAATCGGTACTGACTTTTGTCTTCCTTTTTCTTTTGTTAACTAGTGTGAGTTATTGTTTTTGTATAAATTGTATCTATCGTAAAAATGAATGAACCATTGCCCATTATATTTTTCAAATTTTTCACTATTATAGTGACTTGACCTCGTGGTAATACCAAGATGGTTCAATCTCATCATCATCATCTTGCATTTCTATTCAATTATTCTACTTTCATATTCTACTTCCATCCATTTCACCGCATGAAGATCAGAAAATTATCGTTGTGTACCAGGCCAAGGAAACCTCTGTATGAGAATAGGATTGAGTCCACCTGTAGTGCTAATTTACTTGGTTCCAACATGAATATCATTTCGTACTACGTTCTGGGTAACTTTCCAAATTTTAACTTGATGGATAAGTGATCCTCAATATTTGTTGTTATCTTATTTAGTGTTGGAACACAATAAGTTGGCAGGCATAATTTATTGCTCTGGCTGCTTGTGGAACCTCATCCGTGGATGTGGACATATTTCTGCCCCTTGTTTTATTTATTCGCATCAACGAACTTTTTTGAGGTACGTATACTTTTCATTCAATACGTGGTGCAGTTCTAACTCGTGGTAGGACGATAGATGCAACTCCTCACTCAACAGAAGTTCAAGAGACTATAACTTTTTCTGAGTTCTGTATTATCTCAATCCTAAATATTTGAATTCAAATTTCTTCATTTATATTGACTTACTATTCAATTTTGAATATTATTAATTCCTATTAATTCAATATTCAAATTCGAATTTTATTAATTTCCATTGAATGCATCCACAAACTCAGTTTAAAGTTATAAGTATTATGAAGTTTGCATTCTTTCAAGAAGAATATTGCCATTGCTTTTGTACCATTAATCAAATTGTGAAGCTACTTCATTTAAAGTTATTATTATGTCAAATTTGTATTGTGTTTGGAAACCATTGTTCTTTTATTTTCTCTTATTTAATTGATCGGCTGTCTAACCACCACGTAATGCAGGAAGTTCTTGATAGAGGTTTTTTTTCCCTATCTTTCCATCGACGCTGTTGGTGCCCATTGGTGAAAGATTACCCATGCGTCACCAATTCACGTACGCGTAACAGCCGTATGCAAACATCAAGATTTCTTATGCTTACGTGAATTGGTTATGAAAGGATAATCATTCGCAGATGCAACTATTGTTTCAATTACTATGTGATATCATATATGAACACATAACGCTGCAGACTTCACAAGAAGAAATACGTACATATCACGAAAAAAAGGTTTATAACGTGTCAACGATTTTTACAGTTCACCTGAGGAATATATAAATAATGTGAATATAAACTGTATTATCAATAATAATAATGATTGATTTTGATGAGGTAGCAATGAAAAACTAGATACGGCACGTTCGGATATCGTCACTCGTAAATTCTTATACCAATTATTGTCGATGTTTGGTTAATTATTCATTCGTTTGATAGACAAATTCCTAACGCTACATACTTTACAAAAAGAATTAAGCGAATTCAATTTATTTGAAGGCTGCATTAATTCTTTACGAACATTTTTATGTATTATTGGTTTATAGTGCGAAAATACGTTCTTTCGTAATTATATAATAATGCAAGGTGCTAGTATCGACCCTCGTAAAATACATTATATTGCCAATAGAGATAAACTTTTAATGAAGTGACATATATTGTTATTTCCTAATCAATTTCGGACTTGGGAAATCTGTAAATATTGTAAAGAATGTAGTACCTAATATTATTTATATTCAATTTAATAGCAAACCATTTAACTATTTTATCTATTAAGTTTGCATATAACCCTTCAATTCATTTTCATTTGAGTAGCACTTTAATTAAAATTGAAACACCTCATTCAGAAATTTTGTTCCGCAGTATTGACCGACTATTTTATAGCCATTCAATTTTATACATTCAATTTGAATCCCCGTACCCAACTTTCCGAAGTAGAAATGGAGTCAACATTTTCACTTTCTGGCAATAATTCTCCTACTTCTAATTTCTTATAGTTCAGGCATTTGAGGAATTTTTTTGTCCGAATTCCCGCGAGGTCTAATTTTAGTATATTCTTATGTATTTTGACATGCTGAACACGATAATTTAATTTAACTTTGGATTAATCCTGTGTTCGAAAAACTATGACCATTTTTTGGACCCAAAATGGCCATTTTTCGATTTTTTGCGTTTTGAGACAAGACTATGGGTTTTATGGAAAAAAACAGAAGTTGTTGGACAAATTAATACCCAATTTTTGCCTCCGGTCCGAAGCCGATTCGTGGTCGTGTGTTTTTTAGCACATTGAAAAATGGAGTATATGTCGAACAGTTTTTGATTTTTCATATTCTGTTTTGGTGAAAGATATTATTTTTATTTCTCTTCTTTCGATTTCTGGTATTTTGACCTACCCCATTTTTTTGCATCAAAATCAGACATTTTGAAAAAACCGTATTTTAAGAATTTCAGACGAAATACCTACGTTATCGATCTTAAACTAAATCGATTCGAAAGATTTTATTATTCTGCTCCTAATATCCAAAATTCAAGCATTTTGGTTCAAAGACATCACTTTGGTGCCATTTTGAAGATTTTGGACTACCGAAAAATTCAAATTTTTTGAAGTTAGAAATTTTTCACGAAATCCAAATTCTACGTTCTATTAGAGATTTTCATAAGGAGTGTTTTAAGTCCAAGCAGATCGATTTGGGTCAAGTAGAAATGAAGCTATCTTAATAAATATGTGTAGTAATTGCCCCGAGCCAGAAATCAGTATATTGAATGATGATGATTTTGATATGTAACACCCTGTAATGATATCATGTCACGGTCTCATATACATGTTTACACGTTTTCACGCACCCACACAATCACACAAAACGATTATAAGCATTCAGACGCATTTTAAAACATTTAAAAAAGTATAATTTCGCGCGGAATCTATTGTACCGACCCTCGCTTATTGCCGCTAAATGAAATTCTGCGCTAGTTTTTTATGATGAAACTCGTTATAACTTGGAATTGTGAACGAATCTCCGTAGGCTGTTCCAAACCTAAATTTCCGATGTGTTTCTTTGTAATTTGCTTCAGGACTTTGTCGATAGGCCCAAAATTGGGCCCACTAGAAGCCCAAACACATTCATTGGGATAGCTTCATTTTTACTCGACCCCAATCGATCTGCTTGTACATAAAATTCTCGTTATGAAAATCTCCAATAGAACGTAGAATTGGGATTTCGTTGAAAATTTCCAAAGTCAAAATATTTGAATTTTTCAGTGATCCAAGATTTTCAAAATGGCGCCAAAAATATGTCTTTGGGCTATAATGCTTGAATTTTGAATGTTAGGTGCAGAATAATGAAATCTTTCGAATCAATTCAGCCTTAGATCGATAACGTAGGTATTTCGTCTGAAATTTGTGAAATACGGATTTTTCTCAATTTTTTGGCGTAAAAAATGAGGTTGGTCAAAGTATCAGGAACTGGAAAAAGAGTAATAAAAATACTGTCTTTCCACGTTAACTGAATATGAAAAAAACAAAAACTCTTCGACATATACTCCATTTTTCAATGTGGAAAAAAACACACAAAACGGACACTATCTTGGGCCCACGACTTCTAATCGACTCTGGATCGGAGCCAAATATCGCGTATTAATTTGTCCAACAACTTTTGTCCAAACATTTTTCCATACAACTCATAGTTTTGTCTCAAAACGCAAAAAATGGTCATTTTTGGATCCAAAAAATGTCATAGTTTTTTTAGCACAGGGTCAATCCGAATTTGAACTATACCATCGTATTCAGCGTGTCAAAATACATAAGAATAGACAAAAATTAGACCTCGCGAAAGTTCGGACAAAAATCGTCGATTTTCTTCGACTATTAATTGAAACAACAATTGAATTAATCATATTATGAAGTTTATCCATCCTTCAAATTATAAACAAATGAGAATAAGATTACTTGAATGACACTATAGTTGACAAAGATTTGGTTCTCCAGATTGAACAGTGACAACAATTAGTCTATTAGTCCCAGACAGCAGTTCGCTCTTCTCATGAGCTCGTCATTGGAACGAGGATATCCGTCAGTCATTATAATTCAGAACTACTTTTTTGTCCCGTCTCCAGGCGGTAGTATTCTCAACTGTTTCCCCGTGGTATATTTGATACGCGAGATGTGTATTATCAACGTAAGTCCAGTTAACCCGCAACCTATACACATAATTACAGTCCACTAATCATTCAACGTCTCTCTCTCTCTCTCTCTCTCTCTCTCTCTCTCTCTCTCTCTCTCTCTCTCTCTCTCTCTCTCTTTTGTGCTGAATTCATTATTCTTATTTCTAAATCGAAGAAACACAGTTCCATCCCTTCTAAATCACTTAAGCATTAATTTGTCATTTCTGTGTTTCAAGAATTTCTTTAGAAATGTTCGGCTAAAGATTATTTTACACCAATATTTTTCTTCATATGGCCAAAATGTTTTTTATACCGAGTTAGAATATTCCTTTTTCAACACGTTTATTAGCCAATTTGATTAAGCTAAATTCACTATTGAAATAGCAACAGATAAGCAGCTTTCAATCCTCGATATTAACATTGAAAAAGATGTGTCACTATTCAAAATCAGTAGTTGGTATCTTGTAGAGGTATTATGCTACAATTATTGGATATTGCAATAATAATTATAATTGTTGGTTGAGAAATGTGCAGCATAACCTGTGACCGGTGAGATTTCAAACCCTGACCTAGGCCAGGTGAAATTTCAACCAACGTTATTGTGATCCGGTGAACCATAGGCGGCCCATCGTTATTACAGGATCCAAATTGAATAAGTTCTTGTATGCATCTTATTTTATCTGTTCGTTTGCAGTTAACTATTGGGGATTGCTGTGTTGTATATTCAAATAATTTGGCAGTGTATTATTATTTGTTTTGATAGAAGTTTCCATGGTATTCTGTACCTTTTGCGACAGGAATTTTATCTTACCTGTAGCGACGAGCCACCGATGTTAGTGGCGTATCTGAGTTTCTTTTTTCTGAATGCCGGTAGCAAAAAAGGATTGCGATATTAAATTGACGTGAGTAGCTAGAACGTTGCTTTTCTGTCTGAAGTTAATTTTGGTGTGACATTTGTTTTTCGCAAAGGCAGTTTTGTTAGTACTTCAACCATTGTGTGGGATTTATTTGGGAAAGACAGACAATTTGATTTCTGGTTGTTATAATTGTATTTTGGAGATTTAGAATATTTGACCAGAAATTTAGCCTTCAAAGGGATATGTTTGTTGCCGCCATTATTATATGTAAGTAAAAGCACATGTTCTTTCTCGAAATTTCCTAAATTGTTCTCATAATTTCAGTGCGACTGATCTTTATCAATATCTTTACTCTTTATATCAGCATTGGAAAAAATTCCTGATTTGATTTCATTTTTGAAGATAAACGTGGTCTCGTTTTATAACGTTTGAGCCCTTTTCGTGTAAAAAGGTAGGTTTCTTTTTTTTCTCCTTAAGCTATCAACTTATAGGATGGGTATATCATTGTAGGATTTTTTCTTCTTCCTGGGGGTTTCCAGAGAGTGAACTTGGAGGGTAACCGAGAGTTTCTTTGTGCTCAGTTGACATTCCTGTGTGTTCTTGGGGCACCTCAACACTACACATCTTAACTCATTTAAGAAGCGGCAAGTCTTAGGACCATAATTTTATTATAAGCTGATATTGCTATAGCTGAACTAGTTATCTAGAAATTTATTTGTTTCACATTTGAATGCAGAATATTGATTTAGCTGAATTGGGGAGTCATCATTATCTAGTTTGTAGCATATCGGAATAATCTAATATTTGTATGTTCACTGTACCCCAAGAATATAGCCATATTTGTGGTACCTCACTAAAGCGTTCCATATATGTTGAGTTCTGTCATTCACTATCAATAATTATTTTATCACTATAGATTATTTTATGTTTATTTTTTGTTTACCATAACTGAACACTATATTTTGTTACAAGAGTTCCAGATTTTATTTCTTACTTTTCGGTTTGTAATAGCGTTAACCTTGTTTGGTAATTTATACAGGTTGGTTGCAGTTCGCTACGAGAGAGGTTAATATAACAAATTACCTGGCGCTTTAAGAATTTTATAGAACCACCACCATCTCCACTGCCTAGCCTAGTCGCGTTCAGTACCTCTTTTGTTACTTACGTCATAATGAGGTTATAAGTGGAAGGTAGGTAGCAGATGGTAGTTCAACATATACCGAAAACTCAAATAGGTATATTTTTGCGGATTCCCCTACTCCAACAATTATAAAATAGCTCCATCCAATAGTCTTGTTCATAGATGATTAAATGTTACTTTGAGCCAGCGAAATTGTAACAACGAAGTTGAGAAACTTCAACAAATATCGTTGGACAATACTTACGACAAATCGTTGATCAATAACTTAATCTCTATACAAAAAAGGTAATTGGAACGCAACGGATTAAAAAAATTAGAGCCACGACCTTCAAATAGTACAATAAAATTTTAAAGTTTAACTTATCTTCAGTAATTGATAAATTGCATAATTTATATTCTAAATTTGCAATACAATCCGTTTATAGATGTAAGAACAATATAAACAAAAACCATTAAGGCAGCATCTTTGATAAGAGTTTCCGTCCTCCTGGTATTGTGAATTTCATACTCAGTGTGAAATCTGCTTACCGGCAGATGGTGTTGGAACATCTAGGTTCGTCAAACATTTTCAAAGGTGGTAGTTATATCACCGACGGAGATGGTTGATCAGTTACTTCAAGTCTGCCTCGTTCCTCTGAGGAGCTCGTGAGAAAAGCGAAATAGCTGTCTGGAACTAATAGACGCGTTGTCTTTGTAATTCACTAGACACTACATTTATCAAAACTTTTGATTGAATATCTAATTTCTATAGTTTATTTTTAGAAACATATAATAAGAAAGATTGAAGTGATATTATATACTTATAGAGAGATTACTTATTTGGAAGGAACTAATCACTACTGACTTAGCATTTTTGAAGGGTAAATGTGGTATCCCATAATTGAGAACACAAGCTGGAGCCAAAATAACAAACAAATCAAATCAATTTTTAACTGTTGATTGAGAATTTTTCATTCTGAAATCTGAACTTCTTGTACATCATTTTTCTGATCACCCATTACAGTAAAATTGATAAAGGACAGCTGTTTATCCCACGAACGTAAAATTGGCTACTTAGATCAAATTAATTATGAATGACAAGGTTTGTAAATTCACCGTAATTGCATACTCAAAGTGTCGGATATATTTGAACTCGATTCGTAATTTAATTGTAAAGTGTAGTTTTGCTGTCGCGTTATGAATTATTCATATCATGCAATAAATTCGATTGCTGGTGCTGGTGTTTGGAAATTATAATTCGTCCGATAATTGAAATTACTCTTCTTGTACGTGTCAAAGACTGAAGACTTAACCGTAATAAGTGACAATTGTCGACTTTCGCTCTAGTTAGATTGATTTGGCATCTGTAATTATGTAGCGCAATTCTGCATTTCCTACACGTACGCAAACGGAGATTTCGTTGATATATTTTAATATTATACTCGTAAATCAAAATAACTAACGATAAGTAATAATTTTCATGAATCCATTCAAATAATTTATGAGGTTACTAATTATACTACTATATAATTGTTCTTGCATTTAGCATGAACAGTTATATCACGTGTAATCTAAATCCAATTTATTAAAAATTGTACGTTTACGAGTATTCAACTTTCAAATATTTTTATAAGTACTTGTTAGTTGGTAACAATTATTTTCGTCCAAAAATCATTATTTGTAACTTTTCAGATAAGAAGACAACTGATTTCGTTCATTTATTTTAGATAGGATGAAGATGGTAACAAAGTTGTTGTGGACGCGTGGAATACGTATTTGAGTATGCTGGATATCATTATTATTCTTAGTTTCCATTGGATAGAAGTGATCTATCAAAATAAAAATTGAGATAATGACGGATCTTTCACAATTTCAGGAAACCAACGCCCAACGGAGTGGCCTTGATTGAAGATCGGTCCATTCTTTTCTGTCAAGAATTACTTGTATTCATTACAATATGACTGGATTTAGTAAGTTATACCATTGTTTTATACCGTAGAATAAAATCATCTTCTATAATAAAAATGTTCCATTTTAGTCTCTTAGGGCGGGTTATTTACAATATCCGCTTGACCTCCGGTTGAGCTTCAGCCGACAGTAAAACGATAAAACGCATTTCATAAAGATCAACCGCCGGTGACAGTGTGAGTGGTGGTTGAGTCAACCTTACCCAGACTACCGTTTGAAAACATTCAACTGCCGGTTTGGATCGTAATTTGACATTTCACATTCATTTTTAAAGTTAGATTCTTTGTTAGTATTTCTTTGCTTCTGTATTTTTGGAAGTGCAATAGTAAACGTAACATTAAAAATGTCTTCTTCGTCAGATTCATCAGACGATAGAAGATTGCTCTCTGCTGACAACAAGCGTCTGTATGACAACTTCAAAGGAGTAGTTGGCGATGTTGAAGTGTGATAAGAAGGACTTTTTGCGCCGTTCCGTAACCGTGAACGAAATATGGATCCATCACAACACACCAGAGATCAAAGAACAGCAGGAACAATGGACTTGTCCTAACGAATCGAAGCCGAAAAAGGACAAAGTGGGTTTATCGGCCAACAAAGTCATGGCGACGGTTTTTGTAATGCTCATGGGTGCTGTTGGAATGATTCCACGCAGATTCAAAGCGGAACCGTTCGCATTTGGCAAAGAAAAAAGTCCTCTTCCACCTGGACAACACACCGGCGCACAGGTCCGTAGTCTCAATGGCAAAATTGCGTGAATTGCGCAACGAATTGATTTCATCCCCCATATACTCCAGATTTGGCTCCCTGCGATTTTTATCCATTTTCAAACTTGTAGAAATGGCTCAGGGGTAAGAGATTTGTCTCCAACAATGAGGTGATCACTGAAACAAACTCCTATTTTGAAGGATCGCCCAAATCTTATTATTTGAAAGGGATCGAAAAATTAGAAAATCGTTGGACGAAGTGTATCGGGATATAAGGAGATTATATCGAGAAATAATATTTTTTGACCAAATAAATCATTTCCTGTTCAATTTTTAGGGACTGTTCACCTTGCTCTCTGTGTAAGACTTTCTAATTAATTAATTAATCTTGCAAATTTGTTGAAACTGTAACTGTTGTTACATGTTTATATTCTTGGGATAAAGTTTGGGAGAAAAACAAAATAAAATTATTTGGAAATTTATGATATAAAACTCCCACAAAAAAAATTATATAGAATATAGTGTCCAAGATTCAACTACATGATACATTGAGAGATTTCAATCCAATCTTGAAAATTCTTGACTTCCAAATGGAATCAAATATTGGGGAAGAAACGAAAAGAAAAAGTACACATAAGTATACAAGATGTAACGTGATGGTAGGCATCATTTTGATGCCTACCTGAAGCCAGGACATCTTAGTTTCACGATATAAATAAAAGTAACAAGCTGCAAGGAATTAAAATAGACAGCGGAGTAGCGACTCCGAATAATTGTGATCGTAAAATAATCCGCTTTTGCCGCGCGAAAACTATCTCTGTGAAAATTGTGAACACACAATTTTTATTGGTCGAAAGCTCAAGCTTCAGACTTATCACTACTACAATACCATTTCAGCCGGAAGGTTGATCACCCGGACCTTGAAAAAAGTTTATAAAACCCATTTGATCCAACAGCCGGGGGAATTTCAACTGCCGGTTCACCAATCTCTGGTTAAGTGAACCTTTTATGGAACTTATCCTTAATATTATGTATAAAATGCATGTGATGGAGCATTCAGATTTAAAATACAAACGGATGTAATTATTAGTAGGTTAGGTACATAAAAATCTATGTATCTAATAATTAAAATATTTTGGAAGAATATTCGTGCTTTTGAGACATTTTTGACCAAAATTATATCCAGAAGGTTTTTGAGATCGTTGGTTACGGATATCATTTTAAAAAAAAATTCCAATTCCGGAAGGGGAACATGAAATCACAATTGAGCGCTTCATGCCCTTCGCTAATAAAATATTTGTTCAAATATCTTAAATTTTGTTGTAGAATACATCCGTCTTCGGAAAATTTCGATCTGTTCGACCTCACATTTCTAATCGGCGACCACAAAATTTACTGGGTGAAATTTTGGAGGAAACAATTTCAATAAATTTCTCATAAGTAGTAGTTAGGTATGATATTCTTCATTCAGGGTGTTTCACCCACTGCAAATTCTTCAATTGAACTCTTATTTGAAATTTTTGAGAAAATTTTTGAATACAGAGTTATACCGAATCATGCGGGGCATGCACATAAATGTTTTCATTCATACAAGGTGAATAATCTATATATTTGGATGTTTTGGGATTCCCTATTCAATTCTAGATCTACCTGTATATCACACATGGGTCTAAAACTAACCCGTTCCGAGTTATTCAACTATTTTTGTAAAATAACACATATGAAGTGCTCTGAACATAGCAACGCAGTATCTGAATCTCGAGAGCTATAGAAGCATGAGGATTCAACATTTTCGTCGTGAATATTGAAATCCACATTAGACAATTTTCGAACAAGGATAACTTTTTTTAAATGGAACGACCTGAGATAATTCCCTCAATGGAACTCTATTTCGACTAATGGTTTTGCAGTAGAATTTGATTATTTCACAAAATTCAAATCACGTGCTCCCGAGCAAGTAGGGTTTGAATAAATTCAATTGTGGAAGCCGTTACTTTGTGATAGTTTATCATTTTAACGAAATAATAAATAAAACTACGTCGTTATACTATCACTGATATTCAATATAGTCGTTACTATAGTTTCAACACTAAACGTGTCATCTTCAGACGAAAACGAAGGCTTCTTTCGTTTCGGAGATACAGGTTGAATTTAATTTTTTTTCAACGAAATTTTGCTGTAGCTCCTGTGCAGTTACATATATTTCGTTGAAATCTGGTATTCGGAGGTTTCAGAGGACGCCGAATAAGATGGTTCAGTTTGTTTTCGAATATGCAGTGGAGGGCGCTGAGTGCGCGACTTTTCTGCGTTTCTTTTAGCCTTAACTTTTTTGAGAATAATTTTTTTGTTTTCTTCGGACATTTTTCTAGTTTGCAATTTTATTTCACACAAATTATGTACTCTTGTTGAGATTCTCAAAATCTCACCGTTTTCTAGAAAACGCGTTTAAATGAACATACGTGATTTCGGTAGTAAGTACATTTTTTAATGAGCTTTAGTTATTTTCATTTAATCGCGTTTCTCCAGAACTTTTCGCATTAAGGTTTGTCTTTGTTAATTAATCAATCATTAATTAATCAATCAGCAGGAAGGGTAGACAATTTTACATCATTTTGGTTCAAAGCTCATTGCCATATCGATCTTGATAAGAGTGGGGGAAGCTATTGAAAGTGTAATAATTTAAATCGATGTATAGTTTCTAAACGACTAATTTGATTTTAATAAAATTTAGTTTGTATAGAAGAGAAGGTAACATACTTTCAATTGTCACATCTATTGGTACACGATAGTTCCTGATAATGATTTGTGTGAAATAAAATTGCAAACCAGAAAAGTGTCCAAAAAAAAAACAAATTATTCTCAAAAAAGTTAAAGCTAAAAGAAACGCCGAAAAGTCGCGCACCCAGCGCCCTCTACCGCATATTCAAAACTAACTAAATTATCTTATTCAGCGTCCTTAAAACCCCCGAGTACCAGATTTCAACGAAATATCTGTAACTGCACAGAAGCTACAGCAAAATTAAATACAACCCTATCTCCTAAACGGAGAAGGATCGGACCATAGTTTATATGAAAAATCTGATTATTTTTGTAAAATCTACCGCCCCTGCATTTACGGGAGATCTTTCTGGAACATCCTGTATATCGACAAATAATTTCTATTATCATTTGTTGTTATTGACTTCGGTGATAATCCAGTGATCAACAAATGTATCATGTTTGAAAAATGGTCCAACAAATAAAAACCTTATTAATAATGAAAGCAGAACGTAATTATGAAATATAAGCAGTGTTAAACACAAAACCTGAAATGATATAATTGAGCTTTTTACATCAAATGCTCGGAATGTCTTCCATTTTGATCATTACACAACCGAAATTTTTTTTCAAATTAGCAAGTTTTCTTTAGACTTTCTTTAAATAATACTTTCCCCAACAAATGATAAGTACGCAGACCTGTAAGATCTCCAGATCTAACAGTTTGTGAAGTTTTTTATGGGGATTTATAAAAAGCAAAGTTCATGTTAGACCAGCAACTACCCCGCAAGAAATGCGCGAACGAGCAGTGTATCTTTTCGAGAAGTTAGAACTGAAGTTCTTTTCATCGCAATGTAAAGATGTCACTTTAAAAACGGGTTTGGTTGTATATTAACCAAAACAAAAGACATTTCGAGCAAACGGTTGAATTTTTTACTCAAAAACTATTGCAGCTTGATAATACAAACAGGTTATCAGTTGAAAACGAATCCAATTTCACATTCAACGAAGATAATTGATGTGTTTTTCCGTTCAAAAAAAAAGCAGCTATCCGTGTTTTAATTTTGTTCACCGATGGTTAGAATAATCACGACTCTGAGATTCATACAGATTCCAGTAGTACCGTAAAGTTGGTATTCACGAAACGATTTTCAAATAATTTAAGTAATAATAAAATAAAATTTTCATGTTGATAGTTGCGCCTACAAATGCATTCCAAAATAGTTATGGAGCTCAAAGGGGACTTTTTTAATTTCCGAATAAGCCGTATTTTGAGCATATATAATGTTCTGTTATGAAAATACATTCGAATTTGACTCTGGTATTACAAGTTTGTATCACTTATACCGAACAATTACAAAAATTAGGAAATGTGGCTGGCGAAGGGTTAAAGTAGAATAGTATATTGTATAACTAGCACGGAATGATAGTCATTTCCCACGAATATGAAGTTTGCAGCATGAGCCTTAGGCGAATGCTGCAAATCATACGAGTGGGAAATGAGCATTCCGTGCAAGTTATACACTATACTTTTTCTACGGCTATAACATAATATATTAGCGAAATGATTTTACAACAGAATACAGTTTCTGTATTTGACGCGGTACCCTTTTCTCTTTGCCAGTCTGTGAAGGATTTGTATGCTTTCACATATTTTGCTTTTGATATTTCTGGAATTAAATTGACACATGCCTGTTTTGCGGCTGCAATAATTTCTGGGGGAGTCAGTTCTACGTCACTTTCGCTGCTCATCGTTTGATTCAAGTTCAAAAATCTAACTAAACAGAGCTGTCAGTATTCGTTGTTTGAATTTTGACATTCCATGGGAGACGTGATAAATTGTAAAATAAAAACACAATGAAACACAATGACTTCATTGTGTTATCAGGTGAGGAAATGAAATTGAAGGCATACAATGTACCTCATTGTTTAATCAAAAACAGTTAGGAAAGAGCAGTATTGTGTCATGGCCGTAGAAAAAGTTTTTTTCGATACTTCGATAAAAACGAAGGATAAAACATTGGTTAAGATATAAATTTACTAGGCAAAATAAATAAGTATCCCTACCCACTTTTTAATGTTGAAAGAAACTATTATTTTGAAGAAAAAAAGACCTTTATAGAGGCACATCCTTAGAGCATATACTCCGCCCTTCCTAACAGTAGGGTTTGAAATACAAAATTTAATTTGTTTAAAGCATATTGGATTTGTATCATTAACTCGTTGAAAAACCAACTTATGCTCATGATGTTTGTAATTGCGAAGGCAGTTCACAATAACACTATTCTTACTTTTATTGCTTTTATTTGTCCTATAAAATGTTTAGAAGTCTCTTTTTAGTGTTAACATAAATTCCTAGAATATAAATTTGTCTTGCGTTTCCGTATATTCCTGGAAATAGATGAACATTTACATTCATTCATAATGTTTTTTTCCGATTTTGTTATATTTTTAAGAAATGGACAAAAGTGGAGTTATATTGTAAATTTTACGTTCTACAATAAGGTTCAATACATCAATAATCAAAACTGATTGTGAAGAGAGATGCAGATGAGAAAACTTTGCCTTCTTGATTATGTTAATTTTGTAAATATTTATAACAAACTTAGCATTACATACACACCTGCCACAGCCACATATGAACTACTTAATACTAACTATGCCTTTCATAACTAATATTATTTAAATATTTCACAGTTGGCAATATATAGCGAGAAAATTAAAATTTGGACCCTCCGTTCCATATAACTATTGCTATTCCGTTTAAGAAAAATAGAAAACTGTACGTTTTATACCCATGTATGATACCACAAAATAGAATTGAATGGGGAATTCAAAAATCCCCTAATATATACGGTATTCCGTTTGAAATAACGAAGTTGTATAACGTCTAGGTGAAATGGAACATCCTGTATAAACGTAAGTATTTTCTATATATTCATCTTATGATTCGGAATAATTCTTTATCCGGAATTTTTTCCTAAAGTTTATATTTAGTCGAGTCAAATAGGTATTTCATTACGAAAATCGAACGATATGGACCGATTTTGATGGAACAAAGTGCATTCGATTCGGGATGACGTCTAGAAAAAAGCTTATCGGTTAGTTTTTTGTGCAAATTTGTTATTTTTTTTTAACCGAAAAAATGACCAATTTCCAAAATTTCATCAAAATTAACCAGAAATCCTCAGTTAGGGGTTGTGGAGGTTGTTTTTTTATGTAAAATGTTTAAAAATTGATTAAAAGGGGGTCGTTATTAATTTGAATCAAAAACAAAATCAAATTTCATTTTTTTTATTTTTTTATTTGAAATAAATTCCCGCTCATCTAAAATTTTTTTCTTTCTTCTCTACTCAGTCTTTTTATATTCCACACAGCATCGTTCACATATACTATGGACATATACGTAACAAAAACCGGGCGGGAGTAGCAGGTAGGTATTTTTCTTAAACTATGGAGTCTACACTATACTATAACACAGCATCTATCATATAATAAGATCTCTATGGCATCCACCGCTTCATAAAGCAGCTGTTTATCTAAACCGGTCCTCCCTCCCAACCCCCAAAATAAAGACGCGGCCAAGTATACGTGGACCACGCTGCTATTGTAATGTAGATACATAATAAATGATCACCACGTGTCACTTACTGTTGGATGCTGCTGTTGTTCAGATTAGTAAAATTTCTCATTCCTTTTACGTGAAAATTATTTTGTTCTGTGGTTCAGTGAATATTATCACAAACATTTTTTCAATAATTCAAATACGTATTGTTCAATAAATAAAACATTGCTTTAATAAAGCATTCACGCTGCATATTAATAAAAGTGTTTTTCGGTTAAAAAAAATAACGAATTTGCACAAAAAACTAACCGGTAAGCTTTTTTCTAGACGTCATCCCGAATCGAAAGCACTTTGTTTCATCAAAATCGGTCCATATCGTTCGATTTTCGTAAGTCTGCCTGTTTTAATACCTATTTGACTCGACTAATTATACGTTTAATGGAAAAATATGCTGTGGGTGAAACAATCTTTATATAACTTTTCTGATGATAACAATATAAATATATAAAAATTGAGTTTTGGCAGCGATTGGTGACTGCTGACACTGATATACACATTGCACACGCTGCACGTGTACTAGCTCACGTGACAAACTGCCTGTTGTACTGTAAGACATAGTTATTAAAATGTTACTTAGTTACAAATGCATAATGAAATGGCACGTGTTGTTAAATAGTGAATCAAGTTCATAGCACAAGGTTGCTTTTTGCAATTTAATTTAGGGAATGTAGTATTGATACGAGAGGTATTCAAATAGCTCTGTTGAATGCACATAGTTTACTAATATTCACTACGAAAATCCTTAAACTTGAACTGTGAACAATAGCAATGCCATCCGCTTTTTTTCCGTATCACGTGTGGATCAAATAATTTATAATTCATTCTTCCATTTAATCAAACATTCTTAACCTTCTGAAATTGAAGAATTAAACGCAAATTTACACAAGAATTATAACATTTAATTTAGAATTAATGATGACAAACAGTTTCACCACACTGTAGCATTCTCAGAAATAGGAGTTATCAACTGAAGGGAGATATAAAATTATTTCCTTAAACATTAGGAATCAATTTAAATGTGATACAAATTGAATGATGGAGGTAGACATCATAGATATTATATATACATACATGGATAGAGCATCAGGGATTTTCATTGACTCCAACATAATGGAACAGCTGACAAGTGGCAAACATCGTTCTATTCATAACAGTACATGTTACTGTAATCTATCATATTATGTTGTTTTCAAAAGAAAATAGCAATATTTTGATACAGAAAACTACTTTAGTGCTTTGTTTTTAGTTGTGAGTTTTGTTTGGCTTTTTACTTTCATTTCATCAAATGATATTGTGTAAAACTCTTCGACGACAATAAGGTTATAATAGTGAAGTGTGTGATTAATTAGTCTTCTTGGATACTTTTAATAAATCCAAGATATAACAATGGTGAAATCGTGTTCCGCAGTTGGATGTACAAATCGGTATCAAAAAGGAGGACCTAATTTTCACTGGTATTTACGAGTTTAATAGATACTGGATAGTGGTAGAAGATACTTAATTCACAATAATGTAATAAAAACGTAGACGTTAGAAGTACAATTTTAATCGACTATTCACAATCGAAACTAGAAGCTAATAGTGTAATGATTACTGTTCATTTCAGTTTTCCTTCAGATGAAAATTGAAACAAAAATGGGTAATAGCAATGAAGAGAAAAAACGTAGTACCCAACAAGAATTATCATCTTTGTAGTGAACACTTTACAGAAAATGATTTTGTGTATTCATTTGGAAAGAAATCAGTAAAAGACCATGTAGTTCCTCCTAGTACTTTAAATTTTCTGGCGAATGTCTTTAAACGTAAGGTGAAACCCAGAGAACTTAGAAATCAGTAAACAATATGAATTTGTCATAATTTTTATTCGGGTATATGTTGTTATTATTATGTTTTTACTAGTGATGATGCAAACATTATTTGTTGTGAGGGCATCTCATTTAGGATCAATGAAAAACAACCTGTACCTAAATGAAGCAGAAAGTTGGTTGATTATATACTTAGTAGATTTATAACATTTTGATACCATCTTTTCTGTCCTATACCATCATGCCCTAAGATGAATATAATTTTTCAAATTGCGAAGCATACTATTGATAAGCAAAGAATAGTTATCAAATACTTGACTACAAGGAATCGTAGAATGAATGCAAAGGTTAAAAAAATCTGAAAAATTTATTTAAACATCTGAAAGATAGGCAGGACATTTCAGAACAATGTTTACTTTTATTCCCGAAGAATTTGTATTTTTAACAGTAAGAGTACCCAATATTAAATGATAATGTTCCTCTGTTGGTATAATTTGAGATCAAAATTGAGGTAACCTACAATCTAATTTGAAAGTATAAACATTAATGCTGTGAACTAAATCCCTGTTCATATCACTTTTATTTCCTTTAGAAACTGGAATATTTTGCTAATTTTTATTATTATAACACAAAAGGTAAGCTAGCGATTTGGCATCTGCGACTAGCCACAATACTAGAAGTTCACCACTGAATAATAATAACTGTTCATTTATGTAATTTCCAGTTCTTCTTCTTTATATTTAGCATCTTGAGGCATAATCGAATTCAATCTCTGGCTTAGGGAAGATCCAGGTTTGGGTTATATGGTAGCAGAATTAGATTAATAATTTTGATCACTCCAAGAAATAGCTATATTATTTCTGTCTAATTATTTGAGCTAATTATTTCGATATTTATAGATATATTTCTCCTATAGCTTACTTAATTTTGAATATGTATATGTTACTTGTTTTCCATCTTCACGACATTATGAAAGATGTTGTTTTATTTATTAGGTCATGTATGGTAATGATTCTGTAGTTGAATATATGTATTAATTAATAATTGAAGCTGTTGATAACTAAATATGTCATTGAACTTGGATTAGAGTAATTTCAGTTAATTACTTATTAAAGTTTTCCATTGATGAAATACAGAATAAGTTGCATATGGGTGCTTCATGGAAATATGACTAAATTCAAAATGAGCGATATTTAATTCTATGTCTTTGATGTAATTTTGTACTTTATACTATTATGTATTGTTGCTGAATCGTAAAAACCGATCAAATTGGATTATAACTTGATAGTTCATGAAATTCGTAAGGTGCTCCATATAAAACAATGTAAATTATGCACGTTCTTGCCACTTGTCACGTGATCAGAATGATCTTCATCTCTATCTAATACCAGGCTGAAATAGGTAGACATTGATTTGGATGTAAGTTAATTCACAAAATTGTTGTGAAGTGGTGAATCATAAGTATTGATTTAGTCAATTAATATTACCTATATTACTGTAATTTTTCGAATATTTTAAATATTCGATGAATTCTAGAATGTTGAATGTAAAATATTGGAATTAAGGGTGAAATTGTGATTATGTTCCAGCAGGTTATTCTGGTATTCATAGCCCCCATTTTTGGCCTGCAATCGTTCTCAGTACCTTACACTGAAACTGCGTCCAGTTTGCGCTATGTACAAGGAATCACAATCATCACATCTCAGCCTGTGAGCTCCAGATTTCTTCGATTTATTTTTTTTACATTATGAATTTTTAATAATAACATTTGCGAAGTTACAGCTCAAAAAAAGGACTCTCATTACCCGAATCACGTATTGGAATTTCACTCTTAATTCCAATATTATACATATTCAAGAACAAAAACATAAACTCAAAATTCTACAATCCATAGAAATTTTGAAACATTAAAGAAATAATGATAACAGAATATTAAATCACCAAATCGATCACTACAGTTCACCACTTGTCAACAATTTTGTAAATAAATTCATTCAAACAATTGTCTACCTACATCCCTCAATTTGTACCCCATTTAGACTGATACACATATACCGGTGTCCAAGGTTTTAGTAGTAGAACTTTAGCAGTCGATACAAAACTTGATTTTGAGAAAAAAGTACCTATTAACATTTCATACAGAGACGCTTAATTTTTGAGATACATGGTACAAGGTGTTGAATCTTACAAGAAATTAACTTTGTTCGTATCTCCGAAGATAATCTAGAAGTCTGAATAAAATTTGGTACCGTGGATGCGTAGATAGATTACCACATTTGCACATAATTTGAGACCGATATTACTTCCAACGGCGTAGATATAGGTATTTAATAACAATAAATTGACCCGAAAATTGTTATCACCCTGTAAAGGCTAGGAACAAGGAACAAATTTCGATGCAGAATTCAAATCGAAAAGAATAAGGTCTCTTGATATTTCTTTGCATCTAGCACCGTTTCACGTCACATTTAATTTTTGTGATTTAATTACCACCACCAATAATACACAAAATTTAGTAAATTTATCTTGTTAACTCTTGTTGGTGGAGTTACTATGAATTAAAGTACATTGTAGTTACCTGGTTTGAACATTTCGGAAATAAGAATTTGTTATTCGGCCTTTCTTTGTATTACGCTGTAGGAATTATAAAATACAGCTTATTTTATTTTTGTAGGTCAACGACGCTTTTTAATTTAAGGTTGCTCTTTTTCCAATTATCACACTATTTTCATGGTGGTGGTAATTATATCATAAAAATTCAATTTGCCTGCATCGAAGTTTGTTCGTAAAAAGTAGCCTTTACAGGGTGATAACACTTTTCGGGTTGATTTATTGTTATTAAATACCTATATCTACGTCACTGGAAGTAATACCGGGCTCAACTTATGTGCAAATGTGGTAACCTATCTACGCTTCTACTGTAACAAATTTCATTGAGACGTCTCAATTATCTTCGGAAATACAAACAAAATTAAGAAATTTTTTTTTAAATTCTACTCCTTATCTCAAAAATTAAGCATCTGTGCATAAATGTTAATAGGAACTTTTTTCCTCAAAATCAAATTTTCTATCGACTGTTAAAGTTCTACTACTGAAGCCTGGGACGTCCAGTATATCATACATACATGATAGAATGGAGGACATACTTTTAGGTTACGTTCAGTTGATAACTCCTAATTCTAAGAATGCCCCAGTTGGGTGAAATCATTTGTCAGCATTAATTTTAAATTGAATGTTGGAAGTATTGTGTAAATTTGAGTTTGATTGTCCAACTTTTTGAATGTTAAAAAATTTTACTCCACGTAAATGCCGAAACCATAGAAATATCAAACATTTTTATCTAATTTATTTAAGGTATTTTGTTTCAATGATTGATTATGTTCAGCTACATTACAAAACAATATCCACGTACTCAAATTTTCATCACGAACATTTCATATTGAGTTTATATTTGATAGGAATCAAGGAAAATAATGTCTTTCCAGACAATAGTTTAAGTAAACCGTACAATTAACATTATCTATAATGTAGGGGTACCTGCGAGGTTCCTTCATGGATAGGTGGAGCTCATTTTGCACCACATATCACCTATAGTGGAGCAGATCCCACTTAAGGGTGTTCATCAAGCTTCCGAGGTGGATGAACGGCCACCTATCCAACACCTCATCAAGACTGAATATCCGGGTAGATGATTAAGCCCTGAAGAGGCCTCACATGGTCCTCGTTACTAGTTTGTGATTCCCCTCAGTATCGTATAGCTCTAAAGGAGAGAGCTTTGGGTCTTGAGAGAATCAGTATTACGCATCTATACAGAATGTTCAGTTTCGTTTTGTTTTTAGTTTGCACCTCCAGTACAAGGGTAAATAACAAATTCATTTTGTTTGGGTGGCAGTTAAATGATACATCTCCCTTAGTATCTGTGTCAGCATATTGGCATCGATTTTCACCATCTTCCTCACTTTCTAAGACCAGTCCCCTAATTTGTGGAGCAACCAGTGCTCCAAACTGTCTGCACCCTTTCACCCTACCGAGTTTTGTGATCTGACCTAGCAGCAGATGAAACTCGTCGATATGCCCACCGCTGGCTTTAGAGTTATGATGTTATTCTCATGCTACCCAGCATAACAAGACATATCATAAAAATTCAATTCGCCTGCATCGAAGTTTGTTCGTAAAAAGTAGCCTTTACAGGGTGATAACACTTTTCGGGTTGATTTATTGTTATTAAATACCTATATCTACGTCACTGGAAGTAATACCGGGCTCAACTTATGTGCAAATGTGGTAACCTATCTACGCTTCTACTGTAACAAATTTCATTGAGACGTCTCAATTATCTTCGGAAATACAAACAAAATTAAGAAATTTTTTTTCAAATTCTACTCCTTATCTCAAAAATTAAGCATCTGTGCATAAATGTTAATAGGAACTTTTTTCCTCAAAATCAAATTTTCTATCGACTGTTAAAGTTCTACTACTGAAGCCTGGGACGTCCAGTATATCATACATACATGATAGAATGGAGGACATACTTTTAGGTTACGTTCAGTTGATAACTCCTAATTCTAAGAATGCCACAGTTGGGTGAAATCATTTGTCAGCATTATATTTAAATTAAATGTTGGAAGGATTGTGTAAATTTGAGTTTGATTGTCCAACTTTTTGAATGTTAAAAAATTTTACTCCACGTAAATGCCGAAACCATAGAAATATCAATCATTTTTATCTAATTTATTTAAGGTATTTTGTTTCAATGATTGATTATGTTCAGCTACATTACAAAACAATATCCACGTACTCAAATTTTCATCACGAACATTTCATATTGAGTTTATATTTGATAGGAATCAAGGAAAATAATGTCTTTCCAGACAATAGTTTGAGTAAACCGTACAATTAACATTATCTATAATGTAGGGGTACCTGCGAGGTTCCTTCATGGATAGGTGGAGCTCATTTTGCACCACATATCACCTATAGTGGAGCAGATCCCACTTAAGAGTGTTCATCAAGCTTCCGAGGTGGATGAACGGCCACCTATCCAACACCTCATCAAGACTGAATATCCGGGTAGATGATTAAGCCCTGAAGAGGCCTCACATGGTCCTCGTTACTAGTTTGTGATTCCCCTCAGTATCGTATAGCTCTAAAGGAGAGAGCTTTGGGTCTTGAGAGAATCAGTATTACGCATCTATACAGAATGTTCAGTTTCGTTTTGTTTTTAGTTTGCACCTCCAGTACAAGGGTAAATAACAAATTCATTTTGTTTGGGTGGCAGTTAAATGATACATCTCCCTTAGTATCTGTGTCAGCATATTGGCATCGATTTTCACCATCTTCCTCACTTTCTAAGACCAGTCCCCTAATTTGCGGAGCAACCAGTGCTCCAAACTGTCTGCACCCTTTCACCCTACCGAGTTTTGTGATCTGACCTAGCAGCAGATGAAACTCGTCGATATGCCCACCGCTGGCTTTAGAGTTATGATGTTATTCTCATGCTACCCAGCATAACAAGACCTGCTTTGTGTTTCTGTCTTCTCTCATCAAGCGCTGTTTGGGCACATCGCATTATAGCCAGTGTTTCCGCTTGGAGAATAGTAACGTGGTTTCCTAGAGGTATAATAATAACCTTTGCCGGAGAGTTCGAGGTATAACCCCGCTCCCGCCTGTTCATGATTTCATCTTTGAAGTGTACATTTATGCGAAACTTCTTATCAAAAATGTATCGTGCGTAGATCGCATTGAAAAATAGGATGTGATTTTCCATTAATTGGTAGTAAGGTATGATTCAAGGGATGGTCCAGAAAATGTCTAAGGGGAAGGCCAATTACCTTTTTTATAGTACTATTTAGCCTAGGTATCGAATTTGACACAGAAACTTGTGAGCTTTAATTTAAAAAATAATGCTAACAAATTGTCTCACCATACTTACAGTGGCATTCTCAAAGCTAGATCTAAATCTAAAAGTATGTGCTTAAATATTAAGAGTCAATTCGAATGTGGTACGAATAGAAGGATGGGGGTAGAAAATGGTTCGAATAGGAGATTTTTTTACAAAAGTGGTGAATTATAGGTTTCGATGTGGTCACTTAATATTATGTTACTATTACTTTTTGAATGTTTTTGAATTTCTATGAATTCTAGTATATTAAGTTTATGTTTCTTCTCCTGAATATGTAAAATATCGGGATTGAGGGTGAAATTGTGATTATTATGTTCCAATAGGTGATTTACGTATTAAGAATTCTTTTTTTGAGCATGAAACTACTCAAATTGTCGTTGAACCTTACACTGAAACTGCGTCCAGTTTGTCCTATGTACAGGCCAATACAGTCATCCCACCTCAGCCTGTGAGCTCCAGATTTGTTTAGTTCACCGTTTTTAGATTTTGAATTATTGATATCTGAGCTTAGATATGGTGTTTTAAAGGTGACGTTTTTATATATGTTTTTAATAAATTGAGTGTTTATCTAAATATCTTAGACATGCGACATTTGTTTTGGTATTATCATTAATCTGCGGATAAATTAGGTCAAGGCTTTTCTTTATGTTTATTTTGAAGAATTTTATCCATTATCTTGACATCATAAACCGCTATTTTTAGCAATATCCATAATTCTGTTTAATTCTAAACGAAAGTTGTTCTTACTTAATGAGATATCAACTAATCTGTGTATCATAGAATTATATGTTGATAGCTTGTGTGTTTGCGGGTGTACAGAAGTTTTGTGTATAGTGGTATCTATGTGAGTGGGTTTGTGATAAATAGCGAAGGAATGGTAATTATTTGTATGTGAAATGGTCAGAGCTGAAAAGTATGAAGACTTGTTGTCTTCTAACTCTAATGTGAATTCTATATTTGGATGTAAATTGTTAATATAGGTAAGAAATTAATTTATTTGACGGTTTTAATTCTGAAAAAATTATTTTCTCCTTTTGTACTGTTTTTCAAGACGTATAATATTATTGTCATTGTTTCTTAGATATGAATTTTTCAAAAATTCAATGAAAAAATTATTTCCTTTTTTCGTACGGTTGATCTAGGATTGTAATCGCATTACAATGTAAGAGTAGCATAAAAAGATTGATTACCCAAAATATCACGAACAGGCTCATCGTAGTTTCGAGATATATATTTTTCGAAAAATTCTAAGAAAAATATTCCTTTCCTTTGTACGGTGTCAAAGGGTGTAATATAAATGTCATGTAAGAGTAACATAAGGAATTGCATTAGCCAACATTTCATGCACAAGATCGCCGTAGTTTTGATGATATTGATTTTTCAAAAATTCTGTGAAAAAATTTCTTCTTTTGTACGGTTTATCGAGTAATATAGTTGTAATGTAAGAGTAATGAAAGGAAATGTCATGAACAAGCTCGTCGTGATTTCAGAGATATCGATTTAATAAAATCAAAAAAAAAATTGTTTGTATGGTTTGTAAAGGGTGGTAATGGTATTGTCATGTAAGATTAACCTATGGAGATCTATCAGTTCGAAATGCATCAACAAGCTCGCAGTAGTTTCCACAAAGTAATAATATTAATTTCTTTATTCATACTGTTTGTCTTGGAATGAAATATTATTGTCACTCAGTAGGTGCAGCCCATGTGAAGTATTCAAACGGTATCATTTGTTCTAAATAATCAATGTAAATGTTATCTTGATAAGTTACATCAATCAGGCAGAATAAATATTTTTTTTTTAAATAGACGTGTTAGTATATTGTCTCATAAATCTGGCAACATTGCTTGTGAATTCTCCTATATTCCATCTTCGACAGTACACACGTCATAAAGTGTGGGTGGAAAGTGTGGCAACTTCATACTAATATCAGAAGATGCTAATTCTTGCAAATGCCATCATATATCATCGTGACTTTGGCATTTGTGTATTAGATACTGCTATAAAATTCACGCCAACATGTCATGGAGCGTTAGACTTCCCCAAGAACGCAGAATAATTGTCTGTATTTTTGAGCAAGAATAGGTCATTTGTTTCAACACAACGTCAATTTCGTGGAAATATTGCTGCTGTCGTCCAAACATGAACCAAAATCAGTCAGACGTCAGTTGATGGTATCTGCTGCGTATAGTGGTAAAATACTTGAAGATGTTCCGGTATAAAGTGCAAACAGTGCATCAGCTATGGCCTGCAGGTCAATCATGTGTAAATTACTGCCATACCATATTAAACATAAGTAACGAAGAAGACGGATTCTTGTTCAAAAATCCTCATGTGCGAGAACATTTCCCCACAAGCGGATACGTTATTTATAACCAATATTTACACATCTGGGACCCTGATAATACTCAAATGATACATAACGAGCCATTATATGCTCGAAAAATCACATTTTCTCCTTAAATACTGCACATTTACAGAGAAAATGTGATATTTTTTGAGGACGGCGCCAGTAACACTTCTACCCTGGATGGTGAGCGCTACAGAACCATGTTGACGAGTTTCCGTTTCCGAAAATTTAGTTTGAAAAATATGAGGATCAAGCAAGACGGTGCGACTGCTTACACAGCACATTCAATAACAATGGATATTTTGCGAGCGATATTTCCCGGTCATTTAATTTCTTGATTTAGTGATTTACATTGGGCCGCAAGATCGCCCGATTTGACTTCTCCAGACTTCTTTTCGTGGGGTTTCGCGTTTATGTGAACAAACCACAGACCTTGGTAGCCGTGAAACAGAACATTGTAGGAGAAATGGTCAATCTATCACAGGAAGTTTAGGAAAACTGATCTAAAATGCTCCAAAACGCGCCCAAATGTACATCAAATCTGGCGACTGCCAATTGGTCGATATTATTTTCTCGACTTGGCAGAAAAAAATTAGTGATCTAAATAAACATTATCCACAAAGAAAATCGTTATTTTCTTCACTTAAAAAATGTTAAATAGCCCTAGGAAATCGAGTGATTACTTTAACGCCACCTTGTACAAAGTTGCAAGGTCGAACCGATTTCAATTCCTCTCATAGCAACTTTCAGTCATTACATTTTATAGTTTATGCGAATGAGCACTTTAAAAGACAAATTTAACTGATGTTAATTATAGTACCGAAATGTAGACATTACATTCAAGATTCCACGATTTATTATCATTATTATAACACGTGCCCTATTGATTAAAGTTAATTTTTGGTTTTCAATGTAGACAATTGTTTGAATTAACAACTAAAGCATAATTCACTTAAATGAAAATTTTCTACAACTTCAAATCTCATCTCTATTAAGGCCTTGAGGAATTGACTACTTTATGTTGAATTAGTAAATATTAATTATAATTTGAAAAAAAATAAGTTTTTTCGCCAAAATTGGAACATTTCCAAATGTTAATCTAGACCCCGGGATTTCTTGATCTTTGTTTCATAACACAATTGTAGGTAACAAATTGTGACTGACATAAAATATTATGCTCTCATAATATTATGGAGCCTGTAGAAAATTAAAGTGAATCGGCCAAAACCACCGTCCGAAGACAGAAAGATGGGTGGGAATGCTGAGAGAAACTGAACAAAATAATCAAGATACACCGGTCGGTACGAAATAATCATCCTTTATTAATAAAAAAGCTGTGATCGATTGATCACGTGACTTCTCTCACTTTTGTTGGCTAACTAGCTTTCGGGCACTCCTGCGGATCAAATGTATTGCAGGAACAGAGAATATATCAGAAAATGAGATGAAAGGTGTAACGGTGTGAACCACATTGAGTCAGGCCCTGATCTATATTATGATGGCGTCAACTGTACAGTCATCGCGGTATGTTATCATTTCATAAGTTCACGGAAGGTGTCATGCTGTGGAGATTGATGATTTTCAAGCAGGGAGATCGATTCGTCATTGTGTGTGGGAACGTTGAAGCAGGTATGTCGTATCTAATATTTTTCTGTCATTTTGGACATTTGTATGTATCGGCCAAAAATCTAGTCAACAAAAACTTTCTGCTCGTTTGAAAATTTTTTAAATTATGTTTTGTTTGACATAGAGTTGTCGATAGACTAGATATTTTTGGAAATTCTTTCAATGGACGACATGCCTGCGGATAGTCCCACCAATCATTCATCTCATTCTCATCATTGTAATAATCCGACGGATTATCACTTTTGTGGTCCTTTAAATAATTTGATTCAATTCAAATTGAAAGTTTTATGAATTATTATATCTAGAAATAAACACACGATATGTTAGATATGTCTAACGAGCGATTATTATTAAAAGCGATTATTATTATTATTATTATTATTATTATAAGCGTCTGTAATCTGAAGCCCCCTTTCCTGTGGCAATGACTCCATGCAGAGCAAACGTAGCAAAGTATGCGGTCAACGGTACTTTTTTCCCTAAATCAGGAAAAGTTCACGTGAACTTGAGTAAACCCGTCACTTACGATTCTTTCTCCTAGTTAGATTGCGATAGGTGGATTCATAACTTATGGGCGGGTTTCGGGTTTTGATCCTGGGATTCCAAATTGAACATATTTTCTAAGCTTTGCGTGTGGGGTGCCCCCCCCCCCCCGCTTCAATGATTTTATAAAAACTAATTACTTTGAGAAAGAAGACAGTTATTCAACATCTACTCGAGAGTTCTCCACCACGTACTTTTTCGGTAAGTCCAGCTTGCTTCATGTCCACAGGGATGCTCCATTGCTGCATTAAGTCAAGTCATGTATGAATCAAATCAATTAATATAATGCTTCTCAAGATTATACAAATCAAGTTCAAGAAATTCACAGAGATTAAATTAACAATGCAACAATGGGTATGTTCCCTGGGGCTGAAGCAGCGCTGGACTTGTTCGAGTCTTTCGTGTCTCGCGTAAAGTGTTTGTTTCTTTGTAAAATCATTTTGTGACAAGTTCCTATCATACCAAATTCAATCCGACGTAGAAACCGAGTGTTTAAATTCTTTGTGCCTCATGACTACAAGGGGTTCAAGAGGGAATTGTGAAATTTGACCAACAGGGTAAGTGCATTTCGATTGCCAAGGAACAACTGTTATATTGACTTCAACCTCTGAATCGACGATATAATATAATGTAGTTATTTAATTTAACCTTCAGACCATGCTCCGCCCGCCAATGTTTATTTTGTTAATGCATGTTTTTTTCAGCAATTTAGGCTATTTTGAGTGTTCTATACAAATTCTGCTCATCGGAGATCACTTAGATGATATGATCGAGAATCAGGTCATTAGTCGATCACGGTTCCGTGTGTGCAAATTAGCTTTCACGGATTCCAACTCTCTTACGAGAACCTGAGCTCGCTGGCGAAAGGGGTAAAACTAGCGACATTGATAATGGCTTCACAGGTTATTTGACGTCTATGAATTCATGTATCGTTCCCATTTCTAAATTTTGGTTTAATCTTATGATCGTTTTGTTGGATTTTGATGTACTAACTAGATTTTTGTTAACTTGATTCAATATATATTTATTATTTAATTTGATTAACGAGTTTAACTGGTAATTCTCAATCACCTCTCAGCGAATACGACCTTCAGAATTTACGCTTGAATAGATATAAAGATATAATTGTAAGTAATAGTACGAGGCGGTCCCTTGGAAGGGATCAAGTAGTCAAAAACAGCTTCTAGGTGGGCTGAAATATACACCTAGTGGTGGCAGCTTTAAAGAACCTCAAGGGTACACGAAGCAACTAAGATCTTTGATACGCAAACAGGTTCCAACAAACAATTCTCACATAACACGTCGATGAGGTATTAACGCTACCTGAAATAATACCCAGCCGACTGTTACAAGTACAAGTATTACTAACAGTGAGATAGGCTTCCAAACCTATTCACTTATCTGGAAATATTGAATCTGGAGTAATTTCAGTTCAGATTTATTATAAAACAACACGCTCGGCTCACCGTTACATCATCATCTTGCCTTTGATTCCATATTGTAGTTCCATTCTCTTTGATTTATTTAGATTTTAATCAGATATCGAACCAGTTTCATTATTTTGTAATATCTCTTCCAACCTGGAATTTGTGCTCCTCGTGGTCGAGGAAGGTTATTCTTTGTGGCCAGAGATGTTGTTCAAGGTGAACTGGTAAATCTTGACTTTGATCCCGATTAATTGTCGAGATACAGAATAATAATCGTTTTTTTCATTAGGTTGGAATTGTGAAATTGTCCAAATCCTTTTTACAGCTTATAGGATTGAGGTTCTGATTCTTGATTAAACAATTGATCCATGTTAACATTCATTTACCTTGCTTTATCGAATTTCATTTGTTCCATATAACTTATTTAAAATATTTGATTTGTAACTTGTAATATCTAATAATATCTGATATTCAATTACCCAATACCGATTATAATCTTGATCTTTCATTAATCTGTTCAATTAATATTCGATTATAATGTTGTCTTCTGCCTTTGTGAATTAATTTAGTTGTTTAACTGTTTTTAAGATTACATTTTGTTAAAATATCTATTATCGTAATTAACCCATGAATCTGTTATCTAAAGTTCGAATTATCTATTGCGTAATTGTCAATATTTTTATATGAATTTAATTTATCCATTCCAGTATTTGATTATCTGACTATAACTATTTTAACGATAACGAATTGATATATTATTCTTCACAGCACGGTGGAATTGGATTGTTTGTCTGGGATTCTACTTCCTGATCTTTTTTTGCTCAGAAAAATGACTTCTTGTCATTCGTTATTGTTGATTTTTTCTCATTGAATTTGTTGAAGGTAGCGCAGTGACAGTTAATTTGTTGTTTTGCTGTGTGTGTTTCCCTCGCTTTGCATTTGGGTCGTTTCTGTCCCATATTGTATAATTTTCAGGGTTAAACGGCTGAGACGTTCCTTCCCTTTTTCCCGTACGTGTGCACAGAATTACCGGACCAAGCTTTGTAGTATGCAGTTCACAAGCTACAACAAATACAAAGGAGTGTAAAATTTGTTGCAGTATTTGCAGAGTTATCTCTTTTGCTGATCCTCACAAATCACTGTATTTTAATTATTAATGTATCTAAATTCAATTTGTTCATAAGTCAAATCTCACTTTTATCATTATTCATGTTCATCTTAACCTTAAATTTTATTTGATTTTTTCATTATTATTCTATTGGTGAATAAAACCATTTTTTGTTGAGTTGAACTATTTCTTTTCTTTTCTCTATTTAACAACATCGTAATGCCGGAGATTTCTAATTGATGTTGTTTTTCTTATCTTATAAGTAGAGCTGTTGGCGCTCCGGGTACAACAGTGAATCAGGAATCGAACGGTACCTTTCATTACTATAGACCCTGAGATATTTCCATAATGAGTTCGTTGGGCAATTAACTAGTTGATGTCTTTTTAACCGGGAACCTCACAAACTGAAAAAAAATTTCAGACAAGCTTCTATTTTAAAGTGTACTAAAAATGAGAGATCACGATCTTTGACCCCAAAAAACCCATATACCAATTTTGAATAGAATCGTACCATACTCACAAGAGATGTCCGCCATCTTAGCCTTGAATTTATAAAGTTTAACCAAAATATCAATTTTAAAAATAATGGGACAATAATCACCTAACTCGTCCAGAATTTTGAATTTTCCAATTCTGACTGAAATATCATGATCTCCGACCCCAAAAACCCCCATTTACCAATTTTAAATAGAATCGGACCATAATCACATAGCTCGTTCGTCATCTTGTAGCCGTCATCTTGTTATTTTCTTTTAATAATATGCCATAATACATGATCACCCTAATGATCAACAACTAGCAAATTTCAAGCTATTGGGACGACTAGAAGTGGGTCAAAATTCACTTGCAAAATCTCACCTGAACGTACAAATAGATAGATCGATAGATAAACAAGACAAGTTGAATAAAAGCTTGTAACGATTTGAAAACCGCTATGCCACATTGAAATTATAATGTATTATCAATGTTTTATACTGATACCTACTGTCAGGTTGACTATGGAATATAGCCTTGTTTTATACTGATACTTGCTGTAACATGAATTATCAAAATTTGTCACAAAGTAAAGACATGACATAGACGGTTACGTCATATCGATGACGTCACTTGAATCTTAAAATCGGAATTTCAGATACTTCTGCGTATTAACCATATAAGTGTAATATGTATAATATAAATAATATAATTTCGTTTGAAAAACCGAAAATGGATGTCAAAAATACCAGTAGAAACCTTACTTGCGCAGCCAAAAAAATATTTTCCCTACTTTATAGCAATTTCCAAAATCTAAAATTCGCGCGACCGACAGTCACACATACAACACACATTGTGTCAAATATAGTCTAGATCGATTCAAAATGCTCAGAACGGATATATTATATCAGCGACAATTTGGAAAAAAATTTTTGCCCTCATTACAATACTTCCCTTAGACTATATACTACATATAGTGAGGGAAGTAAAACTTTTTGAGACCCCTTTCCGGGGACCTGAATAATAATAAGCAAAAGCATAAACCGGAAGAATTGGACATAGAAGTACACAAAGAAAATCTGATTACAGGATAAAACTACAATGATTGAGACAGGCGAAGACACTTCTGGGAAACTATAACCAGAAGTGATTAATAATAATTAAAACTAATTCTTGACCCAGGTATGAAATATATGTAAATTTTCGCGAAATAGATCACATTAGCACATATGTTTACTATATTTTTGTATTTACGTACTGTTTTGATCCGTTTGATTGTTGGAAGGGTCCAAGCAAATGATGAAGTATGAATCTCAGAACTCCTAAAAATTCAAATGAATAAATGAAAAAATCAATTATTACTATTTGCATAAGTTTTGTTATTAGTCATAAGTTAGAAATTTGTTACATTCAAGGAATGTTATAACAATTTAAGCATTAGATAACTCATAGTAGAAAAAAGGAACTATCAAAATATGGAAATTGATTGATATTTTCGTTTAAGAACGTACAAAATACTAGCGTTGTATTTTCATCACATGTGTGTAGAGCTTGAACAGGAGTTACATGATATGGCTTATAATGATTGCTTTTCAAACTTCTAACGATTGTGGTTTTAGAAATATTCAGTTGTTGGGCAGTGTTACGAATGCTAAGCTTCTTATTTTCTTCAGATGTGTCTACAATTCTGTTTTGTTGTAAATTATTTCTCCTTTGGATAACTGCTTCGGTTATTCTGATACTACCAAAATTCCACAACATTGTAGTTCCTGGTGAACCGCTAAAAATATTTTGTAAGCTGGGCGTCAACGGTTTCGGAATCTTGTCGCATATTCCCTTGCGGCTTCTGTTACAAATTTACAAACCCAGGAAAAATGGAGATACGATGTCTTAAGTTGGCACTACGTAACATAATGCACCCAGTGAGACATGGGGCAAATTCCCCCTACCCCGTAATAAACAATAAATAAACAATTCAACAGACAAATTGAAAAACTATAGAAAACTATTGTTGTTTTCTCGGCCAACATCACACCTAGGAGCATTTTTGGGTGGCTGGTTATGAATATGAAGTCAAAAGTACCAAATTGTAGATGGCGCTTGTGTAAAACCGGAAGTAGCGCTTATTGGGTTCAATTTTTATATAACGAATTGAATAACTCGATAATATTTGTGATTTTTTGTCAAAAATCTTACCCGAAGGTTTTTGGGGTATCTCAATTCATCTTCATTCGACCGTTTTTTGTACATTTTTGACTCGAATATGAATCAAAAATGAATTTTCTGTACTTGTTATAACTTTTAATTACTAATGATTTCAATTACTAATGTTGAATTGTTGTTTTGACATTAAGGCGTTTTGTAGACAAATATTGTTTTTTCCATATTTTATTGAACGTTATTTTTCAAACCAACTATGTACATTTTCGATGTAGTACTGAAGAATATGTGTATATAAATTTAATTTTTAGTAGGAAGATCTAAATGGAACTAATTGTAGCTATAGCTGTAGGGGCTGATGTCTTTGAATTTTTGAGCGAATATCGCAATGACTTTGTAGACGATATACCACTCAATAATACAAACGATATTTTTCTTGAGAAATTATACAGAATACCACCAACAGCCAGCAGACATATAAATTTGAACAAAGAAGCAAATAAAAGTCCCAAGGTTTACCAGAAAGAAATAGGGGTTAAGAGGAGAAATTAATTGAAGAATTAGAAATATAATGCAGCAGTTAGGGAAATGTCACATAAAACGAGAAATAATGATAAAAAGATAACGAAAGGGGTATCAAAAGATGCAGAACAAATGAGGAATAGATTAACATTACTAGATTCAAGGAAAAAGATAAAGTCAGAATTGGGTTTGCATCATTATTAGGGAAATGTGAATAATGAAAAAAATTGAACATCATAGTCCAAGAGGCAAAGTGGGAAGCCAGCAGCTAACTCTTGATTAATGAACAAAAATATCATTGGTTGATAGGAAACAAGAAACGGATAGAGAAGAGAAAGTATACATAGAAAAGCTCAATATTCCTCGAAGTCAGTAAATTTTGTGGCTGGCACAAGAAGTGTTAATTTTAATAATCAATTTTGACAAGTAAACGTCGAATCGAGTTTGCGGGTTATGGAATTAAGTATCAAGTAATGACAAATTAACTCAATTTTCAAGAAGCAATCAATCAATTCTACAAGATAACATCAATACTGTACCAAGTAAACAAAGCAATCCAAGTAACAATTTTCACTTAGGAGAAACTATGAACGAAAACTTTAGAAAATAAATTTTAAAAAATTCTTGTCGTATATCGCTCGAAAACAAAATTCTTCGTTTTCACATTCACAAGAAATTAAAATGATGTCAATTGTCATCAAACTAGCGAAATGACAACGATTTCCCATAACCGACATAGTTTTGCCGCACCCTATAATATATTCCCTAATTCAGATGATCTAATTCCTAAAAATGCGTTATTTACTCAAGGCAACTGGAAACGTACAATCCCTTGAGAACTCGAGTTCGAATTTTTGCCCGAATCCTCATAATGGTAAGAACATTCTGAATTCCGCATCCTCAGAGTGTTTATTGATTCGGTTGGAAACAACAACAAGAAAAAGGTTGACCGATAGAGATACGGAACAATTCAATTAAGTGGGTTGTTGAAGTTATGAGACTGTTATTATTTTTCGGCTAAAAAATCTATCAATTATCTGAAATACAGCTAGATAGCTCCATAAGTTTCATAATTCAGAAGTAGCAATTATACCTATTTTCGACGGAACTCATTTTAAAAATTCATCGCTCGTATGAATATTAATGATCAATTATTCGAAAACATGCACGTTGAGAGTCCTAATCAGATCACGTTCGCTGCAAAAACTTCGAATCAATCTTATTGCATGTTATGCAAATATGATTTTTAATCTATGTAGGTCAATCAGGTGAATTTTATTTCAAAAAATGTGGTATAGTTGATTCAACTGGATTCTCAAACCACTGGAAAGTAAAGAATAATCGAACAATAAGTATGTTCAGCTCCGCTTCATGCCAGTTCGTATATTTGCATAGCTTACGAACCTTGAATTTGATACATTCACTCACTCCGAATTATTCATTCTAGACTATTTCGAAAGATTGTAGGGGATGCAAAAATCATGTCAATTCTCCCTCCACTTCCGAGGGCCAAAGGTGAATCCAAAATCTGAGATGAATTTGTCGAAGCATAGTGAGCTGAATCTGCACAAGAGCGATGCATAATGTAATAATTCAATACTGAGAATTTTGGATTGTTTTTGATGGAGTTTCCAGATGTAGTTAGTTATATCTGAATGAATGTAGTAGGCATGAAAAGGGATTATATCTCATGTGAAATTATATTATTCAAATATCCCCTAGAAATTACACAAAACCTCATCTGAAGACAATCATCCGAAGACGTCAGAGGTGAAAGACAAAGAAAGGTCGATGCTGTAAATGGAGAGATCTGGCAAAGAAATTTGGAATGACGATTTGATTATCTAGTAGAGTTTAATGACACGAAAATTCAAATATGCATTTTTTCCAATGAGGCGCATCCCATAATCCCTGATATGATGGGGCCAAGAACAACTGTCAAAATAAACTCGCCAATATCCACGCTCGATATCACCACCAACAGGATTCTCTAATAGACAATCATGTGAGGTCCATTGCAGAAACTTGGTGTTTCTATTCCATGCCAAGAGTTACTTTATATCCCAGCATGTTCTACATAGATACAACCTGTCCGGGAGTATTGTTCACATGTTCGGAGTTCAGCGCTCCCAAACACGCTTAAGCTCTCAAGGTGGGTATAGATGAATGAGCCTAACGGTTGGCGAGTCGCTTGTGAGCAGTTTGTTGAAATTATTCCTTACAACGAACTTCCAGCGATCCATGGGAAAACAACGAACCTCGAATTATCGTCAGTCATTGTTTAGCCCCCGGTGCGATTTTAACGTCATTCTGTCTTCATGTCTTCGTATGAAGAATATTGTGCCATATTGGTGCGGCTCTATTAATCCCTAGTTTGGGCAAAAAGAAGAAGGAACAACGGCGTTCCACACCAGCCTGTATAAAGAACGCACATTCCTGGATGTCTAGTTTATCGTGGTTACCAATTACACCACTTTGGTTCCGTCATAGTCTTATATTTTTGTAAATATAAACGTCTGAAAGGATAGTTGATCATTGATGAATGCAATTGCCCAAACGATTTTTTAGCTTGTTGTTACATCTATAAGCTGGTTATATTGCAAATTTAGAAACCACGTTATGGAATTCATTAACTACTGAAGAATCATGAGTGAAACTTTTGAATTTTATTGAAGCATCTGAAGGTTATGGCTCTCATTTGGGTAGATGGTTACGTTCCAATTTAATTTTTTATTTGTAAATTAAGTTATTGATCAAATATTTGTCGTAACCATTGCTCAACGCTATTTGGTGAAGTTTCTCAACTTCGTTGTTATAATTTAGCTGGCTCAAAGGGACGTTCTATAATCTATGAATGAGACTATTAAATGGATATTTTATATCAAATTGGTTTAGCTCAAACAAATAGGTTTGTCACGGCACAGCTACACCATTAAGAGCAATTTATTGAATTCCTATGTTCACATTGTTATCCACAAATAGTATTTAAATAGGCACATTTGAATTTATAATTTAGTTTACTCTGATGATGGCTACTTGGTAGCCGAAAGTTCCTCAGTACTTTAATACTATTTTAGTGGATAAGGGTGATTATTTTTATCTATATAGCGTTATAGTGTATCCATAATGTGAACTCTTTTATAGTTTATCAATAATTATTCAACAATGTGTTACTTGTGCACTCAATACTGAGGTATGTAATATACTTCTCTGTGTGAGTTTCACAACCCACAACATTTTGAAGATAGTCTTCTCCTGTTATATGCTTCAAAACTAAGTCAGAAAGATGTTTTCCCAACCTGTTTTCTAACAAAATGAAATTTAGATTAATCTCATTGAAACAGTATGAAATTATTTCTAAAATTCTATGAGCTGTGCGTGACACATACTGCATACGTGTCGGTGTTGTTAATTTATTTAAAGCCGAACTAGACTTAAACGTATCTAACCAATTTAATAAATTTCCCAAAACTTGATTTTCGAGTCATCCTCTTATTTACTTTGGACGATAAGTTCCTGGAATATGTCCCTCAATCATTGCCTTTTGAGGGGAGTTTTTACATTCATTATATCCTACTAAAATTATATAATATTTGTAAATTCTTTCAAAATGTTAACTTATTCATTAATTAAACATTTTAAAATGATTAAATTGGAAGGTAGATCAAATATCTAGAAAACGGTCAATATTTTAGATATCAAAGAAGTGTGGCGACATGTATGAGTTAACTTTTTTTTTTTTTGGCATTAGGCAGAACTGCCAATTAGCCAGTCACAATAAATAATGGAGTTAAAAAAATTTCATAATAGCTTATGCCCTAGAGTACTTAATACAAGAATGAATATAACAATGGGATAGAATACTGGGTCACACGCTTCTCGCTCTTGGCCGGTAAGAGCATTAATAGAGACATAGACAGGCAGGCCAGGTAGGATAGGTCCTTCATCACTGGGATAGACAAAAGCAGTGGCGGCTCGTGAATTTTTCGAGAGAGGAGGCTGGACATGAAACGTTTTTGTAAAAATATACTCTATTCACAGCCTTTTAACCTTTGCACAGCGACCGTACCAGCTACTTCAGTGACAAAATTAATTGTTACCCAGCAAGAACCAACGTGGAGGTATAGAGTTTCTCTTGGCAAAAAATTTTTCTGTTCGTTTATTGTCTTTTATTTAGATTTTTAATATTTTTTCTTTTTTTTTGGAATTTTTCATATTTTGTTTTTTTTTTATTAATTTTATTAACTTTTTTTATATATTAACAGAATTCTAAGGTCTTTAGTTTGCGAAAAATGATCAATAATATTATCAAAAAATGTATCATTTTGTTTTAAGTGTTTTACTAAACCTTTTTCAATAGATATTAAACTAAATTGTATAAACGATTTTGGCCCATTGTATTTGGCATGTAAGTTTTAATTCGTTTGAGAGTAGAAAATGATCTCTCCACCGATGCCGACATGACAGGAATGGTGACTGTCAAACAAAGTAGTTTATAAAACTGAGGTAAAACTTGTTGCAAATCATTGTCTATCATATATTTTATCATATCGGCGTGACTGTCATACTGGCCTAAAATATCTTTATCCGAGTATATAACGCATAATTCATTGTGCCGTGCTATTTTATCAAAAAATTTATATTTTAGAACTAAGTTATCTTAAAGTGTATTGGGGAACTCTTTCGAAAAAGATTCGAAAAATCTTCTATTCGTCAAGTCAAAAAACTTCAATTCATGTAAATCGGAAAATCGAATCTCAATTTGACCTTTAATAGTATCTCAAATTTCATAAAAAAGTTGTTTATACTTAATGTAGTTTCTTGCCTACCAAATTATATGTTTTCCTCCTTTTCGCGGGAGGAGCCTCATCAGTTGAAAAATTTTCAAATAAAAGATTAAAATGAAATTCTGTATTACGGAAACTTGAAATTTTTCCAATTAGATGTTTCAAACGATCTCTTGAATTTATGTTGTAAAATTTGAAAATTAAGATCAGTTTGTTCAAATATTAATTTAAAATTATCAAGAAAAAACGAAAATTCTTCATTTTCTAAATAAGATTTTAAACCAACAGCAGCATTTAATGAAACCTGATCTGTTGAAAAGTCATCACTGTTTAATACAAAATCAAATGTTTCAATTAATTTGTCTTTATTTTTATGGATGGTAAATACTGCACGTGATGTAAAATTCCATCGAGTTGGAGCATTACAGGGAAATCAATGATTTTTTTAAAACTTCGCCTTGTCAATACTACTATTAGTATTAACAATGATCGATTTTGATAGTTACCTGACATTACTAATCCTTTCAAATCCGGTAAAGGCCGTTCATTTAAAAGAAACACTTTTATCATATGTTAATTCACTAAATGGATTTTCTAAAAGGCAGCAACAAACTCACTAACACTCATTTTAAATTTACAACAGACAACAATCTAACCTTACTTGGCGTGACAACACATAAACAAACAAGCACTGACTGACCTACTCAGCAGTCGGCAGAAAGCACGTCTCGTATGTCATAGATTGCTAGCGGCTGCCGCAGGCTAGCCTCCAGAGGTTGTTGCCGTTTTCGCTGATTTACCCAGTTGGCGTTCGGACTGGTCGGAAAAACGGCAACTGCGTTGAACAACACATGCTCAGCGTTTGAGATATATAGAGAGTCTAGCCTCAGGGCACTGTTGCCAGATTAAAAATAACTACTGAGAACGGGGAATTAATTGTAAAATTTTAAAAATTATCAGAGAAACAGGAAATAAAATGGAGAATGATCATTAAGATAAATTGGTGAGGAGGCTGAGCCTCCTTAGCTTCCTTCGAGGAGCCGCCACTGGACAAAAGGAAACAAATATATCTAGCTAAGCTATAAACGAATATCACTGTCCGAAAGAAATTTCATGGTTATACAGAAAACTCTAACATTATTCAATGCTAGCAAATGTAGTAGGTTAATAGGAGACGGGATTTGGCATTCGTTGATCAAAGATTCAAGTAGAATTTCCGAAGAATGATGATATTTTTCACATTCGAAAAAAATGTGATCCAAATCGGCTCTAGTTTGACATAAGTCTCATAAATCGGAGGGTATTAATTTCAATCTATGCAGGTGTACGAGATAGCTTGCATGACCAAATTTTAAACGAATTATGGTAGTGATAAATCGTCGGCTTGAATTTATATTATCATGCCAGTAGTCAACAGGTATGGATGGCTGAATTAGTGAATATCTAGTTTTATTTTCATTGCAGAATTTATTCCACCTGGATTCCCATTTCTCGTGTATAAGATGTTTGATGACCATAATTTAGTCCCGTGCATTTAGAGAGTAATTGATGAGGTTTCCATTGCATACACTATCTTTCGCTAACTTATCTACGTAAGAAGAAGAATGGGACAATACCAATAGGTAGGATTGGATATATTCCCAAGCGCTTTAATCACTGAAAGAGAGTCACTCAAAATCAAAATCTCACTAGTGTCCATAGTGAGAGCATTCTTATGAGTTAACTTAAATCTAATAACATATTCTTGTTTGTCGTTAGAAAAAATAGATCCACCTTAATTTTCATGAACATATCCATAAAAATGATTTATCAATACAAATGTATTCCATTTTTTCAACTTGTATCTCATAAAGCAGCAGACTTAAACTTATTGTTGTCACATATCATTATTTTTGCCTTCTGATCGTACATTTACAATTTGCTCTGTTACTTATGGATCAATCCGTATGGTTATAGGTCTAAATTTGTGTCTTGTCCACATTTTTACTATCTAATTTAATTGAATTCACACGAATGTAAACGCCGAAACTCTAGAATTGGAAAAACTTATATTTGCATCACCAACTTACGATGATATATTATAGATTGTTGTATTGAATTGACATATTTTGACCCCAAGAAATGACACACTATTATTATAGGACCTGATGAGCTAGTGCTTATTATGATATTTATACATCTCAGACAGTTCCAATAGAGCTGAAAGCCATGTATTCCTACATATTCAAATGTATAAAAATAAGTACACAAGTAATGGAAAGTTATAAGACAAGATCCAAAGTTTCATTCATTTTATATGCGATAAGAAACGGACAAGTAATAAAATTTATAAAATGTCTTCAAAGAGAACTTATAAAAGACATTTTAAGTACTCACCTAGCGTTCACGCGATGATATTATTCTTGAGGTAACATTTTGTAAGTATATGTCTTTGACTGGATATACAACCAGATGTAATAAACATCAAAAATATATATTCTAACTTTAAATATGGCAAGAAAATATCTCATATGACGGATAATAATATACATTGCTATCAAAATTACTTGCTAGGAGATGTTTGAATAATAGTTAGGTACTAAAACATCTTCAATCAATCGATGAAATCTTCTTTATTCTTTCTTGTGTATTAGTTGAATATACTTTTCATCCACTTATTCTTTCTTGAACGATGCACTTATGGTTCAATTGAGGCTCCGAATAATTATTTAATTAATAGTTTCATTTTGGTATCAGTTCATGGCTCGTGATCTTATATTCACTCGTTATATATCTTAGTTCTTTGCTTAATATATTATTTCATCATTGTTCGTTTAGAGGCTAAGTTTATTGACCGCGATACAAATGTTTATTTAGGATATTAATACTAATTTATTGATAATACTTTGGAACGCACACCGAAATTTTGATATTTTACAAAAGTCATTCCTCTCCGTCGCGGCACTTAAATAAGGACGTTACATTTGAATTTGAGATTGACACTCTTGAACGTTGAGCCGTTGAAGTTTCTTCTCTCTTGGGACTTGTTATCTATAAAGGTGTGAAAAATAATACATGCATTACTATAAAAATAAAACAATCAAAAATAAAAACACCCAAAATGATTGAATTGGAAAAACTAGTAAGAAAATTTAAATAATGGAAGAATATTTTGGGTGATATTAATTTTTTAATCATCCATACTGACGTGTAGCGTTTCGAAGCTCCACTCCATCGTACATGTTCAGGTTGTGTATTCTTGAGTATTCGTTGACCACTCTCTTTCCTGTTAGTAGGTGAATAAAAAAAATTAATACATTTCTATCGACATCAAAAACACAAAGGTTGGATAATATAACGAAAATAACACAAAACATAAATGTTAATATATTATCAATGATTATAATGCTCCTTAAAGGTTAACTCACATGACTTTGTCGCTATTTTTATTAGAGACCAAACCAAAAATAAATCATAAACGAACTTAAATCACTCTGTAAATAAGAATGTAGAATTGTAGATTCGATCAGGTTAACAATCAGTTCCGAAATGCTACTTGAAATTGGTAATTGGGGAATTGGTCCAGTCAAAAATGTGAAAGACATTTAAAATTTTATAAACCGCATGAAAATGCAAAACTTTTTTTGCATTTTGTTCACGATGGCTCACACATCGCTAGTCAGAAAAATAAGGAAGTCTCGTGATTATCAGTATTAATAAACAATGAAAAAGCATTTCAATTAACAAATGGAATGTCTTTTATAACAAATGTCAAATGTCAAAAAACAAATATCTCGGGCTCTCCAGAGTTTCTGAAATTTGGTATCAAGTATTTTTTTGGGTGCACTAAACCCGAATCGGAAAATGGGAAATTTGGATCGTTCACTGGAAAACCCGGAACATTTTACCAAATCTTAGCAACAAACAATAAAATAATAAGATACAGTGATGTGTCTGGGTACAATTTTCCCTAAAAAAGAAGGAAGATTCTGGAAAATTGCATCGTTTTGCTTTCACATTCCTATCTCGGTCCTCGTTCAATGAATCAAATTATATGTTTTGTGGTCGCTGAGTATTATTTTATGTTCATAAAAATAAAACCGACTACAGTTTTCCGGAAAACTTTGGAAAATGGAAATTTACCATTTCTACATAACAAACTTTAATTATTTTAGTCAGCTTCAGTCGAATAATGAAGTACCGTGATGGTTCTCGGTACAAATTTCACGGAAAGATGGAGAATTCTGAAAAATTGGTGGAAAATTGTATCGTTTTCCCTCACATATTCCTATCTCGTCTCGTCTCCTCTGGGTATTATTTCATGGTTATGAAATCAAAAGCAACTATAGTTCTCGAGAAAACTCCGGAAAATGAAAATTTGATTAAAGTTTAATATTAATTTTTTTAAATAAATTCTAGTGAAAAATCTATATAATAATGATGATGTTACTCGGTTATATAAATAGTTTCTTCTCCCATATTATCAAAATCAACTTTTTCTGAGAAAAAAATCTTGAATTTACCACAAACCCGCGAGCTGTTCGTTTTGTTGTGAATTAGGTTTTGAAGTTACTCAGCTGACAATATTTTTCGAATGCACATATACGTTAATTTAATTTACATAATTTTATTTTCGGTTACTAAGTTTTGATACAAATCGATATTTCATACAGTTCGCGTGTTTTAAGAATTTAAATAAGAAAAAGGGCGTGATCTTACAGCCGTATCTCAGATACTATTGCTAGCATGCAAAATCTCTTTTCCACCACACTCAAAGACAACTGCTGTGTTTCTCGTACACGTTAACGTGTTCACGTCATAGAGATCTTGTGTATAGATAAGCTGACAATATTTTTCGAATGCACATATACGTTAATTTAATTTACATAATTTTATTTTCGGTTACTAAGTTTTGATACAAATCGATATTTCATACAGTTCGCGTGTTTTATGAATTTAAATAAGAAAAAGGGCGTGATCTTACAGCCGTATCTCAGATACTATTGCTAGCATGCAAAATCTCTTTTCCACCACACTCAAAGACAACTGCTGTGTTTTTCGTACACGTTAAAGTGTTCACGTCATAGAGATCTTGTGTATAGGATCCCTATGGTACACGTACGCGCCGCATCATCATTGATGCTTCAAAAAATTGTGCTCTTTTTTTTACTGGCTTTGAAAAAGGTACTGTACATATCATGATAAAAGATACTTGAAATTATTTTATTGTCAAAATTTTTCGAAAAATAATAATTAAAGATTGTCGTGTAAATATGTGAAATTTCCATTTTTCGGAATTTTCCAGAAAACTACAGTTTTTTTGATTTTATAACCATAAAATAATACTCAGCGACAGCAAAAACATATTATTTGACACGTTGGATGAGGACCGAGACAGGAATATGAAGGGTAACCGCGCAATTTTCCACCAATTATTCAGGATCTTCGTTATTTTAGTGAAATTTGTACCGAGAACCATCATGGTACCTTATTATTCCACAATTTTTTCGGAAAACAAAATAATTAAAGTTTGTCGTGTAGAAATGATAAATTTGCATTTTACGCATTCTTCCTGAAAACTTTCGTCGGTTTTGATTTTATGATGATAAAATAATACTCAGCGACTACGAAAACATATGATTAGATACGTTGGACAAGGACCGGGATAGATATGAAGGAAAAACGACGCAATTTTCCTTCTTTTAGTTAAAGTTGTACAGAGACACATCACGGCATCTTTTTATTTCAATACCACAGTCCGAGAAAAAAATGTTGATTGTTGCTACGATTTGGTAAAATCTTCCGGGTTTTCCAGCAAATAGGCCGAATTTTCCATTTCTCAACTGCTGATTCGGGATTAGCGGACCAAAAATCCTTCTGATACCAAATTTCAGGAGCTTTGGATTAAAAGAGCCCGAGATATTCCATTTGTTATAAAAGACATTCCATTTGTTAATTGAAAATAGTTTTTCATTGTTTATCAATAGTCATAATCACGAGCCCCTTTTGTTTCTTCTGACTAACGATGTGTAAGCCATCCTGAATACGATGCAAAAAGAATTTTGCATTTTCGTGCGGTCTATATAATTTTATTAGTGTCCCCTATTTTTCCACATTTTTGACTGGACTATAACAAATTGGGGCAGATGAGCGGATTACGGGGGGAATATTATGTTATCAGGACATCTAAAAGCAGGATTCAATGCAAATCTAAATGATCATTTAGAATGTTATTGTCACAATAACTATAATATAAGTGATAAAACACAAATTATAATTGTTTTATTCTATCAACATGATAAATTATCACAGAGTATTAAGTTTTATGGTAGTTTGGAGAAGTCACAATTTACAAGAAGATTCTACTCATGATACATTGAGCATTACTCCTGAGTAACTCAATGATTTTTGATATATAAATGGGTCTCTTGGATGCTATAAATCTTTTCTAACATAGGAACTGTGAATCTGGTTGAGCACCACCGCGTTTTTGTATAATCTTCCCCAGACCAAACATGTTTATTCCACATACCTCATACTGATAAATCACCAGTATTTACCCTCATTGGCGAGAACCTATGCCTAGAGGCCAAAACAGATTATGTTGTAATGTTTTATCACACAATAGACGAAGCATCAAAATAGGCATGGTTCTCCAAGATAAGATCAAAGCATATCGGATGCACAGACGGTTTCCATTCGTTTTGAACCTTCGCCAAGGCAATTGAAATTTTTCATTTGTAGCTCATTCCCTCATTTAACCAAAGATGATGGCACACTGGCTACAACACCACAAGAAAAAGCCAACCCTATTCCTTAAGTTGTCCATAGTCAGCGTTTAATTGAACATATTTTGCCTCATCTCAATACCAAACGACGAGAAAAATTTGCCTCAGAATCAATACCAGTTATTTGCAGGCTGTTTACCCTTTTATACAAACTTGGTGTGTTTCCTTCCAGCTGGAAGACAGCTAGATCCCAACCAATCCCGAATAAAAGGGAAAGAAGACCCTTCCTATAATAATTATAGACAACTATCTGCGATCTCAAAACTAATGGAGAATGCAAATAACATCAAGCTCATTAAATATTCAGAGAGCTCCAACGACCAACGGTAAACCTGCCTTGCCTATATGCAACACATATATGACAGGCATCCAGTGCAAGATATCGGGAACCTCTAGCTATAGCATTAGTTATCTCAAGATCATTTGACAGAGTCTAGCCAATATCCTCTAGATTCAAGGCCTGAACGCTAAGTATAAACGTAAGTGTGACGTCATCAATGGGAGGCTTACGAAAGTACCCGTTTAGTGTTAATGGCACATGTCCGGTCTTTTGATGAATATTACAATGAAACAGTCTCATCCATTTTTTGTGGTAAATTATATATTGCACCTGTTTCTTAGGTATCCCTGTGTTATTAGAAAGTGTTATAAGCTGTGAATAAGCGTGTATAAAAGTGTTATGACTGAGTCAATGCTTATGTTGGTTCTTCACGCGTTTTGTGTCATACGTACCTATAGTTTACTGACGTCAGTTAATTATGCCGAACAAATGTTGTGATTCTGGCTGCAAGGGAAATTACATTACATTAATGTGCTACGGAAACCAATTATATCGGCTGTCCCTGTGAAAGATTCCAATTCCTATACATACTCAAGAATTTCCATATTACACTTTTCCGGGTGTAATCTGCTAACAACAATAACAGAATAATATTCTGGTAGTGATACCATAGTAAGTCTACATTTAGATAAACCTCTTCTCAAGCCAACTGCTGTCCCCTGGGATATTCCTTATTGTCCGGAACATTCTTCTGAATCTCAATTCAAATGTTAACCTCGCGATGAAAAACTGCTTCGAGCAGAACAAAATAGTTTGGCGAAAGCGGTTGAACAAAGTAGGCAATATTTGTACTATCGAAGCTCTATTTGTTTCACAAATTTGGATGAATTTATAAAAAACCAACAATGCAACCACCGGGCTGGTAAGAAATGATTGAAACGGATAAAGTGACCTTTTTCAGATCAATAATTAATACCCTGGTCCAACAATAACTTACACTTTTACATTAGATACGAATTTGCTAGTAGAAACATTTTTATCTGGTCGTGAAATTTCTCTTACAGTGAATGATAATAAAACACCACTAAGTACAAACAATTTGAATGAAATCAAAATGTTCTGGAAGTCTTGACGATATGAGTATTTACAATAATAGTAATGCCTTCTATCATAGAAGGTATTGGTCTAGAACCAGAGCCTTCGGGGGTAGCTCCCATTATATATTTTGCCACCCCAAGTTTATCGTTCATTATTATAATTATCATTTCCTTCCCGATAGATCACTCCATGGGGTGGATGACGGAGTCTCCTCTGATACAACGGCTACCAACGCTGGTGTTCCAAAGCAATCTGCCCGCTATCTCTTCTAGAGCCTCCTTCACACACTATAAAGCCAGAGGTGCAAGACAGAAACATATCGATGCAATAAATCAAGATCTGGAAAGAAATTTGAAATGGTAGAGAGAGAGAGAGTAGAGTTTTATGCAACCAAAACTCAAGCTTCTATTTGCTACAGACGGATCCCACAATCGCTGATATGATGATGTCAAGTTCTTCCGATGTTTTCAACAATATCCATGCAATCACTCACGGGAATTTGTATTTACATATTCAGAACTAATAACAGTAAACAATTACCGGAAGAAGGTTTCCAAAAGGTACTTTATAGCTTGTTCTAATGATTGTTATCTATTTTATACAGAAACACGCTGTATATAAATTGTTTATTCTCAATATTTCCAGTATCTTTATTGTGGAATTATTGATGCCAAAAGGATAGGCATGGTGACAACTATTGAACCTCAATGAGAACATATTCATGAGGGGTCTTAGCCCGTCCCAGTCTCGACTGCGAAGAAGATGCAGCTAGTTGTCCAATGGTTAAGAATCAGTTGCTGCCAGGCTTAAGATCGTTCTGCAGTGCTTTGAAAGGACGATCAAGCTAAGGACATTGCGAAAACTGTTTCACAGAAACTTGGTTTTCTATTCCCTGCCAAGAGCTACTACACACCCCAGCAGCTCCCCATGATGTACAAGGAATAGACATGGAGTACCATTCACATGATCACATGTTTGGAGTTTAGCTTCCAAATTTCTTTATCGAACAGCAAAGTTGTGGAACTCTTTGCGGAGTGAGGTTTCCTGATTCCAAACACTTCGAAATATCAACATCAACATTTATCCCCCTCGTAGTGCCTGAAATTCTTGACTGTGGATTTTATTTGTTATTTTGTGCTAAAGCAGTTGGCGCTCTGGGTAATCCATTCTGTCACGAATCTCAGGCCACGTTTCATTACGAGCCCTGAGAGTAAATAAACCTTGTGAGCTAATTGGTGCCATTGAACACTACAGATCCTAACAGATCATAGCTGAATCTTACAAACTAGATTAGGAATCAAAATATACCTGTTTAAATACTATTTGAAATTAGTAGAGTATATGAGGACCAGGTAGCTCAGTGATAGAACCTTCGATCTTCTAATCACTGTGGCTTCCGGTCGCGGGTTCGAATATCAGAGACGGCGGAGTTTTTCCGATGGTTCGAAAAAGTGGTGAGGCAAGATACAATGAGCCGTTAGACCTAAGTGTCATCGAGACTACCCTGGTTGCACTACCACACGAGGTGTAGTATTCAGTGAGTATATCTGAGGTAATTGCATTCGTACTCAGGGACTCCCACACTACCTTGTGGAATTTTACAGGCACGTAAGGTGCCAATAAAGGGTTCCAACCACCTCCCAATAGAATAAATGGTCGCCTAAAACAAATCCAACCTTGACCATGAGATTGGTCATACCTGTTTTATCTATTTGTTGTTTTTTGTTAATATTTTCTATAGCTAAATTTCGTATTGCTGATGCTTTGTCTCGTATTTAGATAACATCTAATGAATCTGTGAGATGCAAAGAATTTGCTTATGTCGGTAGGACAGGTTCTCTGCCATACACCACTATGAATGGTGAAATTTTAGTGGTTTCCTGTCTAGAAGTATTGTAGCCAAATGTCACTAAACTCAAATATTCGTCTCGGTCTGTTTGGTAAGTGTTCGTCTACATTGCTAACATGTCTGCAACAGTTTTATTTAATCACTAGGTAAGACTGTTGCAAGCTGGGTGGTACGCAGTGGTGAACTTACTTGTAATGCCCATTATTTTGAGCAGGTCTCTGACTAATCCTTATCTCACTTCCCAACATTACATCATGGGCTTTATGTTGTTCAAACAATATTTGTTTTCCTCTTCTGTAGTCAAAAAATAAATATAAATGAGCGGCGTAAACCAGTGATAGATTGCGCTTCTCAATAGCAAGACTTGATGCCAATCAATCATTAAAGGTGGTATCCTTAGAGCAGGCTTGCGCCTTGAACCGAAACTGATTCTTCTGGTTTCTGTAGCTGTGTTCATTGTGATAAAAACCTTCATATTACACATTCACTGCATTTATTCCGGTGATTAACTCCGTTCTGGCAATGACCCTGCCGTTTGGTGATCATCTTCGAAGTGGCATTCTCGAAGATGAGTTCCCATATTTTGAGAAGGTAATATCCGAGGTACCAGTTCGAATTTTTTGGATATTTTAGGATCTCAATCGCTTCAAGAATTTTTTAGTGATGATATTTGGGGCTCGAGCTAGGATTTTAGTATTTTCGAAAAGGATTTGATGATTAGAGTCAAACTTATATTCCGCAAGTGAAGATCTACTGGTTCCACGAAGTCTTGTAAAGCGCTCATGTTCTTTCACACGGGTAGCTACTATACAACCTGTTCCACCAATGTAGAGTTTACAGCAAGAAGTAGGAAAGCTAGAAACACTTTCTAAATGGAGATGAGGAAGAGGATCTTTGAAAGCTTTGTAAAACTGAGACAGTTTTGGAAGTGTGGTAAAACGAGAAGAAATATTATGCTCCTTGAAGATTTTGGAAATTCAGTTTCTTATATTTTCAATATATGGAAGATAGGCAGTGGATAAAGTAGGTAGGGTTTGTGGCTCAGTTTGATTTGAAATTTTAGGCGAAGTGTATTTCTTCATTGCTTTTTGAATGTTATAATTGGAGAAATTATTTGATACAAGACCGATGAAAGGTATTTTAATTCTGATTCTTAGGATTGGGGTTGGGATAAGTTGGGAGCCCTGTGGACCAAAGAGTTCATGAGGAGTTATTGCAGTAGCCACCAGTGTAAAAGGACATGAGCGCTGTACAAGGTGCAGATCTGCACTTGTGGAACAATAAATTAAATCATTTAATCTTTTTCGAAAAATCTAAAATCCTAGCCCGAGTCCCAAACTTTTTTCAGGGAAAAATTCTTGAAGCGATAGTCATGATAGTACATCCAACTAATCTAAACTGAGATCTTCCCAACATTTCCACTTCGCACATGATCACACAACGGCAGAGTCAAGTGCCAGAACAGATTTAACCACTGGAATAAAAGTAGTGAACAGTGTAGCGTGAAGGATTTTCTAACAGTAAATACTGTAACAGAAATCAGAAGAATCAGTTTCAATTTAATCAAGTCGTGCTATCGTGACGCGGAATCCACCCAGAAGCTAAGAATTTTTCTATATATTCAGCTAATTAGCTGTTCTATTTGTCAAATAAAAAGTCTAGTGATAACTATGCCACAACCTATTGTTTCCCTTCATTCTATGCCATGGACTATCTCATAACTTGAGACACGTGGAATAGCGAGATATATAAATCCTCATTAGTTTTATGGAATCCGAGAAAAGCATAAAATAACAACGAAATTGAATGTAATGAATTGAAGATGGCATGAAATGATGGAAACATAATGTTGCCTACTAATTCTGATGAAATCCAGGGTCAAAAGAACTGTGAACTCTTAGCAAGTTTGTCCAGATCTGTTTACGTGGTCTGGGTTACCTGATGACTATTTGTAATATTTCCATTCATTCAGGAAATTTTTGTAATACAATATCCATTATAGTTGAATAATCCAAATTCATGCCAGTTGATTATTGCGAACCTTTAGTATTACATGGCGATCGTGCCATGTCGTCCGACCATCATGAAAGGATTTTTTGATTACAAGATATTATCCAGGGAAGTAAGTAGCAAGAATTATCGACAGTTCATATGTTAGGATAGGTTAGTAGAATCCAAGTGAACAAAGTCACACCCACGCATAATATGAATTTTACCTAATAGTTGAAATGTTCATCATCAGTCAACATCATTGAAGTTTCAAATATATATTTTTCAATGCTATTTGACATTTTTAAACTGAATCTAATACAACCATTACATGTTAGGTTTCCTAATACATACATAATTTGAGCAACAATGATTCAAATGATGATACTGGATTTCTATGTATGTGAACCATTTAATTGCATAGCTATCTGACTGAATTGAATCAAAATTTAATTGATTGATTATGTGGAGAAAGCATCAAAATCATTTTTCTCATTTGAATTATTAAGCAGCTCCATTATAAATTTCACAATTACGTATTGCCGGTCTACATCAAATTTGAAAGATGCATCCAAATTATGAATACCTACATAACATACATAAATCATAAATGTGAATATTTCTACATAATTATATCATAATCGGAATTATTTAGCATAATTATTAGTCATCAGTTCAAAATATATTGCTCCTTGATATGGAGGATATTCATTCAACATTAATATTTCATTTCCATACAATTTTAATTAGAAACAAAAGAACAAAATTTTAATTGAACATTTCGTTTTACTAGCTCATATCAACTTATTTCTGAAATAATGCGTATGCATGTTCATTGTTTAATATAATTTGCACCATTCATAAATTCAGAAAGTACTCAATTTGAAATATCGTCGTCAAGGACAAAATCAGCAATCAATTTTTCTTTGTATATGTTTTTAAGAAGCATTAGCTCATTATTAAGAGAGTCATGAAATACTAGGCCTCAAACCGCTAAGAGGCGTCCGCAACAAACTGCGACGGCTGCGCCCATCATCTTGCCGGGTGTTTTATGAATTTCTATTTCGATTCCCATAGATTCTCATCATTTGCATTGCAACCTACGTACTAAAATCGGAGGTAGCAATATAATAGTAAGAGGGTATCAACAGAGGACGGGCAACGACCTCAACATCCAAAACTTTGCAGACCGAAGAGGAAAAGTGACATTCGAAGGTCTCTCGCTTCCCCTATAGACACAGTTAATCGAAATAATAATGCATAAAATGGATAAAAGCAATCTTACGAAAAATTCGAATTTTCTGATATAAAATTTGAGTGATCCAATTTTTACCACCTTTAGTCCCAAAGGAGCGGGGGTAACTACAGAAAGGCAATGAGCTCATCAAAAGTTCTACTAACTTTGTAGATTCGGAAACAACCCGAAGCGCTGCTATTATACTAAAAATAAGAAATAATCACCCTCATCCATTAAAAATACTATTAAAGTACTGAGAACATTTTGGGAAACATAAGAGTAAACTCTTAGGTCCTCAGTACTCCAACAGTTAACAATTTATCACTGTTAAAGTACTGAGGACATTTTGGGAATAATCAAGTCAAAAGTCCTCAGTACTTCAACAGTATTTTTTGTTGATCAGGGTGATTATTTCTCATTTTTAGTTTTCCACAGTGAAATTTTGTATACTTTATCCGCTGCTGTAATTGCCTATAAAATAACAGAAGGAACTGAAATAGGAGTATATGAGCCTGGAACCAAATACTCTTTGAGCTTAGCCCAATCAGTTCAATATAGAAAGATATAGTCAAGCGGGCATCAACACGCTGAGCTCCCACGTAATCAGCTCCAGGATGGTCTCGGAATGCTTAGAGAAACTAAACGAACTGAGTAAGAACAATGCAGTTAGAGGGTTTGATTTTCTATTTTACGACAGATGCTAAGGGGTGGTGGTGAATAGGTCTAGTGTGTCATGAGTCTAGAGTAGCTTTTTTCCTGCCTCATGGTGTTGGCGGTAAGCGGTAGTCGCTTTGCGGTTCGCGGTAAATCAGCCTAGTAAATCATGAATCTTAGCGGGCAACCGCTGAAGCATGTGGTTTGCGACTCATAGTGATATCTGAAAGTATACCTACGATGTGGACGAACAGTATAATGAAAGTTGAATTTTACCCACGTGCTATGGTTGAGGATTAATAATTTTTTCCAAGTTATCGCGTTAAATAGTTGCCCATTTTATAGCTAAATTTTGATGAAATATTCATAATCGGACGGAAAAAAATGTAAAGCACCTAACTTTACTCACAATCAACAACAGATGTTGGGTTTATTTGATATTGAAGAAAATAGTACTGTCCATTGGTGTTAAATCGACAGGTTAATATGCTAAAACTGTGTTTCCCAATCGATTTCAGGTGGGAAACAATTGGTATCATTATGTCTTGATAACAATTGCCATCCGCAGTTAACGTAAGTACCAAACTGTCATAATGTAATATTTCCCTGATATGTTTGCTTCTTCCGAATCACGATGATTTTGTACTCCCCAAAACTCTGAAGAAAGAAGTACATTCGTGTTAGGTCGTCATTACATTCTGGAGTGAGCAGGTGGCGCTATCCTGTTGAAACTGCATTCTGTTCGTATCTATTTTAGGCCGGAAAAATATTCCTACCAGCATTTTCTAAACACTACGGACGGTCCAATAACACTACATGTCCATAAACTGTCAAATTTTCACCTTTTCCGAATAAATATGCTTTTCTCAAATCACATGAGAGTTTTCTGCTTGCCGAATCCGGCAGTTTTCATAATTAGCAAATCCATCAGAGTGAAAATGAACCTCGTCATTACTTGACGAATTTGTTGGAAAGAGAGTCAAGGTCAACTGTTTGCTGGTGTAGCATCCAGTCAGCCAGGGGACGGTGCTGTCCATAACCGTTAGTCATGAGTCAACTGTATATATGTAGTATGTAGTTTTTGCAGTTCTATAACCCCATATTTTCTGGGAAGAAGTTGTTAAGCTGGGGCCTATAAATTGAAGTTCTCGGATTTTCGATCATGCTTTGGTTCACAATAGCGATTTTATTGTCACAACCAGTACGTCATTTACCCAAGATCGCAAAGCTCTCTTCGACAGCTTTCAATAAGATATTGCTTGTGTTGATTTCTTATGTCTAAATTTCATATATAAACAATTGAATATAAGCCATGATTTCTCACTTTTACTATTGTCACTTGTTGTACTGTGTGACGCTGTATGAGCTGTAAGTATTTTTCTGTATCTCCACAAACGAATATACACAACCTTAAACGTAAATGTCGAGTGTGCCAAAATGGCGGGCAATTTGAATTTCCTATTGAAACATCCATTATGAATGAACTCAATGGAACGATATATCTTGGATATTTTCATAATTATTCTTTAGTGGGCGAAGTGAAGAAGTAAGAAGAACACGAGAGCTTCTATAGCTTGCCTGGGCATTTCATGCGAGAGAAAAAATGAAATTCACAATTCTCAAATAATTCATTAAAATTGTATGAGTATTGGAAGTGTAACAGTTTGGTGATATCGTGAATAAAAAAACCGATATTTCGACAAAAATATAGAAATAAAACTTTTATAAATGAGTAAACATCACCCTATCTCCTCTTAATCATTTATGAAAAATGAAAATAAAAAATACATGAAATAGTTATCCCTATCGATATTGATTGTTTTTTAACCACATTTCGGCTAATTTTGATTGGAACGAAATTAAAATTAAAAGCTATAACCTGATCAATTCTGATATTTTCCCAAAAATAAAGTACGATACGTTCTGCAAGAAATGTTCATCCGAGGGACTCCTTTTATATCAAAATTGACCAACGTTATGTATTAATTTTACATGGTATCCTGTTCTTGATTGTCATATCTAGAGATGTTTGAAAATTGAAACCAGAATCAATGAAAATATTTTAAAAATTGAACAGATAGTAGTAATAATATAAGATGGTAGTAGTAATAATATAAGATGGAGCACAATATATATTGGAAAATGCTGTTAAACGCGTTAAATCCTGGCACCAATAATATTAGTTCTACCAATTACCCATGCTCTACTTATGTATCATAAATAAACCATGCCTTCCCTCATCAGTGGGTTAAAAATTCTACAAACATATAACAAGTCTTAAACTAGACTTCCTAGAATCCATCGTCGGAATTTTCAAACAAGCATAAACCTGAAAATAAGCTCCTTAACGACCAGGGCCATTTAATGTATTGCAGTTCAATTAATATTTTAAAATAACCTGTAATTTCCTCTGATTAGTTGAGGTAATCTCTATCTACTTATGACTTGTAGTTAATGCTCAGCATTAATAAATTTTGAACTTTTGTTTCTAATTGTAATCACTTCACATAATGTTGACGTTTATTTTTATGTGATGACTTGTAAGGTAAACTAAAATTGTATATCACAGAAATATTATTCTGTTTATATTCTTTGCCCTTCCAAAATTAGTCTGAATAAACGGAGAAATAGTTATTAGATGGGACACCAATTTTCATCAAAATACTCCCTTCTAGGTAACTAAAGAAGTTAATCAAAAAGCATATCTTCCGATTTGTAAGTCTACTAACTGACATCAGTTAATACTGATTTATGTTTAAGCAAATCAAACATCATTTTTCTAGACGAAATGTTTGTTTCATACTTTGCGGGAGATTGCAGCAGCACGTAAAGAAATGACGTAATCATACACAAACCTACAAACCTATCCACTATCTCATTTGAAAGAATGTAAAATTCTGATTCATACTAGTTGATCCAGAATGATTTTGAAAGAGCAAGAATTATCAAATTAACTGAATCTTACTCTAAATAAATGTTTGAATAGAACTTACGAATAGGAAATAGTGAGCAAATTATTAATGCTCCATCACTGAACAGTATTGTACATTATAAATTTATGAGAGAACAATTTTCTGTTACCTTCAATTAGATACATACATGAGTATATACATAACATTCGAAAAGTGATTATTATGTTTATAAATAGGCCAGGATCATACCTTCGTCTATCCGGCGAGAAGCTTCCTCCAAATCAGCTCTAGCTCCTTTCAAGATAGCATGCATAAGAGGCATCATCTCCCAAGGATACTTAAATCGTTCCAGTAACTTCTGACAGTCTTCAAGCAGATCTGCCGCCGGGGCTGAAACAAAACCAAAACCCCTATTACGTGACGAATTATCATGCAAAAATATCGGTATTGGTGCTATCAATCAAATGTCAATATTTTGGCTTCAACAAATTCAACTATAAATATAACCTTCACAAAGTGTAGAGGTCGCAATATCATTGAGAAGAAGAAGATAACCTTTATTTATTAGGCAACCAGAAAAATGCTTATTTATTGAGTTGGGATGAATCCGGTTTTTTTTCGTTCGAGCGAGACACAGTAATACCATCATTTGTGTAAATCCTCATTTTTGTTATTTTTCCAGTTTGACGTGCATTGTTCACAGTACAATACACTAAATACTTATTCATACAATCTGTATCTACCACAACTGTTAGTGATATGTCTTATATAAACGGTTATGTTCGAATACCTATTGCAGCTAGACTTGTGTTTTTATTTCGCTCATTTCAAAGATTGGAGAACTAGAACAATTTGCAGTCAAAAAGCTCACAAATTAGTAATATTAGATAGAATGAGGTTGATCTCATGTACCAAGATCCGAACCAATCATAAAATGTTCATACCTTTGCTTGTGATAATGAGCTTCGACCATGTTGTTGAGATATAGACTGATCGTGAGCAAATCTGGGAAAGAACGCTTTGTCTCCACTCCCTTGTGCTAGGGATCACTTTTCATATGTCTCATAGGTATGTTATTTTTTAGTTCCATATTTACCTATACTGCAGTGTCCAAATTTCCAATTTCTCTTTTCATATTAGTATAGAGGATAATTGTTATGAGTCATTTCTTGTATATGCCAAAAAAATATTTGGGAATTTGTTCACACATTCCAAGTAAAATAATTATAGAAAATGGTTGAAGAAATTGTTCCACTCGAAATCTTCAAATAGAAGAAGATACCACAGTAACGTTCACGCACGCGCACAGATCATACACAACATTAGTATTTATGACCCAACTTTAATCTTTTATTCCATCATTTGACATACATTTTATCGCCCTTTACCCGAAGCACTTTCTCTATTAAATAGACATCGTGCTGTTCGGTTTTCTTCAATTCATCCTCGAACAATCCGCCGCTGATTGATGAGCTTCTCTTATTTTCCGATATACAAGTTGTAATTTCGAACAATTCCGTTCTCCAATTGGATATATATCCTTTTTCCAAAATATGTTAATACGTATGATACCACATTCTCCACTTCTTAGTGTGACTTGTGACTCGTATTCAACCTTATGTACTTTGAAGATGTTTCTGGAGATGCTGCGAAATACCCGAACACTGTAATTTAATCTTCTTCATTATCTACCTTCCTAATCACAGGATGAGCTGGCGAGTTTATATTCGAGAGGTGCAGACGGAGGTAAAATTCTCGATTCGGCTCAATCAGCTGATTGATTGAAAATACAGGAAGTGGTAGTGAGGTTAGTTGATTTAAGCTGAGGAATAGTGCAAATAGAACGAACCTTTTGTTGAAAGTTTGATAATAAAAGGCGCGTTCTATCCCTCATTTATATATCGTTTATATTTGCATCATTTCTTCCATTAATGCGGTTTTGTCTATTGTTCTGAACTTTGAACATTGCAGCATTTTAAGAGTAATTTTTGATTTCTGAAACTATTATTCGTCAAAGTGTCACCGGCTTTCATGTGCAAATTTTTGCTTCTTTGCTCGATGAAATTCTGCTATTCAGCATAAAACGAAGCATTAAATGACATTGAGAAATTGAAGCAATGGGATCAAACTATAAAAGAGTTCACACCTTGGATACATTACAACAGTATAAATAAGAAACAATCACCTTACTATACTAAAAATACTATTGAAGTACTGATGACTTTTCAGCTACCAAATAGCCATCATTAGCGTAAACTAAATTAGAAATCAAAATGTGTCTTTTCAAATACTATTTGATGGTAATGATGTAAACAAGGGGTTACCCTCTTCTTGAAATAAATCTGCATTTAGTAAATTGCTTTTTCGCTTATACATTTCCATCACTTCTAAATTACCTAGCTATTTGTCTGTACCTACTGTGTTTTAAATGTGATAAACTTTTTTGAGAAATGGTGTGACCTGTATTTAAAATATGTTCAGCTAACACTGATGTTTCACCATCCTTTTTCCTCAAAGTATAATTCCAGGCTATTATGCTGAATTAAGTATTATTATGGAATATCTCCGAAATTATCGGTTTTAAATATAGGAAAGTGAATAAGGACTATCACTAATTTCTCTTATGGAATTGAATTATGTTAAGAAAGAAGTGTGGTTCCTATTTGAAAAAAATAAGATTTTCAATATTTCTCATTAAACTTCTGGACTCATATTTTTACGCACCCTGTTAATTATTCAGTGAATATTATGATGAGTGACCGGTTAAAATTCAAAATACATGATCCAGTCACAGCATATCGCTGAAAATGATAATTCACATAAAAATGGCATATGTTAGGTTAGGCATTTGTCACTTTTATATTATATTCTCGGGGAATATATCACACTAACACATATACTTATTATTGTTCGTCTTAACGTACGTTTCGGTCCCACGGCCATCATCAGAAGACGTATCAATGTCTAAAACGTGATTTCCTAGGATTAATTGTATCGTGCACTCGTCGCCAATACGAACAGAAAAACGCGTTATTAATTAATTTCAAGCATATGAATGAAGAATTCATTGCTCAGCAATTTTCTTATAATATTCGAAGTCATTTCAAAGCACCGTTTGAAATGCGATTGAAGAACTGAACCAAAAATATAACGCTCTAGTATCCACTTTCGAACCAGATGTTGAAGATTTATGAGGTTATTGGAAAAGGTTACCAGACACTATTAGAAATATTGCTATTTGAGCATGCTACCTAAAATATACTTGCAACATTATAAAGAGGCATGTAAGAATTTACAAGGGTTTTAATTAATTAAATTAGTATAAATCTGATTCAATGGTTGAATATCTGTTGTATGATTTATACGTTTCATGTGAATCATCTCCAGAATAGATTCCTTAGTTGAAATATCAACATTTTTGTAATCGAATTGATGGTTATGATCAAAGCAATATTTAGCAAGGGCGGTGGAATTTTCTAAGTTTTTGTTTCTTGTACTATGCTCATGGCCAAACATTCTTTTTTGTAAATATTGTTTGGAGATTCCCGTCCTGTCATGTCGTTGTTCACTTCTATTTCACAAGTTAATTCAATTTAACAGTAGACATTGTTAAATTCATTAATCGCATACTGTATTTTACAGTTCCACAAAGTTGTCGTTCGAAAAAAAAAAGATTGTAGATTAAGAGGAGCTGCTGGTGTCTATCATTAGGAAACACACATTTGTCACTTTTCTAGAAGTAATCGAATAATTCAAAAACTGTTTATTTTGGGTATATGGTATGATACATGCATTTGAATCAGAGCTATTCAGCCTGTCAAACCCCTAATATATTCGTCGGGTGATTCATGCGTAATGAAGTAGTTCCAGCAATTCTCGCGTTAACCACGTTTCCTAGTAGTATGATCTGGGCAGATTAGCTTTTCCTACACTATGAGTAAGAGACAATCACCCCTATCCACTAAAAATACAGTTAGAGTTGGGACCTTTCAGCTATAGTATTTTTACGATAAGAATGATGTGACGTCATACTTGGTTACTTTTGCAACAAACTCATTTCAACAATTTCAACAAGTAATCTTTCTTCGCTATCTTCGTCAAAACAAGTATATTTCATTTTTACATTTGGAAACACATTACAGAGTTGCTGATATAATCTGTACAATTACTAATTTAACTTGACAGTTGACATATATTTGTTGTGATTCTGCATTTTAATAGAATTAAACTGCAATTGTACATTCTACGTACATCTATGTCGTGTGCTGTGTAAATTGCAAAATGTAAACTGAAAATATGATGCTGTCGGACCTTCCTGGCCAGATTTTAGCACTAAAACTGTGAAAACGATCAATGTTGATGAAGCAATATACAGGCTGTTCCATCTCAGACGAGCCACCCCGTATATTTCTTATCCCATAGTGAGTGGAAAAATCTCCCGAAACACATCGAATGATTTTGTTTGGGAGACATCTTCTGACGTATATTTGAGGCTTAAACGAGCAACCCCCTAATAGGAGGCGCTTCAAACCCTCAAAATTGAATAGGGGAGAGGGGTTTAGTGATACGTCATTTGAAAGGTCTTGGAAGCCTCTTTACAACGATGTATGAAAAACGTAAGTTTGATGAACCGTTTTCGCCAAAAATTAATTTTGTTGCTCGAATGCGCCACCTTGAATATTTTGGTTATTTGTACAATGTACAAGCTCATTTTTATTAAGACTTTTTTACAAACTTAAGCAATCTTCAAAAAATCACATTCGTAAAAAAATTGAATTGTGTTGTCATGCTTACAATGAAAAAAATTAAATCTGCGTGTCAATATTATCACAGACAGGTGTACGGTGCAAGATTTATTTGTACCCGAACAGTGAGTAGTTTCTATGTTTTCATCTTTTAAATATACTACATTTTAATTTGATGTGAATTTTGTCTGATGAATTTGTATTTTACAATAATTCTATTATTTCCTCTTAATTTACTTTTCTTTCCTCAATCGGAATTGATGTGCAAGTAAGCTGGTTTTATATTTATGTTTTTTAATAATAATTCCAAGATTATTTTACATTCAGATATAATTTTGGACAGAAGATTCGTTTTTGATTATTCGTTTACAGTATGGTTTTCTCATTGATGTCATTCGTGGTTTGCTTAGAGAATTGATGCTCTATTAAAGGTATAGGTAGTAAATTATAATTTAGTTTGCATCGTTCTAGGCCCAGTAGGGTTCATTTTATATATTTCCTTTATATGAATAGGCTTTATATTTTTTCCTTTTTTTCCATTGCAACATTTTTGAACCTGTCATCCACCTCAAATTTCTCTATTTTTGAATCCTCCTGGTCCTAATATGTATGTGTATTGCTTTTCCTCATATCCCTTATTCTAATAGTATATTTTTTTGAATTCCAAATAGTCTTGCTACTTTTGTTGACGTCCGAGTATAAGGTTGTTCATATATAAGTTTGTAACAATATTCGTTATTTGTAATTTTTTAAGGAATTTTTTATAAGCTTTTGTAATCCTGAATATAAGTGAATCTAAAATTCTCGTTTCATTTTGTTTAGGTTATTATATTTTAGGTAATGGTTCACAATAGAATGTTAGACAAAGGGCTGACACGAACTGGTTAATTCATCTTCCTGGTTGACGATGATATAACAGAATTTTAATCAATAGTTGGAATAGTGCGTACGTGAAGTTTATTTTTAAATGAATATTTCAGGCCCAAATTATCTAAGTATTTCTTTCACAAACAAAATTACAATTTGGTGTAAACGTATCTGTAAAATTCACAACAGTAATTTTATCTATACAAATTTACATTAGAGTGTAATTTTATCTATACAAATTCGCATCAAACTGTAATTGCATCTATACAAATTTACATCAAAGTGTAATTTCATCTACACAAATTTACATTAGAGTGTAATTTTATCTATACAAATTCACACCAACGTGTAATTTTAGAGAGTAAAATAACACCAGTGTTTTTTTCTCAGTAAAATTTACACCGCCAAAGATTTTTACCCAAACAATGAGTAATTTTCCTTTGCTGGTTAAAAATACCTTTACGCGTTAAATTTATTCCGTGGAATGGTGGCCGCCCAGTGGCCACCATTTGCTAAGGGAATTTTACCCAAATATTTTTTACAGTTTAAATATTTACATTCAATTAAGAAGGGTAGAAAACTTAATCTATTGAAACCCTTAGAAATATTCAAATACAATATTCCTTAAAACGATCTACTTAACGAACAACTAGATTCAGGAAATTCCATTTAATTACCTACAGTTTAATCCCTTGTCGATCACTATCTAAACACAATTAATCATTGTAAATTTGATATAAATACTATAATGTTCCAGTGTTTTCTCATTGTATGTTCTGATAATTAACTGTAAACTTCGGAATTACAATCATCGTTTAATTTTATATATTTCACTTATATGAATAGGCTTTATATTTTTTCCTTTTTTTCCATTGCAACATTTTTGAACCTGTCATCCACCTCAAATTTCTCTACTTTTGAATCCTCCTGGCCCTAATATGTATATGTATTGCTTTTCCTCATATCCCTTATTCTAATATTATATTTTTTTAAATTCCAAATAGTCTTGCTACTGTTGTTGCCGTCTCAGTATAAGGTTGTTCATATATAAGTTTGTAACAACATTCGTTATTTGTAATTTTTCAAGGAATTTTTTATAAGCTTTTGTAATCCTGAATATAAGTGAATCTAAAATTCTCGTTTCATTTTGTTTAGGTTATTATATTTTAGGTAATGGTTCACAATAGAATGTTAGACAAAGGGCTAACACGAACTGGTTAATTCATCTTCCTGGTTGACGATGATATAACAGAATTTTAATCCAAAGTTGGAATAGTGCGTACGTGGAGTATATTTTTAAATGAATATTTCAAGGCCAAATTATCTAAGTATTTCTTTCACAAACAAAATTACAATTTGGTGTAAACGTATCTGTAAAATTTACAACAGTAATTTTATCTATACAAATTTACATCAAACTGTAATTTCATCTATACAAATTTACATCAAAGTGTAATTTTATCTATACAAAATTTACATTAGAGTGTAATTTTATCTATACAAATTTGCATCAAACTGTAATTTCATCTATACAAATTTACATCAAAGTGTAATTTTATCTATACAAATTTACATTAGAGTGTAATTTTGTCTATACAAATTCACACCAACGTGTAATTTTAGAGAGTAAAATAACACCTGTGTTTTTCTCAGTAAAATTTACACCGCCAAGGATTTTTACCCAAACAATGAGTAATTTTCCTTTGTTGGTTGAAAATACCCTTACGCGTTAAATTTACTACGTGGAATGGTGCTAGGGGAATTTTACCCAAATATTTTTTACAGTGTAAATATTTACATTCAATTAAGGGTAGAAAACTTAATCTATTGAAACCCTTAGAAATATTCAAATACAATATTCCTCAAAACGAACAACTAGATTCAGGAAATTCCATTTAATTACCTACAGTTTAATCCCTTGTCGATTACTATCTAAACACACAATTAATCATTGTAAATTTGATATAAATACTATAATGTTCCAGTGTTTTCTCATTGTATGTTCTGATAATTAACTGTAAACTTCGGAATTGCAATCATCGTTTAATTAAATAAAGTGATTATTCAACAAAGTAAATTTTCTTGTTTTATCTGTAAAAACGGAATATCCCAAAGTAACGGACTGCTCCGTTCAAATTATGTTTTACACATTTCTCATTGAATATCTTTATTCCGTCAATGACATGTTCAATCGATTAAATCGTTAACACCTTTTCATGAATTCAGAACCATGAATATGAAATATTACATTACTGCATACTAGTTTTTCAATGGGAATTATATTTATTGTATGAACGTTGTTTCCGTTATATACGTATTGTAAAAATAAGTTGATGGGGGTCGGAAAATCCTCATGAAACATGTCTCTATTGTTGTAAGTACTGGACGCGTGTATAAGTGGAGTAATAAAATTTGGACACATACAATTAAGAACATTTACATCAAATCGATGTAGTCATTTGTAAGTAATAACTCAGTACATAGTAATCACGAAATGCGTTCATTGTTTTATTGTATGATGGGTTCATCGATTCAATGTATAGGTATATGCATACATAATTTAACGAACTATATCTATAATATCTATTTCAAACGTAGGTCAAATTCTGAACAATAACATAAATGCATGTAGACAATCTGGTTCAGGCATACATTATCATTTGGGAATGTTTACCAGTGGAGGTTTGCAATATTCCTTAAAACGATCTACTTAACGAACAACTAGATTCAGGAAATTCCATTTAATTACCTACAGTTTAATCCCTTGTCGATCACTATCTAAACACAATTAATCATTGTAAATTTGATATAAATACTATAATGTTCCAGTGTTTTCTCATTGAAAATATGCTAAGTAGCTACTCATTTATATCTTGTTTTAATAAACCAACCAGAATCACCCAAACTAGTTCAACATTAATAGATCACATGTTCATAAATGGCTGCAATAGAAGTAACAATCAGATTAAATTAAAACCAATTATTTTAGAATCGAACATAACTGATCATTACCCAATCTTTCTAAACATTAATATACTCGGAGAGGTTAATAAAAATAAAAATCTGACTTCAAACAACCGGAAAATATTTAATACAGAAGCTCTAATTAATGATATTAAACTGGAAAATTGGATTGAAGCCATGAACGAAAATAACTCAATAAGGGCATACGAGACATTCATTCGTAAATTCTCAGTGTATATCGAAAAACACTCTGAAGTAAAAAGAGCAAAACATAACAAAAAATTTATTAAACCATGGATAACAATTGGACTTATGAACGCAATTAAAAAAAGAGATGCAATGAGAAAACTTCTGACTTTAGCACACACCACAGAGTTGGAAAATAAGTATAAACTCTACCGAAACTATCTAAATACGCTCATCAAACTCACAAAAAACAAATATTTTGAAAATAAAATACATACTTGCGGCAAGGACACGAAAAAATTATGGGATGTAATCAACGAAGCAACTAATAATAATTGCTACAACACGAGATCTCACATAAATATAGAAGACGAAAACCACGCTCAAGTAACTAACGACAAGCAAATATCAAACAAATTTAATGAACATTTCACAGAAATTGGTAATGAATTAGCTAGAAATATTGAAAAATCTGAGATAAAACTAAAGCCGTGTAAGATTACAAATAAAAACTTTTACCTAACACCAGTGAATGAAAATGAAGTCATTCAAATTATATCTTCCTTAAAAAATAAATGTTCAACAGGTCCAGATAAAATACCACAAAATATAATAAAAGTAACAAAAAAATATTTAAGTGCACCGATTGCACATATTATAAATTTGATATTCACTACCTCTAGTGTACCTAACGATTTCAAGAGTTCAACAGTAATACCCTTACATAAAGGAGGTGACAAAACTATCAAACATAACTATCGTCCAATATCCTTAATTAATAGCATAGCAAAAATTTTTGAAAAATGTTTAAATAATAGGTTAAAATCATACCTTACTAAATATAAACTATTATCCACGAATCAGTTTGGTTTTCAGGAGGGAATAAGTACTGAACTAGCTGTGTCAGAAGTAGTTAACACAGTAATCTCAGGTATGAATGAGAAGAAAAAGTGTTTAGCTATATTTTTGGATTTAGCAAAGGCATTCGATACTGTGTCTCACAAAAAACTACTAGAAAAGCTCGAAAATATAGGAATAAGAGGCGATATCTTAGAGCTTTTCAAAGATTATCTATCAAACAGATGTCAGCGCACACTAGTGAACGAGACTCTTAGTGATCCACTTCAACTAAACCGAGGCATTCCCCAAGGTACGGTCTTAGGACCAACCCTATTCAATATTTACATAAACGACCTATGCGATATAAGTAAATATGCCAGAATTATTTGCTACGCTGATGACACGGTGCTTTTGCTGAGTTCGGAAACATGGTGCGATGCCTTTCATAAGGCCAGTACGGAATTGAGTATCCTCAAAAGTTGGCTAGACACTAATGATCTTTCATTGAATAATACGAAAACCAACTTTATAACGTTTTCTCCCACAATTATCGATATCCCAAATAATGATAAAATAATCATACATAATCAAGATGCATGCTTTGCAACAGGGAATTGTAATTGTAAGACTACAGTAAACAGAACAGACAGTATACGTTACCTTGGGGTGGAATTGGACCAACATTTAAAGTGGCAAAACCATATTAATAACTTGATAGTAAGAATGAGAAAATTGATTTATAAATTAAATCAACTAAAAAACATCCTCGACAATAACAACAAAAATTTAGTATATAAAGCTCTTGTGGAATCTATGATAAAATATTGTATAATAATTTGGGGAGGTGCATATGAAACTGCTATTCATCCTTTAGAGATATGTCAAAAATTACTTTTAAAAATTCTGTACAAGAAAAAAAAACTATATTCAACTGAAAACCTGTACAATGAGACCAACATTTTGAACACAAGATATTTATATTACCATGCAGTTACTAACTTCATTCATAAAAGTAGAAACCGTTTACTAAATCATAGGTATGAGACTCGAGCTCAAGTAAACAGAAGATTAATGAACATAAAACCATCTTCTTCTCTAATTAAAAGATCTCTATTGTTCCTGGGTCCTAAAATATATAACCAAATACCTCCAAGTATTAGAGATATAAGGTTTTCAAAGAAATTTTACAGAGAGACTTCTAATTATATAAAACAAAATGGAATTGATTACAACTACATAAATTTATTGTAAATGTTTTGATAGCATGTTTCTGAGAATTCTGAGTTTTGAATTTATCTTCAAGCTAGTACACAAGCACAAACACACACACACACACACACACACACACACACACACACACACACACACACACACACACACACACACACACACACACACACACACACACACACACACACACACACACACACACACACACACACACACACACACACACACACACACACACACACACACACACACACACACACACACACACACACTCACACACACACACACACACACACACACACACACACACACACACACACCTACACATTACACACGAACACACACTCACACACATAATTAAAATATACAATTACATACGCACTTTGTAGAATGTAGAAACCTTTTTTTATTTATTTTATTATATTATGAATAATTTGTTTAAAATTTTTTGATTTTTAGTTGAGTCATTCTCAGCACATATAAGCTTTGCTTACGTGCATTTATAACTATAAATAGAATGTTTAATGTATGCTCTTTTCTGAGAATAAATATTATTATTATTATTATTATTATTATTGTATGTTCTGATAATTAACTGTAAACTTCGGAATTACAATCATCGTTTAATTTTATATATTTCACTTATATGAATAGGCTTTATATTTTTTCCTTTTTTTCCATTGCAACATTTTTGAACCTGTCATCCACCTCAAATTTCTCTACTTTTGAATCCTCCTGGCCCTAATATGTATATGTATTGCTTTTCCTCATATCCCTTATTCTAATATTATATTTTTTTAAATTCCAAATAGTCTTGCTACTGTTGTTGCCGTCTCAGTATAAGGTTGTTCATATATAAGTTTGTAACAACATTCGTTATTTGTAATTTTTCAAGGAATTTTTTATAAGCTTTTGTAATCCTGAATATAAGTGAATCTAAAATTCTCGTTTCATTTTGTTTAGGTTATTATATTTTAGGTAATGGTTCACAATAGAATGTTAGACAAAGGGCTAACACGAACTGGTTAATTCATCTTCCTGGTTGACGATGATATAACAGAATTTTAATCCAAAGTTGGAATAGTGCGTACGTGGAGTATATTTTTAAATGAATATTTCAAGGCCAAATTATCTAAGTATTTCTTTCACAAACAAAATTACAATTTGGTGTAAACGTATCTGTAAAATTTACAACAGTAATTTTATCTATACAAATTTACATCAAACTGTAATTTCATCTATACAAATTTACATCAAAGTGTAATTTTATCTATACAAAATTTACATTAGAGTGTAATTTTATCTATACAAATTTGCATCAAACTGTAATTTCATCTATACAAATTTACATCAAAGTGTAATTTTATCTATACAAATTTACATTAGAGTGTAATTTTGTCTATACAAATTCACACCAACGTGTAATTTTAGAGAGTAAAATAACACCAGTGTGTTTTTCTCAGTAAAATTTACACCGCCAAGGATTTTTACCCAAACAATGAGTAATTTTCCTTTGTTGGTTGAAAATACCCTTACGCGTTAAATTTACTACGTGGAATGGTGCTAGGGGAATTTTACCCAAATATTTTTTACAGTGTAAATATTTACATTCAATTAAGGGTAGAAAACTTAATCTATTGAAACCCTTAGAAATATTCAAATACAACATTCCTCAAAACGATCTACTTAACGAACAACTAGATTCAGGAAATTCCATTTAATTACCTACAGTTTAATCCCTTGTCGATTACTATCTAAACACACAATTAATCATTGTAAATTTGATATAAATACTATAATGTTCCAGTGTTTTCTCATTGTATGTTCTGATAATTAACTGTAAACTTCGGAATTGCAATCATCGTTTAATTAAATAAAGTGATTATTCAACAAAGTAAATTTTCTTGTTTTATCTGTAAAAACGGAATATCCCAAAGTAACGGACTGCTCCGTTCAAATTATGTTTTACACATTTCTCATTGAATATCTTTATTCCGTCAATGACATGTTCAATCGATTAAATCGTTAACACCTTTTCATGAATTCAGAACCATGAATATGAAATATTACATTACTGCATACTAGTTTTTCAATGGGAATTATATTTATTGTATGAACGTTGTTTCCTTTATATACGTATTGTAAAAATAAGTTGATGGGGGTCGGAAAATCCTCATGAAACATGTCTCTATTGTTGTAAGTACTGGACGCGTGTATAAGTGGAGTAATAAAATTTGGACACATACAATTAAGAACATTTACATCAAATCGATGTAGTCATTTGTAAGTAATAACTCAGTACATAGTAATCACGAAATGCGTTCATTGTTTTATTGTATGATGGGTTCATCGATTCAATGTATAGGTATATGCATACATAATTTAACGAACTATATCTATAATATCTATTTTAAACGTAGGTCAAATTCTGAACAATAACATAAATGCATGTAGATAATCTGGTTCAGGCATACATTATCATTTGGGAATGTTTACCAGTGGAGGTTCTCCGGGTGGGCAGGGAGGCACGACACAAATCAGCCACGCGAATAGAAAAATAAATAATGTTGTTATTGAATTTTTTCCTTATATTTCGACTAGACGAGGAGATAGACATTGGAATTATTCTTGACAGTTTGGAGATTATAATCATAAAGAAAGACTTTACTACGCAAGCAACGATCCAATGAGCATTATATTTTAATATACGCGTATTCAACGATATTTTGGTAATTATTTGGTTATGGTATATTTATTACATAAATATGACAAACGACTATGGTTTGCAGCGTGTAATACACGTATTTGGTTTAGTATTTCGTTACGAACGTTCTGTAAATTTTACTAGTTCAGAAGAAATAATAATAATCTCTGAGTTTCACTGGGTTAGTTCTCCCTGAATGGTGGCTAAAATAACTGTCAGTATACATTAAATATCTTTCATTGGTAATATGTCATATACTCAAATGACACGAAACCTTCCTGTGAATAAACTTGTATACTATAGAATAATCATCGGCGTTTTTCGCTTTCAATAGCGTTCCTCCGTTCGCCTAAGTCAATAGACTTCTACGATTTTATCACGTGATCGTACCTGTGCTGCCACTGGTCTACGTGACCGTGTTTGACAACACAAAAATTACCGATCGCGGAACATCTCTTAAGCTGCGGACACAACCACAAATAGTGAGGTTGTTCTCTGATGCCACGAATCATATTATAACTAATGGCGGTATGATAGTTCATTTTGTTATATATTGTTCTATATTAGTTTGTGATTGTTTTGTTATTTTACGACTTCGTGTTTTTACTGGTAAGTTTCATTACAATAATTAATTATTATTGTGTAACCATATCTCAGGATTTAAATGCATGTATTGTTTGCTGAAGTTCCAGCAGCTTCAATTACAATTATTAACATTTTCTTTGGTCAATTAGTTCTTTTACGTTCATTTCTTGTGTATTATTGCCATGTAGGTATACCTATTATAGAATTCTAAGTTTATGATGGATTAAAATTGGCGGGAGTATCCCAGTATTAATATTTGTATTAGCTTCCAGAAGCTGCGAAGGTATGCTTCCAGGGACACAGCACAGCGTTCCATGGTGAGCTCATCCATAAAACTATTGGGACTGCAGTTCACTGTAGGTATATAGCGTGTTCAGTAACAATAATGTCAATAAGTAGTAATAATTTTTTATATTAGGTGTAATAATTTATTTCATTTTATTTTATTTGGAATTGTTCCATATAAAGCACTAAATATATTTTCAAATCTTTCCAGCGCTTTTCTTATTACCCTCATTAGTAATAAAGTAATCTACATGATAAATGATTATTCAACCCATTGAAGTATATTCAAATCACCTATAATTGATACTATAATAAATAGAAGAGTTTATCATCAACAAGTAATCAACATCTTTCATAAACGTTCACAACTATAGTATTTTGTACGCGTAATAAACTATAAAAGAGTTCACACTGTGAATATATTATAACACTATTGATAAGAAATAATCACTCTTATCCTCTAAAAATACTATCGAAGTACTGATGACCTTTCGGTTACCAAGTAACCATCATCAGAGTAAACCAAATTATTAATCAAAATGTGCCTGTTTAAATACTATTTGGGGATACTAATGTAAACCATGGGTTACCCTCAGCTGATGGAGATAGATCGAAATTTAATGAATTGCTTTAGCATTTATACATTTCCATCCTTTCTAAATTACCCAGATATTTGTTTGTACCTACTGTGTTTTAAAACTCAGTGGCGGCTCCTTGAAGGAGGCTAAGGAGGCTCAGCCTCCTCAGCAATTTATCATTTATCTTAATGATCATTCTCCATTTTATTTCCTGTTTCTCTGATAATTTTTAAAATTTTACAATTAATTCCCCGTTCTCAGTAGTTATTTTTAATCTGGCAACAGTGCCCTGAGGCTAGACTCTCTATATATCTCAAACGCTGAGCATATTTTGTTCAACGCAGTTGCCGATTTTCCGACCAGTCCGATCGCCAAATAGGCTAAATCAGCGAAAATGGCAACACCCTTTGGAGGCTAGCCTGCGGCAGCCGCTCGCAATCTGTGAAATACGACACGTGCATTCTGCCGACTGCTGAGTAGGTCAGTCAGTGCTTGTTTATGTGTTGTCACGCCACGCGAAGTAATGTTAGATTGTTGTCTGTTGTAAATTTGAAATGAGTGTTAGTGAGTTAGTTGCTGCCTTTTAGAAAATCCATTTAGTGGATTAACATATGATAAAAGTGTTTTTTGAGTTATTAACGAAGAGTTCTTTGGTTATTAAACGTTAAAATGAGTAGTGATTTAGTTGCTGAAACGATTAGTGATGACGGGTAAACAGGTATGTTTCAAAATCGATCATTTGATACTGATAATTGTAAAAAATATTCATGGTTAACGGGATCTGAGATAAATTATATTACTGGTATTGCTTGCTATTTACATCTGATACAACTTCATGTTGGGGCCACTCAGGTTATGATGATTTGAAAAATTTAGCTCGTGGTATAGACAGACATGAAAAATTGCAGGAACATATTACATCGAATATTAAGTTTAAATTAACCGGTAAACAGAATATTGTTGAAGGAGGAAAACATATAATTTGTTAGACAAGAAACTACATTATAAACACTTTTTTTATGAAATTTTAGATACTATTAAAGGTCAAATTGAGATTCGATTTTCCGATTTACATGAATTGAAGTTTTTTGTATAACTTAGTTCTAAAATATGAATTTTTTGATAAAATAGCACTGCACAATGAATTATGCGTTATATACTCGGATAAAGATATTTTAGGCCAGTACGACATTCACGCCGATATGATAAAATATATGATAAACAATGATTTGCAACAAGTTTCACCTCAGTTTTATAAACTACTTTGTTTGACAGTTACCATTCCTGTCACGTCGGCATCGGTGGAGAGCTCCTTTTCTACTCTCAAACGAATTAAAACTTACATGCCAAATACAATGGGCCAAAATCGTTTATACAATGTTAGTTTAATATCTATTGAAAAAGATTTAGTAAAACACTTAAAACAAAATGATACATTTTTTGATAATATTATTGATCATTTTTCGCAAACTATAGACCGTAGAATTCCGTTAATCTATAAAAAAAGTTAATAAAATTAATAAAAAAAAAAACAAAATATGAAAAATTCCAAAAAAAAGAAAAAATTTTAAAAATCTAAAAAAAATAAAAGACAATAAACGAACAGAAAAATTTTTTGCCAAGAGAAACTCTATACCTCCACGTTGGTTCTTGCTGGGTAACAATTAATTTTGTCACTGAAGTAGCTGGTACGGTTGCTGTGCAAAGCTTAAAAGGCTGTGAATAGAGTATATTTTTGCAAAAACTTTTTATGTCCAGCCTCCTCTCTCAAAAATTCACGAGGCGCCACTGTTAAAACTGATAAACTTTCTTGAGAAATGCTGTAATTAAAAATATGTTCGGCAACCGCTAATCTTTACCATTATTTTTTTTATATGAACAAAATGTTCCTTATAACGAGTCAAAACGGTCTTTCTAGTTCGACCCACATAGCGTTTTACACGACTCACAATTGATTTTGTAAATCCCGGATTTGTCGAAATCGGGAATTTTATCAAAGGTGTTGCCTTAACGGTGTTTAGCTTGTTCTTACATCTATAAACTGGTTGCATTGCGAATCTAAAAGACAATTTATTAAATACAGAAGAATGACAAGTGAAATTTTGGAGTTTTATCGATGTGACTCTATAATTTGGTTAGTTGGCTACGGAAATTGATTTACAAAATCAATTGTTTAAATGCTATGTGGGTCAAACTAGAAAGAACATTTTAACTCGTTATAGGGAACATTTTGCCAATATGAAGAAAAATAATGATTAAAAATCAGCGGTAGCCGAACATATTTTGAATACTGGTCACACCATTTCTCAAGAAAGTTTATCACTTCCAAAACACAGTACAGACAAATAACTTGGTAATTTAGAAGGGATGGTATGAACGAAAAAACAATTTATTAAATCCCGATTTATCTCCAGCTGCGGGTAACCCATTGTTCACATCATTATATCCATAAATGGAGTACTTTTTAGTAAGTAGATAACGGTGATTATTTCTTATCAATAGTATGTGTATTTTTATGTTTATCTTGCCGACATTTCATCGTTTATAGGTATATGGTTGACATTCAACCATAAATATAGGTACTCTCGGTATATAACAAAATTAAACGTTTCCTCAATCATTCTGTGCTGCTTGGGTAAGGCCAAGAGATCCTCAACTTAGCACAGTTCAATAGAAATTTTAGGTCTGTACAGTGGCGGCGGGTAATTCTAAACTTTGGAGAGGCAGACTTTCCAATCTGTTCACTAATATATTACAGTGAATTCAAAAGGTGTCTGAGGCTTAGATCTAATATTTTTCACAGCTAAGCTCCAGTACTTGACAATATTTTTAATCTCAAATGATGTTTCAAATAACATAACGCCTGGCAAGACGACATTCGAACGGATGCTATACTCAGTAAGTTGAATAATTCATCAACTATTTCGTAAGATTACAAAATAATTATAGATCACTTATTGTAAGTAGTGGTTGCGAGGGTACACGATTCGTTTTAGTGCCGAAACATTCCAAAGAGGTGAACGATACTGACAAAATTATTGATACACAAAGAAGTTTATAGAATTCCGGCATGCAATGCTCTAGTCTAGATCAACATGTAGAAATTAAAGCATTTCATTTGCGATTTGTTAATATCTCTCCGCCGCGCAGTATGGAAAATTAGCTTTTTCGGTTCATCACGATCAAAAAGTCATAATAGATGGATAGGCATGCAGATCATTTTATTCATGTTATGTACATAATATGTACACACTCGTCATCATAAAATCACCATGAGATCGCAATATCAAATTTTAAAATAGTATAGCGTTATAAATTGTAAAATTTAAAAATTAGGTATCTTAAAAAAATCTTCTGTGGAATAAAATAAATTATTTAAAAGAATTCTTTCAATGGTACCTAATTCTCTGATGGGTTCACGCAATTCTTCAAAATAATGAAACGCTATAAAAATATAAATTATAATGTAGAAAAATGCGCTGATGTAAAACTATCGATATATCTATCGTCCAAATCTGAGAGCTTATTGTTCAAGCAATGATTTATTGCAATATTTTTTTTTGCTATTATCAAGGAACGGTATGTCGGAAAAAAAACAATTTTCAATCAAATTATAAACGTGTCGTTTACGACCAATTACGACTTTCTATCTCAGACCGTTAATTTGTTATTAACAAATTAAAGTTGTAATTAATAATTTTTTGTCGCGCAATATAATAGCTATTTTCTGATGAGAGTAGCTGGAAATTGTTTGGTTTTATTTATCACAATATTTGAATTCTTTTATTATTCCGATACATTGCATAATCAGTTAGTAATAAACAAAAATTAAAAACATATGTTTATTAGCAAATCACTAGCTTTTCACTCGAAATCTATTGCATCGGCTAAATATGGATGATACTAATTTCTAAATGATCCTGCCAAAAAATTATTCATTCGAAGTATTTATTTAATTGTTAAAAAAAAGCATCTATTCACAATATTGGAGTCTAATAATGACGTAGCCGGTTATTTTGTGTATGATCGTAACATACGCTAGCGTGATTTTCCAATGACAATAAGGAATTCAAAACCATCTCCGGTAAGTAAAAATGTTTGCCGTTGAAAGCTGACTGATATATTCCCATGAATGTTTTTGGATAATATGATATATTGACTGTAATTTGGGCATCGCAGGACTTTTTCCCGTCAAGCCATCATCAGCTGAGGCTTTAAATATTATGATTTTGAAAATTATAGAAAGTTTGACTGAAATTGGATTTAACGTTATTTCTTTGATCTGCGATAGTCCTGTAGCCTGTAGACTTTTTTGGAAACAAAAATTGTCCTATAATTCGTCAAAATCCACCAGTCTCACAAGTTTCCTTGGAAATCCTTATAATATAGGACAGATCTCAAGATGTTTCTTGTCTTTGATACCGTCTATTTATTCAAATCAATTCGCAACAACTGGCTCAATCCAAAGAAGTAGGTACAGAACGTTCATTTTTCCTCATACAGGCGATAAAAGTTTGATCTTATTATGTAACAATATTACAAAGATGACCCCTTTTATTTTCAAGAAAGTGATTGTTTTTTTCTTCACTAGAACGGTAAAATATCCTACCTATATAAATATTCGATGAAAAAAATATTGCTGCTCTCAGTGCTCTCGAACTTTTACCCGACATTTCTCTATCAGAAACGGTTGAAGTTTAAAAAGTGTGAGTGGAACAAAGTAGTACAATACCAGCTCTTGGGCTCGTCCAAATGGCATCGTATGTTTCAATTACTATATTGTTTCCCATAAAAAAAATGTGTACGATATTCATTGTTTTGTTTCATAGATCTCTAAATAATATCCAATGTTTAAGTAACGAAAACAATTATTTGCTGTAACTACACAATATGTGATTCTATATTTTCACTACCTATAGATATAGTAGGTATAGATCTACATTACAATTTTTAGATAAACTGATCAGGGCTCCATTAATATGACAACCCTGAAAGACAAAAGGAGGTATTCGTATACTGTAGACATTAGGTACCTTAGAATGGGAATTCAACTCACTGTATGTACAAAGAAGTAAATTATGTAATGTAATATATATGATCAGATAGTATTTTTTGAGAAACCACCAATGAAATTACTATTTATCCAATGGAAGGGATCACAGGCGGAGTAGGCCCCACCTATCATTGCCTTCTACATTTCCATTGGCCAATTGGCTGGTTATGAAACACATGACTGTAGATAGAGGAAGTGATTAATTGCGCCTCGACCCCTCTAACACGCCGCAACAAGCCGTTACAAATGGTTGAAATAGTTATTTTACACAACGTGTTACCGGAAACTTGCTTCGAGAACTCCTTCAGATGTAAGCTGGATAAAAAGCCAACTGCTCTATCTCACTTTCTGCTTCTACACAATGACGTTTATCATTATACCCATATAACATTATGCATTAGCAGAGTCATTTTCTGTCAAATTACTCGGGGGAAAGAAAAATAATTTGAATACGTAGGTACCAACATAATAATACACGCGCTGAATAATGTTATCAAGAAGAAGATTGATGATCTTTCAATGTTATGTCCCGTTCAGTAAGATATATCAAAATTCACCAGATTTTTGTGTTATAATGTTTATAGAGGACATACTAATCCATTGGACCTGACATGTATATGCGCTAGATAGCTAGTGAATAATGGATATATCCGACCCTCGCATGAGGAGAGCGCTCAAATGTGACTTCCGTCTTCGGCGATTTGTGTAAAAGTCTATCTCTTCGTATAAATGTTGCATTGGATGCCCAAATAGTAGTAAGAACTATGATACATTGTGCTTGAACCATAGGTAATGCGAAAAATACATACAAACAAGAAAGAATGAGCATTATGAGCATCACCAGATATTGAGCGTAAACCTAGAATTTCCAAATATGATGCAAGATGCGAGTGATGCATCACCGGCTTCGAGGGATTAATTGTGATGCTAATTTATTGGAATTGACTTGAACTCTTGATTATCCTGATTAACTATTATAGAATAAGAAGAATGTTCAAAATTTTGATCAAATTTTGTTTGATGTGATAACTGACAGTCTGCTTAAATTATGAAAGCTTCATTACCTACCAAACTCCTGGGACTAGTACCTGTAGGTATTTCTGACATGCATAGCTATGTGATAGAAAAACAGAAATACTGTTTCAATATTTGTTTTTTTTCTAATACTAATATCTTGAAAACTGCTGTCTGGTTGTAGGTACATACTGCAGGCGATTTTGTTGTTGAATTGCCTATGGGAATATTTGTATTAAACTGTGATAAAGAATGCTAAATTTTGTGTAAGACCCAATACCTAACTAGAGTTAATTTTCATCATTCTATCCAATATACAAGGAAGCGGAGTCCAGTATATTATAAAATTGATGTAGGTATTTGACAATAACTGGCGTGACTGTATATCCGATGAATACAGAACCGAATGTGTAAATACCAAAATTTCTTTAGCATGTGATATAATATAGGTACTTAAAGATGTAGGCACCAGTGGCGGCTCGTGAACTTTTTGAGAGAAGAGGCTGGACATAAAACGTTTTTGTAAAAATATACTATATTCAGTCAATTAATTTAACCTTCGCGCAGCGACCGTACCAGCTACTTCAGTGACAAAATTAATTGTTACCCAGCAAGAACCAACGTGGAGGTATAGAGTTTCTCTTGCCCACAATTTTTTTTTCGTTCGGTTTTTTGTTTTTTATTTTTTTGGACTTTTAATTTTTTTCTTTTTCTTTGGAATTTTTCATATATTTTTTTTTTATTAATTTTATCAACTTTTTTATATATTAACGACATTCTACGGTCTTTAATTTGCGAAAAATGATCATTATTATTATCATAAAATGTATCATTATGTTTTAAGTGTTTTACTAAATCTTTTTCAATAGATATTAAACTAACATTGTATAAACGATTTTGGCCCATTGTATTTCGCATGTATGTTTTAATTCGTTTGAGAGTAGAAAATGATCTCTCCACCGATGCCGACGTGACAGGAATGGTGACTGTCAAACAAAGTAGTTTATAAAACTGAGGTAACACTTGTTGCAAATCATTATCTATCATATATTTTATCATATCCGGCGTGACTGTCGTACTGGCCTAAAATATCTTTATCCGAGTATATAACGCGTAATTCATTGTGCAGCGCTATTTTATCAAAAAAATTATATTTTAGAACTAAGTTATCTGAAAGTGTATTGAGAAACTCTTTTGAAAAAGATTCGAAAAATCTTCTATTCGTCAAATCGAAAAACTTCAATTCATGTAAATCGGAAAATCGAATCTCAATATTTGACCTTTAATAGTATCTACAATTTCATAAAAAAGTTGTTTATAATGTAGTTTCTTGTCTACCAAATTATAGGTTTTCCTCCTTTTCACGGGAGAAGCCTCATCAGTTGAATAATTTCCAAATAAAATATTAAAATTAAATTCTGTATAACGGAAACTTGAAATGTTATCAATGAGATGTTTTAAACGATCTCTTCAATAAATTATATTACTGAATTTATGTTGTAAAATTTGAAAAATAAGATCAGTTTGTTCAAATATTAATTTAAAAGTATCAAAAAAAACAAAAATTCTTCATTTTCTAAATAAGATTTTAAACCAACAGCAGCATTTAATGAAACCTGATCTCTTGAAAAGTCATCACTGTTCAATATAAAATCAAATGTTTCAATTAATTTGTCTTTATTTTTATGGATGGTAAACTAAACATTGCACGTGATGTAAAATTCCATCGAGTTCGAGCATTACAGGGAATTCTGTTTCCTATGTTATTTAAAACTTACGTTCGTTTGTTTGAAGACCGTTTAAATGTCCCGCCATTACAGATGCCGTCGTAAGTCTGATTTATTCGCAAAGTCGAATCGTTGAAATGTTTCCATTAAAAAATTGAATAAATTGACCGCTGTTCTTCCCGAACTACCATCGTAGAACCCTAAAAATCTTTCCACTAGTTGTCCATTTTTACAATTAATAATTTACCGAACAGACGAATTCTAATCTGACCTTTTTTCGCGTGGTATCACTCAACCATTATACCCGCATAAAACAAAACAAGCACTGACGCAAGACGCAACACGCATGTGTCGTATTCCGTACCACACCGACTGTACTCGTACTGAACTTAAAGGCGGGCGGCAGGCTAGCCTCCAGAGGATGTTGCCGTTTTCGCTGTTTCACGCTATTTGGCGATTGACTGGTCGGAAAAACGGCAACTGTGTTGAACAAACAACACATGCTCAGCGTTCGAGATATATAGAGAGTCCAGCCTCAGGGCACTGTTGCCAGATCAAAAATAACTACTGAGAACGGGGAATTAATTGTAAAATTTAAAAAATTATTAGAGAAACAGGAAATAAAATGAAGAATGATCAACAAGATAAATTTGTGAGGAGGCTGAGCCTCCTTAGCCTCCTTCGAGGAGCCGCCACTGGTAGGCACCTATTCATTTGCTTCCTTATAGTATATTTCACATTGCCAAAAGACAACACGATACATAGGTAGGTACCTACCTACATCGAGAGATAAAGAAGAGAAGTCGATTTTCCATTTCGTCTCTCTTTCCCTTTTGCTGTTTCTCTACTCCGGCCACACAGGTGAAATAGATGTGTTAACGGTAGGATGGGTTTGAAAAGAGAAGATTGATTCTTAGAACTAATTCGCCTGTCAATTGTATACGATTTGCACTTGGTATATCAGGTACCTTACCTATGTACCTACATATCCTATAGAATAAATTCAAGATCATCAATAACATTTCATTTGCCGACTCATAATTCTAACATTCTAGTCATATCGCCAAAATATCTTATGTGTAGTAACATTGATAAAATAAACCAAAATTGTTGTATTTTCAAATCCACCTTGGAAGGAATCAGTTGTCAGCTATTGAATTGCAATTCAAAACTAAATAGGTTGTGAGTCTATTGGTAATGTAAATAGGTAGTTTATTATTATCTTATTGTCATATAACTTGGATATTATTTTCTGTTTAGCATTATAGATTATTATATCATTATTATTATTATTACATACTTTTTGGATACTGAGCGACAGGACATTCTGGATTGGGATTTATAATGCTCCCAAATGTTATCGTATGTAAATGCTCGAAGATGGGAAACTACGTCAGCTTGCATAGGTTAGGTACTACCTAACTATTAAGTTTGAAAAGGGAAGAAAAATGAAACTTTACGTTTTAGAAGTAGATTCCTAATTCCTTCTGAATCTGTAAGGACGCATTCTCAAATCCAGAATAATTTGGATATTTACCTAATTAACTTCAGTACCGAAGTATGGAATTAAATTGGAAAAGATATTGTAGAATTATTTTTTCACCTATACCAGTTACTTAAGATTTTCATAGTTGGACATCGCAATATTGAGGCTATATCGGTACCTACACGTAAAAGAGTTCCATCATAATGATAAGACTTTCTGTTGTCATATTCCACGCAACATCATTTCATTTATGTTATTTGATTCTAATAAAGATTCTTGACCCAGGTATGAATTATATATAAATTCTCGGGAAATAGGTTACATTAACACTTATGCTTTATATTTTTGTCTTTACGTTCGTTTGGGTCTCACGACCATCATCAGAAGACTTATTATTTCAATAACCTGATTACTCAAAACTAATTGTATTAACACAAAGCGTCCTTATCGCACCAATTTCATTAAAAATGCCAACTTCGCCGAAACAAACAGACACACGAAATCGAAATTGCAACACAACAATGTTATAAGTATAAAATATATCAAGAATCTACTATTTAGTAGAATTCTCAAAAAATACGTTCACATGTCATCAAAGTCTATGAACGACTAACAAACGAGACGAGTTCAAGTATTTACTTTCGAACCAGACGTCACGATTTATTAGGTAATAAAAGAAGGTCTGGTCTCTGGAATATACTTTTCACATTCTACCTAAAATATACTCTTAACATTATAAGTACGCATGTAGGAATTTGCAAGAATATATTATAATTAAGTTAGTATAAATATGACTTAGTGTCTGAACGTCCGTCCCATGATTTACAGATTTGAAGTCACGTTTCATGTGAATCATCTCCAGAATAGATCTTCTATAATAATTGGTTTCCTTAGTTAAAATATTAGCATTTTTGTAATCGAATTCATGGTTATAATCAAAGCAATGTTTAGCAAGGGCGGTGGAACTTCCTAAGTTTTTGTTTCTCGTGCTATAGGTACTTATGGCCATACATTCTTTTTTGTAAATATTGTTTAGAGATTTCAGTATAAGTCTCATCACAATCTAAGCAATTTAATTTGTATACTTTAGGTACCTAAAGATAAACAAACCCACACAGTATAACCATCAATTCGATTACAAAAATGTTAATATTTTCATTAAGGAAACCAATTATTATAAGAGATCTATTCTGGAGATGATTCACATGAAACGTGACTCGAAATCTGTAAATCATAGGACTGACGTTTAGACTCTGAGTCATATTTATACTAACTTAATTAATAAATATTCTTGCAAATCCCTACATGCGTACCTACTTATAATGTCAAAAGTATATTTCAGAGACCAGACCTTCTTTCATTACCTAATAAATCGGGTTCGAAAGTAAATGCTAGAACTCCTCTCGTTTGTTAGTCGTTCATAGACTTTGATGACATGTGTACGTATTTCTTGAGAATTCTACTAAACAGTGGATTCTTGATATATTATACTTATAACATTGTTGTGTTACAATTTCGATTTCGTGTTTCTGTTCGTTTCGGCGACGTTGGCATTTTAAATGAAATTAGTGCGATCAGGACGCTTTGTATTAATACAATTAGTCTTATGTAATCAGGTTATTGAAATAATGAGTCTTCTGATGATGGTCGTGAGATCGAAACGTACGTAAAGACGAAAATATAAAGCATAAGTGTTGAATGTTGATGTGACCTATTTCCCGAGAATTTATGTATAAGTTATTTGATTCTGAAACGACAAGGGTGTCTCAGATTTTAATCGCGAAAATTTGATAGACGATAGAAAATTTGATTTTGAGAAAAAATTCCTAATAACATATATGCACAGACGATTAGTTTTTGAGATACAGGGTGTTGAAATTGATACAAAAATTTCGTTTTTTGCGAATATCTCCGGAACCGTTTATCGTACAGAAAACAGCTTTTGCAAGCATTTTCTACTTATAGTAAGCTATTTTCAATGTGAAATTTTTTTTTTAGTCATAATTGGTGAAGATTTTGAAAGGGTAGTTGGTGTTTTCCTCCCCAACTTCTACGCCACTAAGAAAAGTATGGTTTTGAGACAACCGTTTGAACCGCCAATGTTTTCTACACAAAAAAGGTACTACTGGTCATAAGCTCTAAAGATGACCGTTATCGAGAAAAATCAACTTTTATTTTGAAAAACATGGTCATCATGATTTGAGTGTTTATAACATGAAAAACAATAGGGAACTGAAAACGATTTTTGTCAGAATTTAACGTTCCGTTTCTTAGTTGTCGTGGGGACAAAGTTCGGGACGGATTTTACAAAGTTGCTAAAATTCGATAACAAATACTATGGTGTAGGAACTCCTGCTTTGGGACTTTTTCTAGCAACTTTAGGAATAGCTTGAATAAATATGCAATATACTTCCTGACTTCGTCGCGAAATGTATAATAATCACTACTGTGGTGTTAGTATTGTTACACTTCATGATCACGATTGTTGCAATAGGTAACTCTACAACTTCTTCAAATGGTGACATAACAGTAAATACCGCTTCGGTGTTCCACACCATTCAGGAATACAAAGAAATGTGGGTTTTTATAACAGACTGGTGTCTCAAAGTTTAAGTTAATACAATCTAAGTGAAATATATAACATTATACGCTCGACTGTACGACTGTTACACACACAATTGTGTAAAATAAAGAACTTGAATGAAAATTGAAAGATGTAACGAAGAATTTTATACAATCACAATTACACAATTAAGAAAAAATGATCAACTTTTTCCAATTAAACCTGCCAATTACCAGCTGGGAAGGTCGATTTTGGACAGTTTTACTTCAGAATCTTAATCAGCGACCCCAAAAACCCTCGAGTGATTTTTCCTGGCTATTTTTGATGAAATTTAAAAAAATGGTCACTTTGTCCAATTAAAGTGGCCAATTACCAGCTGGGGAGTTCGATTTTGGCCAACCTAAGTTCAGAATCGTAATCAGCGACCCCGGAAACCCCCGACTAAATTTTCCCAATAATTAGCCAGAAAATTAGTCAATTTTGTGTTTAAGAAAATAATAACAAATTTACACAAAAAACTAACCGGTAAGCTTCTTTCTAGGCGTCATTCCGAATCGAATGCACTTTGTTTCATCAAAATCGGTCCATATCAAAAGATTTTCGTAATGAAATACCTATTTGACTCAACTAAATATACTCGTATAACAATAACGGCTGAAAATGACATGCTTCAAGGTGCTATTTTCTTATTGGCTATCTCAGATAACGGTGTGCAATATCGGCAAACTCTGTCAAATCGAGTGCAGATTTCGTGGACCCATCTAAAACATCTTACACATACAAGCCGGACACACTCGAGACGTTTTATGTCCAAAAATTTCCGTTGCAAGTTGGACAAACATCTGACTTATTACAAACTCGATTTCTGAATCATCGCTTTCATTCGTTCTGTTTCGGTGTACGATGAACTGGAGCTGTGATTCTTTTGCATTGAAATAGATGGGTTCTTTTGGAAGACTTTCTGGATCTTTTTTCTTTTTGCGTTAATTTCTTTATTTTTTCTTCCTTCTTTTTTGAAAGTAATGGTCTCGGATGAAATTAGTACTTCAAAATTTTGTTTTCGGTGAACTCTATAGTTACTTGGTCTTGGTTCCATGCGATTGTAATGGGTTGCGTTACGAGATTGTATAGAACTTGGTAATGAACAGATTAGATTTCTTTTCGGCTAGGAAACTTGTCATATGATTAATTAAAGACATCTGCCCGGTCAATAAAACATCGATTATTGAAACTAGCATTCATTATGTATGATGTCGCTAATATCGCGAAGTGGGGCAGGTTTGATAACGGAAGTCGAAGAGAACTCATTGTGGTGTTAACCTTTAACTGGGTAAGTCGAGATTTCATAATTCATTGACTTTATATACATTTTCTTAATTTTTGCTTCCGAAAAATGATTCATATCAGGCTACTTATAATTTGATTTGAATTTGTAATTAAACTTCTGGATGTTCAGTACCTGAATGTGATAATATTTCGGTGGATGTTTCGCTCGACTCACCTAGGGTCACCCGATCATTTTGCGGCTAGCATAATTCAGAGATAATCATTTCCATCACAGCATTGATTGTTGTAATTTTTGTATGTGGACAATCTATCGGAACGTAGGCAGATTTATATGATAATATTTCTTTATTCCTTGTGTGTTTAATTCCGCAATGGCACATGTTAGTTTTGAGTGATTCGTTTGAATCGCCATTTTGTAAATCTGATACAAAGTATACAGAGCTGTCTTTGACTGTAACGTGCTATAAATAGTATTATGGATTATCACAAGGTATTATTCAATTATTGCTTATTGAATTTTTAATTATCAGGACTGCTGCGTTCGCGTGGTTGTAGAGTAGAGTACAACATCAATTTAAGATGCAAGTCAATTCAAGTTTTCAGATTTGTGCTAACTAGCAAATTCCAACATTTTGATTGTTTCCTTTCGATCACAATTTGATTAATTTGCTTTCAGATACAATTTGAGAATTATTCTTCCAAGTTACATTTTTTCAGTATTATTAATTCAGTCACATGTTAACTATTTGCTAATTTTAAGTATCAATTGTAATCGTTTAATTCTTTCAGATTAAATTAAATTTTTGCCTAAATTGAAATCTCTTCAAGATTTCAATTTTGTAATAGTGTTTTTACAATTTGGGAAGATAACATAATCGGTTGTGGAATCACCTGGTTTTTCCAACTGGCAGTGTTGCTTGTCCCTTTGATCTTGAGTCAGGTAGGTACTGTTCGTTCTTTGAAATTACAGGGTTTGAACGTCTGAGGTTCCTCACCCCTTCACTCCAAGACGGTTTAGTGATTTTCCTGACAGGACCGGCTTCCAGTTCCTACGAGTTCCAAGGAGGGTAACATTTTCTTGTTTGAATGACCATATTTTCATTCTCTGATTTTGTTGTTCACCGAAGTTGTGTTTCACTAATTTTTATAGAACCATTCGAGGTCTACTTTAGTTCCTCTTATTTGATTATTCTTTCTTTCCAATTGAAAAAATTGATTTAATTTTATAATTGTTGACTTCAAATTCACTTTATGTTACAAATTGATTTAATCTTATAATTGTTTTCCTCAAATTCAATATTATTTAGGTTATGAATTGGTACTCTATAATAATTGTATTTTAAATTGTTTTATAACCCAAATTCCATATGAAATGAATCAAATTGTTAAATTGAACTTGTATTGTTTTTCTGAATTTCCATCAACTAATAAACCTTCTCGTAGTGCTTGTATTCTGGACTGTGGATTCATTTATTTTTATAGTTTTTTTTAAGCAATTGGCGCTCAGGCAATTCACCAGTCTAGAATAACAAGGCACGTTTCACTACGAGCCCTGAGATTAATTCATTCAAATTGAGCTAGTTGGGCCCATTAAAACCGACCCAAAGCGGGTCCGTTTCACGATGAATGGATTTCCGTTTTCACGATCGTTATAGCTGCAATAACATCTTGTCTGTGAACATCTGGAAAGTTGTCATTCCTATTTTGCTCCTCGTTGAGATTTTCTTCTGGATGATGATCTTGTGGAACGGTTCCTTCCAATTCGAAATATTTAGCACTTATTGTCTTGTCATTTCCTTAACTCTGGCGGTGGACAGTCCTTGAGCATTGCGTATTGCCAGCTTAGGATGTCTTTCCATAAATTACAGAAACCAGTCTTGTCTTGCCATTTTTTTCTCATTATTGAAAGTACGGGAAATATATTGTTGGCTGACAAAAGAATACGCACGAGTTGATAAAGCAAAATCGTGCGATGCCATGTTCACTATGTATCTGGATAAACTAGTTTCTTGTGTTCAAAATTATGGCAGCTTTTCCGGACTAGGGGAACTTTATTCAAAATTCCTGATTCCTTTTTTCTCATTAAAGTCCAAACCGCAACTTTATAAATTCGACTTATTTCTCGAACTGACCCTGTACCATTGAGGATATACCTAACTGCATTCTGAAGGGCTTCTTCTGACCACTGGCCTCTTAAATTTCTTCGGGCATAAGAACGTAACATTGTATCATTCTGAAATAATAAAAATTCTATGGAGTATTCGATCCATTACGTCGAGAAAATACGTGGTGTAATATGCCGCACTACCATTTTATGATGCATATTAGACCAAAGTACGACAGATTAATTGCAAGTAAAAATCAGGAACCCGAGTAAACGTAGTGAACGCTACATTTGGCAAAAGTTAGGTTAAGAGTCTTATTAAGCCCTACTAATGATATTTGAATCTGATCATTGATACTTGAGTCAATAAACTCTTACCAAATTCAGTTAAAAACAATGTTTCTGAGGCTTACCTACGTATCGGTTTTATGGCCCAATCCACAGAATTAAAAAAAAACAACTATGCGTTCTGCTTCGTACAAGTGATAAGGGGTGCTGCTGCGGCGGCGTCAACCTTCTGTCCTAGGCACTTAGGCAGAAGCGGAGTGCGGAGTGAGGCGTCTTACCCGACCCGGCATATTTCCCCGCTTAACTCTATGGTATTTTGATAATTTTGATAATGTTGAAATAAACGTATTATATTGTATGAAACTTTCATATTGTAATTCATTTAAATGAATTAAAAAAAGTAAATATCTTTATTATATTTGATTGTAACAATAAAACTAAGGCTTATTCCGTTAACCATCACTGAATCTATTTAATAGACATTGATTGCAATTTATGACTTAAAATGTTGATTTTGGAACCATATGAATGTTTCAAATATATAAATTCATCAAGCTCGAAATAGCTATCGAAGTCTATTCAAATAATTCAGTGTCAGTTAACGGAGTAACCTTTAGTTTTATTATCCTTCTAAGTAGATATATGTCAAATTTCGCGGTATCTTTCAATTCAAAAGTCGCGCCAAAGCGAATTCCTGATGTAATTTTGTCAGCTCACAATCAGATGGAGCCGTGAGCGTGTTTCTGTGGTCTAATACGAGGCTTTCGCTTCCCTTTATAGTCTATAATAGAGAACACCAAGCGTGAAGACTGTATCTAATCGTGGAGGGTGGTGGTCGCTAGTATTCACTGGAAAATTCAAAAATGGACCCACGATTTGATGTAGTGAACAATAAATATACTTCCTTCTATGTCAAAATATGGGAATTTTTCATTAATTATTCCCCCAGCTAATAACTACATGAATATTGGGTTATAAAACGATAAAAAGATGAAATGCATCAATTTAGATATTGGAGTGATTATTCGAATAGTTTTATTCGATCATATTATTTTTGGTTTTGTATAAAGTTTCAGATTCCATATGAATGATTTGTTTATTCGGTGGAATTTTTTCTTATTCCAATAGAAAATAGAAATATTGTGTCAATATGTCATTCATTATCATCAACTTTACTGTCAAAGTTATTGTCTAAGCTGGCCAAAGATGCTGAACAATTTAGATGTTTCATTCAAATGATTTTGTGGTGGAAGAAACTAAGCATGCGAATGATAATAATTGATGTACAATTGCGATGTTGGTCATTCGATAAGAATTGAGTGCTCATTCATTATTTATCATTCGAAAGATGCCATCATTAGATATTTCATAAGGGAAATATTGATAGAAATAGAACAGAAAACTGCTGACCAATAACTATCCATATAATAATAAGATTCTTGACCCAGTATGAATTATATATAAAAATTCTCGGGAAATAGGTCACATTAACACTTTGTTTTAAATATTCGTCTTTACGTACGTTTCGGTTTCACGACCATCATCAGAAGACTCACTATGTCTAAAAAAGAGTTTATTAAAACTAATTATAGCACAAGCGTCCAAATCGCACAATTTAACTTCAATCAAAAGAACTCACGCCGTCGAAACGAACAGAACTACGAATAATCGAAATTGTATCGTCAGTATTGAAGCATAAAGAATTTTTTTGTAGTAAGAATCCCCTATTCAGTAATATTATTAACATATAAGAGTGCATATTGGTATTCTCACAACAACTGATAAGAACGAAGTTATTTGTCGAGTATCTACTTTCGAAACCAGATGTGTATGATTTATGAGTAGGTACAGACCTGTCCTGAACAATTACTATTACGCATTCTTCCTAAAAACATTTCCAACAATTATAAAGACGTATGTAAGAATTTGCAAGAGATTATTTGATCAAATTAGTATAAATATGACTTAGATTTTGTGTGTCTACCCTATGATTTACAGATTTGGGATCCCGTTTTATGTGAATCATCTCCAGGATAGATCTTTTATAATAATTGGTTTCCTTAGTTAAGATATTAACATTTTTGTAATCAAATTGATGGTTATAATCAAAGCAGTGCTTAGCAAGGGCGGTGGAATTTTCTAAGTTGTTATTTCTTGTGCTATATTTATGGCCGTACATTCTTTTTTGTAAATATTGTTTAGAGATTCCAGTATAGGTTCCATCACAATCTAAACAATTCAATGTATACACTGTGTGGGTTTTGTTTATCTTTGGGTATTACAGGTTTTAGATTTGAGAAATATTCCCCAACACAGTTAGTAGGTTTATGCGCAACATTTATATCATACTTTTTCAAACATTTTTTGATTTTCTCTGAGGTCTCCGGAATGTAAGGTAGAGTTATAAAATTGTCTGTATTACCTTTTATGTTATTTTTATAGGACGAACCATTATAGATTTTGTTTATTCTTTCTTTAATGATAGGATTGAAAAAAGTTTTTGGGTAGCCATTCAATTCTAGTGTATTACGAACAATTTTTAAATTTTTGGGGCGGTGATCTGCGTGGGACAATTTTATCGCGCGATCTGTAAGGCTGTTTATGACACTTTTTTTATAACAAGCTGGTGCAACGAAATTGAAGTGAAGGTAAGACCATACTTCTTTAGTAAACCAAGAGGTTTTTATTTTTTCATCTGCATCATGCCTAATGTTCATATCTAGGAAATTTATGTTATTGTTTAATTCTATTTCACAAGTGAATTGAAGTTTACAGTGGAAATTGTTAAATTTATCAATTACATATTGAATTTTATCGTTGGGAACACACATAAGGCAATCATCTACATACCATTTGAAGAATACAGGCCGGAAATCTGATGAACTCATAACAGATTCCTCTAGGCACTCCATCACGAGGTTAGCAATGGTAGCTGAAAAAGGAGATCTCATTGCTGTGCCGAATATTTGTCCAAGAAATTGCTCACCATACTGAAAGTATGTGCATTCTAAACAAAATTTTACAGTATTTATAAATTCCGATTGATCTAGAGATGCGTTTTTTGATGCTATCCAATGCCAAAACAACAGGTATATTTGTAAATAAAGAAACAACGTCCAAGGAAATCAGTCAACTATTCATATAAGAAGATGCTATTATTTTATAGTGATTTCCTCATAAATTCTTAGAAATCAAGATGTCTCCAGAGTTGCTTCATTTTAAGAAGCTGGCTCTTTCAGCTTCAGATGAGAAATGAAGCATCTCTACTTATATCCTTCAGTCAAAATTTTGTGAATGTATTTTAATTTTAAATTCTTATCAAAAACTAGGTAGTCACTTTTATTATCTTGGAATAATATTTATTGCCATTCAAATTGCACCTCCCATCGTGAATGTCAATGCAGGCTGTCATAAGAAACAAGGATAATTGTATTATTAGTGGTTAGACGGCGGCACAGTTACTGGCAACGCCAATAATTATATAATTGATATCATCTTAATAAGCCGATACGGGTTTGACTAAATTACACCTAATGTGACATGCGAATATTGAAACTAATTCAAGTAATGCTGCAATTATTCATTGAAATCATATCATGCAAATGACAATTTACTAAAATATAAATAACGTCGTCGTGTAAGAGGAAACACCACATACGGCAGAATATATTGCAACTGTTTCGTTTCGAAAACTTAAGATAAGTGGTGGATGTAACTGGTTATTCGTTAATAACGAAAATTCTTTAGCTCAATGTTTTCAACGTAAGACCACAGTATGCGTGGTAAGAGTCAATCATTTGCCGCGTTTAAATGGCAAAAATATTATAATTTATAATAAATACTAAATGATTCTCTAATGAAATTAAAAACCGCTGCAGGACATCCCCCATGGAAGTTATTACTGAAATTATTCGTACAGGTGCTTGATGTAAGTGGTTTATCAAATGTAATGCAATTCTTCAATAGAGTGTTAACGATGGCTTTGGTTCTTTGGGTCTATTTCAGAAAACAAAAAGTTATAACGCACCATCACAGAAATGCAAACACTTCCGAATATCATCAGAGCTTGGAGAATTCATTCATCAAATTTATCATATACCAATAATTCTTAGAAATATAGTTTATGCATAGGGAAAACGAGGGAATCGAGAAAATATTTTCTAGAGATTTCAAAAAATTTTAAAAATAATTGTATAACATATTCCCTCATATCCCTACAATGCATGCTTCTTTGTTTGGCACAAAATTTGACTATATCAATATTCAAAAATAGTACAAAAATTCTCAATGACATATCTATATCTATCTTTTATTCTGAGACATTTCTTTATTCCATATATGCAACATCATGCTGAACTATCATTTTATGATATCTTATTAAAAATCAGCGAACACGTTAACAAAATTTTTTTATGAAAATTAACAAAAGCATTGTTTAGGATGTTGCTCTACTTAGGAAAATGTTCAATATTGTCTGTTTTTATGTAGATACTTCGCTGGAACTGTAATTGAACTGGATGGCCTTTCTTATTTGAAAACGTTTCGCACAAAGACAATCATCAATTCCCTACTATACATTTTCCAGTGACATTCTGTTATTTGAATTTGTACTTTTTATTTTCTCACTTCTTCTGTAGAAAAGCCACGTGTTGCCGATGATAATATCAACCAGGTGGTAAAATATCCTAAAATAAACGCTGTTAACCTCAAGTGAGAAATAACGTCATGGCTCAAGGTCAACCATGGTTGTCAGGTTGAGCAGCTATTCAATGTTTTTGAATACAACTAACAATTTGATGCGCTAAATTGAGGAGTTCTTTACATATTGAGTATATCAAACAATACAAATTATTTGTAATTTTGAATGTAATTCACAAACTGTTGTAGTGTTTACCAAATGTATGAAGAAAAAAACCTACTAGCTGGTTCTGCTTTCATCGAATCCAAATTCAACATATTTTGATGATAAATGACGGCAAAAGTGAGTAGTTTTCAGAAGATTCTCTGTTTTGTAAACAGAAATAGGATACAACTAGGATATTTTTTTCTATTAATTCGAATCATCAGAATTGTTGCAAGTCTCCACTACAAACCAGTTAACACAAGATGTTCTGATGAGACAATATTATGCAATTTAACGATCTGGTCTCTTTACAACAATGTGATAATTCAGAAATGCCGCTGCTATATAACCAACTCATTCGCGAAGTTTAACTGACAGATAAAATTGTTTTGACGATTTAAGGTTGACGGAAATAAAATAGGAGTTCAATACTGCATTGAATCATACGAATCTTGAACAACGAATTTTTCAATGGAAGATTTGATAATTGAAATTTCTCAATGTGATTGTTCATTGAGGTTAGAAATAATACTTTTTTTCGGTTGATATGGTATTGATCCAGAACTAGCGGTGATATGTAACGATGCACATATTATTATCTTCTTTGTGAGTTCCTCGTCCTTGATTTTCTTTATGGTTAACATATCGATGATTGAAAAATTGGGTTTTCTATTATCGCATAGATTTACTTTACAGATTATGAGCAGATTGGTTGATGATGTAATGTTGGGGAAAAAATCATATAAAGGTCAGTACCAAGTTGGATATTTTATGAACTGAACATTTACAGTGCAACGTGATATCTGTATTTGTCATCTTAGACGTAAAGCTCCACAACTCAATCAATAAAGCGTAAATAAATATCAAATCCTATATATTGAGGTTGGTGGAGCTTCGGTGGGATTGCACGACCATTACAACTAAGTAATCACTGTTTTAGATGGTTGCAGTTCATACCACTAGTTTAACGACTGGCATTAAATTTGTTATCGTAACTTCCTAGAAAATGCCTGTAGGAAATTCTATGCTTCATGTTCCACTTCCAGTTAGAAAATTATAAGATTAGAATAATTACCATTTTCTATGTTTCTAATATTTTCTGTGGACATCTTGTCGAGAATCTAAACTTCCCACACATCACGCCAGGACAGTAAAAACTAATAATAACGGAAGTTTTCATCGACTTTGTAAATTCTATAATATACTGGCACTGTGAGCGAGAAAACAAAATTTCTCACATTGGAGGCAATATTTTAGACTTACAGTATTGTAGTTTTTCAGCGTTGAACTGACGGCTCAGTACTAGGTTAAGAATTGTGATTTTCAAGATCTATTCCTGCAGGAATCAAATTATCAAAATAAAGGTAACACAACATTCCTCTATATCTCCAAAAATTTCATCTATCTAGTATTAATAAGTGATACTGCATATACCAAAACATAATCTTTCAAAACCGTATGCCAAATTGAGTTTGAAGCGTACCGTATTCAGAGGACTTCTGATCTAAGACAATCTGTCAAAATCCGGAAGGCTTATCAAAAGAACAGTAAAAACTTTTTCCCTCGGTAGCTCTGACAATATTTCATCAGTATTAGGAATGTTATATTTTGGAATAACAATAGCCAGCCTCATGTAGGGTTTTAGAATGTAACAAACCGCAAATCTGTTATGTAAAAAAAAATGAACATTGAGTGGGTTGTGGGCGATTGAGGGCCTCAGCAGATTTTAATGGTAGGTAACATTTTTGGTTTGCGGAAATGCGCTGTTGTCAGGTTGGTCACTTCGGATTACTGGAAATTTGATATGCAGATAAGCTGTTTAATCAGCCATAACATTGTAATCTTACGGAAATTTGTTGTTACCAAGCTATGGGCGCTTTAAATCGTTGTGAAGAGATTCATGGAAATTTTGGCAGCAAAGCATCAATGTAAATCCTTGTCTCAATCAATTCGTGTAATTTGCATTTTCAGAAAATGTGCTGTTGCTAAATTTACAACTGTAAATCATTGGGAGTCAGATGAGTGTATATTTCAGAAATTGTAATGTATTTGACGAAATAAATGATACTGCATTCTTGTTTTATAGTTGTTTGATGATACATCATAACTTTTTTTTTTAACAAATACGGAAAACTTCATATTCTAAGCGGATTGTGGAATGTAACGCCTCGAGATATAATTTTTTTTTTCATCGCTACCACAAGTTCTCCTAAGGTATCTGTTGAAGTTTGTACCAAGGTTTTGCAGGGCGCCAAAATGATTGTACCCTCTGTGAGTGTATTACATCTTCCGCTGAAATGTTCCGAACTATTCATGCCCATAGCACCCAGAGTTCTTCTATCGCTCGTCCTCTTTCATATTTTCGGCGTTCGAACTTGACCTTACCGATATCAACGTTATTATGTTTTACGGATATATATGCCTGCACCTGAACCATTACATTACTCAAACTCCGCCAAATTTCCCAGTGTTAGATTGCATTTTTGAAAATACTTCTGATACTATTTCCCGGCGTAATTTAATCCTTGCCAAATTTTTTGGTAAAAAAGCAGCAGTTCATTGTTTTAATCAAATGTGGAGCATTCAATCATGGTTCGATCATATGATTTATTGATGGCAAAATCACAGAGTAATCTGAAAAATTAGATCACACACAAGACATGCGAGCGTGCTCATTTCTGTTACTACTTTGTCTATTTTTATTTTATCAATTTCATTAACGAACGGCGCTGCGTCCACTGCAGTTTGATAACCTTATTTCTTGGTGAATGCCTTTCACTCGTGATTTGGCGAACTAAGTGCCGATTGCCTCCGAGATGTCGTAGTAGGTAGTATCAACCTTCCGCTTAGGTCGAATTTGTATACATTTTTGGTAATCTGTTCGCATTCCAAATATACCAGGTTGTGGTTATTTCTTCAAAACTTCGGTGCATTTCGAATGGAATAGGGTACGTCCGGGAGAGATGGTCGTCCAGGTTAGACGACTCACTAAAATACCTTCGTTAGTTTCCACAATCACGCCCCAGTCCATGGTGACCAATGACAGTGACGAGTGATTCAGAACAAAGCACGAAGTTATCGGTCTTTAGAGCAACAAATAGTTAACTTTTTAGTGATATAAATCAATGTCAGAAATTGCATCTGCGGCAACTGCATAAAATAGATTTTTGTCTATACTATGTATTTGTAGTCCATACGTTATTGTTGTTTTCGTTCACGGAAAAATTAGGCGGGCCATCTATTCCTAATGTTTGAGTGAGATCCGGGATATCTGGGGCACTTATCACATTACCGGAACATAACTTGCCTAGTACTTCACAAATCAATGCCGAAAAAACTGCACTAGAAGAAACGTCTGGTACGATGTTCATAAAATGAACTCGGTGCCTTATACATCAGCACCTTTTCTTGACAATAATTTAATGTTGATCGAACGAGAAGGCGAAGTTAACACTTTAACATCCATAGTGGAAATATTGAACAGCGATGAAGTATAGAGGTTAGGAATGTAAAAAAAGTGGGAGCAGTATGTTTAAGGATCTAAAAGTACCTAACAAAAACAGAAAAAGAACAAATCATTCAAAAATCCAATAACAGTATTAAATACGAGAATTATACTGAATGCTTAGGATGTGGAGAACCGTAATAGCACATTGAAGCAGGATGACTGGATTGATTGTATTAGATGCGGAAACTGGTTCCAAGAAGGTTGTTCAAATGCTTGTATGATTATCGTGGTGAAGTATTGTGTAAAAAATAACTGTCAAACTAAAGGTTCTGAATAACCAATATTGTTACCCAAGTCATCTCATCCGGACGGAATAAGTCATCTTACCCGGACACTCCACTTTGGTGGGCAAATTTCTATGTTTGTATAGGGTAACTCGTCAACTACAGGAGATGTAAAAAATGGAAGTCACATTCTCAATCTCTTTTTTTGAGACAAATTTAATGGCGGAAACGTCTGTTGTTTTCGAATTATGAGCAAAAGTTCGATTTTTCGACTTTTCAGGATATCGTGGTTGTTTTTTTCTGCATAATCCGATGACGTCACAGAAAATTCGAGAAAAGGTACAATTTCGAGTAATGGCCTAAGCTTGTATTTTTTCAAATGGAAATCATATAGCTTTTGTTTATAACTCGAAAACAAAAAACGATACAAATTTTTGTTCCCTCCTGTGAATTTGTCTCAAAAATGAGATTGAGAATGTGACTTCCACCGTCTCCTATAGTTGCTGAGTTACGTTATACAAACATCCAAATTTGCTCAGCCTGTACATAAAATATTCTTTTGTTTTAGAGAAAAAGTTTTGGGTTTTCATTTGTTTCATTCTCAAGATCATATTGTTACTTTTGTTACCTATATGAATAACAAATTTCAGTTGGATAGTAGGTACTCTAAATTAAAATTTCCTGATTTAGTTTTAAGGAGGGGATCATTCCTCCCGGAATTTCGTTATATCAGGTCGTGAGTCGTTTGTAAAACAGTCAAAACTGACAGATAACTTGTTTCCATGGAGATACACATGCCGACGAACTCTAAATTTATACTATGTGGGCTGTAGGACAAGCGATAGTTTTGTTTATTTGTGATTGAAAAAGCAATGCAGCAATAGTATTCCCAGAACCTAAGCATTTCCCGATGTTTCGCATTATTTATATATGTATCACCTGCTGGCGTTCAGTAGATATAAAATCTTTGAAATTTGTAACGCCCTGTATTGTATGTATAAGATATAATATGAACATAAACACAATTCCAAGTGGTAATTCAATAGCGTCTCGGATGCAAGGGTTGACGACGCTACAGAATCAAAATGAGCCTTGTTTGAGACGGTCGTTTATGATATTCCTATATGTATTTTGTTACTAACTAATTAAATATAGTGTGTTCTAGTAAAATCGGACTATAATTCAACTAGATTCCAACATCACCTTTGAAAATTTCCGTTGTTCATAACTTGACATATAGCGCATTACTGCAGAATCAGGAATGTGAAATCAGATTTCAAAATAGCTATACCCCAAACTTGACAACAACGCATTTCCAAGAAACGAAAATTACAAGAATTGATTGAGATAAACATGTATATTGATGCTCTACCAAAATTTCCATAAATCTTCTCCAGCGTCCATAACTTGAACACAATGCATTTCCGCATTATCAAAACATCATAGCCAGATCCATCTGAATAAACTGCATGCTATTCACTTCGAACTACCTCCATATCAGATCCAGTAATCCAAAGTGACCAACTCGGCAACAGCGCGTTTCCACAAAACAAATGTGGTATACCTTTAAAATCGGCTAGGCATACACAATCATGATGTATCCCTTTCTCCCACAACAGATTTCCAGTAAACCAAAGTTCAGCATTTTATTCTATGTAATTATCTTGAATTAAGTAAGCTATTAAGTTGAAATAAAACAGAATACAATAAGGATCAAATTCTTTGAATTTGAAGAATTAAACTCAAATTTATACAAAACTTATAACATTTGGAATTTGAATGGAGCTGACGTTACTTTGTGATATTCCATTTTTGCACATAGAAGCAAGAAATTATAATTTATTGAATAAAGTGATATTTAACAAGTTATACATAAATTCTCGGGAATTAATTGTTGACAAGTGGTGAATTATAGGTATCGATTTGATTATTTAATATCATGTATTATATTGTCATTTGAATGTTTTAAAATTTATACGGATTCTTCTAGATTGTGTTTGTGTATATTTTCTTGAATATGTAAGATATCAAGACTAAGCGTGAAATTATATTCCAATCAGCGATTCGCGTAAAGGGCTAAAAAAGGACTATAACTACACGTTTTTAAAGATTTTGATATGTATGGTTTTTTCGGACGCGCTTAATAACCAATTTGATTCAATCACTGTAGAATTAAAAATCAATAACCAGCTTCCTTTTCTTGACCTTAGTATTATCTAATTTAGAATTCGTCATATATAGAAATGCTGCTCAAACGATTAGAAATATTCCAGCGGGTTCATGCTTCATGTACACCAAATAATCATGGAATAGCTCACAGTCTTGTTCACAAATTATCAAACGTTCTTTTGAGCCAGAAAATTATAACAACGAAGTCGAGAAACTTCAACACACAATCGTCGGACAATGATTACTACAAATCTGTTATAAATGAGTCAATTTCTAACCAAAGCCGGAAAATTGAACGCAAATAACCAAACTATATCCATCACTCTCAGAAAATTCAATCAAATTGAAAAGTTTCACTTCTCATCATTCAGTAATCAATAAATTCCATAATTTGTTTTCTAACGTTGCAATAAAACTCGTTTATAGATGCAAGAACGAGCGTTTGGGCAATACCTTCAATAAAGTTCCCGATTTCGGCAAATATGGTATTTACAGAATTGGTTGTGAGTCTTGTTCGGAGTGCTATCTGCTTTCAACTCGTTATGACGAGCATTCTGACCATATGCAAGAATTAATAATGGTGAACCATTAGCATTAACAGAACATATTTTGAATACAGGTCTCACCATTTCTCAAGAATCATTGAATTCATATCTATCTCCAGCTGAGGTAACCTCTTGTTTGCATTATTAACCCCAAATAGCATTTAAACAGGTACATTTTGTTTTCTCATTTACTTTACTCTGATGATGTATACTTCAATAGTAATATTACTGGATGAGGGTGATTATTTCGAAATTATTAGTGTTATAGTGTATGCACTCTTGTTAAGCATTTTACTGTATTACTGAGGTTTCATGTCTGTTTTTAAAATAAGAATGATTGCAAAATGATAAGATCAGACTGTTTTGCTGTAATAGTTAACGATAATAAGGGTGCAAAATTCGGTTAATAAATGGAAAACAACAATCCACGTTTAACGATGTGGGATTGCGAGTCATGGAGGGCATATCAAGTTGATTATGAAAATTTTGAAATATGTACATTGATTGAGTAAGAACTGCTTAAGGTGTGGATATGAAGGACACCTATCCAGAAATTGAGACAAAAAAGAACTGCGTTGTCTCTGTGTGCTGGAAAGAAGGATATCAATCACCGTACCGGTGGTTATGACTGCTTCACAGGGAATTCCCAAAATAGGAATTTATAGAACAATGTATTACAGCTGACATATAAGCCAAAACTTGTGTACCACCAAGAAGAGAGGATACTATTAATTTTTATTATGAAACGAGGATATACAAATTTCCTGTTCAGATTCTTTCTGTAAATTATGATGATTCAATGGATTAAGCCAATACTGAAGTATTGGATAAATAAATTGAATCAATTATTGTAAAGAATGCTAGTTAAAGAAATGTCGGCAATTCATTACATTATTTTACCGCTGGATTATCGCTGCTGGAGGAAAATCGTAGTAGTCACGAACGAACGTCTAGAGCAGAAGTAGGTGAAGAGCTCTCGCTTTGAGTTACACAGCCGATCGTAAAGATATACTGCCGTTTAATGACTTCCGTTTCCACCTGAATTCGGATCTAGAAAGTTCATTTATGATATTCGGAAAACTATTATGTTTATCTTCTCATTGTCTACGTATGATTATCAATTTTCCATTATCGCAATGCCTTATTAGCAAAGCCTCCAACGGATTTGATAGTTATGAAACTTCTGCAAGTAATGATGCTTAGATATAATATATACAGGTTGTTCCAATATTCCGTAATGCATAGGATTTTGTGATCAAAATATGTCGTTTAAACTAGCCTAAGCTAGACCAAGTTGTTTCGTTTATCATTCCCCAATCATTGAAAAAATTACCATTAAATCATCCCAAGAACAATTTGAAATCTCTACTTGTAAAACGAGCCTACTACTCACTGAATGAATATTTTACGGACAAAGATATTTGAGTTATTCCTATGTTATTCGTAAATTAGTATTCTAAGTCAGTTTAGTCATATCTGTATGTATCGTTTCCATTTTAATGTACTGGGCCTATACACATTTTAATCTGTTTACCCACTGTTATGTTTATTTACGATGACAAATGTATTGTGATTCATATTTATATAAAATTTCAACTTGACGTGCTCTTCACCTCTTTGAGGTATTCTTCCATATATTTTTCTGTATTTATATTGTATCTGAGCAAGAAAAATAAACTAACTAAACTAAACTGAATAGTTTAGAGATTCTCAAAGTTGAATGAAAATGTTACTATGTTACTTATAATTTTCAAACGCTCTGTATGATTTCAATAAAACTTGGTACAGGGTATCAGGTTATAAGTATGCATAATTTGAATATGGCGTTGATAAATGAGAAAATTCAGGGGCTTATGTTCAGAACAGAACATATAGGACTCATCGTTGTCTAGAAAATTGGGAATATGTGTTCTCAAGTTCATAGCAAGGCAATATTTTAGGTCAAATTTTTCAAACTCTGTTAAATCGTTGAAGGCATCAAAAGAATGATTAGTTTATTACGGATGTACGTCTGAAACCACTTTATTGATGAGCTAAAGATTTTTGAATAATGATTCATCTTTTAGCAAACTAAATTTTGGAAAATAAGCATTTTCATTTTCAGACTTAAACCATTGTTATAGCTTTTTACATTGATTTATTATCATTTGTAAGTGTTGAGAAAATTCGAATGAAAACGTTGCAATTAGGTATGGCATGGTATGGTATCAATTATCCAACTACATGAGGTATATTAAATAACATCCGATTGATTTCAAAGGAGGTTGCATTCTAACTTTAAATCAACTGCTTTCAACTACAAATATCATGCAAATTGTCTGAATGTATAGGAGTTTCATGATCTTCTGCTTACAGGATAATCACACACACGCACACGCACACGCACAACCACACGATCACCCACTCGCAGCACTCCCACGCGCCCTTGCTCTCGTATTTGCACTGGCACTCGAACTCGCACGCGCACAAGCAAACGCACACGACAGACACACGCACACCCATACGCACATGCACACGCTAAGATGGTCGTAGGAAGCGCTGCATCCATACCATCACCGCAGGTAAGCTCAAACTCGCGGAAGTAGAAGCAGGATAACAAGGTTGAAAGCGTGAACCTACATAAGCGAAAGGAACTGATAAGTGAGCCTGTTGTATCATTGCGCATTGAGCACAAGAAGAAGCCAGCACGTGGGAAACGGTACGAAAACGAAAGCCCATGCACAAGTCTTAAGATGAAGCGGCCGGATGCCCTTATAGTCAAGGAGGAGGGAGAGTCGTACGCGGATATACTGAGACAGTTGAAGGACCCAGAGCTAGAAGACCTAAGTACGAGCGTTACTAAAATTCGGAAACATGAGGAGGGGGACATCTTTCATTTGTGTTTGATTGCAGAGTCGGACATAGAACAGAAGAAACAGACGATTTTCGGAGTGTTGTAGCAAATAAGTTGGAGATCTCGGCAGAGGTTACGTGTCGGACCCACACTGATGCAATTGAGTTGAGGGACCTGGATGAACTGACACAACCTACAGATATTTGCGAAGACATTAGAAATCAATTGAAGGGTGGGCAGGGGATCGACCCTACTGTGAACAAGCCGCTGCGCTAAACATATGGAGAAACGCAGACGGCGGTGCTAGTACTCCCAGTGGAATAAGCAGGGGAAGCCTTACAGAAAAGGAATATTGAAGTGAGCTGGATCGTGAGCAGAGTGAGGGGCAGCGTGTTAAGGTGTTTCAGGTGCCTCGGATTCGGTCACATGGCCAAGGTTTGTAAAGGAACAGACAGAAGTTAGAACTGCTTACGGTGTCGATATGAAGGACACCTATCCAGAAATTGTGACAAAGAAGAACTGCATAGTCTACTGTGTGTGCAAAAAGGATATCAATCACCGTACCAGTGGTTATGCCTGTCCAGAATATCAGCGAGCCGTTCAGATGATGAGAATTATACATCAACTTAGTTCAAACCACTGTGAGGCAGCGCAACAATTACTTTCGCAAACCGTCAGCGGAAGAAATATCGATGTTGACATAATAAGTGAGCCGTATGAGCAATGTGGTCATGCAAGGTGAAAGTTTGATGGTTCAGGACGTGCGACTATCTGGGTCCGCGGAAAAGCGCAAATTCAGGATACTCCCAGCTAGAGGACCGAGAACTTCACCTACCTGAAGTTAGATGGCGTTTATGTAGATAGCGTTTACGCATCACCGAGGGTACCATTAGAGGAGTTCCAAGAACTACTACACTGTTTGGTGTGGGACGCAAGAGGACGCAGGCCGATAATACTTGGCAGGAGATTTTAATGCAGGGTCTACCGATTGGGGCAGCCGTGAAACAAATCGACGGGGTACAATCTTGCTCGACGCGTTCACTTCGCTGGATATTCTGTTGGTCGATAGAGCTAATATTAAGGGTGGCACGAGTTCGACCACTGCCCTAACTGTCGTGAGCTAGTGTCTAGACAGTCGCATCTTATCGAGGGAGGTAAGTGACGTGTATAAACACATCACCACGAGGCAATCGAGCTGGATATAGCAACTGATGCAAGAAGGTCAGTGATCTTACGACCGGAGGTGAGCAATAGATGGAATGCAAAGTCTTTCGACAGGGAAATATTTTTAGCTATGATGGAGGACCATGCGGACTAGCAGGCTTAGCTGAAGAAAAGACCGGCCAGGTAATTTCTTTTGTTATGGACCCCTGCGATGTTCTTATATCAAGACGCTCAAAATCCTTCTGTTTTCCACCAGTCTACTTTCGGAATGAAGAAATAGCGGAATTAAGGAGAAGAAGAAGTCAACAGTTACGAAGTGGGCAAGAGGATGCCTAAATTTCGACGCCTTGAGACGACAATATGCCCGCCGAGCTCTTAGAAAGGCCATTAGGACCAGTGAAAATTGTTGCTGGAAAGAATTGTGCAATGAAGTCAACAGCGACATATGAGGAATGCCTTATAAGGCAGTCATGACAAAGTTCAGGGTGTTGTACCCTTCTTCCAAAGTGCCCAGACTTTCTTCGCGCAGTAGTTACCGCATTTTTTCCGCACGAATTAGGGACGGTCGTGAGCCCTGCGCCATCGAAAGTTCGGGAAATGTGCCACTAATTACGATGGGCGAACTACTGAAAGCAAGCAGGAAAATCAACCTACAAAATGCCCCGGCAATGGATGTGATTCCAAATACTGCCCTCAAGATGGCGATCGAGTCGCAGGCAAAAATTTTTCTAGAGGTCCATAACGCATGCCTTCGAGAAGGTATATTTCCACAACACTGGAAGCAGCGGCTTGCCCTCTCAGCTGGAGGAGATGAGCCACCCGGTGACCCTTCTTGTGATAGGCCTATCTGTTTATTGAATACTACTGAAGAGAATCATCCGTAACCGACTGGAAGAACATACTGAAGGAGCCTACGATCTCTCAGACGGCCAGCATGGATTCCGAAAGACCAGATCGATGATAGGCGCGCCATAAACGTGATTGTCCAGAATGCCCAAGAGGCAATTATTGGGAGACGTTGGAAACGTTAAGCGAAAAAGTATTTCACGTAGTGACTCTAGATGTCAGAAACGCATTCAACCTTGAGAGATGGCATCACATCTTGAGCGCTCTGTATTTAATGCAGGTCCCAGAGTACATTATAAGGGACAAAAAACACTACCTTAGTCATAGAGTACTGATCTACGATACTGATTCTGAACAGAGGACTCTTTATGTCACTAGAGGAAATTCACAGGGCGCTGTTCTGAGCCCGTTACCCTGGAACATTATTTATGACTCGATACTCAAGCTTCCGATGCCAGATTAAGTTGTTTAGATTGCGATGAGACTCATACAGTCATCTCTAAACAATATTTGCCAGGAAAAAATGTATGTCCATGTTAAGTATTATAGTAGAAAGAAAAACTTCCACCGCCCCTGCTACACATTGTTTTGATTATAGCCAACAGTTCGATTATAAAAATGTTGATATTCTAACTAAGGAAACCAATTATTATAAAATATTGTGGGGATCAGCTCTTAACGACTGGGGACTGTTTGTCATGATCTGATCGGTGGTCACTAGGGCACAGGTATTGAAACACTCACGTTACAAAAAAGGTTTGTATTTACTAAACTTGGAGAGCGACGTCATCACGGCTTAATGTCGTACTCCACACAATCAAAATACTTTAACAAATAATCTTGATAAATATAAGCATCACCTATGATGATGATAATGATCTCAATAATAATAATGATCTAATAATCTAATATTGTGATATTGTATCTAATATAATACTGATCATAGTACATCTATCCCTTCTCAACATCCACCTTGGATACAAGGTTCCCACGCTCGCGATGTCAGGGTTCCTTGCCGGATAGCTTATACTATTTAGTTTATATTATTACAAGGTAGCCATGATAATAAACATATTGTTTGTGTATCACTTATGCATTTACAAACATATGGATTACATGTATTTAATAATAGAAATAAGGTTGTATTCGCTAATTGAGGGATTTTAGGTAATCTCGTATAGGGATCGAAGATTCCTATACTACAAGATCTATTCTGGAGATGATTAACATAAAACGTGAATCCAAGTCCGTAAATCATACAGCAGACTTTCAATCATCAAGTCAGATTCATTGTTTAATTAATTAAAACCCTTGCAAACTCCTACATGCGTCTTTATGATGTTAAAAGTATATTTTAGGTAGAATGCCCAAATAGCAATATCAAAAATAAGGTCTGACAACCTTTTTCTATTATCTCATAAATCTTTAACATCTGGTTCGGAAGCGGATACTTGAGCATTACGTTTATTTGGTTTCAGTCGTATTCAAACATTGCTTGAAATGATTCATCGAATTACATAAGGAAATTGCTAAGTGGTGGATTCTTAATACATATTCATATACTTAAAACATTAATGTGCTACAATTTTGATTAGTCGTGTTTATGTTCGTTTCGGTGACGTGGGCATTTCCAATTGAAATTGGTGTGATAAGGACGCTTTGTGCTGATACAATTAGTTTTAATTATATATAAAAACTCTTGGGAAATAGGTCACAATAACACTCTGTTTTAAAATTTTTTGTCTTTACGTACATTTCGGTCTCACGACCATCATGAGAAGACTCACTATGTCAAAAAAGGGGTTTATTAAAACTAATTATAGCACGAGCGTCCAAATCGCACAAATTTAATTTCAATCAAAAGAGCCCACGCCGTCGAAACGAACAGACCACGAATAAGTAATCGAAATTGTATCGTCAATATTGAAGTATAAAAAATTTTTTTGTAGTAAGAATCCGCTTTTCAGCAACATTCTTGAAATATACAAGTGCATGTTGGTATTCTCATAACAACTGAGATCGAAGTTATTTGTTGAGTATCTACTTTCGAACCAGATGTGTAAGATTTATGAGATACTTAAGTAAGGTTTAGCCCTGTACTGGAATATTACTACTAGCATTCTTCCTAAAAACATTTTCAAAAATTATAAAGACGTATGTAGGAATTTGCAAGAGATTATTTAATCAAATTAGTATAAATATGACACATCTGGTTCGAAAGTAGATACTCAACAAATAACTTCGATCTCAGTTGTTATGAGAATACCAATATGCACTTGTATATTTTAAGAATGTTTCTGAATAGCCGATTCTTACTACAGATTTTTTTTATACTTCAATATTGACGATACAATTTCGATTATTCGTGGTTCTGTTCGTTTCGACATCGTGGGCTCTTTTGATTGAAATTAAATTTGTGTGATTTGGACGCTTGTGCTATAATTAGTTTTAATTAACCCCTTTTTTGACATAGTGAGTCTTCTGATGATGGTCGTGAGACCGAAACGTACGTAAAGACAAATAATTTCATAACAGAGTGTTATTGTGACCTATTTCTCAAGAGTTTTTATATATAATTCATACAGGGTCAAGAATCTTTATTATTAGTTTTAATAAATCCCGTTTTGAATATTGATACGTCTTCTGATGATGGTCGTGAGACCGAAACGTATGTAAAGACGAAAATGATGAGCATATGTGCTAGTGCGACCTATTTAAGTATAAATAATACAACATGTGGTGTGAGAGGAAAGATGTACAGTGTACCCGTCATCTAACGACTTGCTCGTGCCGTATGCTCCAGAGCAAATATTAGAAATCCAAAGGAACGGCAAATTTCATAGTTGATAACAAAAGGTGATATTAAGACGCTGTGTTTAAAACAACGGCGTTATCTGAGTTTATGTCTGGATTGATGTTCGTCATGACACGAAAAGAGACGTGGAGTTGTTGCATTTTGACAACGTACTAAACCTTCCTTTGTTTTAAAGCGTGCACCATAAAATTATAGAGCGTATTATTCCGTTGATTTGCATTGTTTCACCAAGTTAAATCGTAAATGAATTTGTCTGTCTCATATTTAAGGCATCACTGGATAAGTTGTAAAAGGTCACATCATTCGCCAGGTAAAATTGGTTCATAAGATAAAATTCTGTTGGGATCTTACTATATAATTTTGTGAATAGTTGAACACGATCGAATGTATAACATATAGTAACTGTTTTGAACCTTCAATATTCACTGAGTACGCTGATTCATTTCAGTTTATTTCAGTTTATTTCAAATTATTTTCAAATTACATTTACAATTTTACAAGTATCTGTGGCACTTGAGAAAATCTCATGCTGTGCCAACATTTCATTCTATACTAAAGCTTTTTATATGTCTTGTTTCCAATCGTAGTACATATTATGTAAGAAAATGAAAATTAGGTTGAAAGATAAAAGATAAAATATAGAATACAAAATATAAAAATTCAAAAATATGGTGGAATGATTTCGGGTTTTATTTAAGTAATGAGCTTAATAAACTGTAATTTTGTATAATGTATAATTCAGTCTGAATTTTAAATTGTGTTTTAGTAGAGCTCTTCAATTTGACAGGTAGATTTAGAAATCAATAATTAATATACAATGGTAAATTTTCTTTAGATGGAAAGAAAAATTTAAAATGAATATTTTAGGAGTTTAAGTCCTACTCTCGGTAGCTTATTAGCGGAACGGCTGACTTGCAATGCTGTTAATCCTGATGATGAATGCTAAAGGAATTGACAATTACTAACTCCATGAAGAATTGGCCATGAACAAAATTCACGGAATTATATCTTTCTTTTGATTTGACAAAATCACTTTACAAACTGTTCAACTCCATATTGTCGATTATATATCTTCTTAGTTTCATGTTACCTGATTGTATAGGATGACTTGTATCAAGAATATGTTGAATAATTCAAACGTTTCGAATACATTATTTTGATGAAATGATCATTATGTTCCTTAAATCGAGTACCAACACTCTGACATCTGGTACTCTTCCACGTAGTGTTGGTCGTTGAAATTCAATTTCATTGCTTCATATGGATAATACTCTGAATTCAAGTATAATTTTACATTCAGCAAGTTTATATTATCGAAATATGTACTTTGCTTAACAGGATTATTTTTTCAATCAGTTTGGAAGGCTATAATCACATATCTGGGACGTTCCAAATTCATTGATGTTTTAACTGCCCAAATGTCGAGATAGCTCTCCTTCATCAACGGATTTTCATGCAGATCCCAACTACGGAAAGGTATCAATATAGGCTTCTCAGCACTCAAATTCTCCAACATTTGGAATTTAACTTGATCATCTGGAAACACATGTCGCACTTTCATTGCTATCGTCTTCACATTTATTTTAGCCTTTTTCGAACCTGTGCTATTAGTAAAGCAATCGTTATCGTTTCGAGACCTTATCAATCGCAGCTTATGTTACCACTCAAAACTTTGTTATAGTCAATGAATAGGCCTAGTATGAAATTCAATGGTATCCATAAATTGATTTTATTATTGTAGACTGAACTCATTGCACCTTTATATGATCATCCGGAATTAGCTAGAGGTATAGATTCATATTCGGCATATGTTAGATAAGATCTAATGGTGCTGACAATACCAGGATCGCGTACTTTGTCTATCTCTTTTCCATTCAATTCATAACATATATATCCGAAGAGAAACGCTCCAAAATTATTGGTTAGCGTACATTCACCATCATCACTTGCATCTGGCTGGAATTCTGCCTCGATGTCAAACTTGGCCAACGTACCTATTTCTTCTACAATCGTATTTCATACATTTTTCGTTGGTTTTGCGTCATTTATGGAATCGATAGTTAGAATCGTGGATGCAAATTTATGCAGCATCATCCAAATATGTCACTGTTTCAGACCAATCAGAAACGGCTTAGCCGCTATCTGGTGATAAAATACACTTTCTGACATAGTCTGTATGATACATGTTACAGTCTTATCTTTAATCATAGGATAGATAATTTGTAGAAGCGTGTTGGAGAAATGGATTTTCCGTGGTTATTTGACTTCTCGTGTTCGGTCTAGCCTCACACGATAATTTGTCACGCGCGCAGGGAAAAATCCTTATCTCCAGACTCCTAATGGAATATACTATTTCGATCTACTGTGATTATTGAATTAACGTTTCAATACAATGTAATTAATATCATCCAAGTGTCAGTTCATATCGATTGTTGAAGTTGTTTTTTCTCAAAAACCATAAAAAAATTTGTCTACCAGCTTCTTGAATTTCGTACCGGAAACATATATATTTCATTATAGTAATACATAATTGTGATATACATAGACTTGTAATCAGCAACAATGATCCACACGATCTGGTACAAAATGTATGTATAATTATTATTATTATTAACATTATTCATTAGGATAAGAGTCGAGGATAAAATCTTATGTGACTCAATTAAACATAATAGCATTTGTGGAAGCTAAGTAACTAATTCCAGAAGAATACTAAATAATATCAATATTACAAAATACAATAGGAAATAGAAAAATGAATTCATAATAAGACCTACATTGGACTACATCAACTGCTGAATAGCAAAGAATCAATATGATTTTTAAATGATTCAATAGTGTCAGAGTCCAATGCATTCCATACATAAAATACTCTATTGCAAATTAAATGTTGCCTAGAGGATGTTTTATAATTTTCATGCCTTAATTTGGCAGTGACCACGTAAACGCGGGTCCGTATTAATGTTAAATATATCACCGAGATTAACAGAAAATGTATTATGAAGGATTATATACGTTGTAATTATATCACTACGCCTAAGTCTATCTTCTGCTTTAGGAATTTTAAACAATCCCAAACATTGCTGGTAATCCGGACGAATAGTTCCAGCATTCTCGTAGCTCTTCTCTGCACTGATTCGATTGAATTTCTATCGCACGCAAGCACTGGATACCACATTGAGGAACCAAATTCAATTATAGGTCTCACATAGGAAGCATGTTGTTTGCACTGACAGATTGAAAAAAACGTTGTTGAACAAAAATATAGAAGTATTCGCCCTCTTGCACATTTCTACAATGCGGCGCGACCACTTAAGGTTATCAGAGATGGTGATACCTAAGTCTTTCTGTGAAGTAACCGTGCTCAACTGCAACCCATTAAGATGGTAGGAAATATGTGGCTTGTTCGTTCCAATGTGGAGTACAGTGCATTTGCTTGTATTTAATGGTATCAGCCATGAATGACACCATTCCAAAATGATATCCAAATCACATTGAAGCGGATGGTGATGTAGAAGAGTGTTCGTATACAATTTAATATCGTCTGCATATTGCGAACATGTAGAGGGAACTAGTCCTGGAGTATCGGAAGTATAAATTAAAAATAATAATGGGCCTGTCACAGACCCTTTAGGTACGCCGCTCACTACATCTACATATTGTGAAACACCGATTCTTATTCTGAATTTACGACCAGAAAGAAAATCTGATATCCACTCCAATAATTCACCCCGGAAAACATAGTGTTCCAATTTAGCTAGAAGGCGCAATTTGGGGACCTCATCAAAAGCTTTACTCAAATCCAGATAGATTACGTCTATTGGAATATTATTATCTGTAGCCAGTGACCAACCATTCACAGATAAAAGTGGGTTCGTAGATATAGACCTTCCAGGTAGGAATCCGTGCTGGTTTTCGGGAATAATATTGTGCTCAAACGCAAACTCTGAATACATTTCTTATATACAGGATTTTTATTAAGTACTTGTATAAACTTTAAAGGGTGCATCTTCGTCTAATTTCAAGATGAAAAGTTCGTATGAACACCGCAACGCCGCCGGCGCCCAAAAAAAATTTTTATTCAATTTTTGGCTTATATTTTTGTTCAACGACATGGCAATTTCATAAGAATGGCCGCCTACAGTAACACATGCATCAATTCGCCTTAACGTCGATTGACAAACTCTTTAGAATATACCTGTTGTCTGATTAATGATGGCACACGATTCAAATATCCTGTTTCCTAAATCTTGTTAATATTGAACAAATATTTAGAAAAATTATACTTCAAAATGATTTTCTATGATAGCATTGGAATCATCCTCAGCCCAGATATGGTTATGGTGAAAATGAATGATGTCATCACGAGGAAACGAAGCTTCATCTGTGGAAAGCACATGGCTTGAAAAATCAGGGGTTCTTATAATCTATTACGCAACCATAGGCATAAATCTACTCTGAGGGGTAAATCTGTAAGTAATATAGCCTCCGCACACGTTACATTTGATGAGAATAAAGTTGTTGTGATCTTAAAATTTGCCACACATATATGTGTGTGTGTAATATTCAATTCGCGACCAATTTTCGGTGTACTAAATTTACGGATTTTCTTCGATTCTATTTAGCAGAGCTTCTCCAATCTCAACTGTTCGATCTCTCACAGGCCTTCCTGGGATATCTGTTGTCCTTTTAAAACTGCCAGTTTCACAAAGTCTTTCGTGAATATTAGTAAAAGTTTGGACGTATGGAACCACCCGTTCAGGAAATCGCGCTTGATACATTCGTCTTGCAGCTTGTGCATTAACGTCAGCCATTACATTGGTGAAATTAATGTTTGCCATTTTTGCGTTGGTATATTGGTGCATTTTGAATACAACACTCAATGAATTATTACTTATAGCATCAAAATGACAGAAAACAACTGTCTTTTTTTTTAAATCAACTGTCATGACTCATTCCGCTACCATGGAACCTATGCATTGTTTTCCGAAGCTTGCTATGCAAGTACCTACTGTTTTCTTGTGTAGAAGAAGATTCATACTATTCATAGAACATCGTGTGAGCCAGTGGTGGTTCGCCGTTCGATAATGAGAAATGTTGGTATATTAGAGAGAAGTTTGGCAGATCTCGAGCCTGGCAGTGAAGGAGTATCCAGTATCGAGCCTTGAGCTGATCTATTCTGTCTACTTCGAATCGCTCATAAACGAAATTTATTCCGAAGAGCACCGACCATGACCATATCTATAGAAAATGGATGACTTTTGAGTCGTCGAGCTGAGAACGTAATGCGTATCGACCCAGTTCATATCTTATCTTTCCTGTATCATTGATCTCTATTAAGATGAAGAACAAAAGAAGTAATCGACAGTGATTGTAACTAGCTTCATAATTGAACAAGGTATAATTACACGGTACAATTTGTTTTATTATCATGCAGAATGAACGACTATCGGCCTTATTTGGTTATATAGAACAATGGGGTTCTATCAAATTTACAATAAGACCATTATTTCTTTCATGGACCTGAAGTATCGTTTTACTACGTTACATTTCCGTTAGAATTTTATTGAATTAGGTTATTCGTTAGTGTACTGAGCGCAGTTCTGCCAACCCCAAGTATTCAAGAACGCTAGTCCTGCTACTGTTTGGAAAAACATCGTACACACGTAGCTCAGCGTCTGAAAAAAAAATTAGTAGAGCTCATTTTTGCATCAGAATTATTATTATCATTATTATTATTCACAAACGTCTCAGGAAAATCTCAAATTTCCCGAATTTTCCATCTGGAGAGAGTTTTTTGGGAAAAATAACAGCGGAATCGTGATCAGCGACCCAAAAAATCTACTAGAGGTCATTTTTGCAACAAAATTATAAATTATATATTGTATATAGATTTTCCACATTTCTCATCTGGAGGAAGTTTTCCGAGAAAACTAGCTGCGGAATCGTGATCAGCGACCCAAAAAACATACTATGGATCATTTTCGGGTCTTAATTAATTAATTTTGGACTGTTTTTATAAGAATGCTCCTCTGAGGGGTTGAAACCCCGTTTTGAGGGAGTAGAAAGACGACCCCCGCGGTCTTGATAGTCATGAATGATCTATGGGGTATTAGGAACAAAATTCAAGAAAAAAATTGGAATTCTAGATCACTATATTTTTTTTTCATTATAGCCTTTCTCCCGGCTTATTGCCTGGACTATCAGTACTTAGCATTCGAACGGTGACTCCGATTTACACAGTCTTTCCACATTTTCAGAGAAATTATAGATATGATGAGTTAATGTTCCATAAATTCAATGTCATATCTTAAGCCGTAGAAGGCGTAGAACGCCCACCATGAAAACCGCTATAGACTGAGCAGAATGACCTCAGAGATATCTCAAAATACAGTGCCAATTTGGTGCTATTCTGGTACATAATTGAAAAAACAACAGCTTCAGCGTTTATGATGTAATGGTTACATATTATTTATATCTATAGTCCGCAAAGTTTCGACTTTCTTGGCCTTTTCTGCGACATTTGACATATTCAAAATCAATGAAAATGGGTATTTTCAGGCAAAATCACAGAAATGAAACGCGTTGAAACAGTTGAGGTCGTGCGGCTCTGTATATGCAGAATTGTGAAAAATGTGTTCTATATAGCGTTTGTAACGAAGCTCTAGAATATCGAATAATTATTTTAATGGGAAACACGTAGATTAGTTAATTAGATAATTCCGAATAATTACATTGTTGTATAGGAAGATAGATAGTACCGGGCATTGACATAAGTGTAGTTTAAGTGTCGAATTTGCATAGGGTTCCATTCATAAGTCGAGTATATTTCGATTTCATTCAGAAACGTGCATATTTCGTGTCAACAAAAGATATCGGAACAGATGTAACCATAAAAATGGCACAAAATAAAGGAACTGGTGAACCATCCTGAGCGCGAAATGAGCAAAAAAGGGCTTGACTGGAGCTGGTGTGAGTGACTTGACCTGCACCTCGATTGGTATAAAAGAACGCCTCGCAAGCGTTGAGGATCATTATTATAATTATTATGATTCTTACGAACATAGTGAGCAAGCAACTGAAGTGTGGGTTAACCATTTAGACCGCCGAAATCAAAAATAAGTGTTCCGCCTGTGTATTAGGTAATTTTGCTGATTGATGCATGTACACCCGTTTTAAGAACACTCACATGGCTATTTGTTGATGAGGCTGTAATAAGGAAAATAGTCTGTTTGGACCGCTTTCTTAACAATTATTGTTTCTGAGCTTCCTTGTGCTTCCCCCCCGGGTCGAGATAAATTATTATACAGAGAGAGTCAAATATTTAATTATGCTCAAGCTATAAATAAACTTGTTATTGGGAAAACCCGTGTTTATCTAAAATGACTTTCTGCAACAGCACCTAAGTACTCAAGAAGTAACCAAGTATTATTTGCAATTAAAGCCTGCAATAATAATACTATTTAGTCTGCCCTATTGACCCCTGGTTACTTACTTCACTGAGACTACTGTGGGACAAGGCTATCCAAAGATAGCAAAGTGATACGCTTTGTGGTGAGGGCCCCAGCAGAAGCCTTTAACAAGGATAAGCCTTGACAAGAATCTGGCGCCCGAGAACCAACATAAAAGTCAATCGGATTCAGATATGGTGGACGTGAAGCAGTATTGGAGCCGTAGTGAGTAATTATCGCCAAAAAGGAGCGAGGTATGTCACACGTTCTTTGTTGAATGTTCTGCAAGTGCTAGGTATTAATTCTTAAAGTTTAAGGACATTAATAATTTTATATCTACTTCAAGTATCAAATGCCGCTAAAGAAATATCTCAAAGGTAGCAAACGTAACAATTAGTATAGATACTGTTATCATTGCTGCGCAGATTAATCACGTATTATACTTTGTGTCCATTCCACGTGGAATGGTTTGTAATCAAGCAAAAGAAAGAGAAAAGTAACGACAATAGACGTGATATCACGCGAAAATCTCGCGATAAGGAATAAGACCCTCGATTAAAGTGCCTAGAGATATAAATACAATTGAAAGTGTTATTTACTCAAGCCGACCCAACTCCTCATCCGATATCTTCCATTAGAAAGGGTAAGGGGCCCAACGTACGCTTCAATCGACAACATAGTAGCGTTAACAGTCAGATTTATATTAAGCCAGTAACATTATTATTATTTTCAAACTCTAAAGCACCGAATTTTTCAATTGGGCACTATATTCGGAAATATGTTAAAAGTCATTCTCCTCACTTTGTTTTGCTAAATTAATGGCCACGACCCGCAGCCGTGAGACTCCAGAAGGAGATACAGCAACATGAGAAACACTCATAACGTGTTAACCCTTGGGGCATGCGCAGCATATCGAACTTCTAGTAAAATAATACCCCCATGTATAATATCTATTTATGTAACGAACCTCGTACATTATAATTGTTCCTGCTCCAGCTGCATAATAGCATCAGCCACCACGTGAGTGTTAAAGAAATCGACAACTTGTAGACAGATCAACCACAACATTAATGCTATGATAGGGCAGCTATTATTAAAGTTTAATGAAACGGGAACATCAAATTGAAATCACTAGTATGTGTATAATCAAGATAAGCATGGAAAATAACGTGTTTCATTGATTATTTCACGCCAACAAAGTTGCAGTTTTGTACGACCGTGAACTTGTTATCCCTATGAGCGAATAATATTTCCGCAGTAAAAATTGTTATGTTAATCGTAATAGTAGATTCTTTCAACTTTCGGTATTCATTTCTAGGCATACGATCAACATAAATTTGACTAAAATTTGCAAAAACGTGTGTATCGAGGTGAGAGTCAAGGACAAATAATAATGAAAATATTTATCTTCATAATAAGTTTCACTTGATAAGACAAAATATCGTAATCATTCTATCCAATGGAAATAATCAATATTGACCACGAAATCTTAAATTGCATGCGGACCTTGTTCTATCATTTGGTTAATAAATAATATAAGTATATGTATGTAATTAGAGTTAATTGAGACAAACAACTATTTATAACCTACCCAATTATTAAAATGTAAAAAGTTTATAATTCCCATATTAATTCAATTATAGTATGACTCGAAAACGTTCAACAAGTTAATTTAGGAGACAAATGGACTCAATTTGTTTTTTTATTATCATTAGGAAATAGTTCTCCACATCGAAAAGCTTGTATATTACATTTTAGAGCTATTCTTCATTAAAGATTCAAAGAACTATTTATTGCAATTTCAAACTTCAAAGTCCATTTTTGAAACACAATTAGCTAGACAGGAACAGAAGAGATCCGAGTAAAATTTCTACCAAAATGGAGATAACACTATTTATGAAGTTCACAATGCGTATTTCACTTATTCCAGAAGAGAATCAATCTATAATATAGAGAGTGCAGAATGGATTCATTATCACACAAGTTACTTGGATTACCATAGTTCCCTAGAATAACGCTGGATCCTTTTATGGATTTATCAAAACAAAACTCAATATTACTCAACAAATTTCCATAATCATTGAAAAAAATAATAGTAAATAATAACTATTATTATAGCGATAAAGATTTACTTGAATTTATTTTCGAATGATATCTTTCTAACTTTCGGGTGTTGTTCCTGGAAACAACATGATGCATTTGAACTGCTTTGCGCTACAGTGACTTGAGAGTCATTGTACCTTGCGTCTGGTGTCAGTATCGTGATCTGATTACCTAGGCCAATATATTCACTACGACTAGCATTCTTCGCCTAGGCACTTAAAACTTAAGACGTTTCAGGCGAGTTGCGAATTGTCTTGTTTGTTTTTTCACTGAAAGAACCAAGGACAAAATGGCAATGGAATAAGTAGTTGTACAGGTAAGTTCTTCTTTTCGCAAGCAGATTCATACAGTAAGAAAAAAAGTGGATAACAGACCATTGAAAAAGAGTAACACAATAACACAATATTTGTTTACTGATACCACTGTTATAATAATGTTTCTATTTACATTATATATCACGTAAATCAGTTTTGCTCTTGCCCAAGAACCATGTCGTAACTAAAAAACTGTTACTTAGATCAGTTCTGTTTTCGCCTTGAAAATAAGATAGGTCGATCTTTATGTAAAATGGATCATAAAATGTGAGATTACTTCTCCTCATAGATTTACCATGTACGAAAGTACACCTGTGAGAATGGAGGTTAGTTGAAATAATGAGTTTCTTCTCTACTCATCTGTATCAACTCGTTCAGCAAATATGTTTATAGGACAAGCAAAACATAACAACAATTAAAGAGTGGTCTAAACTGTGGCGAGAATCACCACGCATGAGGCGGGCCAAGTTCTTCATCAAAGAGCCTGTGCCTATAGGCTCTTAACGAAACTCCTTTCTCTGAACAGTAGGGGCATTAGAGGGATAACTGGAATGCTAACCTGTCACTGTCGTCTTAACAAACATCTCCACATTATGGGCATCACAGATGACCCAATATATAGGAAATGCAGAGAGGTGGAAGAAACTGCCTCTCACATCCTGTTGGAATGCCCAGCATTAGCATCTCTCAGGCACCGACACTTCGGAGAACTAAAACTGCTCCCAGAAGAACTTATGGAAGTCAGCACTGGCAATATTCTGGGTTTCTGACGGGCCACAAGCCTTCTGGAATAGGCTTTAAACCACGGGGCGCACAATGTGCCCAACTGAGTGGCCTAAGTGCATCAGGGGGCTGAGCCCCTCCCCTCTGATGATGATGATACCTCGACTGCCAATAGATTCGCTCGTACCTCCACTACCCATACCTTAGCCAAACCAGGAATGAAGAAGCAGAATCCAATTCTTCTCAAAATTATGAAATTGTTGAACCAAAGATAGAAGGAGACGACGCTGTTGCATAAAATACTTGCAAAACACACAACAGTAAAACGGATGAAGACGGAGAATATATTAAGTATAGAGGGAACACCAACATTGGAGCCTTTTCACGCCGATAGTATTCAGCAGCCAAGAAGAATGCAGCAGTAGTACCAGAAAGACAAGATAACAATCATATCTAATTTTATGACTTAGACTGGAATGCTCATTTACGTGAATTTGTATAATTGCAAAGGTAACACATCCGAAACGACAAAAAATTGAGACCATATAGTCATACACCCAGTCATGAACATCATTGTCGATTATTTCTTCTTCATGGGTTCCCTTAACGTACTCTATATATCCAACAAAAGATTGGACTGAATTGTTTGGTATAAGAGTTAATAATTGCTAAAGCCATTGTTATATTAATGTTTTTATTTACTTTATAGATCACGGAAATCAGTTCTGCTCTTGCCCAGAAACCATGTTAGAACTAAAAAACTATTACTTAGATCAGTTCCGTTTTTGACTTGAAAATAAAATAGGGCGATTTTTATGTAAAATGGATCATAAAATGTAAGATGGATTACTTCTTCTCATAGTTTTACCATGTACGAAAATACACCTGTGAGAATGGAGGCTAGTTGAAATAATGAGTCTCTTCTCTACTTATCTGTATTAACTCGTTCAGTAATGTTTATAGGACAAGTAAAGCATAACAACAATTTTTTTTGCAGTTGAAGGGGCATGTACGAGCGGCGACAATATCAAAAATGCTACTGCGCATACCTCGACTGCCAATAGCTCTGCGCGTACATCCACTACCAATACGCCAGCCAAACCAGGAAGAACCTCGTATTCAGAATCAGAAAAATTTTGGCTTCCGGATGGATTCCGTGTCACAATAGTTCGAATTGATGCCGACGTTTCGCCATCGATTACAGGTGGTATCTTCAGGGCAGGCTTGAGGCTTGAACTGAAACTCAGAGTTCAGAATTGAACTGCCCCCCCCATCCCTTAGACGCTTTCTCAATCAGCCCTAGACAGAAAAGTAAGTAAAAATCTAACCATGAATTCATATCCAGCATCTACAATTAGACATGTGATATTTTCCGTGTGCAAATTGAAAATGGAACGGTTGCAGAAAATATCTCTGCATATTGAACAAGAAAAATCGAACACTCTTGCTTCTGAAGCCAGATATTTATTAAATAAAATTTGATGATGGCTACTTGGTAGCTGAAATTCCCTCAGTATTTTGACAGCATTTTTAGTGAATGATAATTTATTTTTTAGGAGGCCTGAGAAATGGAACAAGAAATGATTTATTTGATCGAAACTTATTTTATTTCTCCACATCAACTCCTTGTAACCCGATACACTTCGTCCAACTTCTCCTAGTTAATCGATCCTTTCCAAACAATACGATCCTTCAAAATAGGCATTTGTTTCAGTGATGACCTCATCGTTAGAGCCAAATCTCTTTCGGCTGTGCCATTTCTTCAAGTTTGGAAATAGATTAAAATCGAAGGGGGGCAAATCTGGAGAATATGGTGAATGACGAAGCAACTCGTAGCGCAATTCATTCAATTTTTCCATTGCACCTGGGGACCTAAGTGCTGTTGTCCTGGTGGAAGAGCACGTTTTTCTTTACCAAATGCGGCCGCTTTTGCTGCGAATCAGCCTGATCGTTTCGCCATTTTCAAGGTAATCGATATGGAACATACCGTGTGCATCCCAAAAAATTGTCGCCATGACTTTGTTGGCCGATAAGCCCGGTTTGACCTTTTTCGGCTTCTACTCGCCACGGCATGTCTGTTTCGACTGTCCTTTGGCTCCGGTGTGTTAACATGGATCCATATTCTGTCCACGGTTATGAAACGGAGCAAAACGGCCTTCTTATCGCGCTTGATCAACGCCAAACACTCTCGTAAAGTTGTCACACGTTCGCGCTTGTTGTCAATAGAGAGCAAATGCGGCACCCATCTGGTACATAACTTTCTCATGTTCAAAAACTTGTGCAAAATGTTCCGTACCGTTTCGGTTGAGATGCGCATAGCCTCTGAGCAATCTCGTGCACTTTAACTCGCCGATCGTTCAATATCATACCATGGATTTTATCGACGATTTCTGGCGTTGTAACCTCAATTGGACGACCAGAACGTTCGGCGTCCTTCGTGGTCATACTATAACAACGAAAATCAGTAAAACACTGAATCGTTCCAATCGATGCTGAAGAGTCCCCATAATGTTTAACAAGCGATGCACGAAATGATGTTTAATGAAGACGCGATATTCACTTTTTTCCATGTTTACAAAAATCAAGGTTGCTTGCTTTTGATGGGTGTCAAAACAGAACTGAATGACATATCAGTCTGATAATTGTTATGCGTTCTAGTTAAAGATGGTGCATCACAAATGTCAAATTTGTTTTTCGGTTGTGGAGTCATGTATTTTCTGTTTCAGGGACTTTTCACCTTTCCCTCGTATTTATAGTGTTACACTGTACCAACAGTGAGAACTCTTCCATATCTTATAAAATTAAATGAACAGACCGATAAGATACCTCCCACCCAAACTATTCCCTACCCCACCCGTTAATTTGTATCACATCCAATTTTGATTTATGTTTCAGGACTTTGTTTCATATATAAATTTAGTTGCTATGCTAATGCCACAGTGTGATGAAAGAAACATTTGTTGGCATTAATTGTTAATAAATTTTATAAGTTTCCAGTGTAAACTCAAGTTTTATTACTCCAACATTCAGCCAAACAAAAGAGCACAAATTTACATTTCGGTAACCACTTTTTAGATTCAACTTAGTAGGGTTACAAAAGTCAATATTTTAGTACTAATGGAAATCTCCAAGAACTACTTCACTGAATGACCAATTACATTCAGAAAACAGAAATTAAAAAAAAATCCTTTCCATAATTGCGGGAAGATCGCATTTATGGTATGGATATGGATGGATCTCTTCTACATTCCAATAGTAGTTAGTTGGTTTCAAATAAACTCCCCTTCAAATCTCCCTAATTATATGTTTCCGGAAATCAACTGTTGAAATGATATTTAACAAAGTAATTGTAATTCCATTTTTATGAAAATAAAAGTACGACATTGGCGAGGCAGTTACATAACATAAGAAATAATGCTTGGTAAATAACCTCCCCTTCTCTCTTACCACTCTTGAAGAGCTTGACGCTTGGTGCAATTATGTAAAATACGATGCAACTTTACTAACGGAATATTGGTAGATTCTTTACGGATGTTTATTTCTAGCTTCGGAATATTGTTCCACTACTCAACAAAAGCTTTGTGCATTGAATAGTTTCACAAGAAGTAGTCATCTGCCGGAAGGTCCGATGATCTTGTGGGTAGATAGTGTGATCAGGAAATAAAGTTAACAAGACATTTATGTTGATCCTCTTGTGGTATGTGAAGTAGCCTCATCATGTAGCAACCACTATTCTTGGTTTCCTGGTAACATGTTCAATTGTGGCATCAGATACTGAATGATCATTTCGATAGAGCAAGCATTTTTAGCATTTTCTTTGGAAAAATATGAATCGATAGTTCCTAATCTAGCCAACTGCAAAACCCCATTGTTCACTAGACCACTTTTCCATGATTACTAAATAGCATATAATGACAGATAATTTGACAAATGAATCCATGGCCTTCTATACATAGTTACGAAATAACAAAATTTCCAAAACTTTCAGTATATCATTCGATTAAGTACTACGATTCCGAATTGTTCTCCTAACCTCACGGTACTTTATTCAGAATTCAGATATTGTTATTTACAGGCATATATAATGTTATGATTATTATATACATTTCATGAAACATCATTATAGTAGAATATAACTTAGGTGAAAGTAGAACTTATTACCAGGAACTACATGTTAGCAACAAAAAAAGTGTATATTCTATCTCAATCTGCAACTGATTTGTGGAACAACGACTTCTCTCCCCCCAACTTGGGAGGTAATGAAGTAGTGAACACAGAGTGTTATAAATCCGATGCATCAGCATTGCTATCTTGGTTGCATGGAAGCAAAGTTGCGAATTTGGATGTGAAATAGATTGTTAATTTTTAACCTGGATTTTTCATTTCATGTTCGAGTAATTTGAGCTCCCAAAGCTGATGATGTATAACACTTGCCACTGAATTGTTTGCTACAGGAGTTATTAATTGATTCATTCTTAATTGGAGAGTAGGAATTGGCCTGCCTTGATAATGTCACTGTGTGGCGAAACAATTGTCAGCAATTTTGCAGTTTGTGTGAATTTAAATTTGTGTTTTATTTTGTTAGTCTGCACTAAAACGGTCTGAATAACTTGATTGGTGTAATAATGCCAATCCACGTTGGAAGTTTTACTGATGGTGTTATGTTAAGAACAAACAAATTGAATATGAGATGGTGCACTTGAGCAAAAAGTAGATTGTTAGTTCAAGAAGTAGCTGAAAATGTAAATAATGCAACATCTTATTCCTTCCTATAGTGTAACCAATTAGCTGTAGACATACTAACATATTACTCAAACAAAGCTTTTATTGAATACACAGAGAGTTAGAAAAATTGAAAATCTTCTCGCATTCACTCGATGATTCATGAAATTCTGGAATTCTACAAAACAACAACAGTCTTATAAAATTCTTGAGATAATTTTTAATTTATATTCGATATTGAAATATTGAATTCAACTTTTAATGAATGTATTACCGTTTACCTTCTGAGAATGTGAATACAGTTAGATTCGTAAAGCGGTTTTGAAATGAAGTGGGTGCAAAAAGAGCAACAGTGTTTCGACAGCTTTTGGAATCCTGCAGTGCGAAACTAGTTCCAGGACCGCATTTACGCACAGGCTATCTAGGCCGCAGCCTATGGACATGAACCACAAAGGGTTTCTCAACAAGTTTGAGACATTTACTAATGAAGAGAAGATTGCAGCAGCTCAAAACTTAGTAGGAACATATAACAATGCTTAGATAATCAATAACTGGGAAACGAAAAATACGATGAGGAAATGAAAAATGTATCAGTGAATTGAATTGGATGTTAAATAAAAGTCAAAGTTTGTTTTCCTGATATGGAGGTGACTTAATGTACACTAGCAGCAGTCTATGTTATCTTCAAAATTGAAGTTGTTCAAAAACAGTGTTCGTACCTCCATGTAAGACATGCTCAAAATTTTGAGTATACTCACTATTTAAATGAATATATTTGAAGACAACTAAGTTACAAAGATATTTTAAGAAGTTTCACTCATATGAAGTCTAGGCGCGAACCAATTAACCACTCAACCTTTTCCATACTAACTTATACGAGAGCAAGATGAAAAGGCTCTGAAAAATAAAACAGGTGGCGCCACAATCGAAAATTCAATGTAACATCTGTGATGTGACATTTTTAACTAGAAAGTTTTGACTCCCATCGAAAACAAACAACCTTGAAGATTTTTGTATACATGGAAAAAAGTGAATTTCGCGTTTCGATTAAATGTTATTCATTGTGAGGAAAAAACACTAAGCAAACCGGAGCATCGCCTGTTAAATATTATTGGGACTCTGCACCATCGATTGGAACGAATCACAAGTGATTTACTGATTTTTGTTGTCGTAGTATGACCACAAAGGACGTTAAATGTTCTGGTCGTCCAGTTGAGGTTACAACGCCAGAATTCGTCGATGAAATCTATGGTTTTTGGGCGAAGCACTAGATTGCTGAGGCTATTGGCATCTCAACCGAACGTTGATGGAACATTTTGCATAAATTTTTGAATATGAGAAAGCTATCTGCCAGATGGGTGCCGCATTTCCTCTCAGTTGACAACAACTAAGAAGAACTTTTTGCGCCGTTTCGTGGACGGAACATGAATCCATCACATAACATCAGAGATCATAGAACAGTCGAAACAGTGGACTTGTCCTGGCAAATCAAATCCGAAAAAAGCCAAAGTGGGTTTATCGGCAAACAAAGTAATGGTGGCAGTTTTTTGAGATGTACACGGTATGGTCCAAATCAATTACCTTGAAAAGGGTAAAACGATCATCGGCGTATATTATGCAGAGCTGTTGGATTGATCCGACGCCGATTTGAAGCGAAAGCGGCCGCATTTGGCAAAGAAAAAAGTGCTCTGCCACCAGGACATGATAGCAAATTGCATGAAATGCGCTACGGATTGGTTCGTCATCCATCATATCCTCCAGATTTATCCCCCTGCGATTATTATCTATTTCCACACTTGGAGAAATGGCTCGGCGGAAGGAGATTTGGTACCAACGATGAGGTAATCATTGAAGGATTGCCGGAACAGTATTATTTGGAAGAGATCGAAAAAATAGAAAAACGTTGTAAACATATTGTACTACAAGGATATTATGTTGAGAAGTAAAATAAGTTTCAACCAAACAAGTTATTTCTTGTTTCATTTTTCAGGGACTTTCCACTTTGCCCTCGTATATCCCTGGATTTGACTAATGTTAATTGCTTGATTGGCCGCAAGTTCTAGATTTGAAACTAGACTTTCATGGTCGGAATTCATTGTCACACGGTCGCGCTTTTGTCAACAGAGCAAATGCGGCACGGCATCTGGCAGATAGCTTTCTCATATTCAAAAATGTATGCAAAATGTTCCGTACCCGTTTGGTTGTGATGCCCATAGCCTCAGCAATCTCGTGTACTTTAACAGGCCGAACGTCCAATATCATACCTTGGATTTTATCTACTGTTTCTGGTGTTGTCACCTCAAATGGACGACCAGAACGTTCGGCGTCTTTTGTCGTCATACTACCACTTATGAATCGTTCAAATCGATGGTGAAGAGTTCCTACAATGTTTAAGAAGCGATGTTTTGGTTTCCATAACGTATTTCTCCAAGCAAGAAATAATGTTTAATCAAGATGCGAATGATCATGTTTTCCATGTTTACAAAAATCTTCGAAGTTGTTTGTTTTCGTTGGGTGTCAAAACAGAGTTGAATGGCTGAAAATTTTAATGCGTTCTAGTCGAAGATGGTACATCACAAATGTCACATGGCACCATCTGTTTTTTTGTTCAGGGACTTCTCACCTTCTGTACTATTACTGTACTTCTACTGTACTACTACTGTACTACTATAATATTACTGTGATACATAATTTAAATTATTGAAATATAGCATCGGCTCTGAATACTGCCACTCAATTACTGCTAATAAATTCATTTCACACGCAAATTGATATTAGGTATAGGTGTATGATCTGATTGGTCACAGGTACAATAAGCAAACCTTGATTCACATTACTTTTTTAATAAGATAACAGAATTTCTAGATTTTGCTCAATGTCTGAGTGTGTGTGGGCGCGTATTAAGTTGAAATTTTGCATACCGTTCAAAAGTGGTGGAAATAGGAATCGTATTGTTTTTTGTACGCGGTGGGCATGTTACGAGGGTTATTTTTGAGATCTATCTCCAGTTTTTCAAACAGAATTATAGAATTTTACTCAACCCTGATGACAACCGTATTTTTCTGGTCATAAATATGTATCACACATATGTATTCAACCACACAAGTGTCCGAAATTCACATTTTAAAATTCAAGTGTGAAGTCACAGTCTATTTTATTGATCGCAGTTTATTCTCATCTATCAGTTCAAAAAAGTTTCTGCTCTTTGAGGATGAACTTTAAATGTTTCTTGTTAGCTTTTTAGACGGAACTACTAGCCGGTAGGGATTTACAGATCCTAAATACGGTCCTGTTTATGTCAATTAACCTCGCGTTTTCTTGCAAATTTCGAATTTTAAATGAACTTCCCACTAATACGTGTATTTTTGTAATGATGAAGTTACGTTAGTCTCGGCAGAGCTGCAAATACTGCTCTATCTATTTCCAGTAATCATAGCATTCATCTGAAAAAGTTCATCTTCGTAATGATTTTGATTCAACAATTCTTGCATCCGCTTGTTTCTCATCTAATTGTGGGTACCACCGATTGATTATTTCTAATTCTTGCGTTACACTTTTCACTTAATATTAATTTATCTGTAAAACTTATTTTCCAGACCGGTAATCCTTCCCTATAAATAAAATGTACTACAAATTCCTTAAGCCACAAGAGATTGCAAAAGGTTAGTACGTTCAACACAACTTGAAATATCATTTTATAACTTCTCCAATTTCAATCCTTCATGTAACAAACATTTTTGATCATGGTATTGAATCATGGCTTTGTATCATTGTAAATACTGGAGAGCCTCAAAGTTCAAATTATCTATGCAACAATCACCATGTGCAATTGACGAGTTAACAAACAAGTTAATGGTCTCAGGAAAATTATTACTATTAGGAAATCAGAATCAAAAATGACCACCAACACAAATTTTATGTTCTGAAATAAGCTAACTGAGTGAAAAAGAGTTTAAAATAATATCAGAGTAATGATAAAAGACAATTCACATTTGTAACTTTTATTGTTGAACATTCATTCAACACAAAAAATATCTGTCGTGTATATAACATCAAACTCACTCTCTTCTGTCATAAATAATTATTCAAAATCAAGAACAAATGAATTCGAAAATATTGGACTCCATGAGCTTAGCTGTGTAGATGGACATGCCTTATTAATTGATTAGACGGAACGGAACTTTTATATGAGATATCAGAACACTTTAGAAATTTTCGGCTCAAGAAACTGGATTAATATTACGTCGACAATCTCTCGGAATTCAATCATTCTACCGATATTTTGCACATTCCATACAAAAGACACTAGGCTGAATATATTGGAAATACAGGAATAGCTATAGTACAGTTATGTTCGAGCAATTAGATAAACATAACGAATATCCGAAAATATTTAAATTACATCCAGAAGTTCTTGACGAAACAGCAATTGAAATCATTGAAGTTAAAATATTTTTAGGTTATTTTCGAACAGTTTTTTTACATAATTGTTTGAAAATGCTTATAAGAGGGTATGACGTGTACCTTGCGACTTTTCGGTAAACTGCTTATTTCAAATCCTCGGGCGCCAGATTTTTCAAAAGGTTAACTCGTTTTTGAAGACTTTTGCTAGGGTCTTCACCACAAGGCTTGCCACTATGCTATCTATAGATAGCCTTTTCCCTAGGGTAGCTACAGTGAAGTAAAACCAGGGCCCATTGGGCAGAAAACAGTATCAAAATTGTAGGCTTTAATTACAATTGATACCTGGTTAAAACTTAGCTCGTTTGAAGATGGAGCAGGAATAATTTAATAAAACGGGGAATTCCAAATATTAAAATATATAATAATTATAACAAGTACACTTTCGGAACAATTAGTGAAATGCAATTGAACGGTATAATTCACAAAAATTTACCCAGGTGGAAAGTGTAATGAAGCTCAAACGGTATATGAAAACTATTTCATCATATCTACTTTACGATACGTTCGGTATTCAAATTCACTTCAACGGTACGAAATCGATTGATAAATGATTCACAATTATCAATTTGCGGAAAATATAAATCAAACAGATCCTAGCGTAATAAGCGGTATTCGGTAAATTTTCAGATAGCAATATTACGTGAAATGTTCAAAACACACTACGATATATTTAACGGTTCAAATTCGGTCGGATCGGAAAATATTGACTTGCACCAATTGTACGATATCAGATTTTGCTCTGATTGAGTGTATTCTGTCATATCAGCCACCCTTGTGTTAGCTATCAACGGAGTTCCCGGTAATTGTATGACAGTTTAGATTTCATGCACTTTACAGATTCAGATTTTAGACAATCGGGGCTTATACTTCCTGTATCGCACAGCGTGCACAAACCCTAACTATCGTATCTGCAATAACCCCTACATCCACGGCCGGGGACTTCTCACACAACCACCCCAGCTTATACTTCCGGTATCGGCACAGCGTGCACAAGCCGTTGGCGGTTTGGTCGTCTATGATATACTTATACTTCCGGTATAGGCACAGCGTGCACAAATATACCAAAGACGTCCCTGTCGTTCGAACATACACACTCTGTACACACCATACAATTACTTGAATATTTCAATTCACGTGCGAATTCAAAACGTGCGCGGTCCGACCTATGACGGGATGAACTCAAATATAACAATTTAAATTACTGAATGCCACGGAACTCAGATATCGCACAAACGTTACCAATCATAAATTACGGAAATCAATATATCGTAATGCCCAAAAATATAAATTATTTAGCTATTATTTACCTTATGCAAAATTTCACTTAAACGAAACACTGTTGTTAATTCACAGTTTAAATCTGACTTGAACTCAGATAATAATTAATTCAATTTGATTCTAATATGATAATCACACTTTAACGGTACTGATTGAAAATCAAAATCACAAAAGAGCAACTGTACTATTTGAAAATCAAAATATCCAAAGAGAGCACAAAAGAGAGACTGTACTGATTGAAAATCAAAATCACCAAAGAGAGCACAAAAGAGGGAGATCGCGCACATGATGCTCCACTAGTTCCTCCCGGCACAATAAGCAAGTGTTATCGGAGTTTTTTAATTGTTCGCCCTTTTTATACATAAGGTTGTTCAAAACTTTGATGCGTTAACTTGCCAGACCCCTGTTTCTGCAACATATTTTATCGGGATGAATGCAATTTTTGAACGGGCATGAATTAGATTCATCTATTTGAATAATTACGCTTATTCAAAATTGCGGAAATTTAGAAAAGTGAAAATCACGGAATACACATTCGGAGTTCACGCATATCTATTGAAATAAAGAACTGTTCAAATTAAGTTTGCATCTAATATCCGTATTTACTGCCCGATCTAAAATAAATCATATTTCAAAATTTAACCTCCGTTACAAGGGTTTCTCATGAAGGTCCCCAGATTTCACAACAGGGCGAAGCTTGGCAACAGCCTGGGCATCCCAGTCTCGCATCTAATGCATTGGCCCAAGTTTGGGTCGACATTGACATATCAGTCTGAGCTGAGCCTTGGCATTGCAGTCCCGCCCAAGCCCAAGCCAAACCTTACAGTTTGAGCCTCGACTCTACATACCGAGTCTTGGCTCCGCAGCTTCTGGCCAAGTGTCATGCATCGAGTGTCGGCTCTCCTGCTTCTAACCAAGCTTCGGCCAGATTTCATATACCGATTCTCGGTTCTCAAGCGTGTATCCAAGACTCAGTCAGATTTCAGATATCGAGTATCGGCTCCTCGGCTTCTAGCCAAGTCTCAGCCACATTTCATATACCAAGTGTCGGCTCTTCTGTTCACCAGAACAGAACATATTGTAGCGGTTGTATTGAAACATGATTTCAGTTGTTAAAATAATGTTTATGGCTCGACAGATAAGATGAACTCGACTCACATTCTTCTGGTAGTCGATCTCTCATGTCTCTAAACATATGTGACTGTATTCACATAAGACAGTTTACATAAAAAATATTCTATGTTATTCGTTTTTATATGATAAAAACTGTCACTTTTCATGAGCAGTGAGTCACTTCGATTTCCAGTTGTAGACCATTCTAGTTTTTGGATGGGAGATATGATTTTTGAAATTTTAATTTCAATGATTCATTAATGGATACTTTATACACTAGTATCAATAATACCTGTCTGAAAATACAAATTTATTCAGATAGTATCTTCCAGCTAACACGGCAGCATACATGACTCCATCAGTCAAGGTATGTTTATTTATGTGTAGGAGTGGTTTCACGAACATAATTCTCCTGGACGAATTGGAATAATCTTATCAAATATCAGTCGTAAATAGTATTAATAGGTAATAATCCTCTTCTATATCCGATATACCTTGTAGAACTCATTTAATTAGACATTAATTAGTACTTATTACATTTCTAATGAAGGCATTACAATTAGTCAAATCTCTTGGTAGACTAATAACTACAAGTTTTTTTGAAAACTGGTAATATTGAATGTTGCAACCTATAGATATACCTCTCTTATGTATTCAGTAATGAGGATAATCATGAAAGTTTTTTGTTTAATACAAGAAGAGCAGGATGTATGTCTGGCTTATAATCAGATATATTGAATTAACATGAATTTTGAGTAATAACTATAGAAGAGTTCAGGCTTTGGATAACACTATAGCATTATATAAATAAGAAACAATCACCCTTATCCACTTTTAGTGGTTAAGGAAGATAGTTGCTCATTTATATAATGTTGAATTACCTATGAAATATATTCGAAATACATGAATCGGATTAAATATTTCTCGATTCCTGCCCTAAATTAAATGATTATTTACATTGCTAAATAGCTACTTGTTATTCCATTCCTCATCGAAGAGAGAAAGTTTGGCAAATGATGGTACACAAAGCGTATTATTGATTGAATTTTACGTTCCGTACCTTGAAACAGATAACCATGTGTCATGATTTTTCTATCCACCGTTCTTTCTTGTGATCACAGTTTTTCCAAAGTATTTCAACTGATTCTGACCAAATCTGATATGTAGGTACCATTGCCAATTTGCCATAGTTTGAGAAAAACACTTCTATTCCTTCTTACGTTTGATTAACAAGTGTGGACGTAACAGTTCGCAATCTAAGAACTGAAAACTTAGTCGAGGTGCAGATCCTCCTAGTGACGCACACAATAGTCATGTGTCGAGAATCTCGAGAAAAGAAAATACACAACTTTGGTAACTATCTGAAGTGACATTTTAGGTTTTGATCATCTCTGAAACATAAAGTTCCACGTTTATTCTTAGAACGATAATATAAAATTACGTCGACCATCGAGAGCGCGTTATCTTGTGACGAAGAGGGTAATGTTCGCCGTTTTGTTGTCAGGTTGGAAAAAGCTCGAAAGTAGGGTGAAATAAAAAGCTCTGGCAGAGCAACAGGGGTGTACTGTGGCGATGTAGAAATTGTGAAGGGGTTTTAGCCGGTTTTGAGAGTCCGGCTTGAGCAGGATTGAAACAAAATTTCGGGTTTCCATGAAGAATTTTGCAGTCACCATAAAAAAAGCTGGATGCATTAAGGGTGAATGGAACGATTTCAAACCAATTTGGCTCAAACTGAGACTACCAAAGTAGTTGATGACTCAATACCAGGTGTATGGTCGATACCCTGACATACTTGAACATCCTCGACCTTTTATTCTTATTTACCATTAGACCAGGCTGTGAACCGGGATTTAAGCTATAATTTAAAAAAACAACATGTGAGTTCGAATCAAAAAGTTTTTTTGCATTAGCTTCAGGAGGTTATCAGGATCATTCATACACCTTGGAACCTCTTGGGAACCCCAACCCCACCCATTGGGGCGAAAATGGCCCGAAATTTACAAGTCTTGAATTGTATTTTCTACAAAAAATGTATTTTGGCATTTTGAGTGCACCTAGGGTTTTTTTTGGGTCGCTGAACACGAATCTGTAGCCAGATTTACTTGCAATCCATCGTAGGGGTGGTCACTCGACAAAATTGGCAAATTTCGCACCCCTAATATGTTATTTTGCAATTTACGTGTTTTAGGCATTTCGAATGCATCAAGGAAGTTTTATGGGTCGCTGATCACGAATCCGTAGCCATATTTACTTGCAATCCATCGTAGGGGTGGCAAAATCGAAAAAATCGGCCAATTTCGCACCCCTAATATGTTGTTTTGCAATTTACGTGTTTTAGGCATTTCGAATGCACCAAGGGGTTTTTTTGAGTCGTTGATCACGAATCCGTAGCCAGATTTACTTGCAATCCATCGTAGGGGTATTCAAATCGACAAAATTGACCCATTTCGCACCCCTATATGTTAGTTTGAAATTTACGTGTTTTTGGCATTTCGAATGCACCTAGCAAGTTTTTTGGATCGCTGATCACGAATCCGAAGCCACATTTACTTGTAATTCATCGTAGGGGTGGTAAAATCGACGAAATTGGCCAATTTTGCACCCCTATATGTTATTTTGCAATTTACGTGTTTTTGGCATTTCGAATGCATCAAGGAAATTTTTTGGGTGGCTGAATACGGTTCCGAAGACAGATTTACTCCGAAGGAATTTTAAAATGCAAAAATTATAAAAATGTAGAAACGTGACAAATTAGCCATTTTTGTAAATTTCCCAGCCCTACGATGATATTCGAGTAAATCTGGCTTCGGAATCGTATTCAGCGACCCAAAAAACCTACTTGGTGCATTCGAAAGGCCTAAAACACGTAAATTGCAAAATAACATATAGGAGTGCAAAATTGACCAATTTCGTCAATTTCACCACCCCTACGATGGATTGCAAGTAAATCTGGCTACTGATTCGTGTTCAGCTACCCAAAAAACCTCCTAGGTGCACTCGAAATGCCAAAATACTTTTTTTGTAGCAAATACAATTCAAGACTTGGAGATTTCGGACCATTTTCGCTCCCAATGGGTGGGGTTGGGGTTCCCAAGAAGTTTTAAGGTATATGAATGATCCTGAGAACCTCCTGAAGCTAATGCAATAAAAAAAAGATTCGAACTTACATGTTTTTTTTCCGGTTCATAGCCTGGACTACATAGAACAAAAATTGACAACACAAGAACCCACAATCTGAGGTTTAGGCAGTATTATAATATCGGCTCAATATATCAAATATAACCTACAACTATATAATCTATATATTTAAAACCCATGGTGTTTTCTATTCCGAGTTTGCCAGCCTTTCCTACTGGACGCATTTTGATGATTCTATTTTCAAATTAACGGTATATACTCACAGATATGTCATCACACTTTTTCATTGATTTTGAATCATTGTTTTAACGTGCAAAAAAGGAATTAAAGTTCAATTATTTTTACCGCAGGTTCCGCAGCTCCCTTTTTGCAACGCCTTCTTTCTGCCGTCATTGACCAGATTTCGAGTTACGCCTAATAGATGAGTATACTGGTTATATTGTTGGCGACACGTCTTATAGACAACCCATTTATAATTCAATTCAATATAAAAATTTCTTTAGATGGTGAGTTCGCTGGTCATGTAGGATTGCATTGTATTAATCAATTATTTCCTATTTATTTATGTTTGGTGCATACGGATAACAACGAAGATATTTACGATGGCACTGGATATATCATTTGCCATTTACTTTTTTCTGCGAATGTTAATTTGCATTGTAGTGTTTTAGAATCAATTAGAATTTACATCAATACCTAATGTTAGTCAAATTTATATTTATAGTCATTGCCTTCACCAAGTTCACCTGCCTCTACCTAAATTGTGAGGCGAGATGCGACGTTTATTCACTGTGTAGTCTGTTGTCAGGTTAAACGCGCATAGACATTTAATTAACATAAATTCGTCACCGACGTATTCAACTTTGAAACGCGAGGAGCTTTTAACAGCTTTGAAATATTTAGTTAATCATTATAATTGAACTTGTAATGAAATGTTGTTTCACAAGCTCAATGATGTTTTAAGAGTATAATTTCATTAATTATGAAGAATAGAATTGGATTTTTAAATAAAAAAAATTTCAAATATGCTCATAGTCAATAATGTGATAATTTCCACCAATTATTTTGGCTCAAGGTATGCAGGAGGGTCCTGGGAAAGTGATGAGCACTTGGGAAATATTTGCTATTGGGAGTGGCTGAAGCAGTGAACAGTGCAGTTTATGGTCTTATTCCCAGCAAATCGACAAGACAATATGCATTTCCTTACGAAGAATTCATGCAATGGTATCTATGGCTCTTACAAATTCAAAAAGTGTCTGTAAGTGTAGTATTGGCATACTTTGAATTTGAAAAAATAAGTTGAGATTTTTTCTTTTTGATGCTCCTATATTTTATTTATATCTTGATCAGGAATGTGGGTTCGAATACCGCCTATGGTTCAATGTTTTACGTTTATTCATCTGTAAGACCCTATGTTGAATTATCTAAGTTATCTTCATAATTCAGAAATTTTAAATATAAACGTGAAACATTGAACCATAGGTGGAATTCGAACCCACATTATTGGTCTAGATATACATAAAATATCGAAACGTTAAAAATATTATTTTATTTTCAGATGTATTGAATAACCAAAATACCAAGAAAACGTTATATGATTCAAGAATTTGACTTGACTTCTTATGGATGAAGGTATTTCATATTATTTTAATAATATTTCCATATTTTCATTGATAACGTGCATATTGTTTCAGATTATTTTGATGATGATAAGTAGGTACCTATATAGGGAGGATGTAGGAGAAGTTATTTATGAAAGAACATTAAGTATTGTCAATTTGAATTATATCCAGGTCACACTACTAGCCACAGTTTTTTTTCCAGATGTGCAAATGGAAAATGTATACATCAGGTTATTGGTATTGATAGAATAATAAGTATGCCGCAAGAAATTGCAGTTTATTCAAAATTGCCGGAAACACTTACCTATGTTTTGAAGATCATCTGCTATATTATTGGCCGATTCTGGTGCTAATTTAACTAACCTCAAGTTACTTCTAAGGTTGCAAAGAAAATTGAAAATTCTGATAGTATGCAACGTGTTTCAAAACCTGATACTTCTTTAATAATTACCCAGCGCCATTCTTCAATGATTATCCAGTCCCTTAATCTTCAAGCGCGATCAATGTTCATAATATTGTACAATCGGTACTCAGAATGTTGTTAAAAGAATTTCATAATAATTGCTTGTTGAAAATAACTTTCTCCTATTTAATAAATGGACCAAATGTTATTATTTTATTGGGTTTTCTTCAATAAATACAGGGGAACGTGTAAGTCTTTTATATCCTGCGGATCAATAATAGTCCTTTTGACACATTAACTGATATCACGTCAAAGTCGATCTACATGGTAATTTGCGTTAGAAGGACGGAAAATGACATATTAAAGTACCAGTTTAGATGTTTACGGACAAGGCGACGAAGGAGACGGGTCTTGCATTTCTAAACGAGTACTTTAATAGTATTTTACGGTCACTATTTTACTGAAAATTTTAATAGGTAGGGTGAGAATCACTGTTCAATATAATCGCTTTTGAGTAGTCGCTAATAGCGACAGCTACACATTATCTGTCAAGAAAATTGATATTGCATCTTGTTCGGGCAACGTTAACAGAAAAGAAATTAAACTTAAAAGCACCAAAGCAATATAAAAATCGATGCTAAGCAAGTCTAGAAGGAGGTACGACAAAACATTATGTGTTAAGATTATGAAAATTCTTGAGATTACTAAAAAAAATGCTAGAAGTCTTGTGTATTGATGCATTTTTTTCCACTTTGCGGTCCCAAATATATGATGTGAAGGTCAATTTTTGCGTTTGATCCAGGTTTTCCGAAGAATTCACTATTCACAGCGAAACCACTTATATTCGTGCTCCTGTGATGCGGAATCCATCCGAAAATATTTGATTTTATATTGATTTAATATAGTAGTAACTAAACAAATCAACAATCCATGGGATGAAAAACACTTTAGAGAGCTTGACCAAAATGTACAACATCACTAATCAATAGTTTTATCTATGCTCAATGGTATATTGTTAAACGACTGCACAAATTCATGCTGTAAAATAATTGATGGTGTATAATTAGTATAGATATAAAATGAAGAGATGTAAAAGATACCTGTTAATCAACTATGACTGGCATGTAATATAAGTGTGATAAATTGATTAGTACTGAACATACGATGATAATCCATCACAGAACGTATGTCGTAACGATCAAAATTTGAGCGGGGAATTAAAAATGAATGTGAGAATGTTTAATGGTCCACTTTTTTAATTGTGTAAGTATTTAATAAAGAGTGTCACTAGGCAATAATTTTGTAATATACAGAATGTTCAAAGTTGACTTGCGATTCATTTATTATATCCACATTCATTTAACTATTTCGAATTCTGGTGTGATGAGTTGATACCTGACACACATACAATTTTGGAAGGGAAGAATCAGGTAGACCTAGATTAAACTGAAGATTTCGAACAATACAATGGGGAATGTTTCTTCATAGGTACTATCTTTCATTATGAATAAGAAATAATCACCATTATTCTCTAAGAATAGTGTTAAAGTACAAAGGACCTTCCGGCCACCAAATAGCCACTATCAGAGTAAACTAAATTAGGAATCAAATTTTCCCTGCTTAAATACTATTTCCAGATAATAATGCAAACAAGGGATTGCTCAGCTGCAGATAAATCGGAATTTTATGAATTGCTTTTTCGTTTATACATTTCCAACCCTTCTAAATTATCCGAGAAATTACCTAGATATTTGTCCGTACTGTGTTTCAAAAGTAATAAACTTTCTTGAGAAATGGGGTGACTTGTTCCGAAAATATGATCGACTAACACAGTTTTTTCACCACTATTTTTCTTTATATGAGCAAAATGTTCATCATTTTGTGTGTTACAACCCCATAATTATCTGCTACGTATAATGGTTGTGGCTTATTAACATTTAAAATTTAAAATATACTAAGAAAAATTCATAAATTTAAAATAAATTTCAATAAAATTAAAAATGTTACAGAAACAGCACTTTTAAAATTTCAACAAAAAAAATGCTGAAAAAGACAATTTCACATTTAACTAAGCTTTATTTAATGACATAATATTTATTTTACAAAATTTTTTCTCAATACTAATAAAATATGATAAAATTATTTTTTTCTCAAAATTAATGAAAATAAATATATCTGTTTCAAATTTAAATCAAGAAATAAAAAAACAATTCCTCATATTTTAATAATAAATATTTATACCTGTTATTTATTCAAATAATAAAATCAAAATGAATAATTATCCCCTACAAATTTGTTTAAAATTTAATTCTTGATTATAAATATAAATTTATTTTTATCATGTTCAAAACCATCAGTATTAGATGAATTTATTAATAAAATTAGTTATGAAAATTACGAAAATATACCTTTAAAGTTTCATCTAAAAGGGATGGAGATGGAAAATTTTTACTTTAATTAAACTTCATTTACTAATAAATGGTTATACATATATTTTATTTATTAAAAAGATTAACATCAATGGTTTCAAGGTGGTATCACGTTGTAGGTGTATAATTCTTACCGATCTTGTATATCAAATTTTTTTGTATGTTTGTTGGTGGTTTATTTATTATCCCCAACGATGGGGAGGGTTTTTCTAAATTCACTGAAAGTTAAATTTCAAACCAATTTAGGAAGTTAATTTGATATATGTCACTATGATTATCGATATTCTTTGTTTTTGAATGAAATGTTAGTTCTGCACTAGGAATAAGACTTGCGATACAACCACCATGAAGTACCTTCAATCTACACTGTGTCACCAAGTTTCATCGTTATCACAGTTTCGGTGCTAAAATCTTATCAGGAATGACCGGAAGTACATACTATCTTTAAAAATCCATGTTTCATGGAGATAAACACATAGAGATATTTCCACCTTCAATTTTCAGTTTGATAAACTCATGTGAAAATATGTACACGTTTTGCTGTTTACGCAAAATACGACGCGAATGTACGTGAAATTACAATCTTGGGAAGAATTTTAAAAGAAACCAAATATGACGTTGTTTTTTCTTAACGTTAACAGCGTTTATGTCTTAATTTCTTCCTTCTCGTGAATAGGGTTTATAGCCGGAGTTATGATTCGAACTTCAGACCCTGAATAAATGTTACTGAAAAACCAGATTTATTGATGATATAAATGAAAAACCTCGTTTTAATAACTTGGAAGGAGTCAGAGTGAAAAACTGCAAACAACTTGATCAAAAATTTCAATTATCAATATTTGGCTGTATTATGCCACACAAAATATCAAAGGAATTATCTCAACGAATTAGTGATGTGAAACAGGACCATCGAGGGAGAAAAGCCAAGGCGTTTGTGTTTTTCTAAAGCTATTCACGTGAAGCCTATGATAATATATATGGTATTTCAAAACACAATTATAACTGAAGCTACGAATATTCTGTATATTTTATTTGTGTAACAAGAATAAATTAATTTCCATGAATAAAGTAGGCTATAAAGCAAGATGATGTACCAAGTCAATAAGAATTTACCCAAATTATCCCGTTCCAAGAACGGGTAACTCAAGGCCATGGTAATTTAATCGCAACTGCCGATAAATGCATATACAAATTCACCACAGGTAGGTAAGTATTACAATGACGGTTTCACTTTCTGTAATGAGGTGATCAGTGTTCGATATCACATGCAAGACAGAAGCATCACTGTTGCAATCAATTGGTTCTTCTCATATCCTGTATTATGCTCGTCCTTTGATGCAAATAGTGTAAATAGCCTCGATATCCTGTTTACTACACTGCACAATTTCATTGTATATACACATATTGTATTACATTAAAACAATCATCCATCCAAAGACCATTTATCGATTTGTGAATGTGAGAGTTCATGATAATGTAAAATTGGTTCAAATTAGAGATAGTTTGACTCTACACAACTTATGACATGCATGTTGTAGCTGACGAAAAATAATTATTAGGTCATGAACATATTGAAACTTACAAGTGACATATCATAGTATTTTTCATGCTGGAATCGATCAAATTTTGGACAATAAAGTAAAGTGGCCAAATATCGGATATTCGTCTAATATCGAATAGTTATGTTTTAAGGAAATTCGTAATCTGATGAATGAGAAACCTCTCTACAGTTTAACATGGAGCTAACCAATATTTTAGTGCCACTGATAAAACATAGAGGGCTCTAAAGTTACTTATCCCCACCAGTGAAATTTAGGCTTTTCACACGTGCTAATCGATACCGTAATTTCTAGACACTCAGTTAAGTTATTAAATTTGGATGTAGTGTAAATTAGTCTGTAATATGTCTACTTTAATTCGGTGCATATGAACAATGGATGATTGAATCTTTTCTTTGTTCCATAAACTTAACCTCAAACATGAGACAATTCGCCTAATATCGAAGGTCGCCCTCTCTTATTATCAGATACCCGTGTTAAGACAGAATATTTCTTATTTGACTTTATATAGAACCTGTCATCTTTAGGTAGTTATGGCGTTACAACTATATTTTGATGTTTTCATAAAAAAAGAACATTGCTTTAATCTTTGTACTACGCTTGCTAATTTTACTTTTTATCTTACACTTGATTTCAGAAATAAAATGTCATTATCGAAACCCGAACAAAAGCAAAAGAAGTGGGATAGCAAATCCATGCTTGCAGCTGTTACTGCAGTTAGAAATGAAGAAATGTAATACCTGCCAGCCTCGGAAACTTTCAGAGTTCCTAAGAGTACGTTGGAAGACTACGTGAAAAATAACATAGAGTCACCAGAAGAACTTGTACAAACAAATCTAGGACGTCCAGCAGTATTGCCTAGAGAAAATGAAACACATTTGGTTTATCATTGTGTAGAAATGGATAAGAGAATCTACGGTCTCACCTTTCAATAAGCCATTAGCACAATTCAAAACATACATTTTCGAATGATCAGGTACAAGCAGGTTACAAATGGACGCATTCATTTTCAGAGAGGCATCCAGAACTAACGTTTAGGAATCCACCGAATTAAGGAATTCTCGGTGGAAAACGTCGATCTTTATTTTGAAATTTTGAAACCTGCGTTGGAGAAGGTAAAATTCGATTCCTGTCGAATTTAGAACGTGGATAACACAGGTATAAGCTCTGTACAGTCTAAGCATACCAGGATAATCACGTTAAAAGATAAAAAGCAGGTAGTGTCCGTAACCTCCTCAGAAAGGGGAGCACCAGTGACGGTGGTTACCTGTATGAACGCGGGATAATCCCCCAAAAAAACATGACGCCAGAATTAGTGCTGCCTGTTATCTGTCTGGCTAGATTCAGAACCACATTTTCACTAATTGGCGACATCTTATTAGCCACGTTGAACCAAGTGAAGATGATCCAGTTCTATTAATCTGGGGATGACCACTATTCCCATACTCGGAACGTTAACACAACAAACTTGGAACGACAAAACCATGTGGTTATTCTAAGTCTCCCGTCGCATTCTACCCACAAAACGCAGCCGCTGAACCTTGCATTCATGGGGCCTCTCATTAAAACCTATTACTCATAAGAGATTGAAAATTGGCTAAGAGATAACCCTGGAATAGTTGTCACCAGCTATCAAGTTATGTGTCCGTTTAATAAGCAGATTTTGCGAATCCACGACTACGTCATTCACCATCAAGCGGGAGGTGACCGAATTCCAGCTCCAAATCCACCCGATGCTGAAGTGAGTACTCCAAGGCAATAGACTCCTCCAAAGCATGTGACTCCGCTAAGAACTATTGACTCGACCAAATATGTAGAAGATTTATCTTGTAACAGAATCTCTAATCCCAGAAAACCAAAAGTGCGGTCCCAAGACATTATCCATTTACCGACCACTTCGTCTTACAAGACTGACGATAAAGAAAGAATGTCCAGAAATGGATCTGCTGCCTTGATTAAAGGTACTTCATATAGATCAAATTTTCCATACACCTTCACAGCATACCAACGATACGTGAGGTATGCTCCTAACCAGCATAGTAGTTTGCATCGCACTACAACAAGTTCTGGTTTCTACAGGGGCAAGGTGTAAACTCCCTGAAAAATTAAACAAGAAATGATTTATTTGCTCAAAACTTATTTTATTTCTCAACATTATCTTCTTGTAGCCCGATACACTTCGTCCAACGTTTTCCTAATTTTTCGATCCCTTCCAAATAATACGATTTCGTCAATCCTTCAAAATAGGCGTTTCTTTTAGCGATGACCTCATCGTTGGAGCCAAATCTTTTCCCGCCGAGCCATTTCTTAAATTTGGGAATAGATAATAATTGCAGGAAGCCAAATCTGGAGAATATGGTGAGTGACGAAACAATTCGTAGCGCATACCATGCAACTTTACCATTACGACTGCGGACCTGTGCGCCGGTGTATTGTCCTGGTGGAAGAGCACTTGTTTCTTAACCAAATGCGGCCGCATTCGCTTCAAATCGGCACCGGATCGACTCAACAGCTCTGCATAATATATGCCGATAATTGTCTTGCCTTTTTCAAAGTAATCGATATGAACGATACCGTGTGCACTCCAAAAAACTGTCGCCATAACTTTGTTGGCCGTTAAATCCACTTTGGCCTTTTTTGGTTCCGACTCGCTAGGACAAGTCCAATGTTTCAACTGTTCTTTGGGCTCTGGTGTATTATGATGGATCCATATTTCATCCTCTGATTCGAAATGGCGCAAAAAGTCTTTCTTATCGCGCTTGAATATCGCCAAACACTCCATCGAAGTTGTCACACGGTCGCACTTGTTGTTAACAGAGGACACATGGGACACCCTTCCGGCAGCCAGCTTTTTCATATGCAAACATTTATGAAAAATGTTTCGCACCTCTTTGGTTGAGATGCCATAGTCACAGCAATCTCGTGCACTTTAACTCGCCGATCGTCCAATATCATACCATGGATTTTATTGACGATTTCTGGCGTTGTAACCTCAACTAGACGACCAGAAGGTTCGGCGTCCTTTGTGGTCATACACTACCACTTATGAATCGTTCCAATCGATGGTGAAAAGACCCCATCATGTTAAAGTTATGTACAGTTTTTTCCACATAATGGACATAATGTTTAATCAAGAAGCGAAATTCACTTTTTTCCATGTTTATAAAAATCTTCAAGGTTGCTTGCTTTCGATGGGCATTAAAGCAGAACTGATCGACATATCAGTCTGAAAATCCTAATGCGTTCTAGTTGAAGATGGTACATCACAAACGTCGAATGAGATTTTCAATTTTTTTTCAGGGACTTTTCACTTTGCCCTCGTAGAATTAGATGTCCAATTAGAATTTTGTCAAAAGTCTTTTGACGAGCTATTTATGGCAATATATATGAATAAAATTAAGTTGAATGTGTATTATATTGTTAAATAATAATAATAGTAATAATTATAATTTCTTTAGCTAAGAAAATGTACAGAAAGTTTCGAAAAAAAATAATCTAAGCTAAAATAAATAAATGAAGGTTATTATAAGAATCACATAAGTTTTATTATTAATACATGTCCGTGATTTTATCTTATGCGTTGCACAAACAAATGAAATAAATAAACAGAAAACTTGAAACATCCTTACCTATACATTTACTAATATATACCTAGGCTTAAATATATGCACATACATACTCATACTTATACAAAGCACATATACATACATGTAAACACATATACATACATACACATATACCAATACATATACATATTCTTACCTATGCGAAAGAGAATACATATATTTATTCTATTCACTAAGTAAGATCATATTCTATTTATAATAAATCATTTTTTAATTGACACTACATTAATTGGTTTTATATTATATACTATGAAATTAAAACGATTGTACAGTTTTAAGCCAAAATATACACATCAAATATTGCATTTAAAACTAATATACACAGCAGAAAAGCGTACATGGTTTGCAGAAAGCTATCCACTGTAGGGCCTCATTGAGAAGTTTGTTATAGAACCAACATTTTGTTTGTGGAAACACTCATTTCTTTTGCTCATTAGTTTTCATTTAAATGATATGATTTCTAATATTTTGAAATATAACATCTAATATTGAATTTAGATATTTTTAAATTTTGCTTATTCTATATTTTAAGTAACAAATGAAAAACTAAGAGAGAGGACTCTTATTTGAAATAAAGGTATTTATTTGATTTCAACATTTAATTTAGAAATAAATATAATAATAAATAATTTATTGCTTGGAAAAATCTTTAAAATTCATCTGCCTCTTAGCTGTAAGACATTTCCAAATTAACAATGACAAAATTCTAAAACTGAGAAAGAGGGCTTGCGCAACACGTACATAACTTAGCACAGCCGGCAAACACCCCTGTCGCTTACACATTTATATCTGAGTATTTTTATTAGTTGTTTTTTACGTCAATTTGATTTTGTATGAAGTTTCTGTTTGAGGCTAGCAGGTAAGACTGAACTACTTTCATGAGACAAGCATATTGAGCCTTTTTTATCTCTGGTGGGAGATCATTCCAGCACTTTGGACCTAAGAAGAGCCAGGAACGTTGCCCCGTTGTAGTGTTCATTTGAGGTATAATATAGTTTACTCCCTGAGTCTGTCTTGTGTCATGACTAATTTCAGTGTTAGGTCTCATATCTATAACTGTATTAATTATACATTCTTTGTAATTATAATACATCGATTTTATAGGATATACTTGTGTACATACTATCATGTATAAGGATGGAGCATTCTTGGGGAATTATATGCATCATAACTTGTGCACTCAAGCTCATGATATCATAAACACATGGAATAAATTGAATTATCGCTATAAGCTACTACTTCTTGGGTTAAAAACGTATAAGTTCGAAGCGTCACATTCATCAATCGTTAATGTAATGGTTAGCCGATGGGAATACAGTTTTAAAACTGGTTTTATTACGTGCAAAATGCAACAGCGAATGTGAAAATACATGATCGATCTTACAGATATGGTACTTTTATATAAATCAATTTTCAATGGGGCCAAGGTTACTTGGTCATTGTATTGGCCCTTCCGGTAACCAGACCACTAACATCATATATATCAATTTTTGTTGCAACGAATCATTTTTCCTACTTTTAGTTGACACGTATACAATGAAATTCCCCCACCTTTTAAATCCCTGACCTAGAGTTCCATTGATTTTCTGGAACATTCCACGTTCACTTGATCTTACGAGTGGAGAATACTACAGTCTCCAGATATTAAAAAGTACTAATAAATATACTAAATGGAGACTATATAGCTTATCCAAAGCTACAAAATATAAAAAATTTGACGAATAACAACAAATCATCACCATTTCACTAAGAACAAGAAACTGGTGAGAAGAGACAGTTGAAGTATGAAGTCATCATAGCTTCAGTCACTTTCCCGATAATCTATTGTGAGTTTTTGTAGCTGTGCACCAACTTTGGAAAAAAACTGCTTTTACGGCACTGAGATCCCAAAATATTTGCGCTTCCTTATGTAAAATAGGGGAAACTTTTTTTTTTCCAAATTTACTTCAAAATGTGTGCTTGTTCAAAACGTTACAACAGGTTCATTTTCAATATTTTCATACAATACAAGTCACTGAAAAAGATGCAATGAAGCAAAAGCTGAAAAAAGTATTTGTTGCCGTTTTATAACGTTACCTAGTTAATTCATTCATAAAAAATATAGGTTTCAATAATATTTCAAAATGACTTGTTTCATTCACTATCTATAGTTGTTATAACAATCGAGATACAAATCAATGTATGTATACGAGAGAAAGCAAGGTGGAGAATCCTTGAAAAATTAAACAAGAAATGATTTATTTGGTCACAACTTATTTCACTTTTCGACATAATCTTCTTGTAGCCCGATATACGTCCAACCTTTTCCTAATTTTTCTATCCCCTCCAAATAATATGATTTCGGCAATCCTTCAAAATGGGCGTTTGTTTCAGAGATGACCTCATCGTTGGAGCCAAATCTTATTCCGCCCAACCATTTCTTCAAATTTGGAAATAGATAAATATCGCAGGGGGCCAAATCTGAAGAATATGGTAAATGACGAACCAATTCGTAGAGCAAATTATGCAATTTTGCCATTTCGACTGCAGACATATGCGATGGTGCGTTGTCCTAGTGGAAGAGCACTTTTTTCTTTGCCAAATGCGGCAGCTATCGCTTCAAATCGACGTCGAATCGATACAACAGCTCTGCATAATATACGCCGGTGATCGTTTTACCTTTTTCAAGGTAGTTGATATAAACGATACCGTGTGCAACCCAAAAAATTGTAGCCATGTCTTTGTTGGTCGATAAACCCACTTTGACATTTTTCGGCTTCGATTCGCCAGGACAAGTCCATCATTCTGACTGTTCTTTGGTCTCTAGTGTGTTGTGATGGATCCAAGTTGTTTCCACGGTTACAAACCGACGCAAAAGGTCGCTTTTGTTTTCAACAGAGAGCAAATGTGACACTCATCTGGCAGATAGCTTTCTCATATCTAAAAATTTATGCAAAATGTTCCGTACCCGTTCGGTTGAGATGCCCATAGCCTCAGCAATCTCGTGCACTTTAACGCACCGATCATCCAATGTCATGCCATGGATTTTATCGACGATTTCTGGCATCGTAGCCTCGATTAGACGCCCAGAACGTTCGGCGTCCTTTGTGGTCATACTACCACAACGAAAATCAATAAACCACTTGTGAATCGTTCCAATCGATGGTGAGGAGTCTCTCTAATGTTTGACAAGTGATGCTTTGGTTTGCGTAATGTTTTTCCATGCAACAATAATGTTTAATCAAGAAGCGAGATTCACTTTTTTCCATGTTTGCTAAAATCTTCAAGGCTGGTCGCTTTCGATAGGTGTTGAACCCGAACTGAATGACAAATCAGTCTAGAAATTTTAATGCGTTCTTGCTAAAGATGGTACATCACAAATGTTACATGTGATTTTTGAATGTGGCACCACCTGTTTTATTTTCAGGGATTTTTCACCTTGCCCTCGTACAATCATTAGTTTCTAGTTGGGTTTTGCCAAATAACAATGATAAGCTCTCTATAGTCAATATCGACCAGTTACATTACAAACTAATCAGTCAAAAAGCAAAATTTACAGGAGTCGCTATTTTGAATTCTTGAATTTTGACAATATAATCAGAATCTCCGTCTCCAACAACCGTCATATCAATTTTGAATAGAATTCTATAATCACTAAAATGTTCGCCATGTTGGAGCCGCCATATCGATTCTCCAAATTTTGACTAAAAAAGACACCATATACCAATTTTGAATAGAATCGGACCATATTCACAAAACGCGTCAACAGTATTGGAGCCGTCATACTGATTTTCTGAATTTTGACTAGAAAAATCATGATCTTCCACTCCAAAATCTGGCATATACCAATTTTAGATAGAATTTGTATATAATCTCAAATATAGGCTTAAACAAATCATTATCTCCGATCCCAAAAACCCCCATATATCCACCAATTTTGGATAGAATCGGACCATAATCACAGAACTAGTCCTCCATATTGCGCCCGCCATATTAATCTTTTGAATTCTGACTGAAAAAATCATGATCTCCGATCCTAAAAACACAAAATACCCATTTTGAATAAAATCGGACCATAATCACGAAACTCGTCCGTCGAGATGTAGAATTAAATTTTCTGGATTATGAAAATAACTTAGATAATTCAGAAAATCTAATTCTATATCTTTAATGTACTTACACGAAATTGTGGCCAATTAGGCAAAGAAATCTTAAAACTTATACATACTTACCCAGAATATTTCTCAAACAGTTCTATTGAAATATATAAGAACCGGGATGCTGTCATTGAACAGGTATTGTCAGAGTAATTGTCAACCACGGTTATACTCTAACCTATACTCCTCAATTCAAAACAATTTAAATTTTCTGGATTATGAAAATAACTTAGATAATTTAACATAGCATTATAAAGATGAATAAACGTAAACCATCGAACCGTAGGCGGGATTTGAACCCATATTCCAGGATCCTCTCAGTGTCTTATATTTTCGTAAATATTATAAACCTCTGAACGGGTAGTAGATCATTGATGAACACAATGCGATTCGATACTCCGCTATAGATCAACTATTCACGCACATTCATCTAAAGTTCAATCGTTTCGAATTGAGGAGTGTAGGTAACAGTATTTGAGTATTACTATGGTTGTTAATTATTCTGACTGTACTCATTCAATGATAGCATCCCGGTTCTTATATATTTCAATAAAACTAACTGAGAAATGTTCTGGATAATATAAACAAGTTTAAGGTTTCTTTGCCTAATTGATCACAATTTCGTGTAAGTAAGTACATTACTAGATATAGGATTAAATTTTTTGAATTATGAAGATAACTTAGATAATTCAACATAGGATTATAAAAAGGAATAAACGTAAATCATTTGAACCATAGGCGGGATTCGGATCAACATTCCTGGATATTTAGTTCAGCCTGTTTACCTATTACACCATACTTTGGTCCCGTCAGAGTCTTATATTTTTGTAAATATAACCCTCTGGAAGGATAGTAGATCATTGAAGAACACAATGCGATTTGATGCTCCGCTATAGATCAACTATTCATGCATATTCATACAAAGTTAAATTGTTTTCAATTGAGGAGTATAGGTTAGCAGAGGTCCTCACTAGGATTTTTTAGAGAGCCCAATTGTTCTTATCAGATTTTCCTGAGGGCCGCAAGTAAAAAATGTAAAATGTAAAATATATGTATATATATATATATATATATATATATATATATATATATATTTATTTATTTAGTTTATTTTTCTTGGGAGTAGCTACTCCCAAGAAAAATAAACTAAATAAGTTAATAAAACGGCAAAGAAAATATAAATATATATATCGACGAATAGAACGACTTGATGCCGACGTTTCGCCAACCATCACAGGTGGCATCTTCAGGGCAGACTTGAGACTTGAACTGAAACTGGTTCTACTGGTTTCTGTAGCCGTATTTATTGTAGGAAAAATTCTTCACGCTACACAGTTCACTGCCTTTATTCCGGTGGTTAACTTCGTTCCGGCACCTGACCCTGTCGTTGTGTGATCATGTGAGTGAAATTTCCGAGAATGGGTTTTTTGATCTGCTAGAAAGTATTTCTACCCGTTTTTCCACACTTCCAAAATTATCTCAGTTCTACAAACCTATCAAAGATCCCCTTCCTCCTCTTCACTTAGAAGGTTTTTATAGCATTCCCTGTTCTTGCGGTAAAGTCTACATTGGAGAAACAGGACGTACAGTAGCTACTCGTGTGAAAGAACATGAGTGCTGTACAAGGCTTCGTGACACCAGTAGATCTGCACTTGCGGAATACAAGTTTGATACTAGTCATCAAATCCTTTTCGAAGATACTAAAATCCTAGCCCGACCCCCAAATTTCTATCAGCGAAAAATCCTTGAAGCTATAGAAATCCTGAAACATCCAAATAATCTGAACCGTGACTCAGAATAATACCTTCCCAACACTTGGAAACCCATCCTCGAAAATTCCACTTCGCACATGATCACACAACGGCAGGGTCAGGTGCCGGAACGAAGGTAACCACCGGAATAAAGGCAGTGAACTGTGTAGCGTGAAGGATTTTTCCTACAATAAATACGGCTACAAAAACCAGTAGAACCAGTTTCAGTTCAAGTATCAAGCCTGCCCTGAAGATGTCACCTGTAATGGTCGGCATCAAGTCGAGCTATAGTGACGCGGAATCCATCCGGAAGCCAAGATTTTCCAAGATTAGCTATCCGCGGAAGTCCACCATTCAAGAATCATAGTAATACTCGTACCTACACGTCTCAATTCAAAATGGTTGAACCTTAGATGAATATGGTTGTGGTATTCGATCTATGGCGGAACATCGAATCTCACTGCGTTCATGAATGATCTACTACCCTTTCAGAAGTTTATATTTACAAAATACTAGACTTCTAAATATTAATGTATTACACGTAACTAGGCAATGAACCTTTAAATTGGTTTATATAATTATGAAGGACCCGGTGGAAGATGGTAATAAGAATAACCCACTTGGAACTGATTTTGAGTGATTATCGTTTTAATATTTTAATCAAATCCTCAAATCACATTGACAAAGCAGACACAACTTTTCCTATGCACTATTTTATCTATATATATTATATTTCATAATATGATGCAAACAAAAGAACAAAATTGAACTGTTGACCAAAAAAAAATGTAGGTAAACAAAATTGTGACTTGTTACCAATACCGTGTACTATTTTTTTTGATTTGCCATTTCTCTAAACATTGAGCTATAAGTCTCGTGTTTCCACAGAGCAATGTCGCGTGCGAAGATAATCAAAATTTCTTATTGTACGAATTGGATAATTATTCCGTTCTCATTCTCTCCATTGCTTTTGAAATCTAGCAAGCTTTGTTTATGATTATGATCATGGTATAAAAGAAAATATTGTCCTAACGTCAGCAAATGAGCGAATAATGAATATCTAAATTATATAGGTAAATATGCATTAGCTGCATGATAATTCTATTAACCCATTCACAACAAGAAATGTTTTAAAATCCAATCTTTTGCGAGTCGTCACCATTACTCCGTGTGTGACAACAAAATATCTATCGTTCTTCGTTAAATCCTAGGTTCCTATATATAGAAATGCCAGTAAGGATACTTCGTCATTAATGAATGAGAGCAGAGTTCTATTTTCAATGACCTTGAACATATGCATCTGTCCCATATCAGAGATGATATATCAATATAATGTCCGTGATGAATGAAATAATAGGCATATCTATACCCGGAGTACCTGGACGTACTCAACTTATTAGCCTCATCATATAACACTAGCACGTGATAATAAGTTTAGATAAACTCTACTACTAAATAAATATTACAGAACAATAACATTTTACACTTCCGACAATACCTACTCAGTATTTGAACTACGGAAAACGAAAATATAAACATTCAATTGATGACTTTTGAAATTTAAAGTAATGTTATTAAAACATACGTAGAATCACTGATCTTAAAGGATAAGAAATTAATTCATATCAAAGAAAGTTCGAACATCAAGTATTTAATTTGATGTGTAATAACATTTTATTGTCAGGTTGAAATTATATCAATTATTTTATTTTGTAACCTGTACCTAGATATAAAGTTTCCAATCGACTTGACAATTTGTGAAAATACTGCGAAGCTGTTTGGGAATGTATTTTTTGAACTAAATTTTTTCATATTTGTTAATTTTATCATTTTTTCCTGATTATACCAGTAGCATTTATATAAAATATGTATTTAAATTTCAATTTATTATGGTTTTATAGTGTACATTGCAATATGAAATATACTCTTTATCACACTCCAATATTTTGTCTTTCTAGAACTTTTTCTTCTTCCAAGAATTATTATTATATTATTCGTATTTTGATTCAGAAAGATACCAACTTACTTACCTCACAATGTAGCATATTCTTGGGAATGAACATTTCTCCAAAATTTGGTAAGGTACCTGATAGTAATAATTATTTGAAAATACAACATGTAATTACAATATACAATATAATATTTTTTCAAGCCGATCAATTATACTGGTGGCACAGATTAGATATCTATACAGATGTGACACTATCTGTAATAATAGTCCAGGCTATGAACCGGAAAATTAAAAAAAAAACATGTGAGTTCGAATCAAAAAATTTTTTTTGCATTAGCTTGAGGAGGTTCTCAGGATCATCTACCTCAAACCTCTTTGGAAGCCCAACCCCACCCATGGGGGGCGAAAATGGCCAATTTTGTCGATTTCACCACCCCAACGATGAATTTTGAGTGAATCTGGCTTGGGATTCGTGTTCAGCAACCCAAAAAACCTCCTCGGTGCATTCGAAATGACAAAAACACGTAAATTGCAACATAACATATTAGGGGTTCAAAATTGGCCCATTTTCTCGATTTCAGCGACCCAAAAAATCTCCTGGTGCATTCGAAATGCCTAAAAACACGTAAATTGCAAAATTCCCCTAAAATGGATGGCAAGTAAATCTGTCACCGGATTCGTGTTCAGCGACCCAAAAAAAAACCCCTAGGTGAACTCGAAATGCCAAAATACCTTTTTTTGTAGAAAATACAATTCAAGACTTGGCATGTTGCAAATTTGGGGGTGATTTCGGGCCATTTTACACACAATAGGTGGGATTGGGGTTCCCAAGAGGTTTTAAGGTGTAGGAATGATCCTGAGAACCTCCTGAAGCTAATGCAAAAAAATATTTTGATTCGAACCTACATGTTTTTTTTTATTATAGCTGCAATCCCGGTTTACAGCCTGGATTATAAGTGCATTTTGAAAAGATGATATGTTGACCTTCTCACAAAGTTGAACTTTTGTGGAAACGTTTATTTTGATGAACCCAGCAAGTAATTTGAAACATGGTTTCTTTTAGGAGGTGAATTCTAGATTCTTGCAATCATCGAACAAAAATTCATGAGATTCATGTTTGTATAATCATACGATAAAGTTGGAATATGTTTTTTTTTAATACCTACTATATTCCACAATACCGCGGGGTAGAATACTGGGGGCGCATTCTCATATGTGGTATCTTCAGTAGGCCTGATACACATCAAAATGCAATAGAAAAATCAACTCCAGTGAAATTAGGAAGAGGGTAAAAGAAATGGTGCAAATTTATAAAAATGAACATCTTTCTATCTTTTTAAGGCGCTGTTTCCCAACAAACATTAAGTTTTTTAATGAATAATAAATGTTTAGTATTAAAAATACATCCCACAAATTTATACCTAAGGTATGTACGGACTGATGCCCATGTCTGGCTAAAGGAGCTGAGGTCCCACACCATTATAACGTGGGTAAGCAATCTGCGGAAAATAGATGTGCTGTTGTATTTCGACATTACACATTGTAGTATTACATTGTAGTTTATGAATGATGTATGTTGACTCTGATAATTCCGTTGCTTCTGAGTTTGAATGAAAGATAGCTCCTTTAAGAAAAAGGATTGGAAAAGCAAGATTGAGAGGAGAACCGTACGTTACTCAAAAGAAGACATTAGTGCATGGAAGACTGCCATCTAAAAATGAGGTTAGTCTAGCATAAATAAAATATGCATGGGTATTAATCCTAATTTCATACTTATGGCCTCCTTATGATTATTGTTTCTTTTAGAGAATATGCAAATGCAAGTTATCATGCCGAGATATTGCTGACATGAAAATAAAACTTCATCAAGAGTTCGGTAAACTTGATGTCAATGCCCAAGGAAATTACTTATTTGGCCTTATTGATGTTTCACATGTTAGGAGACGAATATGTGAAAATTAGGAAGAAGCTGGACAGAGTAGAAGACAAGCTACACAGTACCAAACGGTGATGGAGGATTTGGTAAAGTATGTAAAAAAATCTTTTGGTATAATCAAGCAAAAGACTTGAAAATATGATTAAAAAGAAAAAGCTGGTGAAGCCATTTTTAATGATAAATGGGGAGGTTTGAAGTCCTACAAATACACCTTACAAGACCGTAAAGCTGCCAGAGCTCCATAAACCGTTTTCCAAAAGATAAGATGTATTTGACTAGTGATTTATGTGTATCTAAAATGTACAAAGCCTTCTTGATTGAATTTCCTGACTCTCAAATTAAAATTGAGATTTACCGCAAAGCTTTTAAGTAGCCACGAGTATACACTTGTAAAACATGCGACGTGCTTAACATACAGTCCAAGTCCAAATCGGTTGTTACTGTGGAAGCAAACAAAGCAAAAATAGATTTAAATTTGCATCATTAAAAAACTGTTTTTGCGTTTGAAGCAATGAAACAGCTTTGCCTCTTAGCACGGAAGTCAATATTGTAATGGACTTTCAAAAAGTATTTCCATTGCCAAAACAACCCACAGTGACATGTATTATTCAAGGCAGCTGACGTGCTTCAACTTCTTTACACATGTATATCCAATACTGGAGATGGTATCATGTGCTTGTCGCATGAGGGCATATCCGGTAGGGTAGGTAATCAGATGACGTCATCTCTGCTAGATGCGACCAATTTTGGTACTATGAATTCTAAGGAAAGAAATTTGACTGTTTGGAGTAACAACTGTGGGGGGCAGTTGAAATACCGGATGTTTGTTATCCTCTATATGATGCTTATAAATTGGGGTCTCTTTGATACATTCCGACATATCCTAGTGGGTCACAGTTTTTCCTGAGCTGACAGAGACTTTGCTGTTACAGAGAAAAGAGTAAAGTATGCAAAATGCAAGCTGTGGATGATATAGAAGGAGTTCTTTTGTCATCTAGAACAGTCAAACCATTCAAAATTTTGGATACGAAGGGGAGTTTTCTGATTTTTATGGCGCCTCAGCAAAGTATCTCAGTTCTCCAAGAGTGAGCAAGGTACTGTGTACTACAGGAATAACTTCGGCCAGCTGGAAATTTGGAACAAGATCAAATTTTTTAAGGCTGGGGTTAAAATAGAAGATATTGCATCCTTTTGTTTACGAAAAATTGAAGAATGTTGAACTATCTCAGTGCAAGAAGAACGACGTTACCAAGATGATACCTTATCTTGATGATAAAGAAAGAACAAAGACTTCTTTCGACAGCTTATTGATTAACCTTGTGTATTTGAGAGGTCCCATTCTAAGTATATTTCAATATTAATGAACTTTACTTTTTCACAATGATAACTTTTTTGCAGACAAAAGCTCTTGTTCGATTACAACAACAATTTGTAAACATATTTTTTTAACAGTAAAAATGCTACAAACATATTATTTATTGTGAAACATAAAATCACTTTATTTGAGAAAATACAGCATTTTTCTAATTACCCAACAATTGCCTTTTTGGCGCTTAGCTCCTTTATCTAATTAGGTCTTCAAATATTGGTATGGAAAGTTTTTACAGAGGTAGCTACATTTTCTCAAAGTCAAGAAATTCTTCCAAAAATATTAATCAGTAGTGCTCCAGAATTGCTATGTTCCTAGTGTCTGACTCAGTCTGAAGTGCTTTGCTGATTAATTTTATTTTATAACAATCTCATCCACGGATACAATAAATTGATTAAATAAGAAAAAATTTTTTTGAATAAATCTATGCAAATATTGAGACCACTTTTGCCAATTGATCAAAGTTAGTATGAAATACATCTTCTAATTGCTATTTGAATTGAATGAAGCTAATAATTTGCCTATATAGGTTACGAAATGTGGGTTGTTTCCTATTTGGATATTCTCGAAATTTTGAATAAAGTGTCTCACTAGTTTCACTATCTTGAACTTTGCCATTTTTTCATGTAACTCACATGAATGTATTTTCAGACAAATTTTTATGAATGTATCCACATATATAGGCCTTATTCTCAGGACTCTTTCTACACTGCTGTTGGCTTGATAATGCATACTCATATTCATTCAGTCTGAGCACATGGACTCTAGCTTGTACAGGAATCCTCAAAAACATTCGACCGTGTTCCTAAAACAAAGCTATTAGTCCAAATCTACTTTTTTTGAATCGGGGGGAAGCTTCTTCGACGGAAAGATTCCCTTTCATCCAACAGATCATTCTTAGTTCGATTCGGTAGGTCCTTGCCCAAGTTGCATAATGATGTCTCGGGTGTCCCACAGGAATCCACTGAGCCAATCCTTTTTTTACTATATACTTCAGACCTACCACTGTCTGAGTTGTCTGAATGCATTTTACCCTAATGATGGCAAGATATTTGTAATTCTGTCATTGATGTTCGCAACCTTCGTAACATAGCTCACCGTTTTTATTTCGTTTTTATTGTTATTGATAGCAAGGTTTGTGTTTTTGATCACTTATGTTTTACTAGCAATCTAAGCGTTAATACCCATTTTCAATTTCGTTAATTTAGTCGTTAACTCAGAAATAGTAGCCATTAACATTGTGTTTTGTGAATTTAGGTCGCATACTGTATATGTTAAATCTTCGCAGTGGTGTTCAATACACCAATTATTTTCTAACAGAGGTATTTGCTTACTTCTTCAAGAAGATCTTTATGAAGTATCACTTCACTCACTAACTTTTTCAGTTTAGATGAATTTCAGGTTTTTGTGGAGCCCATAGTAATCTTATTTATCTATAATTAACTGATTAACCAGGAGCAAGCAATTTACACGTTCGTACAACTCGCACATCAACAGCTAATCACATGTCATTCTCATGTTGTAAATACGTTAAGGTAAATAATTAAAAACCTCAATATGTGTATTAAAACAAGATAGATATATATATAGCTAACTGAATGTATGAAACGTTATTATTCTGCTAATAGAAAGCATATTTTATGTTCTTTACGAGACAAATAAACATTTAATGATGATATATAAAGATATATGTTAGTTCCAAGAGTTTGAAGTAACTTTTGAAATATATTCACAAGCGTATCTAAATTACAGCATTATGCCATAAAGAACTAGTAATGTCTCAAAATAAATGTCTAATAAAATGCGGAACTCAACTAAGTTTGCATGAAAAAAAAAACAATGGAAGATTAGTGCACTTCCAATGTGCATATAACGGGATTCTCAAGGTGTAATTTAATATTTTATGCGAGTAAATTAATAAAGTTGCAAAAGTTCCCTTTACTGTCGGTTACCAACAAAAACGAGGATAGAAGAAGTATTAGTATTTCTGAATCATAAATTTTCAAGCACAATATATGTTTCGAAAAGCTTAAAAAATTTGATAGTTTGAGGACTCGGAAAAAAAAGACCGGAATACATACCACTATTTTCAGTTAACCGAAAATGGAACCAGCTGAAAAGAATTATTGGTGTATGCTTTACACTTTGGATGAAATATACAGGGGTAAAATACAAAGTCAATTCACGAATTTGTGAAATTGTAGTTAAATTTTCACTATAAAGTTAGATCAATTTTCAATCAGTTTGATGGCAAACATTTGATATTCAGGGTATTGGATATCAAGTTAACTGATTTAACTTAGCCATGATTATCGTATGTAGATTTATCAATAAAATACCCAGCTTACTTCCAAATCCTATATCTTAATAGCAAATTCCCTCTTTGTTCATAACATCAATTAAACAAACAAGGAAACATATATCATTTCCAAGCGGCAATTTTAGGTTGGTAAGTTATTTGTAAGTTCATTTCTAGATACAATAACATTAACTAAATACTAAAGGAGGCATATTCATCATTTTCAAGCTGCAATTTTGGATATCGATTTAACTTAGTCATAATTATAGTACGTACATTTACCAATAAAACACCCAGTTTTCTTCCAAATCCTACATCTCAACAGAAAATGTACTATCTCCAACCGGCAATTCTAGTTCAGTAGGTTATTTGTAAGTTTAATTTTGGTAGCAATAACATCAACTGATCACATAAGGAAACAAACAGGGTGTAACAGATTTATGGTACACACCATTTTTCTTTTTATTCTTTGAGATAAATGTTTCGAACCTGGCATGTTGAATACACGTCACATTTTAATATACCGAAGAAGGTTTTTCCTCTTCCGGTTTCGTCGGAGGTGAATTCAACTCCCGATTTTTGAAGAGAACATCTGTATTTATCACATTTTTGGAATGTAGGTACACATTTTTCTGAATCCAAGGATATTACATAAGGGACATTTCAATTGTAAAAATTTCTTTGAAGACAATTCCACTATCCAATCCAGAGTGCCGTGATCCCATTGGAATAATTCGACCCACCTCCAAAACATGATCACATCTTTTTCCAAAATACTTTTTGCATCATAAGTAATTTTTTTCATTGTACAATAATGGTACTGCGATACCATTAAAAAGTACAATTTTTACGGAGTTCACACATGTGACCAGTTTGTTTGTGGGACCAATACAACCGAAACTACAGTTGAGGTTCTATTTCTATATTCCGATAGAATGTGAAAGAAGTCCATCAACAGTTTTATTCCACCTTATGATGCATACACATTAACGCATTATTATCAGCTGACATCCAAACAGTAATTCGTAGTGGAGATAAATTTATTGAAATTTCATTCAAACACCTCGAAAATAGATTATTGTATTTAAGAAAGGATCATCTACTCTACCGGTAATTATCGTTCCCATAATTTTCATTGTAATGGTCATAAACAGTGAAGTTCTTTTAGACGCTATATTATTAACTAATTAAAATGAAGTAACTACATATCAATATTGTGTATTTCTCACAATTCATTTTTTTTGTAGATCCGTACTACCAGGTTTCGAAGTCAATTATTACACCTCATCCTCAGGTATATATAAAGAATGGCTGTGATGAAGAAAATTGTATCAAAATTTGTTAAAACAGTGGTGAAAATCTTTTTATTTCAAAATATGATCAAAGTAGTATTTTTTGATTAATAATTTGTTAACTGTTAATTTGTTGTTAATTTATTTAAAAATATTCACTAACATTCAAATTATTTGTATATCATATCTTTGATTATTATTAAAGTTATATGTAAAATTCAATTTTTATTTATATAATTCATGTTCAACAGTCGATATTCAGGAGCTACAAATTAGTTATTCTAATAGTGAGGAATATGTAACTTCAGATAAGTTTCCTGTAAAAAGACAAAATGATTATAATATTGAATATTGTTATAAGCTTATAAGCTTTAAACTAGATTATTGCTGAAGAAATATAATATAATTCAAAGCGATTTGTGAGTTTAAGTTATTAATTCGTTGTATTTATTTACGTATTTCTGAAAGTTTTAAATTGTTAAGGTATAATACTTTGGTAGCTGTATGTAAGATTTTAATATTTGTTTCAGTATTGAATTTGTGATTAATTTCTGAAATATGGCTAGCCAAGTGGGAGAACCTTGTTTTGAAATGAATGCGTATGTGTTTCAAGCGGATTTTGAAATTTCTATATGTTCTCTCTACATATTCAGCATGACAAGAATTACATGTTTATTGCTATACTCTACTTTTTTCCATATTATCTATAGAATCTTTGTTATTTAAAAGTAAATTGTTTAAACATTTTGAAGATCTATATGCTATTGGTTTTAGAACATTAGAAATTATATTAGTGATGTTACCACAATAAGTTGAAGCTCTAAAAACGTATGTATATTGAAATTCTACTCTAATAATGAAAAAATTTTACTTTCGATTGAGAAAAAGTGTGTGCCCCGGTTTCAAAAATTATGTTTAGATAAAGATGAATCTGTTTTATAAAGTATAAACGATCCGAAATATTCCTTATATTTATTTCCTATATTACGACCTGATTTTTCATTATAAATTTATCACACCCTGAGCCAAATAGGTAAAGATTCTTCAGACTTTCAAAAACAAGTTCCTCATTTGCAGATAATTTTCTCGACAATAACCATTGCTTCCCTGAAATAAACACTGAGTATCTTTCAGCTAAAAAGTAGCCATCATCAAAATTACTCTTACCTTGTCTGTATATTTTATTGCTTTCGATAGACTAGGTTCAGATCTCCAAAGGGCAAAGCATCATAGGTTAATTTGTTAAATTTGTATATATTTTCTATGTATATTGGGTTAGCAAGCTATTGGGAAGTTTGTTTTTGTAATTGAACACATGCAGGAAACACCAAGCTGCAAGCAGAGGTGAGTTTGTAAAATTTTTATTTGCCTCTGTACTCTTCTTGGTTGTTCGCAAATGGGAGGTAAATGGAACATAATGAATATAGATTTTTTTGTCCTAAAAAACAGAAAATAGAATTGAAATAATAACACTGGTATTGATATAACAATATAAATTTAATTAACAAGATTGTAAAATGCGTAAAAAATAGCCCACGACTCTAAAAATTTATTAAATTTGAACCATATTCATTTGTAACAATGAACTATTAATATTTTATGATATTGTGACATAATTATTAATTGATTATATTTTATATAACAAACAATACATATTCTACCAAGCTATTTTATTATTTACAAATATATCGAGCAATAAATTATGGGCAAAATTATAATGCTTGAATAAATTGTCACGGGCAATGTATTCCAATTTGGAATGATAAACGATCTATTTGTCATAGAAACGCCTGTAACTTTTAATAAACTAAATAAACGTTGCAAAATATACCTTAAACGTTCAATGATCCAACTAATAGAGTGTCGTTTTAATTATCCACCAATTCTAATTAATACTGTAGGAAAACTGCAAAATATTCATTCGAGTATAGTATATAGTTATTTCCAGTACAGTTTATGCAAAATGAATTGTCGGATGATAATATTGCCAGATTGTAGCAAATGTATCGAATATTCAGAAATAAAATAACAATACTATTATGAAATCCAATTCCTATGGACTTAATAGTCTAGGAGCCAGAGCGATATTGATGGTCTGAACATTAATCGTTAGAGAACGATTCAATGAACAATTTATCTCACAGACCGAATTTTCCCCGGCTACTAGATCCCGAGATACAGCATCCGCATTTTTTCTTCTTTTTAACTGGAGGTTAACCCTTTCCAAGTTGCGGTTATTTGAAAAGCATGCCATTCTTATACACTTCCACCATGTGCCATCATTTTTTATCGTGTCCGTTTATCAGGCCGACCAGTTAAAATTGAACCGAAAATGGACTGCAAGTTAACCCCCCCAAACCTGGTGGAAAATGTTCATGGGTGTTGGCAATTGTTAACATACCCTATGCCATCAAAAACTATCGATCCGTTCCCGAGTAATTGGCTATTATTTGGACCAAAGATGTTTCTTTTTTCATTTTGTGGATAAAACTTGCGCATTACAAGGTAACATGATGGCACCATGTTAAATAACTTTATTGGAGGTCAAATAAAGATTTAAAATTATTGTCATCACTCCTTGCCTACTTCAACCCCCCAAAACTCCCTAAAATCATCAGGCAGAATAAAAAATGAAATAAAAGAGAGCCGTTTCGATTTTAAACCCAGCCAGAGTATCGATAATTGACTAATTTATCATAAAATTGGTCATGTTATCATATGATTCATATTTTTTTGGAGGGTGGTTATAGAGGGTTTTAGGGGGTTGAAATAGGCAAGGAGTGATGGCAATAATTTCAAATCTTTATTTAACCTCCAATAAAGTTATTTAACATGGCGCCATCATGTTACCTTTAACCCGCAAGATTTATTCACAAAATGAAAAAAAGAAAGATTTTTGGTCCAAATAATGGCCAATTACTCGGAAATGGCCCGATAACTTTTGATGACATAGGGTATGTTAACATTTGCCAATACCAATGAACATTTTCACCAGGTTTGGGGGGTTAACTTGCAGTCCATTTTCGGTTCAATTTTAACTGGTCGGCCTGATAAACGGACACGATAAAAATTGATGGCACGTGGTGGAAGTGTATAAGAATGGCATGCTTCTCAAGTAACCGCAACTTGGAAAGTGTTAACCTACAGTCAAAAAAAAGAAAAAATGCGAATGCTGTATCTCGAGATCTAGCAGCCGGGGAAAATTCGGTCTGTGAGATGAATTGATCATTGAAACGTCCTCTAACGATAAACCATAGTGCCATCGGGTTAATGTTCAAACCATCAATATCGCTCTGGCTCCTAGACTATAAACAGTATTATACATGCTCAGACATGACCAAGTCAACTAGTGAATCCCTAGAAACATCTTGTGTGCCTATAAACTTTTGAAACTTTTGGGAACTATTCCGAATATGAAACAATAAAATTATGAAACAAACTAAAAATACACAATCAAAATAACCGAATATTAAAAGTTTTACTTCTAAGTATAAGATGTAAGTTATTCTGTTCTCATATCAAGAAATAACAGCTTCCAAAGCTTGTCATATAAGATTTTTTTGTCTTCGGACTGAATGAGAATGACTACACTGATGTATTCAGTTCGAATATAAAATAGGGATTCTCATTCGACAAGCTTTGGAATCTATTACTTCCTGATATGAGAATAGAATAACTTCCGTCTTCTTGAATAGTAGACTCCCGCTAATCTTGAGAAATCTTGACTTCCGGACGGATTCCGCGTCACAATAGCACAACTTGATGCCGACGTTTCGCCAACCATCTTCAGGGCAGGTTTGAGGCTGTTCAAGCCTCAAGCTTGCCCTGATGATAAGAAACGCCGGCATCAAGTCGTGCTGTTTTGACGCGGAATCCATCCGGAAGCCAAGATGTTCCAACTCATGTCTCATACATACTTTAAAATAAAAGCTCATCTTTAATAATTTTATTTCACTTTCAATTATATTTTTCCTTTTATGTCGTAAGTAATTAGATAATTCTTCTTTCTGTATATTTCCATAAGCGCTGGTATATCGGGTTCCTATATATACCCAGTTTCAAATCGATTGAATATCAAGTCGGTCAAAAAGAAAAATTTGTAGGAGCCGCGTATCTTGAAGTATTGAATTTTGACAATGTAATCATAATGTCCGACCCCAGAAACAATTATATGCCAATTTTGAATAGAACTGGATCATCATCATGAAACTCGTCCAACATCTTGGAGCCGCCATCTCGTTTCTTCTGTTGTGAAAACGCCATAATGCATTGTTACCTTAATGATGAACACTTACCAAATATCGAGTTAATTGGACGACTAGGAATGGATCAAAATTCACTAGCAAGATTTCACCCAAACCTAGATGAATAAAGGAAAAAGTAAAGTGATAAGGCAAGTTAAATAAAAGCTTGTAAAAAATTAAATATATTAGAAGGCACATTTCTTCTCAGTTTCGTTCTTCCAATGAACAAATTTTATCAAAATCTGTTTTGACAGCTTAAGATTCATGTACGTTTACCACAGCCACACTATTAAGAAACGTTTGGCCTCAGTTACCTATATACTTTGAGTTTACGAGAGTTGATCTTATAGTCATCGTAAAACATCGTGTCAACCAACCGTGGAATTTTTCCTACAAGTTTGGAGGTGTTAGTGACTTTATCTAATCTTGTTTTGTTCGAATACTTTCCGGTATTATAAATAAAATATTTGCTTTAGCAAACTAGTACCATGGCTATCAGAAGACATTTTTATTAAATGATAAATACCGATTTAACATTCACCGCCCGAGTGCAACTCTCGCGGGTACCGTTCACGTGTCTTTGTTTAAATTTTCTGTCAGTTGCATTCACGGTCGTATATACAGGTCTGGGAACTCGAGGCTGTTTCCTATGTGAGAACTGAGTCCGCTAAGCGTCATCTGTTGCATAGTACCCAAAGGGTGGCGCATGAGTCGAGGAATGATCTCTGGCACGTATACGACCGTGTTCTCTGGCAACTGTCATTGTTGACTTGTAAGCACAAGGAATACCGGCGTTTTTAGAAACAAATAACGAAACCGTGCATTGGCCGGTATGCAAAACGGGGTACAAAAGTGTAAAGCAAGAAACTTTTGTGTTTAAAGTGCCGAAAGATGCGGAAATGAGAAAAAAGTGGATGCTTGCGATTCCGGAGAAAAATCGTTTTAACGATATCTTTTATGTGTGCGAGCATGTATAACGAAAGAGGGGAAGTTATTCTTAAGGTGAGTAATACATTTTGATCAGAGTAACAGTTCTATTCCTCTCTTAAATCAGAATAGTAAATATTGCGTTATGAGAAAAATTATTTTACTTAATAATGTGATTGTTGCCATACTTCGATCCAAGCGCTAGCTGGTGGCTGAGCGAGGGACTACGAGTTTGGTGACATGTAAGAGACTCATGTCAAACATAGAGTTCCCAGACCTGTATGTACGACCGTGGTTGCATTTGAACGAACTATATTCTATGATCTCATCCTATTGTATCATTTACTTATTCATTTATTGCAGAATATATTAAGGAGCACATTTTTTCTACATTCTTATTGTTTAAAAATATGATGAATATTCCAAATAGTCTATATTATTATAGAATGTATCAAATGTAGGAAGTAAATGTCACACTACTGCACCATTACTGTATAATTCCTCCCACACTTGAATATTATAGTTCGCGATTCGTATCAGGCACAGAGATGTACTCTGATCGCCTAATTTGTGCCTAGATTATGCATTAGGAATGTTGGTACTAACAACAGTCATTGAGCATAATATTCGATCGGAGTTTGAATGGCAGATCCAAACCTAGAGTAGCACCATCTAATGAACAAACCGTTTCCCAAATAAAAATAACGTGAGTTTACTTACCAACTTCTTTGAGTTGTTCACTCTAATCGCTCTATATACAGGACACTACCGTTTAAATCACCATCTACGAAGACTTGGTTTAGTGGACGACGTCCAATTTCGAGACTGATGAAACGGCGAAACACGTTTTCTGTTAATTTCCAGCTGAGGAAACGAACAGGTCTGAGATGGTTAGTAAGACATATTGCCTAACAGAAGGCTTGAACAAAACGTCAACCAGCAAAATCATCAGCCTTATGGAGAGACTGAACCTGCGGGGGAACTATAATTAGAAACGAGTCACAATAAACAGCATGATCTCAATGGAGGTATCCATGTTCGACCGAAGGAACCTTACCCACGTATACCTTAACTCGCCTCCGAGTGAACGCGTTATGTCATGTTTCGCAGCCGCAATTTTCACATAATGACGAACAATTGAGCCCAACTTTACCGCAACCAGAACTAGGGTTACATTTTTCTTATACATTAACAAAATACGAGGTTGAGTAGAGTCCTCGGGCTCTATAACAGTTCTTACAGATTATATGCAGAACACTCCGATGCCCAATCAGTCGGTTGTATTGTATTCCCCATCAATTGCTGGACCTGACGAATGATGATTGGCCCTCTGTAAGGTATATGATAATGGAAAGAGGAATTCTTTTTCTGTTTCATGCACCGCGCAAACATTTTGTATCGCATTTCGTTCAGATTGTTCCACTTGAAACTGTATTCACTGTACAGTGCATTCAGGAATCCCATTCCAAGTGATGCAGATACGCTAGAATCATAGACCCTCTCTTTGAAAACACCTACGTCTCTATGGAGCATCTCGTTTTTGGCCAGTGTTGGAACGAACTTAATTTTTCCTTGGTTAAACAGTGAACTTGTAGTTTCAGAAATGAATGCGAAGGAAATAACTGTTCAAGCTTTGTTTTCCGCTTAGGTTTTCGCAAATAGATACTCCATATTCGGTGCGAGATTATCATTACGAATTCATACCTGTATTGATGAAGGTATGTCAAACGACAACTGAGATAACCCAATTTCTTCTTCCAAATGCTCAATAAGTGTGACGAAGAAAATTTCATTGACAGTAACTTTTGGCTAAACGCTGACAAAAATCGGTGGAAATATTCCCGATCTAGTAATTTATCCCAATAGAAATAGAACTTTCCGCATGTCGAAATAGGTCAAAAGCTATTTAATTCATCTTCTCGGAACTCGGACAATAGAGTGAGTAATATCGGAGACCTTTTAGTTTAGTTACAGATGTTGAGTATAAGTCAGTATGTCATCATAATTCATGGTTCATACCGTTTGAATTCACTTAATGTCAGCATGTTACTGAAAGTCTTGGTAAGTACATTTGAATATGAACATTAAAAAAATATAAATCTCGCCCTACTATTAATGTTAAATAGAGGCCGCAAGACTAATTCGATTGCTCATAAAGGGCAGAAACGGGTGTACGAGTTGTTATATTTTATTTTCTTGTTTTACGACTCTAAGACCAAGCCAGGGGAAGTAACGTTTTCTTTGGTGAAACGATATTAACGGTCATAATTCATATTTTCGAATAGTAATTCTCGATTCATATGCGACAAGTTTTATTACAAATTTTTTGAGTGTTTTCTTGGGTGACGTCATTTCAGTCCGAAGTAGGGTGAGAACGATCGTAAAATTTTTCCGCTGCTGTCTCGACATAGTTCAACTCTCTAAGGGTGACCAAACTTGCGCTAGGGTTCAATAAAACCGGAAACGATTCAATTTTACTGAATACTGATCGTTACCAATGATGAGTGTATTCCTATATGAATCGGCAAAAGCTACATACAGAGAATAAGAACTTTTCTTCGTTTTAGTAACACTTTGTTGTGATAAAAGCAATAATTGTGACTGCAGTTAAGATGCTCTTAGCATCAGTAACAACCTAAACAGTGGAATGAGAAAATATTTTCATTTTCATTATGTTAATTAACTCACACTCACAAACACTATATATAAGTAACAGTCACCCTAATCAATAAAAAAAGTACTCTCAGAGTACTGGGGACCTTTCAGCTAACAAGTAGCCATCATCAAATTAAATTAAAATAGAAATTAAAATGTGCCTGTTTAAAAACTATTTGGAATGGATGGGGTATATATGAGATTATCCTCAGCTAGAGAAAACTCTGGATTGATTAAATTGCTTTTACGTTTATACGTTTCCATTCCTTCTAAATCACATTTCAGTTTCAAGAGTTATACGCTTTCTTGAAAAATAGTGTGACTTCTATTCTGAATATGTTCGGCTAACGCAGATTACGCGTCTTCAGGTTTCTTCATATGGGCAAAATGTTCTTTACAACAAGTTAGGATACTTCTTCTAGTTTAGCCCTCATAGCATTTTGAATAAGACGCAAAATCGATTTTCTGGATCCTGGATTTGTCTTTATAATCTTGTTGGCTCAAGGAAACGTTCAATAATCTATGAAAAAGACTCCAAATGGAGCTTTTTTTATAATTAATTGGTTGTACTGAATTCGCAGGAGTACACCTATTTTTCTGAGTGGGTTTTCTATATATGTTGAATTCCAAAAGATTACCATCTTTTATAATGTTAATATCAAGAAAAAAAGCTGGTTATCTGTTTCTATTTCTATAATGAATTTGGAAGAATCAAATTTGCTATTAAGCGTATTCAAAAAGCCATGTTGATCAAAACCTTTGATTATAATCGCGAAAATATCATCGACATATCTATTCCAATCTTTTGGAAACTGATTCAATTTTGATTTTAAGCAGGTTTCATACTCGCTTAAAATAATATTGTACAAAAAAGGAGAGATTGGATTGCTCATTGCCCATCCTCTTGTTTGTTTATAGTTGTTTGTGTTCTAAGTAACATAATTTGGTTCCATACATGAAAGATATGTCTGTGCAGTTTGTATCTAGCATATTAATATTTAAAAACCATTTCTTCAGTGTTTATACCGACTCAGGAATTGGGGTATTTGTAAATTGTAGAAAAACATCAAACGAAACGAGAATATCCCCATGTTCAAGTTTGAAATATTTCAATTTTACAATTAGTTCCAAAATAAATTTTTACAGACAATTTTGGTGCGGCAGGAAGTTGCTAAATTCCCTAACCAAACATTTTGCTATGTTATATGTGGGAATTACCTGGTTTATGAATCTTAGGTAAGCAATACACTCCAAGAAGATTCAAAAGACTGAGTTTGTATTTTAAATTATCGGAAATTACAGAGGTACATGATTTCAATGACTGATTTACTAATTTAATACATTTAAATAAGGAGTTTCTGGAAATCTGTTCATCATCATGCATAACAAGGTATTTACCGAATTGTTATAATTCTCTTTGTACATGATTACGATTCCACTGTCAGCTTTCAAGTAATAACAGTTTTTTTGTTTACTGATTTACAGATATTAATGAAATTATATGATTTATTTCAATGTTCATTTTTCTATTGGCAAAGTTGTGGAACTCTTTGCCTAGTGAGGTCTTTCCGAATGCCTGTAACATTCAAACCTTCAAGACAAATTCGAACGCCTACCTCCTCTCCCAACATTATAGGTTTCCCCCTCGTGTAATCAAAGTATAAAAAAAATTTGCCCGTATTTTGACTAATATCAAATACCTATATCGTCAAAGTATAAGCACTTTTTCACGTCGAATCTATAGTAGTACAAAACTTTTTTTGGGTCGCGTTTATGAACACTTTTTTATGAACGTCTTTTTTCGAATTGCAATCATAGTTGGCTATGACATCACTGAAAAGGCAGATTTTCTCTTAATTCAGCGATATATAATATCTTAGGTCTTAGGTGTATCATTATGTTCTTCAAATTTGAAACAGTTTTTATGATATAATCAAGTAGGCTTTTTCCATAAGCCCTTAGTTTTTAAAATTATCCTCTAACCTCTTAAGAGTCTTTGATCATGGTTGAAGGAATATAGCTGGAGATGCATTTCTTCGGCTGCTTGTGAATGTTTATTGGACACTATATTATGTTACATTCAACCAAGTCATAAGTCCCAACATATTATACCTCGTTGAAATCAGAGGAGAACCGCCTTTTCAAAGGTTTCATAACCAACTATGATTGCCGTTTGAAACGAGACTAGTTTATGTCATAATTCATAAGCGTCAGTAGAAAAAAAATGTTACGCCTACGGATTCTACATGAAAAAGTTCAAATAGAACGCGCTTACAGGTTTGGCGATATTTTTATATTTTGATATCAACTATACAAGTTCAATATGAGCAACAAACAATTGAAGTTAAATTAAAATCAAAGACACCCTTGTATTCGTCTCAATAAAAAGAGATCGTACCCCACAGACTTACCCTCTATACCCAATTACTAATCTAGAATTGCCGCTTGGACATATGCTATGTTCTCTCTTGTGTTCAGTTAATGTTATTGAATCTAACAGTAAACTTACAAATGACTTTCTTATCTAGAATTGCTCTTTGAAGATAATATAATGTTATCTTATACGTTCAGTTTTTTTAATCATCGGCTGTTTCTAGCCATCCATTTCCATTGAGCCCATAGTTTCAAATAGGTCCGCATGGTGATTTCGTGATGAGTTTATGTACTTGTCACATGAACACCTTTACCTGGGAAGCGTCATAGTTAGGACGGTGTTCAATTCCTAGGTATCCAAAGGTCTCTTCACAGTATCAAGATGTTCAAAGTTGCTTCCGTCGGTAAGCTACATATTCTCGTGTACTTCCGAAGATCTTCCTCCCAACAAATGAAACAGTTCCGAACGTTTGAGTGAGAACAAGGCATATAGAACAACTATTCATATCGTTCCAGTCCTGCTTCACTCTTTTGGAGTGGTGAAATGGACGGTCGATGAGCTGCATAGACTCGACAGAGACACCCAGGAAATGATGCATATTCATCACAATTTGCACCTTAGATCGTCCGTTTCCCGCATTTATCTCCTACGTCACAGGGGAGGTAGAGAACTTGTTAGTCTGGAAGGTTAGCATCGATGTGTGGTTTTGAGTACAGCTTGTAAAGTTCTTAGGAGTTCGGATCCCCTCCTGGGCCTTGTCAAAAGTAATGAATTGACCGAACTGAGGGCATTTATCGTTGAGGCAGCACAAAAAACTGCGGACGAACTTGGTCTCCAATTCCACATCAGTCAAAAAGGTCAACTAGAGGGCAATCTCGAGTTTTTACCTTCTCGCCTGAAAGCCTAGATAAATACAGCGGAGCAAGATCTTATACTCTGGCGGCATGTTGACAAGTCGATACACGGTATTTTCTACCGAAATATCGAAATGCTCTGCTTGTCAACCAGGCCGACCTTCGGCTACCTAAGGCCAGCCGGGCTTACATACGAGACCAAGGGGTCTACCGCAGTTTGCGAAGAGGTCGTAATCAACACCTTGAGCTATCACCGCAACGTGATGGGTGTGCAGGTTCCCGATGTCAGCTGGAGGGTCTGTCAAAAGGCGCTTGAGATGCTTTTCCACCTTCTGTCGACATGTCCGGCAAGAGTGGCCTAGGCGTACACCCATTACTATAATGCGGCCTTACTTGTGCCGTATTATCATCTAAGGCACTCGTACGGAATAGACCAAGAGCGAGTGCTGCTTCACGTGCCAGGAGATATTGAGTCCGTTATCGGAAACAAAAAATTCCAAATCTACTGAACTTACCCATTTCCGACCATCAGGTCCATACAAGCGAATAGGCCTAACGTTGTCCTCCTCGAAAAACAAACCCAGAATATGTTTGTTACCGAATTCTCTGCTCCGGCAGGGAAGAACATAGTCTTGAAAGAGGAGGAAAAATCAACAAAGTTTCAAGATCTCCTGTTCGAACCTTGCACGCTATACCAAGGCCACAAGGTCGTATTAGTGGTTCTGATCATCGGTGTTGTTGGCGGAATTCGGTCTTCGCTGCGTTCGAACTAGAAGATCATTCCGGCCTATAAGAACTCGGCGCAGATCTTGATATACCGGATACAGAAAGCAGTCTGTATTCATAAGACTACTTAGGGCACACAACTTAGGAACCTGAATCTGCTTACCGAGCGGGGGAGCAGTAGCTTCGATTAACTGACTTTAGTTTTTCTGGCGCGATTGCTGCGCTTTTTGCAATCTCAAATCGGGTTAACAGTATGTTACGACATTTGTGACAAATGCTATAATCACGTACAATTTACATGATAGACGGATCCATAGATAAATGGATCATCATCACAGTTCATACTGTCTGTGACATACAACACATAACCCATCAACAAGACATGTAATATGTATATGACATACAGCTGATACATTGGCATGGTAATAACTGTGGGGGGTTTTAAACTCCCTTCCTTCCCAACCGCAGACTTTAGACACGGCACGTAGTGCCCTCTCCTACTTTCAAAAGCACGCGTACTGCCCGGCAGAGACCAACGCCTTAATTGGAGAGGAGACAATCTTTTGAACCATCTGAGCCCCTATCCCTCTGTCTACTCGTGTTCAGTGTTAAACAGCTTTCGTTTGACGAGTAGCCGACGGCTTCTTCTCATCGGCCTACCACATATCATTGCCCTGTGCGCGAATCCATTACCCAGAGACCTGGGATAGGAAGCACATACACCGGAATTTAGGAGTAATGTCATGTGGTGCAGCATATACCCACTACGGGCACTGCTTGCTAGACTATATTATTGCCCCTTCTGGGCTATTGCCAATTCCACCTCCTCGTGTTACCTGTTTTACCAATAACGTTTGACCCTTCGGCTTCGTTTAAATAGCCTACCGCATATGTCTACCAAGCCCGTGAATGCATTTCGGCCAGAGTTCTGGGATAAGAAAGCAGGTTATCATGGTTTTAGTGGTGGAATGTTTGCGGTGCACAGTTCATTGGATCTGTTATTTTCGCCACGAGGGGTTACCTATCTCCCCGCAGAGAGGACGTTGCTTCCTGTATCTACTCCCAGAGTTATCCGGACCATGTAGTTCTCTGTCGAGTGATACATTGACAGTCACATAATATCCATGGCCAACCATTCCCTGTCAATTCAAAATAAACTTTCACATGACGTAGAGTATAATCTTACATGTTTCCACTCCTTTAGCTGTTTCTACTCATGAGAAATATTTATATAAGTTATTGAAACTTGAAGAATGACATCGCGGCGGCACAGTCGACGCTTTCTTATACGGGTATTCTGCGAGCGTAGCCCGTGAACAACAAGTAGTATTATCATAAAAGGAACCACACATGAGAACCAGTTCAAAAGTAAAGTAATAAAACTTCAAACAAAATGCTCAAAAATGTAATAAAATCCAAAAGTATTAAAACCCACTTGAATATAATTACCCAGATTTTGATATAAATTAAATCAAGTTTTGCTACACTTTCATTCTTGTTTGTCTCAAATTAAACTGACTTGTTAACGATGTCATTAAAATTATATTAGACCAGGTGGTTCGACCTTTTTTACTTTATGCTTGTGAAAATAAATATGTTTGTGTCTGGATGTTGTTGAGGTTTTCGAATAAGTGTCGTTATTGGCTATAAAACTGTATATCAAAGGCGGCATGCCTTGAACGTTGTAGACCGTGGAAAGTGTCACATTTTGAACTGTAAATTATGTTAGTGAATGAATTCTTTACGGCCGAGTGACAGCTAACAAGTTTCTACAATTGGGAATACGGTTCAATTAACGATTCCCTTCTTTGTAATCACTTAATATACAATGAAACTGTAGATCAATCATTTTAGTAGCTTATTACTGAAATGTTAATGTTGACTTCGTTCTACAGGAATCTTTGAACTGTTGCGTTAATATTACAATGAACATTTTGACAACAATCAAAAACTATATAATTATTACCTATAAATATATAAAGATGTTCAGAGATGACAATACTATACTGGAATGTTCTGAGGGTCATCTATGAATAACTTAGTTTCATAAAGCTAGTGATATTACATTTCCAACGAAAACAATCCTTGAATACTTCAATCTTTGAATCTTTCATACTTCATACTTTACTTTACTTCATTATATGTAGCCAACCATCGTCTTCAAATTCAAGTGGCATAGGGGCTAAATGGTGACCATGATCTAATGTGTCTTTTCTAAGCTTCATATTCTGGGTATTGGTTTACCAAACCAAATTCTTTTCTTCTTCACTTTGCGAAAAGCAAAAATTTTGATTGTTGAACTTCCTTCTTTGGCGTTATTAAAACCCTGATATGAATCCTGTATATAATAATGAAGTAAAGCTGGAGTTTTCTGCCTTAAAATGGAGCCTCGTTTTAGTCAACAATGTTCTGCGATATTCTAAAAAATAGCCGGTACCGCAGTAAATTTGTTCTTTCACTTGTAGGTACTTTCGTGTATTGTATAAAGCTGCATCAATAATGTACAACAACATCCAATGATCTCGTGTCTCAGAATAATATTAACGTTTTTTAACGATTTTCTACCGTCTTTATAAATAATTACACCCACTCAAAATAATTCAAAGAAAATCTCTTATATTTTGCTAATGTAATACTAATATTATTTTGAGATCGATACAATGCAGATTTGGCTGATCGAAATTCTGGAATATTGGTCACAAGATCCAATTCTGTCTTGTACACTCATAAGCTCCTCGAAAAAACTTTCTGGCACTGAGTTGTAGCTTCTTTACAACCCTCACTTCTGATTTCAATATATATATGTTAACATATATCGACATCAATTTTTGCGATGTGACACATAATTTCAAGGAGTTCACATTAACCTCAACATCCGTATGATGACTAGCAAATCCTGTCTGTAGTAAAAGGCGACCAAAAGGATAACTGGTGGTAGATGTTTTCTTCGTCGCCCACCACGAAAACGATGCTGTGAAGTGGGTAACCCCACGTTTCAGTATTTGTTCGATGTTTCCGGTCTCACCCTAATACCTATTTTCCTGTGACCCCATCCAAACCGACATTTGATCCATCATGCCTGGCTTATTCCGAGAATACTAATGATGAATCCTCCTAGAGTAAAATACTCCGAAAGAAAAATATCTCTCCATTTGGATTTCCGGCTGAGGGACTCGAGAGTTCAACATTCAAAAATACAAAATTGAAGATAGACCTCTGTAACATCCGCGGTCTTAACAATAACGTAAACGATGTTACACTACCACCTGCAGACAGACATACCAGACATACTGGCCTTAACTGAAACGCAGGCCAATACATTCACCAAAACTACCTATATACTTTGCCCTGTCTACGAGCTGCACGCTCGTTCCAGATTTAAAGCAGGTATCTATCTCTATTCTAGAAATAGTCTCACATGCCACCGAGAAGAGAATTTAGAACCACAAGAATTCGATTTAATGTGGTTCAAGCTTGATAATCATAAACAGACAAAATTTCTCTGTTGTCTTTATTTATCACCAAATGAACCATCTCGTTGTGAACTCTTTGAATTTCTTCCTCAGAAACTTGGCCTTATCCAGCAGAACAATTCAGCATATCTCATCTTCATATCTCCGCTTGTCTCAAATTCTCAAATAAGAGGGATGACGCAGGGCGATAAACTGAGTCCTTCGTCATTACCTATGATCTCGAGCAGTCATTAATGAGCCAATACGGATCCCTGATAACAATTATCATTATGCCAATATGCTTGACTTATTCCTCATTAACAATCCAGATCCCTATGAAGTAAATGTGGGTGCACTATTGGATAACTCTGACCATTCCCTCATCACTACGACCTGCCCCTATATCACTCCACGAACCAATCCAACACATCCTCGCATAGTTTGGCATTACAACTCAGCCGACTGGGACGGTCTTCTCATATTTTTCTTCGACTTTCCGTGAAGAAACGTGTGTTTTGAATCTGATGACTTAACACAAAGTGTCACAGAGATCACGGATATTATCAGTCTGAGGATGGAAACTCACATACCACATACCAACAAATCCATCGTCATCTGGTGAACGATGGTCCAAAAAAATCTGTTCTACTGCCATCGCTTCAAAACAAACAGCATACCGTCATTGACGCGGTAATCAATGTCTAGAGACCAGAACAAAATATGTTGAAGCCAGAAATATGTGCAATGAAACAATAAACGTTTCGGAAATAAGACCGAAGCTTATCGAATGCAGCTTCTGCAACAAGTTCATACAAACTAGGTGTGTTTCCTCCCAGCTGGAAGACAGCTAGAGTCCAACCAATTCCAAAAAAAGTACAGATGTTTAGTATGTAATTGACCAACACTTAAGAGAAAATGTACCAAACTCTACTTCTACAATTTAATGTACCTAACTTTTCTTAAATACTGAACCATTGACCGAAGTATGATTTTCGAGCAATAATACTTTTCACTCACACATGTTTGTATCAGCGTCACGTAAGATGCAAATTTAATTGGCATAGTATTATTGAGAATAGAACCTGGTCCTGAAAATAGAAAACTGTTGAAGTTATAAAAATTGAAATGAAGGATTTCTAGAAAACGTTCTATTTGATATGCTTTAGCAACAAATCAATCATGCGAGACTATAATACAATGTGTTATTGTAAGTTGACAAACAACAGTATAATATGAGTAACCTTTAACCTGTTACTATCAACCAATTAGATTATACAGTGGTCATAATTCATCAACGTATTAATGAATTAATTAATAAGTTATGTGGATGTTGTGGAATGAATCTCGTTTTCCTAGAACTTCAGGCGTTATGACAATTATTTCAATTACATATTGTGATAATAATATATCATTTCAGCAGATAACTTATACAAAGTCGTTTGAATAATGAAGAAGTCGATCTACATTATTGAGTATCAATAATGGTGGTCCCAATTTTTAATTCCAACCTTAACATCAACATCAAGAACTCAACATAACATAAGCATCTATTGTTTAAAAACATGTGTTCAAAGATGGCTCGGATTTTTTGTATACCTACTTTGACTACACGAGAGGGAAATGTTCGAAGAAAATTGTGTGAGCCAGCAGTGGAATGTTGGGAGAGGAGATAGGCATTCGAATTTTTTTGAAGGTTTGTTGGTTATAGGCATAGGGAAAGTCCTCACTAGCTAAAGAGTTCGACAACTTCGCTTTCCGATAGAAAAATGGAGTCTGGTAGTAAGAAGTTTGGCAGGTCTCAAGCTTGACAATGACAGGATGACTAGCTTGAGCACGTCAGGTCCGCCTATCTGAAATATCTCGTGGTGGAACAATAGACGCGATTTCTGATGAACACCGACCATGAAAATATACAGGGTGTTTCAGAAAGACCTCACGTAAATGCAGGGAACGGTAGATTTCACAAAAATAATCAGATTTTTCATATGAACTATGGTACTTTCTTTTTTCGTTTCGTTGAATTTAATTTTTTTTTAACGAAATTTTGCTGTAGCTGCTGTGCAATCATAGATATTTCATTGAAATCTGGTACTCGGAGGTTTCAGAGGACGCCGAATCGGATGATTTAGTTAGTTTCAGATCATGCGGTAGAGGGCACTAGGTGCGCGACTTTTCAGCGTTTCTTTTAGCTTTAACTTTTTTGAGAATGATTTTTTTGTTTTCTTTGCACATTTTTCTGGTTTAGAATTTTATTCCAAACAAATACTGTTCTTCTGTTGAGGGTCTCAAAATTTCACCGTTTTGGAGAAAAACGCTTTTGAATGAACATAACAAAAACTCATTACCAAATTTACTTACTACCGAAATCGTGTATGTTCATTTAAACGCGTTTTCCTCAAACTTTGAAACAAAAAAGATATCGACCTGTGTTTTTCAGTTTTTTTCGCAAATTTAATCTAATTTCCGATTATCATGTCATAGCTATACCGTATAATTTAAATTTTTGTTATGAAATCAACAAAACCCTTATCATTACAAATTACGCCCTCTATCAATTTTATTATGAACAATTGTGTACCAATAGATACGACAGTTGAAAGTACGTACCTTCTCTTCTATACAAAGTGAAGTTTACTGAAGTCGAATCTGTTGTTTAGGAACTACATCGATTTAAATTATTACACTTTCAATAACTTCTCATCAAGGTCGGTATGCCAATGAACTTTGAACCAAAATGATAACAATTATCTAATCTTTATAATAATGTTAACAAAGATATACCTTAATGCGAGAATTTCCAGAGAAACGCGTTTAAATGAACATAACAACTTACTACCGAATCATTTAAACGCGTTTTTCTCGGAAACGGTGATATTTTGAGAACCTCAACAACCGTACGTTATCAGTTCGAAATAAAATTGTAAACCAGAAAAATGTTCAAAGGAAACAAAAAAATTATTATCAAAAAAGTTAGGACTAAAAGAAACGCCAAAAAGTCGCGCACACAGCGCCCTCCACCGCATAATCTGAAACTAACTGAACCGTCTTATCCGGCGTGCACTGAAACCCCCGAGTGTCAGATTTCAACAAAATACTTGTAACTGCACAGGAGCTACAGCAAAATTTCGTTTAAAAAAAAAATTAATTCAACGCTCTGTATCTCCGAAGTGAAAGAAGATAGAACCATAGTTCATATGAGAAAATCTGATTATTTTTGTAAAATCTACCGTCTCCTGCATTTACGGGAGGTCTTCCTGAAACACCCTGTATACAGGGTGAGTCAGTTTTTTGTAGACAAACTTCAACAGGAGATAGAACATATGTTTTTAAGGAGAAAAATGCCTATAAACATATGTCGTAGAAGGCTTCGTTTTCGAGATACAGGATGTTGAAATAGGAAAAAAAAATGTGTTTTTTGCGAATATCTCCGGAACCGTTTATTGTACAGAGAACAGTCCTTATAAGCATTTTCTACCCATTGTAAGCTATATTCTGAGCGGTGAAAAAATTTTTTTTAGTCATAATTGGTGCAGATTTTGAAAGGGTAGTGGGTGTTTTTCTCCCCAACATCTACGCCACAAAAAAAAAATGGTTTTGAGACAACCATTTGAACTGCCAATATTTTCTACACAAAAAAGATACTCCTGGTCATGAGCTCTAAATTTGACCGTTTTCGAGGAAAATCAACTTTTATGTTGAAAAACATGGTCAATCCTTTGTTTTTGTTACTTGTTCTAACGTTTGAATAAATTTTGTTTAATTAGTAAGAATTGACCATGTTTTTCAACAAAAAAGTTGATTTTTCTCGAAAACGGTCAACTTTAGAGCTTATGACCAATAGTATCTTTTTTGTGTAGAAAACATTGGCGGTTCAAATGGTTGTCTCAAAACCGTACTTTTTTCAGTGGCGTAGAAGTTGGGGAGAAACACACCCACTACTACCCCTTCAAAATCTTCACCAATTGAGAGTAAACAAATTTTTTTTATCGCACAGAATATAGCTTACTATGAGTAGAAAAAAATGCTTACAAAAGCTGTTTTTTGTACGATAAACGGTTCCGGAGATATTCGCAAAAAACGAAATTTTTTTCCGATATCAACACCCTGTATCTCGAAAACGAAGCCTTCTACGACATAGTATACAGGATGAGTCAGTTTTTTGTAGACAAACTGCAACAGGAGATAGAACAAGTGTTTCAAAGAAGAAAAGTTCCAATAAACATATGTCGTAGAAGGCTTCGTTTTCGAGATACAGTGTGTTCAAATTGAAAAAATAATTTCGTTTTTGCAAATATCTCCGGAACCGTTTATCGTACAAAAAACAGCTTTTGTAAGCATTTTCTACTTATAGTAAGCTATGTTCTGTGCGATAAAAAAAATTTTTTACTCTCAATTGGTGAAGATTTTGAAGGGGTACTGAGTGTTTTTCTCCCCAACTTCTACGCCACTGAAAAAAGTACGGTTTTGAGACAACCGTTTGAACCGACAGTGTTTTCTACATAAAAAAGGTACTTCTGTTCATAAGTTCTAAAAATGACCGTTTTCGAGAAAAATCAACTTTTATGTTGAAAAATATGGTCAATTCTTACTAATTAATCGAAATTTATTCCAACGTTAGAACAAGTAACAAAACCAAAGGATTGACCATGTTTTTCAACATAAAAGTTGATTTTTCTCAAAAACGGTCAGCTTTAGAGCTTATGACCAGTAGAACCTTTTTTCTGCAGAAAACATTGACGGTTCGAACGGTTGTCTCAAAACAGTACTTTTTCCAGTGGCGTAGAAGTTGGAGATAAAAACACTCACTACCCCTTCAAAATCTTCACTAATTATTACTAAAAAGGAATTTTTTACCACACAGAACATAGCTCACTATGAGTAGAAAATGCTCACAAAAGCTGTTTCCTGTACGATGAACGGTTCCGGAGATATTTGCAAAAAACAAAATATTTTTTTCAATTCCAACACCCTGTATCTCGAAAACGAAGTCTTCTACGACATATGTTTATGGGAACTTTTCTCCTTAAAAACATCTGTTCTATCTCCTGTTGAAGTTTGTCTACAAAAAACTGACTCATCCTGTATAGAAAAGGAGAGATCTCCCACCTTTGTACGATGTTCTAGACAGGACGAAGAGCTGATAAGTGTGAGTACATCAATCAGACGAATAGCTCTTCTGAATAGAATCTGAGAGCTTCAGCGTATGTTTGGGAGCTGAACTCCGAACATGTGAACTCCAGGACAGGTCGAAGCTGCTGCGATTTAAAATAGCTCTTGGCACGGAATAGAAAACCAAGTTTTTGTGAAGTGGTTTTCGCAATGGACCTCACATGATCTTCCCATAAGAGCGTGTTGTTGGTGGTGATCTCGAACATAGATATGGGAGAATTCATAAGAATAGTTGTTTGTCCTCACATCATATTATTAGGGATTGTTAGATCCGCTTTCCTGAAAAAAACGCAAGCAAAGTTGGTTCCAAGACAGGTCCTCCATCATTCATAGCCATTGTATCGGAGAATACTCCGTCAACCACCACATGGAGTGATCTATCTGAGAGATAGACAGGGAGTTTCCCAAGAAGGCTTTGGGGGCCAGACTTGGTCAAAGGGATATCCAATGCTATATAGGCAAGGAGATCCATGCTGAAGAAAGCCATATTGTCATTCATCGATATTATGGTTGGAAAGTGTCATCAAAAAAATTGTCCTGAATATTACTGTAATTATTTTTGGAATGTCAATTCATTTTTAAGATACATGTGTTGATAATTGTCCAAAAATGAACTATAAATCTCGATTTTGTACTCAACCGTTTAATCAACAGTGATATTTAACGAAGTATTTTCTTTAAATTGTTTGAAATAGAATATCACTAAATAGTAACAACTCAAGTCAGGTTCTATTGACTCTGTGGATAAATGAGTCAAATTGTAGTCACAATTACTATATGCTACGTTCCACTTTTGCGTAGCAACTGTTCCAATAATTTCCATGTTTGCAAGTTGTCCAGTAAGATCATTTTCACTACCAACGTCTTTCATTACCTGTCCATAATATTATCTTCTGATCCTACCACTATAATTTGGGCGGCAGAAATGTCCGATATTGATTGATTGATCACAGATCATTTCAATTCTCATTCCTTGAAGTAGACAAATACCGATCTTGATCAAATTTGAAAAACTTGACCTTCAAAACAAGAGAATAGTCTCTTTCTACTTAAAATTTCGTTCCCATCACTTGATGCATATAAGTAGTTATCTTCTTGAAATTTTGCATACCTGACCTCTGAGACAAGAGGAAAATCATCTAGGTTCATGATATCCCGAAAAAACTATACCAGCTGTCTTTCACATCCCGTATAGCAGATATAAAACCCTCCAAAGCCGCAAAGTGCCGAAATTTTGCACACTCGACCTTCAAAATATGTGGAAAGTCACTGTCTACATGAGATTTCGAAAAAAAACGCCAACTCCCTCAATCACCTTTAAAACAGACAAGAATTGAAATTTCGAAGACTTGACCTTCAAAACTTAGGAAAAGTCACTGCCCTGATGGGATTACGGAAAGAATCCCCATTTCAATTTGAAACCCCTTGAAGTAGATAGAAACCCATCTTGATGTGATTTTCTTTCTCAACATTCGCAATCGGTTCCTACGAGTAAGAGAGTGATCAATTGATCATAGCTTTTTGCTTATTATATCTATCAATCTGAAATTAACGTAATGAAGAGATAACATTTCAATTAGGATCGTGTTCAGCAGAAGTAACCAAGTTAACATCAAAAATCGATTGTTTTCAAATATACTTGAGATACGGGAAAAACATCATGTGTTTCACCGGAAAGCAAATGCGGAACTATATTGAAAAATATCACTGCACATGTTACTGCAATGAAGAAAATAATGAACCCATAACTGATTTGTCAAAAGCGTTGAACAATGAATTTTCTCCAACTCGATAGCCAAGAAACCGAAAAAATTAAGTATGTAACATCAACGGAGCTGCAGACTAAGAAAAGATGATTCCACATTCGCCAACCTTCATTGAATACGACCACGATTCATCATTTATGGGAGGGCGAATCATTGAAAACTGAATGCATTAAAAGAGAATAGAATCAACTCTTTGAAGAAGTAAAACAGAAAATAATTCTCGTGAGATGTTCTCGATGTTTATCCAACTTAGTGGACGTTACATAATTGACTTGATTAATTCTATTTATATTATGTTACTTAGTGTCATTCATTTATAAAACAAATACTCATTATATTAGCTTGATACAAACCAGTTAATTATTACCACAATGATAATAATAACAGAGATATTCTGGGCGCCAGATGAAATAGTTTATTCCTATATAATTATGCATTTATGTATTTTGAGAACCCAAAAGAAAGTAAGTGAGCTCATTGAATATACAGATTGGCGCACGGAAGCCGAAACAGGCGATTTGGAGCACTTATTCAACCCAAGAAGAACACTAGTGTCAATTTTGTTCGGAAGGAGGGAAGTTTTTGAGAATATACTTCACCTCCTTAACGGTAGTGAGTATCAACCCCGAAACCTTGAAAAGAAAGAGGGGTAAATGAATTGTTCATAACAGACGCCGGCTTTTTATGTTCCAATTTTTAACCAGGGATGTATGAGGTCTTGTAGTTCATTGTAACGAAATTTTTACTAGTTAAACAGCCGCTTGGAGCGGCTCCAAGCTAGGATAATAAATTCTTCGTAGATATGGCGGTGTTGTACTATCTTGTTTGGAGAACCTGCACATTTGATCACCTCTGAATACGACAATTTTACCTGGAATCTTTCTCAGATATCCACCAATTCTTGAGCCAGTTAGTTGTCCTGCTACTTCACACACTGAAGCTTTTCTGTATATCTACTGTACCAAAAGCGACCATCGTGTTTGATGATTTCGTGATGTACAATCTCGAAACACTTCCTCGACCAACCGGTCGTTACACCTGATGGTCGATCAGGGTCAATCGTATATCTAATAAGACTATATGGATGAATATCAACAAAGACAGAATATCACACATAAATATCATGAATTAATATTATTTAAGAATCAGTAGCATAAGGTTAAGAATATTTTAAAGTGAAAATTGTTGAATGTATTTTTAATATTAGTCTTATTTAACTTTCAAAATAAAATAAGTACAATCTAAAAGCTTCTCTCATTTTAAATCTAAAGCAATACTTTTTCATAGACGTTACATAATTGCTTTGATCCAATCTATTTATATTTTGTTACTTAGTGTCATTCATTTATAAAATGTATACTTATTATATTTTCTCGATTCAGAAAACTTGATGATTACCTCAACGATAATAATAACAGAGATATTTTGGCGCCTGATGAGATAGTTCATTTCTATATGATTATGCATTTATGTATTTTAAGATACCATAAGAAAGTATGTGAGCTCATTTTAAATACAAAATAGCGTACGGAAAACGAAAGAGAGACGATTTCGAGCACTCTATTCATCACAAGAAAAACAATAGTGTCAATTTTGTTCGAAAGGAGTGAAAATTTGAAGCATATATTGAACCGTACAGCTTCGACCCCTTAACGGAAGTGTGTATCAACCCCGAAACCTTGAAAAGAAAGAGGGGTAACTGAATTGTTCATAACAGACGCAGGAGTTTTATGTTTCCAATTTCCAACGAAGGATTATGAGCTCAATTATTTTCGATTGAGGACTTTTAGTTCATTGTAACGAAGGTTTTTTTGACTTGCTCCAAGTTGGTATAATAAATTCTTCGTCCTATTCCGTTTGAAGAACCTGCAGATTAGACTGACTCTTAATTCGACAATTTTGCCTGGATTCTTCCATAGATATTCATCAATTTTTGAGACATCTTGTTGTTGTGATACTTCACACACCAAAGCTTTTCTGTACATCTACTCTACCAAAAACGACCATCGTGTTTGATGATTTTGTGAGGTACAATCTCGAAACAGGATCAGGCTCGATCATATATCTAATAAGACTATTTGGCTAATGTTTTCAATATCAGCGAAGACACAATATCACACATAAATATCATAAATTGATATTACCTGAGAATCAGTAGCATAAGAGTAAAAATGATAACTACTTTTGAAATGTAAAATGAAACTTAGCTCAATCGTCGTTCCGGAAGATTGCTTTATTTGCATTGTTGACAAAGAACCAATGACTAATATACTATAAAATGCTCTTTGCAATATAGGTACTTGACATTTCGGCATTATAGGATCCCAATTTCGGTTAGCCAGTTGCTAGCCCACGACGTAGATTTTAGCATGGAATACATATATCCTCTGATACCATATCCGTCCTAGATGAACTATCAACAGTTCTGCGGAAAATAAGTTCAGGAAACATAAGTCCATCACTATTTGGATTGCTGATCCGCTATATCTTTGATTCTGGATTCTTGATCATTTGTATTTGTTTCTTTGGTTGTTGCTCTTTCGGAACCCCCATATCCGAAAAAAATTAAGCCAGAGGTGCAAGGCATAGACATGTCGATAAAGAGTTCCGATAGGAATTTTGGATTGAGAATTTGATAATCTAGTGGAGTTTAATGCAACCAAAACTCAAACTTGTACCATGTATCCATTCTTGGTATCATCAACAACTTATGGGAGGATCATGTGAAGTCCGTTGTGAAAGCGGCTTCAAAGAAACTTGGTTTTCTATTTCGTGATAAGAGCTACTTTACATATCAGCAGCTCTCTATGACATACAGAGAACATAGTATACGACCGATACTGGAGAACTATTCACTATTTCATCAATGGCGAAGTTGTGGAATTATTTGCCTAGTGAGGCATTTTTTGATGCTTATACCCACAAGCATTTGAGAAAAAACACAATGCCTTCTCCTAAACTTCCACCACTGGGACAGACGGCGGTGTTCTACGAACATTAAAGGTTAGTGAAAATATATTTAAAAAATCTGTGATAGATAAACTTATTAGCTTTTACAACTAGGTTGGTTGAGGGTTGAATTTATCATCTGGTAGATTTCCTTCAGATTCAGCTAGTTTATTGTGAATCCCTGGTCAGCATTAATTAGTACTTCTACTTATTCTATAAAATTAGACGAGTATATCAGAACAGTTTCTAGTTGCTCTCTCAGATACCCCAATTTCTATTTCGTAGCGCTTCTATATGTGATTCTTAAAACACAATAAACGATCCAAGATGAGAACCAAGAATTCGACATTAGAAAATGATAAGACTCAATCTATTATATGCTGCCAGTCAAATAGTGGTCACAACAGCTTTCCTTGTTTTCCATAGATACCCTAAAATCTTATTATTTTAAGCTACTAGATTACGGTAACTTTTTAGATTAGTTTCTTAAAAATGAATATATATCAATATTATATGAATGCCTTACCTTATGACAACCCCATATATCTTTACGAATGTACTTCTCGAGATACAGCTTCCGCAAATTTTTGATTTCTTGACTGTAAGTTAACTCTTTTCAAGTTGCAGTTACTTTGGAAGCATGCCATTCTTATACGCTTCCACCATGTGTCATAATCTTTTATTGTCTCCGTTTATCGGGCTGGCCGGCCAATTGAAATGAGGCCGAAAATGGACTATGAGTTAACCCCACCAAACCTGGTGGAAAATGTACATTGGTGTTGCCAATTGTTAAAATGCCATATCCGTCAAAAGTTACCGGTCTAATTCAGATTAATTGGCCATTATTTGGCCCGAAAATGGACATGTACGCCATGTTGTGGCTATAACATACGGATTACAAGTTAACATGATGGCACCATGTCAAATACGTTTATTTGAAGTCAGATAATGATATAATGTGGGTGCAGCAATAAATTTTTGCCCCTTACAACTCTCTGAAGAAACATAAAATTCACGCTATCTCGGAAAGTTAGACGACGAGCTGTAACTGTGGAAACAACATTTGATAGCTTGGGTAATACCGCATCATTTTGCCTCGCAAAGTTTTTTCGTATCTGTTATAATGAGGAAGGGGGAGGCCAATGAATGTTTCAATATACACATTTAAATATCACCTGAACCATTCAACCGATTTGTATATTTTTGATCTCGTTTAAAAGAACATTTCACGGTATTTTGTAGGAATTTTTTTGTTGGACACCGTTCAGTTGGAAACAAATAGACTAGAGGGCGCTATTTGCGGTGATTATAAATTATTGTGATTTTTGAAAAAGAATTTAGCGGAATGGCACTATTTTGTTGACAGACCCTCGGCCATCAATCATACTTTAATGAAAACCGCATCGTGATATCTCCATCCGTTCTCGATTTACAGGAGGTAATGTTAAAAATTCGAGTACCTCAATCGGATAAGGAATATCATTTTTCTAATATTGTTTCGAATAGGGGTTGGTTGGAGGAAGACGATGTGCTGAAGGGAAGTGTATTGATGGATCGGAATGGTATAGGTATTTTTTTGATACAAAACTAAATAGAAAATTATAGGACACCACCAGCATGTTTGGCGTTAATTTTCCGAGGTCTAGGTACGGTAAATCTGGGTAGGGAATGAAAATAAACTATAAATATGAAAAGATGGACAATTAGACCAATTTCATGATAAATTACTCAATTATTAAGATTCCGACAGCGGTTAAATATCGAAATTATTGATTTTTTGGGGGACATTTTTGAGGTTGTGGTGGGAAAAATTGATAGCACTCATATTACATCATTATTTGATTCCAAGTGAACGTATTTGACACGGTGTCATCATGGTTACTTGTAGTCCGTAAGTTTTAGCCACGAAATGGCATACATGTTCATTTTCTGGTTAAATAATGGCCAATTACTCTGAATTGGACCGGTAACTTTTGATGGCATATGGTATTTCAACAATTGGCGACACCGGAAAACATTTTCCACCAGGTTTGGTAGGGTTAACTAGCAGACCTTTTAAGGTACAATTTGACCGATAAACGGTCACAATAAAATATGATGGCACATGGTGGAAGTGTATAAGAATGGCACGCTTTTCAAGTAACCCCAACTTGAAAAGAGTTAACTTGCAGGCAAACAATCAAAAATTTGCAGGAGCTGTATCACGAGAACATTATCATTATTTGAGGAGAGGGAGCTCAGCCACCGAATGCACTTAGGCTACTTAGTTGGAACCATTGTGCGACCCGTGGTCAGAAGCCTATTCCATTCTAGCAGGTTTGTGGCTCGCCAAAAACCTAGAATATTACCAGTGTTGGTTTCCATGAGTACTTCTGGGAGCAGTTTTGATTCTCCGAAGTGTCGGTGCCTGAGGAATGCTGATGCTAGGCATTCCAACATGATGTGAGAGGCAGTTTCTTCCACACCCTTGCATTTCCTACATATTAGTTCATCTGTGATGCCCATAGTGTGGAGATGTTTGTTAAGACGACAGTGACCGGTTAGGATTCTAGTCATCTCTCTGATGTCCCTTCTGTTCAGAGAAAGGAGGTTCTACAATGATGAGCTCGGCCTGCCTTATGCGTAGTGATTCTCGCCACAGTTTAGACCACTCTTTATTCAGTTGACCCAGAAGGGTGAGACTCCGTACGCAGTTTGATAGAGCGACCTTTGGATCCAGCCGATACTTGCGCTAGACGACACTCGCCTGGCCAGAGAGTCGGCCATTTCGTTTCCTACACCTCCGCTGTGTCCAGGAAGCCAGATGAGTTGAACTCTATTTCTCCTGGCTAGTTCAGCTAGTGTATCCCTACATTCTTTGACTCTGGGTGAATTGAGAGCTCCCAGAGCCGACCGGCTGACTGTGCAAATATATATGCGCCTATTTATATAGTTTCTTGCTTTGGACCCATCTGTGAACCATACGAGCCCGTCTGGTGGCAATAGGGTGAGAGTTTCGTTGTTCCAACCTCCTCTATCCGAGATGAGGATTTTGGGAGAAGTGAGACATATAGCAGGGATCATGCCATCTTGCTTCATTTCTAGTATGGCGCATTTAGAGATTGCCTCACTTAAAATCGATGAGTGTCCACGAGAGTCCAAGGGATCTCGTCGGAACCGACCTCATACCGCTCAGTATGCCTAAGCATGCAAGCCGCTGAAGGCTTGTACCTGTTAACTAAAAGAAGTTCATTGTTCGCCAAAATTCATCTGAAGAGGTCCTAGAAATTAAAGCGAACCTGGTGCTGTTTCGAAATGAAACCGAGAGAGAAAGTACTAGTGCTATGTTTTGGGTTCATCGGATATATATTGTATAGCGTATATCCCCCCTATTTCGTATGAACAGATGTATAAATTGAACCAGAAACGTTTTGTCATAACGTTTGCGGAATTATTAATCTCGACTCAGACACAAGGTCTTAGGAAATTATCATGAGAATATAAAAAAGGAATTTGAATTCTCCACAGATCTTAATCGTATCACCCTTGTGAGAAATTTCAATAGTTAAAATAGGAATTACGATGGAATAGTGAATGGGCAGCAAAATAACGCGCAATATCTCGGTAATATAACTTAGTCATTACGATGCGTTCTACTAGATCGACTTTTATGTATTTTTTACGAGCGCAAGCTTTAAATTCAGCCCGTGGAGTTTTATCTCTAGGAATCTGCTGTATCAAAATAGATTCAATACCGACGGCATATAAATTATAATGAGTGTTATGCACTTACTTCGATGTCTTACTATAATCCACACTTGAGATAAACGATGTTGAAAAAATCATACCGCAATTTATAGTCTAAGGGTGAATGTTCTGATGAATATTTATTTGGAATGATGATCATAAAATATGAATAGGAGAATTATTATGGAGGAAGCGTACAATGTTCAATTTCAACAACAAGATTGCATCTAGTGAACGTTCTAGACAGGAGCAGAACAGATCTTATACGTTGACAGTTTACCATTAGATCAATATCTTCCCAAATGTACCTTATGGAGCAGCGGAAACCCATCACTAATTCATCCGCATAATCTTCAGAGACGGTTTAGCGTTAATGTTTGGTGAGCTATAGTCGGATTATTAGTATTATTGGTCCACATTTCTTCCAAGGTTTGGACGATATGGACTTACGTCACCGTCAAGAAATCTATTTCCAACGAGACGGGGCAACTGTTCACAAGTCAAATGGATTTCGAATACTTTTTGCAAGATCGCTACGAACGGTCCTGTTAACTGGACATCTCGTTCACCAGACATAACGCCAGTCGATGTTTATTTTTAGAGCTATATCAAACAAGAAATTCACAAAACTAGATACAATACCTTATAAGAGCTACAAAATAATTTAATTAATGAAATAAATTCTATTGTTCTCAAGGCAACATACACTGTCTTCAACAGAGCCCAAAAATGTATCGAACAAGGTGCCGGAGTTCTTGAACATTTAGTCTAGAAGATTAGTTAATCAATTTACAATATCTAAATAATATTTTCATGTTTATTTTCAACTTATTTCATTTCTATTAATAATAACATCTTTTAAATAAATTACTATTCTGTTTCATAGCTACTTAATTTCAGATTTTTTCGTAATAACTCGCTTAATACAATTATTACTTCGTAGCTCCAATAACAACTAAGTTAGCAATAGTGCCGACTTCACCTAGTACACCTAGTATCAGTGGCGGCTCCTCGAAGGAGGCTAAGGAGGCTCAGCCTCCTCACCAATTTATCTCAATGATCATTCTCCTTTTTATTTCCTGTTTCTCTGATAATTTTTAAAATTTTACAATTAATTCCCCGTTCTCAGTAGTTATTTTTAATCTGGCAACAGTACCGTGAGGCTAGACTCTCTATATATCTCAAACGTTGAGCATGTGTTGTTCAACGCAGTTGCCGTTTTTCCGACCAGTCCGAACGCCAACTGGGTAAATCAGCGAAAATGGCAACACCCTCTGGAGGCTAGCCTGCGGCAGCCGCTAGCAATCTATGAAATACGAGACGTGCGTTCTGCCGACTGCTGAGTAGGTCAGTCAGTGCTTGTTTATGTGTTGTCACGCCACGCGAAGTAAGGTTAGATTGTTGTCTGTTGTAAATTTAAAATGAGTGTTAGTGAGCTAGTTCCAGCCTTTTAGAAAATCTATTTAGTGGATTAACATATGATAAAAGTGTTTCTTTTAAATAAACGGCCTTTACCGGATTTGAAAGGATTAGTAATGTCAGGTAACTATCAAAATCGATCATTGTTAATACTAATAGTAGTATTGACAAGACGAAGTTTAAAAAAAAAATCATTGATTTCCCTGTAATGCTCCAACTCGATGGAATTTTACATCACGTGCAGTATTTACCATCCATAAAAATATAGACAAATTAATTGAAACATTTGATTTTGTATTAAACAGTGATGACTTTTCAACAGATCAGGTTTCATTAAATGCTGCTGTTGGTTTAAAATCTTATTTAGAGAATGAAGAATTTTTGTTTTTTCTTGATAATTTTAAATTAATATTTGAACAAACTGATCTTATTTTTCAAATTTTACAACATAAATTCACTGATATAATTTATTCAAGAGATCGTTTGAAACATCTCATTGATAAAATTCCAAGTTTCCCTAATACAGAATTTCATTTTAATATTTTATTTGAAAATTTTTCAACTGATGAGGCTCCTCCCGCGAAAAGGAGGAAAGCGTATAATTTGGTAGACAAGAAACTACATTATAAACAATTTTTTAATGAAATTTTAGATACTATTAAAGGTCAAATTGAGATTCGATTTTCCGATTTACATGAATTGAAGTTTTTTGACTTGACGAATAGAAGATTTTTCGAATCTTTTCCAAAAGAGTTCCCCGATACACTTTAAGATAACTTAGTTCTAAAATATAAATTTTTTGATAAAATAGCACGGCACAATGAATTATGCGTTATATACTCGGATAAAGATATTTTAGGCCAGTATGACATTCACGCCGATATGATAAAATATATGATAGACAATGATTTGCAACAAGTTTTACCTCAGTTTTATAAACTACTTTGTTTGACAGTCACCATTTCTGCCACGTCGGAATCGGTGGAGAGATCATTTTCTACTCTCAAACGAATTAAAACTTACATGCCAAATACAATGGGCCAAAATCGTTCATACAATGTTAGTTTAATATCTATTGAAAAAGATTTAGTAAAACACTTAAAACAAAATGATACATTTTTTGATAATATTGTTGATCATTTTTCGCAAACTAAATACCGTAGAATTCCGTTAATATATAAAAAAGTTAATAAAATTAATAAAAAAAACAAAATATGAAAAATTCCAAAAAAAAGAAAAATATTAAAAATCCAAAAAAAATAAAAGACAAAAACGAACAAAAAAATGTTTTGCCAAGAGAAACACTATACCTCCACGTTGGTTCTTGCTGGGTAACAATTAATTTTGTCACTGAAGTAGCTGGTACGGTCGCCGTGCAAAGGTTAGAAGGCTGTGAATAGAGTATATTTTTACAAAAACGTTTTATGTCCAGCCTCCTCTCTCAAAAATTCACGAGCCGCCACTGCCTAGTATACTCGTAGTTATGTACAGTATCTATATAGGTAGTATAATCAATATTGATTGGTACATTGCAATACACTAATCTCCTCTATTTATTACAAATTGATATCTTAATATCAATTTGTATGGGTATACAAACAAGCATGCCTGATCCTAGTGCAAAAATATACAGCGTGTTTCATTGAAAAAAATTTATGTATTTTTGTACAACTGTCAAAAAACTTGACATTTCTGCATCTCTATTGATGCGTAAATGTTTACTTTTCCTCACTGCCAAAATAATTCACAAAATAAACATGAAATATTACTTTTTCAAGGATATATTTTTAACATAGTCAATTATTAATTGATTATTTACCATGAAACAATTTCATTTATTGGAATAATAATTCATAGTAAAGTTTGAACAATTACTTCCAACATAAATTCCCGAAGATGTACCATGTTGCTGCTGATCAGAAACGTCAGCTATTTCTTGAAGAGTTGATTCCACAAAAACTGTTTCTATAGTAACTACACAGAAAGGCCACTGGATGCTGTGAAATTGTATTGGAAGTATTGATAACATTAAGGATAACATGTTAGGAAAAGAGAAGTATTATTTAGTTATTTTGGACTTTTCCATTCAGGAAACATTTTTCAATACGATTTTACTGAAAACATTGAATAATATTTTCAAGACAAAGAGTCGTTTGATAACTCATAGGAACAAATAACCACGCCAAGATGTATTTATTTTTAATATATTTCAGACGATGTCAATTCACATTTACAGTTGTACAAAAAATGTTGTTTGTATTTCGTGTATAAAATTCATGTTTTCATGACACATTCGAGAAAAATTAACACTATCATGTGCCATTAAAAAACACTCATTTTACGCACTTAATACGAAAATAACTATTTTCAAATAAATTTCAATTTATGGGTATACAAACAAGCTTGCCTGATACTAGGGTGAAAGCACCAATGAAGAAACAGTTAAGGGATTTTTTACTTGTACTATAACTATTTTCGCCATTTAAATGAAAATATAATTTTTCTTTTTGTTAGATGACGTAGCCTGATGTATTTAGTTTTATTGTAACTTAGTTGCTTTTTATATTAAAAGAATACCAAAAAACCCCAGTGAAGAAACAGGAAATCCAGTAAAGAAATTTTTTAATTCCAATAAAGAAACACACACTTTTGTGAAGTATTTAATGCATTTTTTCACAAATATTGAGTAAATCAACATAACTAATAATTATAAGTACCTACTCGTTTAAAAAGTCAAAATATAAAACTAAAATATAAAACTTATTGGTTATAAAAACATTGATGTGTTTAAAAACTTTTTATTGAAATCATGCTCTTATTGAAGTTCTGGTACTTTAAAAAAAAGCTTTCGAGAATTGACTGGTATAGGTTGTTCTATTTTCTTCACGATATCTTCCTTAGGGTACCAAATCTGATCAGGTATTATCGGCCATTTCCATAGACTGTTGAGTCGTCTCTCCATAACACTCACCTCGAACTCACTTCGGTTGTCATACTTTTTAATTACTCCCGGATACTGCTTTTTCTCATAACATACAATGACATAGTCACCAACGTTATATTTCTTTTGCAGACTGCTAGAGGTAATTCATCGTCGTCCAAATCTTTTTATCTCTTTTAACATTAATTGCCTTATTCTTCTTAGTTTTACTACTAGTTTTGGTCAGGTTTCCTCTACTAAAAATACTATTGTTGTTTTCTTTCGTTGATACTTTTTTTGTTTTATTAGTCTTTTTTCTTTTAACGATATTAGGGTGCCGTTGCATAAAAAGCCGAAACCATTTTTTTCCCGGTCTGCTTTCATTAAATGGGGTTTCGGCATTAGAATCCACCAATATCTTTTGCACAGAGTCAAAAACATTTTCTGGATGAATGGGAAATCCAACTTTAGCTTTTGCTATTACCCAGTCTGCAATTTTCTTTTCCACTTCGGCGCTGAGCACAGTCGGTGGGCCCATTTTCGGGTAAGAGGGGTAAGCCCCCTAACTTTTTTGCTTAGAGTACTTTTTGGTATTCCAAACTTTCTCGCTGCATCGCTAAGCTTGTGTGTTTTAAGCTTGACCGCCTGAACTGCTTTAACAAGGTTTTCTTGGCTGTACTTAAAGCGACTGGAAACATCTATTTTAGGCATACCTACCTAGGCTGCTGTTGGTTCTTTTGTAAGTACCTAGGTAGGTATCTCTGAAATAAGGGAAATGCATTAAATGTACCCAGTAAAGAAACCTTTAGTTTACCCAATGAAGAAATAATTAAAATGCCGTTTCTTCACTGGACCTTCTAAAAATTATAGAGTATAGAGACAAAATTTATAGTCTTTGGACATTAATGTAACTTTTTATAACAAATAAAATACGATTTTACTATTTTTCTCAAAATCCAGTAAAGAAACACTTTGTTTCTTCACGGGCCTTTGAGTGGTATTTAGATCCAGTAAAGAAACACCTCTAAAACCAGTACTAATTTTCAGAATTTTAACTATATGACCTCTAAAACTACAAACTATGAACAAACTTAATGAGATTGAGCCTTTTTAATAACTTAGTGTCGACTTATATCAGAAATACCGAATATTTAAAATAGGCAATACCTACGCTTACCTTAGTTTTTGCGCATCCAAAATGGAGTCGCGAAAATAGCACCTTCTTCTACAAAGTTTTACAGACGACTAATACCACAATAAACTTTAGAACCAAATATCACTAAAAGTAGCAGTGCCAACTAACATGGCATCAAACTCGCGGGAAATTTAAAACATACCCATTCCTTAATATATTTAAAAATATAAGTTTTTGTTTCTTTACTAGTTCAGTTTCTTCACTGGTACTTTCACCCTACCCTAAACCAAGAATTGTTTCCAATATATAGGATTATATATATATTATGTATGAATTCTCGGGAAATAGATTACACTAACACACATGCTTATTATTTTCGTCTTTACGAACGTTTCAGTCTCACGACCATCATCAGAAGAAGTATCAATATCTAAAACGAGATTTCTTAGAACTAATTGTATCAGCAGCAAGCGTCCTTATCGCACCTATTTCAATTAAAAATTCCCACCTAGCCGAAACAAACATAAACACCAGTAATCGAAATTGTTAGACTTTAATATTTCAAGTATATGAAAATGTATCAAGAATCCACTGCTTCGCAATTTTCTTATAAAATTTGAAGTCATTTCAAGCAATGTTTGAAAACCACTGAAACCAAAATATATAACGCTATTCACTTTCGAACCAGATGATCAAAATTTATGAGGTACTAGAAAAAGGTTGTCAGACCTAATTAGAAATATTGCTATTTGAGGATTCTGCATAAAATATACATTTAACATTATAAAGACGCATGTAGTAATTTGCAATGCTTTAATTAATTAAATTAGTATAAATCTGACTTCATGATTGAACGTCTGCTGTATGATTTACAGACTTGAAGCCACGTTTTATGTGAATCATCTCCGGAATAGATCTTTTATAATAATTGGTTTCTTTTAGTTAAAATATTAACATTTTTGTAATCGAATTGATTACAATCAAAACAATGTTTAGCAAGGGAGGTGGAATTTTCTAAATTTTTGTTTCTGGTACTATATACTTATGGCTATACATTATTTTTTTCAAATATTGTTTAGAGATTCCTGTTTAAGTGCCACCGAAATCTAAACAATTTGATTTGTATACTGTGTTAACTTTGTTCAGGTATTGAAGGTTTTAATGTCTGAATATCTGTCCTATGATTTACAGATTTGGAGTCACGTTTTATGTGAATAATCTCCAGCATAGATCATTTACAATAATTGATCTCCTTAGTTAAAATATTGACATTTTTGTAATCGTATTGATGGTTATATTCAAAGCAGTGTTTAGCAAGGACGGTGGAATTTTCTAAGTTTTTGTTTCTTGTGCTATACTTTGGCCGAACATTCTTTTTTGTGAATATTGTTTAGAGATTCCAATATGAGTCTCATCGCAATCTAAACAATTTAATTAGTATACTGTGTGGGTCTGTTTATCTTTAGGTATCAAAGGTATTAACCCTGCAGTAGAAAATACTTTCTCCAACATACTTTTTCCTTATATCTGCAATTCTATTTCTGCAGATACCATTCACAATGTACGATGAATTTGAATTCTTAAAAAATATCACTTTTTCACAGCAGGAATCATCATAAAACCTCGAGTTTTGAAATATATTATGTACATCAGTATTCCCCAAAGTTTCCAAAATCCCGAAACCCCAAAAATTGGACACCATTAACACGGGGACCCCCCTTCAGAGGTGCCGGAACTTCTATAATTTCCTCAGTGAACAAGCGGCTATATGGGCATATGTATGAATCTTTTAAAATCAAAGTTAGAAATTCGAGATGTTAAATCTTTATCGCAAAATTTGATACTTTATGGGGTTTATACGTTTGACTCGCTGTAGTGTCCGAAAGCTATTTTGCAAAAAATAGGGAGCCATTTTACCTGTCAAGCTGAACAGTATTTCATGAAGTGTTTGGAACATTAAATTTCCGAATTTGTTTCTACATCGACTAAGTTCAGTTTCCATCCATTCGCATTATTCAAGCTCACAGCATTGCTTCGTCTTCAACACGTAACAGTGGAACATTACACATCTGTTGGTAATTTCTGGAGAATATCCGAAAATACTACGAAGTTCACCTATTTTTAGTTTTGTTTCGGATATACTGAAAATTCATTATTTGATTCATATAATTACCCCAAATTGATATATTTCTCCTTGTGGTTTACTTCATATGAGAAGTTGGAAAAAGTTTTATTATTTTACATAAATTTATTTGAATATTTCCAGTGTTTACGAAGAAATATGTTGAATTTTTCCTTATCTGGAACATCATTTCAAGAAATGCACAGATATTTAATTTTTGTATATGTTAAACTTCAAAAGAAAAACCGATAGGCTATGATGGAGAAGAAAATGAGCTCAAAAGCAGTATTTGAGTGAGGAATTAAGACTATAGAGGAGAATATTGAGTTAAATGAAAATACATTCAAATTATTATGAAATTCGGATGTAATCCAAAGTTCAAAATATCAACTAATTAATCAATTAAGTTGAATGACTTGACAGATTGTTATGGTGCGTCCAGACCTGAAAAGCCAAAATTCAGCACCAATTCTGCTAATTCATAGTCTTGAGCTGGAATAATTTACTCGAGAAGTTAGAAATAATAAGTATTTGAGCTACTTGTTCATCTCTCATTTTGGATCTCTCCTAGTGCAATTAAGTGAAAATATATCTCCCATAAACCACCAACATTTTCACGATGACAAACTTGTAGAACATCAGATAATAAATCAATACATGAGTTAGAAAGAATATATTCATGGAATGTTCCAAATATTCAACTCAGATCTTTTTTTATATGCTTTGACTCCACGAGAGGGAAACTTATGATGATCAAGGAACGTAGTGTGACCCAGCGCCCCAGCGGTGGAATGTTCGGAGAGGAGATAGGCATTCGAATTTTCTTGGAGGTTTGGAGGTTATTAGGAGAGCTCTCACTGTGTGAGGAGTTTCACAACTTCGCTGTTCGATAAAAAATTAGGTGTGGTGGGAAGAAGTTCGGCGGGTCTCGAGCTTGACAATGAAAGCGTGACTAGTTTGAGGTTGCCTAGTCCGTCTGTCTGGAATCTATTTTTGTGGAACAACAGACGAGATTTCTGATGAACACAGACCATGGAAATATCTATAGAAAAGGAAGAGATCTCCCAGTTTTCTACGATGTGCTAGAGTGGTCAATGAACTCTTAAGTGTGACATCACTAATCAGACGGATATCTTTCTTCTGGATAGAATACAAGAGCTTCAGCGTATGTTTCGGAACCCGACTCTCGACATGTGAACAGTACTCCAGGATAGATTGAATCTGTGCTTTTTAGATTATGAAGAGTTGCTGGGGTGTAAGGTAGCTCTTGGCACGGTTTTCGCAATGTACCTCATATGATCGTCCCACGATCCTGTTAGTGCTGATTCTGAACATGGATATGGAAGACTTCATAGGAATAATTGAACCTAACATCATCATATTAAGGATTGTGGGGTCCGCCATGTTGGAGTAGACGCAAGCTTGCGTTTTGGTTGCATTGAAGTCTATCAGATTATCAGATCCCAATTTCAAAATCTTCCTCAGATCTCCATTAATTGCGTCAATCTGTCTCTGTCTCGCTGCTCTGGCTTCATTGGATGGTATAGGGACTCTAGATGAGAAAGCGTTATGAAGTGTACCATCATCTGCAAAGCTGTGGACGGAATAGGTAGTCACATGGATTGATCTATCTGAGAGAAAACTCGATAGTTAACGACATAGTTTAGGCGGCTCCACTTGACGGAAATTTCCCAAGAAGACTGATGCCAGACTCGGTCAAATGTTTTGGAGATATCCAATGCTACAGCTAGAGATTTGCCATGTTCTTCAATAGATTTCCATATATGTGTTGCGTGGGCAAGCAAGTCTCTTGTTCATATCTGCTTCCTAAAGCCAAATTGCTGGTCATTCATGATTTTGAAACACTCTAGGTAAATTGGATGAGGTCGGTGTTGATTGCTTTCTTCATCACTTTAGAGATCACAGATAATTCTGCAGTGGATATATAATTATTAGGAAGGATCTTCTTTCCTTTTTCTTGGAATTGGTTGAACTTTAGCTGTGTTCCAGCTCGGAGGAAATACACCAAGTTTTGTATGGAAGTGTAAAGAACCTGCAGGAAAGTGGTGTTAGTTCAGGTGCACATTCTTGAGAACGACATGTGAAATTTTACAAACTGTTTGAATAAAAATTATTAATTAACAAACGATTCTCTTACTAGTTGTTCATCGCTATGAAAAAACTATTAATTATTCATAAAATCGGAATAGATTCACAAATTTTATTAACAAGTTATTTTGTTCACCGCTGAATACGATTTGATCAGATTAGGTATTCTTCAATATCCTATAAACCATTTGTGTCGGAATGTGAAGCTTATTGTTCATCCATTAAAAACTTAATCTGAATTTGTTCACACATTTGCAAGGATAAAATCATCTTTTTAAACCGTTTCCATTAGATATTCTCATAATGGAATTTTCAGCTGATAAAGATATATCGAGGGTTAATTTTTATCTATCTCTGGCTACCGTACCAGGATTGCATAGCTATTTCTTGCTATACTTAATTGAATTCAGACCTGCAGCTAACCTAAGAAACCAGGTAACAATATGAGATTAGCATTTACGTTCATAGTAAATTGAGTTCGGAATAATAAGTATAATCATTAATCATAAGCCTCTACTATTATTGGTAATTAATATCATTAAATGTTATTAAAATTGATCTACTTCTTTTCAGACAGCCCGATATCCTCTGAGAAGCTTAAAAACAATGTTTCAACTTTAATAGACTAGATCCCACATTTATGTAAATCTTTCCTAATTAATACAATAATCAAGTAACACACATATAATTTTCCCAAGGGTAAATTCTCACTGCCACAAGATCATTCATATTTGTAACTTTTTGCATAAGCTATGGTGTTTTCCCCGTGTGGCAGACACAAGAAAATTGATGGCTCCGATATTTGGTGAGTGATATTAGTATTTCAGAAAGTTTCGCTTCAACTGTTATTTTCAGTCTAGTATATAGTTTCGATTCTGTTCTATATTATGACAATGTGCAGTATTTTATCCAGCATTTATAAATAAATATGTATATAAAACTAGCCGGGGAAATCTATACAGGGTGTTACTGAATGTTGTGGGAAAATTTAAAACCAGATTCTACATCTAAAAATATGAAAAAAAGTTCATATAAACGTGGGGACAGAAATGATCGGCTTTCATGATACGGGGTGTTTAAGGTTTTCCGTCTTTACTAGTTACATATATCGAGAACCCCTTGAGATCTTGGGATGGGTTTTGGTACACGCAAATGTATCATTATATAGGTCACATTTATATGTACAACATTGTTCTCTAGAGCACTCACATCAGTGGCGTTCGTGCCGGGAAATCATTATGTTCAGCAAAAAACAGTACTCCACTGGTTTTTGCAAAAATTAGTGTCGCTTCCTCAAAGCGAGATTAATTCTGCTCCAAAACTTTTGTCGGATTTTTTCGTTCTGACACATCGTTTCAGAAATGAAAATTGTTTTATTAATCAGTACAATAAGCTGTTTTCGGAATCGTGATTAAAAAATAGTAATCCAGTTTTTTGTAAGCGTCATAAATTTCTTGTCAAACTAAAAGGAATGACATAACTTGCCTAGCGATTTGAATTTGTGGTGTTTCAATTAATTTTCAATGAGTTCTCTTCAAAATAAGTATACCAACCTACTTACTGTGAATTATTCGTTCGAGGAATTGGCACACATTCATTTTATTTAAGAAAAAGAGGAATGGGAATACGTACGAAACAAGTGGTCTCTATGAAGATGGATTTCCTGACGGTCATTTACCTTGTGCAAACACCTTCGTCAACTTTCATAGACGCTTGAGAGAAACAGGAAAACTAACAAGTAATTTTCTCAATTGTGGTGGCCAAGAACTGCTCAAACAGTGGAAAATGAGGAAAATGTTGTAAGAGCGGATGAACAAAATCTCGAAAGAAGTATAAGTTGTCTAGCCAACGAATTTGGGGATACCAACCACGTTAATGTATGGTGAATACTCCACGGACAGCAGCTCTATCCTCACCATTTACAGAGCCATTTTTGAATCACATTTTACAGCCAGATTGCATTACTGCCAGTGATTAAGACAAAGAAATGCAGAACATCAAACATTTATTTCGTATATTTTGTTCACGGAAAATGGAATTTTTAATTTCCACAATGAACGTTACTGGGCGGCTGAAAATCCACATATTGTTCATCAATCGCGACACCAGCTGCAGTTTCCAATCAATGTGTGAGCAGGAGTAGTTCAAAATTATTTGGTTGGACCCTTTATTTTACCTAGAAGCTTGGACGGACAAACATACCTGCATTTTTTACAGGAGAGTTTACCCAACCTAATAGTAGATGTCCCTCTTAATATTAGGCAATATTTATGGTTTATGCACATTTTAATCGCAATGTAAGAGATTATTCAAACGTTACATTCCGAGGGAATTGCATTGGTCGGGGCGGGTCTATTTCTTGGCCACCGCGATTACCTGACTTAAATCCCTGCGATTCCTACCTCTGGGGGGCATCTTAAGCAACTGGTGTATTCTACTTCCATAGCGAATGAAGCCACATGAGTGGAACGCGTTACCAATGCTTGTAAAACAATACGCCACAAACCTCAAATATTCCGAAGAGTCCGAAGAAATATGCGAAGGCCATTTCAATAGCATGTATTGAAGCACAGGGAAGCCATTTTCAGCATTTGATTGAAACTTAAAATTTATTACACTGCTTCCTGAAAAATTAGTACAAATAAAATGCAAATAAATCATTACGAGAATTTCTTATTATTGTACTGATTAATAAAATAGCACTTTTTGAGAATCAATGTGGCTTAAGAAAGTGACACCAATTTTTGCAAAAAAAAACAGATGGCGCGGTTAAATTGTCACACCCAGAGGACCGTCCCAAAAACTTAAAAATTGTTCGTTATACAATGGAAATGAATAGCTACCCTAAAACATTTTTCAATCCCATCACTAAAGAAAGAATTAACAAAATCTATAATGGAACGTCAGATATAAATAACATAATAATAATTTTATAACATTACCATTTATTCCGGAGACCTCAAAGAAAATTAAGAAATGTTTGAGAATATATGATATAAATGTTGCGCATATGCCTACTAACTGTGTTGGGAAATATTTCTCAAATCTAAAAGCTTCAATACCTGAAGATAAACAAATCCACACAGTATACAAATTAAATTGCCTAGATTGCGATGAGACTTATACTGGAATCTCTAAACAGTATCTACAAAAAAGAATGTATGGCCATAAGTATAACACAAGTAACAAAAACTTGAAAGATACCGCCACTCTTGCTAAACACTGCTTTCATTATAACCATCAATTCGATTACAAACATTTCAATATTTCAACTAAGAAAACCAATTATTATAAAAGATCTATGCTTTAGATGATTCATATAAAGCGTGACTCCAAATCTATGAATCATAGGACAGATATCAGATATTAAGTCAGATTTATGCTAATTTAGTTAACTAAAAATCTTGCAAAATCCTACATGCGTCTCTATAATGTTAAGAGTTGACAAGCTTTTTCTATTACCTCACGAATCTTTACATCTGGTTCGAAAGTAGATACTTGAACGGAATATTTTTGATTTCAGTCGTTTATAGACATTGTTGACATGTATTCGTATTTTATAAGAATATTACTAAACAGTGGATTCTTGATGTATTTCATATACTTCAAACATTATTGTGTTACAATTTCGATTATTCATGTTTCTGTTAGTTTCGGCGGCGGCTTTTTAATTGAGATTGGTGCGATGAGGATGCTTTGTGCTAATACAATTAGCTTTAAGAAATCCCGTTTTAGTTTTCTGTTGATGTTCGTGAGACCGAAACGTAAGTAAAGACGAAAATAATAAACATATGTGTTAGTGTGACCTATTTCTCGAAAAGTTATATATAATTCATACCTGGGTCAAGAATCTTCATTAAAAAGCGGGGTTATAACTTGTGGTGGATGTGTTACTTGTTTGGAAGTAACGGCATAGAGCGGGTGGTTTCACATTAGAAACGGTGGTAGTTGATAACCTTAGTCAAACAGTTTTTCAGATTTATAAAATATACGCTCGGCACTATTGCACGTCTCTTTCACAGTTTTTTATGGCTATTATATTCATATGAAGATTATTTGTTACTTAGTTCATGACTTTGAATGGTACCATAACACATTTCCATTTTTGAAGGTTTTAATTTCATATAATTTACAAAAAACGTATATATTCGAATTGGTGCACTTCACATAAAACGATTTTGAATATGTTTCACAATGTTTTGTATTGTTGATTAATTCTGATTTCGCATGTGGTGCACGGAATATCACGTACGTTCTTAGTCACCATCGAAGGTAGTAGTGACGGATAATAACGAAATCATTTACTACTACTTGTACATAATGAGGAGTATATAATGTTAGTTCATGAATTTATGAATGTGAATTTTCATATTAATCTATCGAAGAGCATAATTAAGTCAATGTTCAACTCGATTAAGATTCCTGAAACATTATTACGACGCTACTTACTTATGCCCACGCACTCGCCAATGTATTACTGCTAGTAAATTCTTGCTTACCTGAAAAAAGGAAACAAAAAAGTTAGTGTTGTCGCAACTAAATTAGACTTTTGTACGATATATTTAGATTGGTACATTGCAGTCTGCGGATTTGGGCTTCCGCCAAAGCCGCGCAATAAATTATATTCACCCTCATGTTTATGAATCTACTGTTTACAGTACACATATTTCTAAATCAATAAATTATTTCTAGTAGGAACAATAAAAAACATTGAATATATTAAATTCTCCGACTAATGATTGTGAGTTAGTCTTCTTGCAGTACTTTCTTTTTTCAAATAGTCATAAAATATTGAAACATATTTGCGCAAGTGAATCGGAATTGATCTACTCTGTTGGGAAAATAAAATTTTGATGTATAGTTGGACATACATCAAAATTTCCATTTCCTTACCAACATAGCTACGTCATTTTAAATTTCATTTTAAATTACCTGAGACAATTTAACGGTGATGAAAGATGCTCGATTACCTCGACGAAAAGATTTATTGATAAAAGTATTCACATTTTCCGAATATGTCTGATGGAAGTTATACAGAACCAGAGCAGACGCGAATGGAGATTTGTCAACACTGTTTTTGAGTGATGTGCAAACAAGTAACAAGATATTCTTAGAATCTTAATTTCACATCATGTTACACTAGATAATTTAACGATGGTGGAAGAACTTCAGAATACGTTGCAAAGAATATTTTTGAAAGGTCACAAAGTTCTTCAAAATCTAACCGGTCGCACATTTAAAAATGATCTAAGGCAACGTATACAGGACCAGATCATGTGTGAATAGAAAGTTCATTTATTGCTTTGCATTTATCTCTTAACTATTTGCTTGTGTTTTTGAATATTTATGAAAATTTCTAATGAGACTTCTCATCAAGTTATTAGATATATAATTTACAGTATAGCTAATATTTTACAATATTTAATTGTTCAAGTTCATGTAAAAAATTGATATTGAAATTCAGGAAATTCGTTTAAAAATTCGATATTTAAAACTTCGTTCACCTTAGTTGCAAAAAAATGTCTTAGTCTGGGTTTGAATGGTTTTAGCTCCTCAATTTGTTTATTGCATTGGGCAGATGGTTGTAACAACTTATGTGGGATATCTTGTAAGATGATCATGATAATTATGATTTACAGTGAATTTAACCAAATATATGGTGTAACGGGCATGCGATTAAGCTTATTGTTAATGAATGCTTTGTAATCAGGTTTTATGGGACATTTTGCTAATTTTGATTATAATATTAATAATAATATCTTACCTAGTGAAATAGAAATAAGGGATCTTAGTGCTATTGTGATAGGAAGTTTAATTTTAATGCAAATTATGATTATATGGTTAATAAAGCATTTAAATCATTTAATCTCTTCAAACAAAGTTCCTTGCGATTTTCGTAATATTTTTCTTATAAGATATCTTTATACAGCGTTAATGTGTCCACACTTTGAGTTTTGTTCTTCTATATGGTCTCCTTCTTATGATGTTCATCTCTTAAAATTGGAAGAGTCCAACATAAAATCTTAAGATACGTGGCCTACCTATAAAATGGATATTAGATTTCGAGACTATGAAATTAAGTATAAAAATATTATCAGTTCGTAGGAATCACAACGATTTAAAACTTCTAAACTCGAATATAATCATCCATTACATGACGAAAATCTATTCTAAACTTAAATAAAATAAGATTTTCACTAGTCTAATAAATAAATGTTTCGCTAATACGGAACCTTCTTCAAACAAATGTTACAAAGAACTTTGTGGTATTTTTCTGAAGAAGCTGCTGTGTTAGCGAATCTAAAGTCATATTTATTCATTAAACTAGTAAAAATCGAACTTTGAATACTTATTTTATTTAAGATTCAAACTTTCTGTCTAAGCTCATTAATGGTTCAGTAAATTGTCCAGATTTATTATCAAAAAGTTATTCTCATATTTTCCAAACAAAAACCTGTTCGGCTAATGTCAATATATTTCATATATCATTTAGTAGAACCAATTATCTACTATCGGTTTACATGAATTTTGATGTTTTACGCCGTAAATCAAACGTATTATTCTTTTTTGATGCATAAATAATCCATTGAAGTCGACTGCATCTCTACAAATAGTTACATTATAGGATAGTATAGAATGAACTTATGCGTAGTAAATAATGAGAACATTTTTTCGTTTAATGATGTTCTTAATCGTAGTATCGCATAAAATGCCTTTGATATCTGACCAATTAGTGAATACCATGAAAGAATGTTGTTTATATGAATCCTCACAAATGTCGAAAACTTGGATATTTCTAAAGACCATTGATGATGACATCAGATTTATGTAGTGGGATAATTTTTTTGTCAAACTGGATGTATATAGTTCATTCTTAATGCACCATATAATGAATTCATTACATACACTGTTCAAATTAATTTAAGGGTCTTCACAGTAACCGCTATAGAACAATCTCCAGCAAGTAAGAAGAATGAAAACCAGGAATATTCTCGGTCCTGAACCAGTGCCCTGGGGACATCCATATTGAGTAGATGCAACATTTAACGATTTTTCATGCACACTTCGAATACCGCAGGTATATAATTTTATTCCAACTAAGTAGTATCAAATGCCTTTGATATATCACGCCCAGCATCAATATTTTCATTTATGAAATCCATGAACTCATATGTGTTCCACAACGAAACTCATGCTGTGTGTCGTTCAGAAGATTTTATTTGGTGAGAGAACTCCTTCAATCTCTTAATAGAGAAATCCAGTCAGATAATTAATTGTACGGTAAAAATCTAACAAATTTTTTATCGTCATCTGAAGAACAAATGAGCAATTGATGTGCATATAATCGAAAACGTTTTATTTATGATAATTCTAGATTTTGTTAACCACGTTTTGTTGCATGTACTAATTAACAAATCAAGAAATTACTATCATTATTTTGAAATCGAAACCATCGATTTTCTTATTTCCCAAAATTTTTCAGTTTCTCTATGTGTAATTTAGATAGCAATTTTATTTGAAAGCTGAAACTTTGTTGTAATTAGTAGATAAGATGAGATGATCGCCTGAAGTGTTGTCCCTTTCCAAGTTTTGTGAAAAGAATTATGAACGGTATTTCATTCATAATAGCAGAAAATTGTCATCAACAAATTTAACGATATCACATTCATCTGAAAACCGAGCAAATACATTCAGATTAGTAACCGTATATTGAATTTTTTTTTTCGACGCTTAAGCAAATGTCTGACATCAATTCATTTGTCATCTGTCATAGCCATTTTCACCTGCGCAAACAATTAAACAGGGCTTACTTAGACTCAGACTGAACTTTTGAGTGGTATTCGTATAATAATCAATAAGCTTCTCGATACTGAGACAAACACTTCGACAAAGTGACCCTCATGTCATCGTAAAACATGGCCAACTCAGGCCTATGTCACGACAAATGGTCTGTGGACACGACGATACCTCAAAACTTGTTCAATGAAGAATTCCATGGTGTCAAAGCCGATGAATATTTTCGTTCTCATTACAGTGAAAATAACAACCTAATTGAATTTAATTAGGTTCCTGTTAAGAACAATTTCATTTCCGTTTCGACTAGTACTTTTGAAATCTATCTTCAGGTTTTCAAATGAAATTATATTATTTTATTAACCCATAATGACTGCCGTGTTTTTCTGATTATGAATATGTATCACACGTATATATAATGAACAGCAGAAGTTTCCGAAATTCTCATATTAAGAATCAATTAACGTCATCAATGTGAAGTCACATTCTGTTTCATATCTTTACTCTGTGGCAAATTTTGCTAGTTCATGTGACAGCAGGTGTTAATACCAAACATAGAGTTGTGAAACACGTCATGTAGCCCATTAACATGGAATTTCAATGTAACATAGATTATAATATAACGTCATTCATTAGCGGTTTCTAAATCATTTTCAATATATGGTATGTTTGGATGAATGCGTTAATTTAATAAATAAGACAATAGTAAAAAAAATCCCCTGGTATGAATACGTGCTATTCCAAAATTCAGAATCTCTTCTTGATCTTTCCTCATATATGAGTATGTTCATGCCTAAAGTAGTATAATCCAGGTTGATCCATTTTATTGTTTGTGTGGTATACGCTGCAATAAGCATATAAGATCAACATCAGTAAACGTGACTTTGTAAAGGAATTCCTTAACTATATATGAACCAGTCAAAACATTAGGTCCAATTACTTCATACTAATAAATACATAATATATCACTGTTCGGTTTCTTTGTTTTGCCACATGTCATTATGTGTACAAAATCGCTATGTACTAGCAATGATTATTAATTCATTGCTAGAGTCCTAACTCTCGTACTTCTAGATTGAAGTCTATTTAAATCTAAAACAAATGCATTGAATCGATGAAGAAAATAGATTTTGACCTATTTCAATCAATAAATAGTGCCACTCGGAATCAAAATATAGCTTACCGAAACACTTCAATCATTTGCAATATCGAAGTTTGAATATACTTATATTGTATTTAGACTGTGATAATGATGAACAGTAAAGTGAATTCAAATTAACCACAAAGATACTTAGTAAGCTAAATGCCAATTTTTGAAACTGAGTTGTCCTCTTCAGAAGATGTGCAGGGATCAGAAGGATACTACGAAATCTACTGACTTTTTTTATTGAAACCAGATCTATATAGATCATTAATTAGGGGCATAAAAAGTTAGCTTATCACATATTATTGTGATACATTTAATTTATATTATTCGCAATGGAAGTTTAGTTGAATTGTAAGAATATTTGTTGATACGTCGAATAATAATAATAATAATAATAATTTATTTGCATCGGGAATACATAAACTAGATATAATAAACATAATAATGGGTTTAAACATAGTATTCCGCGACAAACAAATAAAGAGAGTAAACACAAAGCTTTCGCTGTCCGTGTCATATCTCAATTATTTATTCATGTTTGAGCTGCTAGTCTTAACACTAAATCTTTGAAAATTACTGAATTTGAATGAGACACATATATCCATTAATATACCGTTTAGTCACGAGATGTTGCAACGACGGGAAAGTTTGAAATTTTTGTTGAAATGGATAGATTTTAGTCGAAATGATACTGGAATTAACTTTTGGAGAAAATCAAAGTTTTTCCGTGTGCGCCTCTAGCTAGCCATTAGTGTTACAGTTTTGCCACGGCCTATTTATTGACTTTTGCCAGCTTTTTTTCCAGGTGTTATTCCGAGATATTTTACTTCAATGGCCAGCAGAATGTTAGTCTTGAAGGGCTAGAGGAGATAATTCCTCTAGTTCCTTCGGCTGAAAGCTACAATTATAGATTTGTGGGGACTAATGTTTAGGCCCTCCTCTTCTATTCAAATGCTCATCGGGTTAAGATCCATTTGCATTCTTATCCTGAAATTCAAATTAGATTCACATTGAACTGTGATCAGCCTACCCAATTGTTTTGAAACCATTTATTTCCAGAACTAGGGGTACAGTGCTGCTTCCTGCGGGCAATGGAAGGGGTTTGTCTCAGTATGTTCTTCATGTTAGCCGTAGGTTTTCAGTGCCCCAGTCATACATATACAAACCCTCACTAAATACTGTTTGTGAACAACCTCATGTTCTACGTGACATCTGTCTTCACAGCGAAAACAATAATAAAAAATAATTCTCAAAAAACTACATCATTACCTTCAGAAAATACATGCTTATAACGTATGTTCCTATGTTTTGAATATAATTTGAAAGAAAATTAGATTCAGGTAGTATATTCTATATATTTCTATGATTATTCGAGATTTCAAAACGGACTGGTTTGCCAAGCTCGCATTCTCGTGACCATCCATCTCGACTTAACAAACTTAAATACAGTTAAACAGTCTTAAATCGGTTCACTTCCTACATTGATTGTATATTAATCAATGGTTACCATCAGATTGAACGATTGCGATGATTGCTGTAACGAAAACAATTTGTTTTTCTGTGTGTAACGTTCTTTTGCAAAAAGAGTTTGTCCCAATGCGATTTGCGACAAACTTGACAAAATGTAAATTAGTATAATGAGAGTGAAGCATCATTCAAAACATGTGCACATTAGCTTTATAGCCTCGTGTCAGTTGTGGGATGTGCAGCCAACCTGCAATTCATAAACTTTTAAAACCTCGGCACATAAAGATGCAAATATCCACTACTAGAATTTGCGTAGGAGATATTATCTACGAGTTCAGATTATTTTGTATAATATGATATTCAGTGGAAGGCTTTCTATTTTATAAATGAACTGAGTCAATAGTGTCCGGAACAATTGATAATTGTAATAGGTTTGTTCTCGCAGTGTTTCAAAAAAGTTAGCAAAACGCGCTTCTTCTAAAGATAAAAAGTTTTGCAACAACTTGTAATAATCACCCGTTGGAATAGTACAGCGGGAAATTTTGTTATTTATCAATTGTGAACTGTGTTTAATCTATGGCACTGATGTTGTGGCCGCAAGTGAAAGATATGAAAAATGGAGTACGTTATTGGCACAAACTGTTAAATTAGTTTTTTTTCTAGAACTTTTTTATATGTACTATTGAATGAATAAGCAGGTACTCCTAAAAAATGGATCTACTAGGGTTTTCATTGGTCAAATCTTAAAATTTTCAATTTGCATTCTACTATCCTACCCCAGAGGCAAGTTTTCCATGGTACAGCTTTCAACAGCTAACATTACTTTTTTTCGACCCCCCCCCCTATTACCTACGTATGCAAGAGCCTTCTGACAGTTTCATACTCTTCTTGAATATCAACGGTAGGAGCTAATCGCTTTGAGAACCGGTTGCTATGGGACATAATTTGTATCAATCTGCGAGCACGTTCCCTTAGTTGTACCTTTTGTGCAAATAGCTCGATGGCATTTATCGCTGCTTGAAAAATATTGATGAATAATCACCAAAACTAACAGACAGTATAGTCTTCGGGTTGTACCCATATATTTAAGTTTCAACACCTAGGGGAGTTTTGAAGCTTTCTGTGGACCGAGAGATGTATGCTCTTAGAAGGGCGGTTTTGTTGGTAGTTATGGATATGATTTCTGAGATAATCCGCGGAATACTGTGACTTTCTAGATCTACGGTGGCTGCTCGGGTTATCTTGTATTCTGCTCACTTGAACCAAAGGGAGGTGAAAAAACGGTATGTCAAGTAGAATTTGTATAGCAACCATTGATGTGAAGCAGATGGCTCTATTCTTTGTAAGCTAGTGACCTTAGCTCTGGTCTTTTGCTGTAATGGTTCCGACCACCAGACTATGGTACCATACGTCAGTACAGGTTTGATGACCATGAAGTACATTATATGTGTTTGGGTCTGGTGGCCCTAGGATACAATTTGTCCAAGGCTTTGAAGTTGCTATTACGAACAGCACATTTGCATATGAAATTCGGTTATTCATCAGAGTGAAAACACTGATCATCATGACGCAAAGAAATTGCCGTCAATCAATTGCTTAAATCTGGGAACAGTTTCTGACACTTGCTGTTCAAAAATACCTCATAGGGCTGTTAATTTATGATTTTTAATTCATTCGTGTGATCCAAGTTATAATAACATACGACATTAATTTGATGAATGTACAAAATTAAATTCGGATTCATTTTTACATGAATGCAAATGACCTGAACAATGTGTTATTATTCTTCATTTCTCGAAACACGTACATATGATCGATTTTCTCCTAACATGCAAATATCACAGGTGAACATGAGAACAATATTACCATTAATAATGCAATATTACTATGCACAAGTTAATTTTTCCGCAATTACCGTTCATTGTATAAATTAGATAGCGTTCGTAAATAGATGGAGTTGGTGTACATTTTTTGTTAATCAGGAAACCAATTTTTGGGATAAATTTTGGCTGAGAATCAGAATGGTCAGAAAGCAAATATTACATTACTGAATTTGGGAATAGTATCACAATTTATTCTGATATTAATGCTACTACCGGCTACTACATATTTATTTTGGAATCTTCTGAATTTGCTCTCAAAAGGATCAGAGACACATTTCAGAATTCGTCCAGTCAATAATAATTTTCACCTCCGCATTGATTAAACTGCCAACGATTACTGTAAAAAAAATGGGAAGATTTGGGGAATGAACAAAAATATTTTTTTTGGTTCCTGGTTGTCCTTTTTCTCTGGGGTGGATGCGACCTATTCACGTAGGTGAAAATTTTCAAATTCAAAATGACCCTAAGAATGAATATTATTATGAATTCTTAGCAAAAAAGTTTCTGAACTATTTTTCGCAAATAAAATCTCATGACAATAAAAAAACGAAGTATTTGGATTCTCACTCATCTATATAGAAGCAATATATTGATCGAGTTACAGGAGGAGACTGCGACCAATGCATTCAGCATTATATAAATGCGACTTGATTTTTCTCAAACTACATGAAAATACGTTTGAAAGCTATGCCGAGAATAAAATGTGGGAGTCACGCGTTCTTTCCAAGCAAAATACCAGAATAAAGTTGATGATTTTTTCATCAGTCATCAAGTTGACTAATTGTCATTTATAATTCTTCTTATTATGGTCTCATCAAACTTTTGCCAGTATAGAATGCAGGATTTAAAAAAAAAAATATTTACCATTTTTTTTAAATTCTCAATTTTGCTAAAACTATTCATTTTTTTCAAAAAAATGCAGTTTTTACAAATTACTACGAAACTGTGATGTCAAAAAATTACAAAATACCAAAAATTTAGCATTGACTTTGGTTTTTTTTACTGCTGTACCTACGATAAAAATTAATTGCGCGAAATAAAATGTTTCCGGAACAAGACTTAATTCTCTTAGCTTTCTGATATTCTTCGGAGTGTTTGTACTTTTTTCGCGATTTCGCGGGGAGCAATGGACTTGCTTCTAGCATTTCAGGAAGTAGGTGTCCCCATTATTTTTTCTTCGTCACTCTCCATTATTTATGGTGAATAAAATATCCACACTTTCAATGAAATGCACAAAGACATTTGTGACTTTTATCTGCCAACCATCTGACAGTTCATGAATGATGCACGCCAGCTAAATTTTGATAATTGCATTGGGTCAAATTGATCATTGTAACATCAAATAATGAATTGTAGGATTGAATATTTTTTTTAATATTACGATCGGTCGAGAAATTATATATGCGTCTCGGTGAAAAAGTCCTCTCAGACTCCGCTAGCTGCTGGTCTCGGCTAGCGCCTCACCCAGCATCATCAACCATCATCAGGCAATATTGCAATAACCGAAAAGTAGTATTTTCGTAAAGACCCTGACTCGAGGATCCGCCTACCCTGCGTCCATTAGTTGTCTCAACGGGAATTTGATCTTTTATCTCTAGTCTTCCTAGGCTATACCATAGTGTGCTAAAATAGTAACAAATTCATAATTTTTGCTTAATTTTGTGCAGAATTTGTATTCACATATTTTAATTATTTATTTTACATTACAAAAGCAGGAAATATTGTATTAATATTTATGTAATGGCAGGTAGAAGTTAAAATAAGCTATTTCTGACTTTGCTTTGAAACACTAAATAATAAAAAGTTCATCGAAATTAGTTATCTGAAGTTTCCCGCTTGTTTAGTATTTGGCGCCGTATTACAGATGAGTTCTAGTTAACGATTGATGGCGTTTTCCGCCATCAATCGTTAAAACTCCTGAGCAAGAAGTTGAGTAGACGATGGATCGAAAAGAAGATCGACATAGAGTAAAGCGAACATTTTTGAGCGGAAAAGGGCAAATGAAACGAAAGAAAAATTTGCAACACGTTGAGTCGAACTTCTAACCTCAAAACTACTTGAATGTGGTGCCAAAGATAAAAAACAGATTGAGAACGGCAATGAGCCAAAAACGCCTCAATGATCTCGCGCTTTTAAGTAGCAATAGCGACATTTTGAGAACTTCAAAATTTGACGACTTGATCGACGATTTCGCGACGAGAAAAGTGCGAAAAGTGCTTTTGTAACGATAGTTAATATATGTACAAATAAATAATATATAGATACATGTGGAACAACGTGTCAACACGCATTGTAAATCGGTCGGTTTATTAAACATAAATTGGAGCAAAATATTAACAACAACAAACTTTGTTTCTAAATCAGTGCTTTCATATAATCATAATATATATGAATTAACAATAATATATTGATTTAAATCGACTGTAATTGTAGTAAACATAAGTGACAAACATTGAAATAAATCACATAACCTCATCTAAATTCGCAATCTTATCAGTCGATTATCGAACCGTACGTGTTAGAATAAAGGAAACCACACACGTAAAGAAGCTATAATAATATCATAATATGCTTGAACAAGATAATGGCGTTAATCTCAAACAGATATATGATGAGATAATAACATTTAGAAAAGAATTAAAAAATATAATAGGTGCTACAGAAACAAGATTACTATTGAAAATTGAAGAATCCAATAATAAAATATTGAAAATTGAACAAGAAAATATTGCATTGAAGGAAGAAGTGGAATCATTGAACAGGAAAATCAACAAAAACAATCTAATAATATTTGGCCTTGACATACAGAATAAGGAAATTACGATAGATTCCATTCGAGACGAATTAAAAACTTTAATCCAAGTGGAACTGGAGAAATCTGATTTTAGTGACATATACCGATTAGGAAAGACCCAAAAAAGTCCATTGAAAATTGAATTTACTTCTTATTTAGCGAAAAATCAGGTGCTCCGAAATTGTCACAGGTTGAAAGGCACAAAAATCTCGATAGCAAATGATTATACACTAAGACAAAGGGAAGAAAATAAAACGTTGAGAAAACATCTAATTTTGGCTAGACAAGACAACAATAACTGTTACATAAAAAGAAATAAATTGTATGTGAACGAGAAAGAGTACGCCATTGAAAACTTAACAGAACGTGAACAAATCGAACATATTGCACCAAATAGCGCCCCAGCAACACCAACAAATACGCACACAAATTACATAGTGGATGGAATACCAAACAGAGCTTCTGAACAAAATTCGAAAGCAGGAGCTACAGCAAAAAGGCCAACTCTGAGTCAGATGGAAATGAAACCAAGAACACGTTCCACAAACAAGTAAAATCTTAATCCTATTATAAAATATTTTGTTTACATGTAGAATTAAGTTACAGCAATTTAAAATTTTAAAATATTTGTTCAAATTTATTTATGTGCAATTAAGTTTTAATGTGTAAATTATACAAGATAACTCAAAAATATAATTTTAAGTCCATTTGTAAATATAAAAAACGTACTTTCTTGATTTGTTACGTCAATACTCTCAAAAATAGATTCATATTAAATCATTCACTACAAATTTTAATAAATATTATCTTTGTATCTATGGATCCGTATATTAGAAATTTTGAAACAGAAAATATTATAACTGAAAGTTTAGATACAGCACTGGAAGCTAATGTAGTATTAACTGTGAACAATATCTTCAATAATTTTAAACTTCTACACCTAAATATTAGAAGTATTTCCAAAAATTTTAATGAATTAGAACTATTTATAGATCAATTTGATTATAAATTCGATGTTATCGTTCTGAGTGAAACCTGGTCGGTACCGGATCCAACGCTATTTAATTTAAATGGATACAATTTGATATATAATAAAGGTACTTTCAATCAAAATGACGGACTAATAATTTATCACAAAAAAAAACTAAACATCATATACAATATACAATATATCGGCTCGATATCCATGATAAAAATTAAATTTTCGATATTTGGTGAGAAATTCTGCATATATGCAATTTACAGATCACCAAGTATTCCAATAGCGGAATTTAATTCAAATTTTGAAAGTTTTTTAAACTCGGAACATTTCAATCACAATTACACTATAATTGTGGGAGATATAAATATTAATATCCTTGAGGAAAGTTCTCAGCAAATATCAGAATATCTTAACGCCTTAGCCGAACATGGATTTAAGTCAACAATAAATGTCCCAACACGTGTATCTGGCAGCTCAAAGAGTTGTCTAGATCATATTTTCATAAGGACTGATAATGATATGGAAAAAATTCTACCATTGATTGTTAAAACTAATATTACGGACCATTTCCCAGTAATAAATCAAATTGTTTTCGACAAACCAATAACACAAAATAGAAATGACATTCAGTATTACACAATCACAAAAATAAATTACGAAAAGATAAAATCTATATTAACTAATTTAAATTGGGAAGAATTTTATAAGATTGAAGATGTTGATAAAGCAATGGATTACTTTATATCACTATTACAAACGTTAATAAAACAAAATACTAACTATATTACAAGAAAAGTAAGTGAAAATAAAAAACGTAAGCCATGGATGACTAAGCACATATTGGAAGATATAAAAATAAGAGATAGACTTTTTAGAAAATTACAAATAAATTCAAATAACGAAATTCTACTAAATGAATACAAAAATTTTCGGAATAAAGTACAAAGATCTATAAAAAGGGAACGATTAGACTATTACAAAACACAAATTAATGAAAATAAAAATAAATCTAACAGCTTGTGGAAAATAATCAACAAACTGAAAGCCAAACATAAAAACAATAAAATAGTAGAAATTCGGAGCGCTATGAATACATGCACGTCGGATCCACAACAAATTTCAAACATATTCAACAAAGAATATATAGAAGTAGGCAAAAAATTGGCATCAAACTTAAGACCAAATAAACATTTCAAACGTCCAAAATACCTAAATAGAAATTCATTTTTCTTATTCCCAACAGACATACAAGAAATCAAAACAGCAATAGATCGATTGAAAACAAAAAAATGCCCTGGCAGTGATCAAATTAAGGCAGAGACACTCAAAGAGCTCAAAATACACATTGCAGGGCCTTTAACATTTATTATAAATAGAATATTTAGTACCGGAATTTGTCCAGAACAACTTAAGACTTCAATAGTAAAACCCATTTTTAAAAACGGAGACAAGACCATACCCTCTAACTATCGACCAATTTCTTTAATAAATTCTACTGCAAAGGTTTTTGAAATGCTTTTCAAAGATAGACTAACCAAATTTCTTCATAAACATAATATACTATCAGACAGCCAATATGGATTCCGAGAGAAAAAAAATACACAAGATGCAATTGTAAACATAACTGAAAAAGTTCACGAAGCCTTAGATAAGAAAAAACCATGTATGTGTATTTTTCTCGACCTTGCAAAGGCATTCGATACAGTAGATCACGATACTCTCTTGGAAATATTAAACGAAATCGGAATAAGAAATGGCCCTCTCCAATTAATAAAAAGTTATTTGTCAAATAGACAACAACAAGTTGAAATCAATAACATTAAAAGTGAAGAAAGAACAATAGAATGCGGCATACCACAGGGGACTGTTTTAGGTCCACTGCTCTTCATCATCTACATCAATAACCTTCTCCAATTAAATCACAAATATATAATAATAAGTTTTGCGGACGACACGGTCATATATTTTGAAGGGAAAGACTGGGACAGTTTGAAGAAAACAGTTGAAAAAGATATGATTTTTATAAAAGAATGGTTTGATAATCAAAAGTTAACAATAAACATGGACAAAACAATATATATCCCATTTTCATCATATGTTTCTGGTTTGCCTAATTATGAGGAGCTGAGCATTAAAGATTTTAAAATCGGTACTGCCAAAAGCTATAAATATCTTGGAATCACGATAGATAGGCACATGCGCTGGGATCTACAAATAGAACAGTTAACTCAAAAACTTCGCAAATTAATCTTCATCTTTAAATACCTTAAATATATGTTGGATATCCAAAGCCTTAAAATACTTTATCAAACCCTTGTGGAGCCACACTTGACATATGGTATTCTCTCATGGGGAAGATCATCCAAAGTATACCTGCAAAAAATTGAAATTATACAAAAAAGGATCTTAAAAGTAATTTATGGTAAAAGTAATACTTACTCTAGTGAACAATTGTTCACTGACTCACAAGTTATGGATATTAAACAACTATTTTTCCATGCTTTATGCATTAAACAATACTTCGATATCAAAAATACGCTAACTCATGGATATCAAACGCGCAGAAGACAGGAATTAGTATCTACTAAGCCAAATAAGGCCATAGGTCAACGGACGCTTTCTTTTCTCTGTCCTAAAGCATATAATTTCCTCCCTGAAACAATAAAACAGATTAATAACATTAAGAAATATAAAAAAGAATGTAAATGGTACTCGTTGCAAAACAGAGATAAAATACATGAATTTTTCAAAACGATATTTTAATACTTACCACAGAAGCTTTACAATTCAGAGAATTACCTTTTGCTTTAAAAATTGTTACTTACATTTTATTATTTAAAATCTTGTTTAAAATTGTTTATATTTAGATTTAAGTATTTAACATTAGGTAGCTATCTAATTATTATATGAAGTGCATTAATTATATTTAATATGTATATACCACATTCAAGCATTGGATGCAATGCTTAAGTGGATCATTATATTTATTTGTTAAACAACATGTATTTATTCAATGTATTTATTAGCAAATAAATATTATTATTATTATTATTATTATTATTATTATGTCTTCCAGAAAAGTTTCATTTAAATGACATTACAATTGCATTATAATTTTGTTTTATAAAAATATTTTGTGGCATTTAATATTACCGTCTACCATAGGGACCCCCACCAAACTTATGCCCACGGGCCCTCACCACTCTAAATCCGGCCCTGTTTATTTTTTTCAAATTACTAGCAGTATCCATGGTCTGTAATATACAAAAGCGTTGAAAGGCCACATATATATTTTTTTCAAATTCGAACTTTAATCTAGGAATTCCGGACTTCAATCCCGGAATTTCGACTTTAGTCTCGAAATTTCGACTTCAATCTCTAAATTCCGAATTTGATCTCCAAATTCCGACTTTAATCTCGGAATCTTGGAAATGCCGACATTTTATGGTTATACCAGCGATTTTGACTAAATCGTCTTAGAATAAGCCTGTATATATTATACTAGTTCTGCAGTTGAGTAAGTATATGAATATATTGAGGACAGGTTCAAAAGTTAATTGCTATTTTCTTCTAGATTGACGATAGGCACGAATTAATTGAAAAATAATGTTCATAAGAGTTCGAACAGAAAGAAATATTAGAATTTTTAAGGCGTCTTCATAATATTACAATATCGGCTAGAACTTTGAGACGTATATTATCGAAATTAAACCTTTTTCGAATTGAAGACGTTTTACAATTTCTGGAAAATGAAGTCAATAAATGCAGACAATTACACGGATACAGATGGATGCAATGCGATGCATACAAAACAACCTAATTGTTACACAGGAAGTAGTAAGAGAATTGTTAGATATTTTGGATCCTCTAGGAGTTGAAGTAAGGAGAAGAAAGAGACTTTGGAGGAGGCAAAATTTTATTAAAAGGCCAAATTACCTCTGGCACATGAATTCCTAGGGTGAATGGAAGTCATATCGAATATGTATAAATGGGTGCTTTGATGGATTCTCAAGACAAATAACATGGTTACAAGTTGATCACTTTTTCGATACACTGTAAAAAAGATTGTTACTTAAAACCAACATCGTATACAGATTTACCTTGCCTAATTGAAACACACCAAATATAATTTTGTATAAACAAATACAGAATGTTGGAATGCTTGTTTAAAGTAGTTCTTTTAATATACAGGGTGTAAATAAATAACTGCGAAAAAATTCAGGGGGTGATTCCTTGTTGAAAAATAAGGCGGGTCTTTCATAAAAAAAAAACATTCGACCTCCTACTATTAGGATACAGCCCTTTAAATGAGGCGCCTTGTAAGTGAATTTTTTTTTCTCCGAAATCTTCAATTTTTCGAAAAAATTACAAGAAACCTTTTTTGTTTAGATTGAAACAAGCTACCCAAGAATTTTTAATTGGCAATATACATATAAGAGAAATAGTTAAGTGAAAAACAAGTCTTAGGGGTGGTTATTTCTACCCTTTACAAACATAGTGGATGACCAGCAACTCAGTTATTGGATGCCTTCTTAATAGCAAATAATGTGTGCCTAATTTTATTTTTGTAACTTTTTGGATTTAGAAGATAAAAATAAAAAACTACTTTTTTGGCGCCCCATTTGAAGGGCTGTATCTTAACATGAGGGGGTCAAATGATTTTTTTTTATATCAAAGACCCACCTTATTTTTCAACAAGGAATCACCCCTTTTTCGAAATTATCTATTTACACCTTGTATAGAAAAAATATTTTTCCTAAAATTGGTAGACACTATGCAGGTACATGTGTCCCTTTATCCAAAAAAAATCATTTTATCGACTTATTACTTACACCAGTGCTGTGCAGAAACGTGGGAATTTGTACTCATGATTTTATGAAATATTAATATTAAAATCTACGAAGGGGCTTATTTAATTATATTGAAACCTAGGAAACCCGACGACTTGTCTTTAAAAATGGAATTTCGAGAAAAATTCGGAATCCAGAGATGAACGTCGGAATTCCGTAATAAAAGTCGAATTTCCGAGTTTATTGTCGAAATTTCGAGACTAATGTCGGAGCTCCTAGATAAAAGTCGTAATTCCGAAATTACCATCGAAATTCCGGGATTAAAGTCGAAAATTCAAGATTAAAATTCGAATTCCGAAACTAACGTAAGAATTTGGAGATTAAAGTAGGAATTCTGAGATTGATGGTGGAATTTGAAAAATTACGTATATGGTCTTTCAGCGCTTTCGTAGCAATAGAATGTAAATATTATTTATTTAAGAATTTCTAACATCCAAGGAGCGGATTTTAAATATATATTATATATTACTATATTTTATATTCATTTCATATTTAGCTCAAACGAATATGAACTGTTTAATAGGTAACTAAGTAAGCGATTGAGAAATTATTCTACAGAGTAATTTTTGTGAGGTAGTATTCCACCTGCGTCATATATCGAGCTAACACTATAAAGATCATTTTAATTGCATTACCTGTTATTTGAATAATTAACCACCGGCAGGGATCAAATTGGAATAAGCTGATATTTTATTACAGAAATCCTGATGTACAACAGATTAAAAAATATAGCTTGTGTAGGAAGGAATATCACCGTATGTCCTATAATGAACTTGTCATTCTTTCTGGTTATGTAATGTCAAAGATTCAGGGCGTTCGCCATCATTATTAACATTATTCCTTCTATATCTTGAAGACTTTGAAGTGAAGCAAATGTTCCTACATTCATGAACCAAGTATAATGAATTCTGAAGATTTAGATCACACAGATGTTGTGAGAAATTATTATATTATACATGATCTGATTTCGCCTTATTTAATAACAATTCAAATTTATATGACTTATGATTTTCCAAAAACTGTTGTTTGTTCTTTATTTTGACGTTTTTTTACTGTTTTCTAACCTCAAATCGTTTTTGGTCAATAACTCGGAGTTAAGCGAAGAGCGCGATTTCGTACAGCATCTATATCACCTTGGACACCATATGAACCTACTTACCAAGTTTCATCAAAATTCAAATCCATAATGACGATTGCTAACGAAAATGTTCTATTTACTAGACTATTCGTCAATTCTCAATTCTGGAAACGAAGGTGGATAAATTGAGTAGATTCCAAAGTGGTCTACAACAAAGATGTAGAAATTCAGAAGATATTTTAATTGGGTGAAGGTATTTGGAAATCTCATCTCTGATTTCATTGAACCCATAATTCCAGCTTCTTATGGAACACAATAGTTTGAAAAAGCTATCAAGAATGCTTAGAAATTAATAAAATCAAAGAATATAATAGGGTCTTGAACATATTACTTGACATACGATATGACTGACATACACTGTGTCGGCATCCAGCGGGTATTCTTTCAGGGTATATTCCGAAGTATAAGCGTGTCCCAATTATCGCCAACTCTTCAGACATAATAACAGTAACTACATTAAATGTAACATTTATCGAACCCGAGAAACATGACCAACAACATACCAATGTTTTATTACTGCACGATTTGCTACAATAGTTCAATTCATGTTCCATGAATAGAATCTGAATAATATCTTTGGGAAAACATTGCAAGCAGAATGAAATATCAATGAGCTCCAACGCTCTCCGATATCGGAACACTAAAATATACACATGATAAAGAAAATTCTTGGCTTCCGGACGGATTTCGCGTCACAATAGCACTAATTGATGCTGACGTTTCGCTCACCATTACAGGTAGCATCTTAAGAGCAGGCTTGAGTTCTACTTATCGATAAAATTGAAAAAATCTTGTCTTCCGGATGGATTCCGCGTCACGATAGCTCGACTTGATGCCGACGTTTCGCCAACCATTACAGGTGGCATCTTCAGGGCAGGGTTGAGGCTTGAACTGAAACTGGTTCTACTGGTTTCTGTAGCCGTATTTATTGTGGGAAAAATCCTTCACGCTACATAGTTCACTGCCATTGTTCCGGTGGTTAACTTCGTTCCGGCACCTGACCCTGCCGTTGTGCGATCATGTGCGAAGTGGAATTTTCGAGGATGGGTTTTCAAATGTTGGGAAGATAATATCCTGAGTCACGGTTCAGATTATTCGGATGTTTTAGGATTTCTATAGCTTCAAGGATTTTTCGCTGATAGAAGTTTGGGGCTCGGACTAGGATTTTAGTATCTTCAAAAAGGATTTGATGATTTGTGTTAAACTTGTGTTCCGCAAGTGCAGATCTACTGGTGTCACGAAGTCTTGTACAGCGCTCATGTTCTTTCACACGAGTAGCTACTGTACGACCTGTTTCACCAATGTAGACTTTACCGCAAGAACAGGGAATACTATAAACACCTTCTGAGTGGAGAGGAGGAAGGGGATCTTTAATAGGTTTGTAAAACTGAGATAATTTTGGAAGTGTGGAAAAACGGGTAGAAATATTATGTTATTTGAGGATTTTGGAAATTCGATCTGTTATATTTTGAATATATGGAAGATAGGCCGTGGATAAAGCAGGTGGGAGGCTTTCTGGCTCAGGTCGATTTGGAATTTTAGGTGAAGTGTATTCCTTTATGGCTTTTTGGATGTTGTAATGGGAGAAATTGTTTGATAATAAGGCAGATGATAAATGTTTTAATTCTGATTTTAAAGATTGAGGCTGAGATAGGTTGACAGCTCTGTGGACCAGGGAGTTTATGACAGATTGCTTTTGGGCAAGGTGGTGGTGGGAAAGACCATTGAGGTATCTATCGGTATTGGTGGGTTTCCGATATACAGAATGTCCTAAAGTACCGTCAGTCTGTCGACTAACCAATACATCCAGGAACGGGAGTGAACCTTGCGATTCGACTCCCATGGTGAAACGGATATTGGGATGTAATGAATTTGAATGATTGAGGAAGGGAACAAGCTTTTCGCGACCATGTTGCCAAATAACGAAAATATCGTCGACATATCTAAACCAACATTTCGGTTTGAGAACAGATGAGTCAATGGCATCTTGTTCAAAAGCTTCCATGAAGATATTAGCTATGATCGGGGAAAGTGGGGAACCCATGGCAGCTCCCGAGGACTGCTCGTAGAACTTGCCATCGTATAGAAAATATGTGGAGGATAGACAAAAATCAATTAACGGTAGCAAGTCCGTTGATATGTTTTTGGCAGATAACAATTGAGAAATTATGGAAAGGGTGTCTGGAATGGGAACATTGGTAAACAGTGATTCGACGTCGAAGCTGACGAGCAAATCGCATGGGTCAACTTTCAACGTTTGAAGTTTCTCAACGAAATGAAAGGAATTTAGGATAAAACTATTGGAATCACCTACAAGGGGTTTGAGAATAGATGACAGGTATCGAGAGAGTTTATAAGTAGGAGATCCGATAGTGCTGACAATTGGTCTCAGGGAACTGAGGGCTTATGAATTTTAGGCAAATCATATAAACGGGGACATTTTGAACAATGGGGGATAAGAAATTTCTTATCTGAATCAGGAAGGAAAGAATGACGAATAATTTGTGAAATTGAACGTTCTATAGAGGAGGTGGGAGAAGCTTATAGGAATTAGTTTGCAGGTGTTGTAGGATTTTGTTATCATAATCTGAACGATTCATGACAACAGTGGAGTTTCCTTTATCAGCCCTCAAAATAGCCAAATCGGGATTTGATTTGAGCGAATTGAGAGCTTGAATTAAAGGTTTAGGGCAATTTGATTTAGGAATCTTGGAATGACGAAGAATTTTAGCAGTTTCGAAACGAATTTCATCTGCTGCGAGATGGGAAACTTTATGTAGGGATGCTTCTACAGCAGAAATAATGGATGTCGTAGGAATATTTTTGGGGGAGAAGACAAAATTAGGACCTTTAGATAGAACCGATTGTTCAGCTTCAGTAAGGGTATGTGAAGATAAATTAACCACAGTATTTACAAGAGGGGTTGGTCTTGAAGGTTGGTGGTGAGGGCGTTGGGAGGCAAGAAGTTCATTGAATTTTTGAATATGACGTTTGGAATTGAGGGCACGAATTTGATCGGCTTGATCATAGGTAATTCGGTCGAGAACCAACCAATCGGATGCTGAAAGCATATCGATAAAATACCGATTTTTTTATCATACTATACATAACGACTATATGGGGCTTTTTACGTGTTTTACTGATGATTGATGCTTTCACAAAATATTTTTATTTGATACCACTGAAAACTTTATCTGGGCCGGAGATGAGTTCAAAATTACTAATCCTCTCAACAGTCTTAGGTTAAACGTTTAATTTTCGATAGAGGCACTTACTTCACCGACAAAGCAGGTGTTAAAGATTTATTGTCTAAGTTGAAAATTGAACAACATCTTATAGCTAAAAGTGCTCCTCGTGGTAATAGACAAGTAGAAAGGTATGTCTCGACCATATTGGATTTATTAAGTGTTGAAAGTCAGAATATGGGCGAGCTTTCAAAATTGCAAAAATACTTTAAATACAACCGTTCAAAGGACAACAGGTTTTTCGCCTATATACATTTTGACTGGACAAGACAGCAGTAATTCAGATATTCGAGCAATAACTGAAGGTATACCAACAGCATTATCAATGAATCATAATTTGGAAAAAAACAGACAACTGACATACGAGCATATGCAGCGACAAGCACCATATTCAAAAAACCTATTCGACAAGACTAGGCGAACAAATAAAATCATAAACGTCGGAGACTTCATCCTCCATTGATCAGATAGCTCACATTCATCCAAACTAGATAAAAAATACGAGTGCCCATTTTGTGTCTTAAAATTACCAACCCATTATCGAGTTGCACTTGAAAACGTGGCTAAAAAATAGGAAAAGGATCGTTTTCCAGGTCTTGCAATCAGTTTGAATGCAATCTAAATCTGTCAATTAAGCCCTAATTGCAAGATAAATCTTGCAATTAGTTTCATTGACAATTCTTGCAATCAGCTTAAATGCAAGATAAATCTGTCAATCATGCCCTAATTGTGAGATAAATGTCGAAATTAGCTCAATTGATAGAATAATTTTGCAATTATTATGTAAGCTAAAATAATAATTTTTTGTTGGAGTGGCCGTTCAGCGCCTTTGTATAAATCAGATTCATCGTCATCATATTTTCGTGAGAAGATGAAGATTTCGGTGAGATTTAGAAAGATTTGAAGAACGTCGAAATGTTTAAATTTCGTGAGTATAGACGTTTCGGTATCATGATATCCCGATCTCGATCAGCCACTAAACCACCTTTTTGACTAAAGAGATGTATGTACATTGGTTTTGTTTCCATTCCTAGCCCATAAGGATGAAATCAAGAGAACGGAATATTGTTCTGGGTCAGAGTTTGTAATTCAACCAGGATGTCTTAAAAATTACAGAATTATCCGCGATCTATAACTTCACATTTCGTTTTAAATATTTAAGTAAATACTGGATAGTTAAGCCCCAGCACGGTGCATTGTGAAACACTATCCTTTACTTGATATTTTTATACTATGAGCACTATCAACATTAACTTATTCTGAATAACTTTCATATAATCTGAATGACATGATTCTCATTTCTATAAAATCCACTCTTTCAATTCCCCTTAATACCCTCTAGTTTTAAATAGTTACCAATCCTACGAAAGCGAAATACAAAAAAGTTTTTTTGTTAGTATAATTATAATTGCAAGCTATTCTGCCAATTAACCTGCAAGATGCAAGATTTATCATGCAGCTAGAGCTTAATGAACAAATTTATCTTAAATTTAAGCTAATTGCATGATTTATCTCTCAATTCGAGCTTAATTGATAGATTTTTCTTGTATCTAAGGTAATTGCAAGATTTATCTTTCAAGTAAAGCTTAATTGACATATTTATCTTGCACTCATCTAAGCTAAGTGCAAAATTCACCTTGTTATTAGCTTTAATGTAAGATAAATCTGGCAATTAATCTATAATTGCAAGATAAGCCTTGTTATCAGCTAAATTGACAGATAAATCTTCCAGTTAGATTAATTGATAGGTTAATGTTGCAATCAGCCTAAATGGCACATGATTCTGTCAGTTAAGCTCTAGTTGCAGGATAGATCTTACAATTAGCCTAAATGCAAGATAAATCTTTCAATTGAGCCATAATTGAAAGGTAAATCTTGATTCAGCTTAATTGCGAGGTAAAACTTGTAATTAGCTTAATTGACAGTTGCAATCAGCTTAAATGGAAGATAATTATGTCAATTATCCTCGAATTGCAAGATACATCTGTAAATTATCCCTACTTGCGAAATAAATCGTGCAATTACTCTAATTAACAGATATATCTTGCAATTAGCTTAAATGCAAGATAAATCTAACTAGCTTGATTGACAGATAAATCTTGTAATAAGTTTAAATGCAAGCTAAATCTGTCATTTTTGTTCTGATTGCAAAATAGATCTTGCAATTAGATGAGATGCAAGATGAATCTGTCAATAAAGCTCTAACTGCAAGACATTTTTAGCAATCAGCTTCAATGCAAGATGAATCTTGCAATCAACCTAACTGACGTGGCCGTTCAGGGCCTTTGTACAATCCAGATTCATCATCACCATACTTTCGTAACAAGATAAAAGACATTCTATTCCATCAAGACATCAGCCAGAGGAATTTCTGCAGAATAAAGAGTAATCTCCAAGAGGCTCTCTATAAACTTACATTGGAAAATAGCTTGAACATAACGCAACTTGGTTCTAGATCTTGTAATATTAATATCTATCACTTGACTATCGATTCTAATTTTTGCTAATTCCTACATGATACGGAGATATCGGTCTACCTTTTTAATGTAATGAAAATGAATTTATTTTATAACCGTTTAGCGTAATATTTCATTTTCATGTTCTCTCCAAGGTTGTTAATACTCATGACATCACGTAATGAACGTAATTCTTTCTTCAGATCACTCTCAGACCGAAAGTAAAATATACAAGCATAAGTACTATCAACACTTTGAACGATTAAGTGGACGATAGCTTAGGTAGCATAAATATTTTACAAGCAAATGTGCTGAAAGGTTTAAATACATTCACTATGTAATCTAAAGTTTCATATACAACCCGATTGGAACGTTTATTTAATTTTCAAGAGTCAATAAAATTTACAGTAAACACTGCAATGAATGAAAATATAACGCACACATTTTTATGCACATACTTACTCATTTCGTACTTGGCAGTAAAATATAGTCTCTCCTCTATTTTATAACGGCTTAAGAACTGGAAGAATGGTATCAAGTTCAGGATATCGGATTTTGCTTTCAGCTTGCTGGATGTGACTAAATTATGTCATAAAGTAGGCTTGGACTTCTGTGGTTCGACATAAATGGTGTAGCCGCATTCAAGGATCCTAAGTATTTTATGAACTGAACTGTTTTAAAAGAAACACTTATGAATAAAAGTTTATTATATTCTAAAAGAATTACAATCTAGGAATGGCTATTATTAATATTACGTCAATGATACATTCGATAGTCTCTTAAGTTGAAGACGTAATCCCTCTGTTGCCTTCCCCCCACTTCTATATACACTCTTCATCGCCCACGCATAGAGGGATCTCCCCGGACCAACTATGGGACTTCCCCGGACCGTCCCTAACAGTGCCGTACTGCTAACAGAACTAATATTTGTTATTGTGATATTTCGTTCATTTCCTGAAATCTACGAAGAAACAATTAATCATAATCCTTGATTGACCTTTGTGCCGTCAACCCTTATGAATGCAAGTAATAATAAGATTCTTGACCCAGTATGAATTATATATAAAAATTCTCGGGAAATAGGTCACAATAACACTTTGTTTTAATATTCGTCTTTACGTACGTTTCGGTCTCACGACCATCATCAGAAGACTCACTATGTCTAAAAAGGGGGTTTATTAAAACTAATTATAACACAAGCGTCCAAATCGCACAATTTAACTTCAATTAAAAGAGCCCACGCCGTCGAAACGAACAGAACCACGAATAATCGAAATTGTATCGTCAGAATTAATGTATAAAAAATTATTTTTTTGTAGTAAGAATCCGCTATTCAGTAATATTATTAAAATATATGAGTGCATATTGATTGGTATTCTCACAACAAATGAGAAGAACGAAGTTATTTGTCAAGTATCTACTTTCGAAACCAGATGTGTAGGATTTATGACATGGCACTTAAGAAAGGTTTCAGACCTGTACTGGGAAATAACAATTACGAATTCTTCCTAAAAACATTTTCTACACTTATAAAGACGTATGTAAGAATTTGCAAGAGATTATTTAATCAAATTAGTATAAATATGACTTAGATTTTGTGTGTCTACCCTATGATTTACAGATTTGGGGTCCCGTTTTATGTGAATCATCTCCAGTATAGATCTTTTATAATAATTAGTTTCCTTAGTTAAGATATTAACATTTTTGTAATCAAATTGATGGTTATAATCAAAGCAATGCTTAGCAAGGGCGGTGGAATTTTCTAAGTTGTTATTTCTTGTGCTATATTTATGGCCGTACATTCTTTTTTGTAAATATTGTTTAGAGATTCCAGTATAGGTTCCATCACAATCTAAACAATTCAATTTATACACTGTGTGGGTTTGTTTATCTTTGGGTATTAACGGTTTTAGATTTGAGAAATATTTCCCAACACAGTTAGTAGGTTTATGCGCGAAACGTACGTAAAGACGAATATTAAAACAAAGTGTTATTGTGACCTATTTCCCGAGAATTTTTATATATAATGCAAGTAATTTACAACGCGAGTTAACATCAACAACGCTAGGGGCTCGAAGCGGGGAATGACAGAACACTTAACGAATACAAGACGGGCGAGGGTCTCATATTCTGGAGTTGGTTCTGGGCAGTGGATTTTTAGTAAGGTGACCCACTTTCTGGGAAAACAGACCAGGACAAATTTCAATCTTATATGTATAGTTTTTAATATATTAAAGGTTCTAATGAAACACTTATCAAACAATTAATTTCAAATTGATAATTAGCCATACATTACTCTTGTCCACACAACCGATCCAATATTTTCTGCATGTGCCATGTTTTCTTGGTATTCTGGTTCTTTATATGACTGAAAATAAAATAAAACTAATCTTTTTTGACGTTTCGACAATATTTTATTATCTTTATCGAAAAACTTTTTGCCAATTAGTGTTTTCATGTAATTTAGAAAAGGAGAGATGATTTCGATTATTAAAATACGTCTGTAGTCATTAAAACTGCAGAAAATATTGAATTGGTTGTGTCTGCAAAAGTAATGTATGGCTAACTATTAATTTGAAATGGATTGAATATAGTTAATTAAATACATACGACATCATTTTAAGATTACACAATTCTGAATATCTATGATTATTTTATGAATTAGCTATTCTATGATTTACATTTCATTTTTAATACTAATAACTATTCAAGTTAAGATAGTTCTATGAAATCTAACCTCAAAACTGACACTCATGAGTGTCACATAATACATTATTTTTTTATGTTGAATTAAACAGATAATAGAAAGTGATACTTCAAAATAACTGAATGTGGTTATTAGAATATTATGATAATAAAATTCCTCGGTCTCAGATGTGAGCCCGGCTGACCTTAGGTAGCCGGAAGTCAACCTGGTTGACATCGAGCGTTTCGATGTTTCGGTAGAAGGCACCGTGTATCGGCTGTTAACATGCCGGCTGAGCATGAGATCTTGCTATGCGGCATTTATCTGGGCTTTCAGGTGAGAAAAGGTTGAAACTGGAAGTTGCCCTCTACTTGGCCTTCTCGACTGATGTGAAATCAGCAACCAAGTTCTTCGGCAGCTTTTTGTGCTGCCTTAACCATAAATGTTCCCACTTCGGCCAGTTCCTAAGAACTTCAAAAGCAATACTCATAACCACACTTCGATGCAGACCCTCCAGACTGAAGAGTTCTCAACCTCTCCGGTGACGTGGGAGATGAATGCGGGAAACAGACGACTTAGCATGCAAACTGTGATGGATATGCATCATTTTCCGGGTGTCTTTGTCGAGTCTATGCAGCTTATCGACCGTTCATTTCACCCCTCCAAAAGAGCGAAGGACTGGAACGGCAAGGCAAGCATATTTGTTGCAGACGCCTTGTTCTCACTCGAGAGTTCGGAAGACCATATCTTTCGAACAAGGTTTAGGTACTTGCCGCAGAGAGCCACCTTTACATGGGAAGCGTCATATATAGGACGCTGTTCAATTCTCAAGTATCTGTAAAGGTCTCTCCAACATCAAGATGGCTCCGTCGGCAATCTGCATATTCTTGTTCACTCAAATGAAACACTGCTAACTTGTCCAATCTCAATTCCATGCATATGGCTCGTGTATATTCTTGAACCACGTTGAGAGCTTGATTGAGGTTCTTCACCACAGAGGCATAGTTTCAGATAATCCATGTAAAATTAATGGGTGATCTGATGCCTCCGGTCGTTCGGTGGTCCAGAGTAATATCCACGAGTCTAATGCCTTGCCATAGTTAATCCAGGTCATGGAAAGGTTCCGGTGGTAGAGTATAGAATCCTGAGTCATAGAGCTACCTATCACCAGGTTCTCCCGGCAACCCTCAAGGCCTTTCTTTGCCCCACGCTGCTCCCTGATGTTATTAATTACCGGACCGATCGATCTCAACAATCTAGCATACAAGATACGTGTAAATAACTTGTAGCAGGTGACCGACAATTGGTCGGCCGGTAGTTCTTGGGATTCTTTGGGAGCAGCACAGTGTACCCTTCGACAGCTCAGCTTGGAATATGCCGCTCCTCTTCAAGCCAAAAGTCTCGTGACACACCAATCAATAACACTGATATCTATATCAGTTCAAATAAACTTCCACATGACATAGAGTATAATTTTACACTCCTCCACTTATTCAACTATTTCTAGTAATTTGAAAAATGCATGTCTAAACCTTGCAGATTCACATTGCGGCGGCAATGCCGACTCCTTGTCCTACGAGGATTGACTGATTCTGTTGGCGTAGTTCGCGGACAACAACAAGTACCTACTGTATAAAGTATAAATCACTAGCTTAGGCTAACGACATGGAATAATAAAATTGAATTCCGGCACTGCAGGTGTAAAAAATAGGCTGACCAAAGGGGAAAAACACCTGTAGGTGAGCTGGTGGAGACAATTCTAAAAAATATTTCTATTGTCAAATAAAAGGTATCGGCAGGAGTACTTGAACAAAATTTGGATTTGCAGGAGTACTTGAACCAAATTCGGTCAAAATCTCTATAGCGGTCAGAGAGTTACGTTGAAAAACGATTTTCTGAATCGAATTTTGAAGAAAATTGTATAATGCAAGGCGATTCGAATGACCAGAACTTGGTTAATTAACCATCAATTTCAATATGTATGAAGAAGAATTCAAATTGGAAAAAAAGATCAAACCTAATTAAGTTGGTCACAATGCAAGGAGGAGATAACAACGCCTACACGTCTAACATTGAAATGTAATATGAAGTGAAATTGGCATTATAAATTAAATGCAGTTGAAAGACCAGAACTTCCTTTATCGACCATCAATTCAAATATGTTTAAAAAGGAATTGAAATTGGAAAATTATGTCAAACCTAACTAACATTAAAATGTAATACTGGGTTCCACATAACAGACTACCCATTTTATATTATTAATAAATTCCCTACGAGATAACTAAATGGGTTGATCTCTGTGGGATTATCTTCTTTAGTCTTTGGGATTTAAGTAAATTATTGATCAAGTAGGCGCCTGTCACAAATAAATTTTAAATTAATAATTTCGTGGAACGCCATTTTTCTACGAGAAGTTTGTCAGTTTTCATCAATAATTATTTAATTTTTTTGCTTTGAGACATTATTTCAACATCCATTTGAACTTTCATGGATTACTCAGTCCAACAACGTATGTTTTGTGTAGAAACTTACGTAAGAAGCAATTCGATAGAAGACGTTAGGCGTGCATTCCGGCGTCAGTTTAATAACAACAATAGGGGTCACGCGCCAAATCGTAAAGCTGTTAAGTTATGGGTTCGTCATTGGCGTGAAAATGGTTCTGCCCAAAATTTGAAGAAGCCCGGACGTCGAAGAACAGTTCGTACACCAGAAAATATTGAACGAGTTAGAATTTCGTTTACGAGAAGTCCTAAAAGGTCTGCTAATCGACAAACCCTTATCCTAGGAATATCGAAGGGAAGCTTAGATCGAATTCTTCAAAGGGATTTAAAATTTCAGCCCTATAAATACCGAATGGCACAGCACCTTAGCAATCAAGATAAGAAAGCAAGGTTAGCATTTTGTCAAGAATTTTTGGATTTACATCAAGGAGCAATTCACAGTATCCTAATGACCGACGAAGCAAATTTTTATTTGAACGGCATGGTCAATAAACAGAATTTTAGATACTGGTCAAATGAAAATCCTCGTGAAATCTTTACACAGAACCTCCATGATCCAAAAGTTGTTGTGTGGTGTGGAGTAGGATCTTTTGGTATTATTGACCCTTATTTTTTTTAGGATGAAAATAACCGCGCTGTAACAGTAACATCCGAGCACTACGTTAATATGCTAGACATTTCTCTTTCCAGCTAGATGAGGGCAACAGCTCATACCGCCAGATACTCAATGAGAGGCCTGCGAGAAATGTTTAATGGCCGACTCATTTCTCGATTCGGAGATTTGCCTTGGCCTTCGAGGTCCCCCGACTTATCGGCACCCGATTTTTTCCTGTGAGGATATTGAAAAGCCAAAGTGTTTGCGATTCGTCCAGGTACAATCGAGGAACTGGAAGTCAAAATTCGTGAAGAAGTTGAAGGAATAGACGAAGGTTTCCTTCGCCGTGTAATGAACCACTTTTTATCTAATATTGAAAAATGTGTTAAAGTTGATGCAGGTCATTTAGAAGACGTGATTTTTAAAAGTTAGAATTAAATTAGCCAAATATTTATGAGTTATCATGAATCTCAAAGAGTTAGCTGTAATTTATTAAAATAAAAAGTTTGTTTTGTTAACTAAAAAAATTTTAGTTCAAATATTAAAATGGGTAGTCTATTATGGGGAACCCAGTATAAGGTGAAACTGGCATTATAAATTAAATGCGGTTGCATGACCAGAACTTGGCTTAATAACCATCAATTTTAATATGTATATATCAGATTTTAAACTGGAAAAATATGTCAAACCTAATTAAGTTGGTTGCAATCCAAGGAGGAGATAACAACGCCTGAACGTCTAACATTAAAATCTACTATCAGGTGAAACTGGCATTATAAATTAAATGCAGTTGAATTACCAGAACATGAGAATTTTGTAATTCTGATATCCTTAAATTTATAAGTTTTACATTCAAAATAATGGAATCTTGAATCAAAAATTTATTTTCAAGAAATATTAAAATATATCTCATATAAATGAGCAGCTTGAACCACGTGGTGTTTAGTAATTTTGTATCGTTCTTCTTTCAGGTTTTGATTATAATTTGAATAAACTACTTAAGCCGGCTTAACTGAGACAAGATAATTGGGTCTTTAAACGTATAGCCAGTTTGAAGTCCGAAGACGTATAAAGTAACCGGAGATAAAATAAATGGAAGGCATCTATCTTTCTCATCAGTAATTTAATATTCATAGCAATGAATTTTCATACCAATTATACTACTACCGGTGTTTTAGTTATTGAAACTTTTAATGTCCAATAGAATTATATATCATATTGATGGTAACATGGTCTAAGGCGCTAAGTTCCGTAAATAAATTTTAGAAAATATTGTCTCATTAAGCAGATCGCGAAAAAAAGACTTAGAACAAAAATTCCTTCACCATAGTAATTTTCATCAACTTTTGAGTATCTTTGGGAAAATCCGTCTGTCTTTTTGTCGACACGGTAACTCAAAAACGAAAGGTACAATCACTTTAAAATTTGGCAAAAAATCTTTTGCTGTTTGATGACAAACACTACTTCCAATCTATGTTGAATCGAATCATTTGCGCATCGTTATAAAATCATAAGCGTCGCGGAATAAAAAATAATTATCTATATTATAAGGATCATAATAACGATTAATATGATACTAGCCGTGAATATTATCAGACCAGGCGCAATCGAGGCTGATAACACGACGTGTACCATAATGTTCGTTCATGATCCGAATTACATACCAAATTTTATGTTTTGCCCAGAATTTTGGATGAATTTCGATTGCATTTAGAACCTGTTTGATAATAATTACTCTCAACTGATATTCAAGTGAACACCGTTGCTATGACGCGTGCAAGTTGCTAAGATACTCTTTATGGATTGTTTATATTCACCTCCATAATAATACTTGTTTCTAAAGTATTCTTGAGTATTTCGAAAACATGAGCGATTCTGAGAATAGTTCGCTGTCAGAGAACGTAGGACTGGCAGAAAAATCTAAAACCGTTTATGAAAACAATTATAGCCGGTACGAAGATTGGTGGAATCATAAGAACGTTAAGAATATCACACATGAAATGGTATTGGTAGCCTATTTTAAGAAACTTTCAAGGCATAAATAATCTTCAGCTTCATGGAGTCATAACTCGATTACACGGAGTACGTTTTCGATTAGAAAAATGTTGATATGAGTAAACATGTTCGATTAATTGCTTTTTTAAAGTGAAACTCAGATTCATATCAACCAAAAAAAATCTAGAGGGCTGACTAAAGAGAATACCACAAACTTTGCTGGAGGCAGAGGACGAAACATTTCGCCTGTTGTTTATGACGAAGGTTCGATATTTGGAATGGTTATACCTCATATTAAAACTAAAATATCCCCCGAATTTGTGTAGCTCCTGGGAATATTATTATTATAATGAACTAAATATGATTTTCGAAGATATGTAGTATTGTGACCCAGCACAAAGCAATCTTCGCGTTTCTTTTTATCATTCAGAAATATCTAGTAAGTAGCCAGTAGGTTCCTACTTTTGGAAATATACCTAAGAGTTTCTGTTTTCTTAAAATTGCTTCATTCCTAAGAATACACAGGCCATTCGAAGGTCCTCGGCTTGTTTACTAGCAAATTCTCGTGTAGATATTCTCACTATCAAACGCTATGGTGGCTGGATAAGTAATAGTATTGCTGAAGGATATGTTGTAAACTCCCGAAAAAATGTGAAAAAGATTTCTGCAGTTACTACTGGCGTAAAATCATCAGCGATATCCTTACCCCGTGTTTGTACACCGTAAGAAACTGAAAATGTCCAAGTAACTAATAAAACATATGCAACCATTTCACCACCGATAAACAATATCACGTTACATAATTGTAAGAATTGTTCGATAAATTATAATCGTTGAATTTTGTTATTTCGTTTCAAATAAGAGTTTGATATTTTGCTCAATTGTATGTTTGTAATCATTCTATTTCCTTATAGTACTCAGTATTATAACGAAATCATTAGATTAGTCAATCCGAAAAAGTACGGCATTATAAGACCTCAGAAAATAAAATATTTTTACAGTTACATTATTTTTTCGATATTTTCAGCTGCTGATGATCCTTGTATCGGATTCTTAATGGAGACAAACAGTATGTATGCTCTTCTACTTAATTCAGTTGAGGAATCAAAATCGTGTATATTCATCGATTTGGAAAAGTATTCGATACAGTTAGTCACAGGAAACTTTTGAATGCCTCGGAATACTTCGGATGGCAGAGTTATCTAAAAAATCATCAATATTGTGTCTGTACAAAAAATGCAAGAAGTTTCTTTACAATTGTTGATTTTGGAATTTCACAAAAAAACGTTGTACGGCCACTGCTATTTCATATATATTTTAACGATCTATTTTACATAAAAACGACTCAATCAAATCAGTTTCGCTGAAGATAGACTAATATTCTACAGAGATGATTGAGAAAATCGTGAGAAGGAAGAAACTACAACACTAAACTTATAAAAATAATTGCTTGGTTCAACTCTAAATTATTAACGATAACGACAAATTTCCATGAAACTCATTTCATGTCCTTCACAAGTTATTCTCAAAAACTTTCTGATTATATAATAACATTAATTAGTAGTTATATTGAATGAACATCTAGGCTGAAATTATCACATTAATCTTTGGTTCAAAAACTAAGAATTATACTTTTTATATTCAAATAGGCAAAACTTCATCATTATTTTTTTGAAATGATAAAAATTATTTAAATTTTGTTATTTTTTTTTATATATTACTACTTAATATGTCATTATATTCATCATATCTATGTTTACAGTGAAAATGTGATAAATTAACAGGCTATTTCAAATTAATGTTCATATAAACGAATTTTGAATTTTCCACATTCCTTTATTTCCGTTATATAAATATGTGACTCTAAATTCATGAATATTCGACAAATAATTTACCTACTATCAAAAGTGGCTGTAAAACAATATATTATGGAAAAACTGTAACAACCTTCACATACACATTACACTAGATATAGGAAATCTAAATTAAGACTACCAGCGATGAATAAAGTAAAGGGACAAAGAGGCTATACAAGGTGTTCCATCTCAGACAAGCCACCACGTATATTTCTTATCCCATAGTGAGTGGAAAAATCTCCCGAAACACATCGAATGATTTTGTTTGGGGGACATCTTTTCACGTATATTTGAGGTTCGAACGAGCAACCCTCTAATAGGGGGCGCTTCAACCCCTCAAAATTGAATAGGACACGTCACTTGAAAGGTCTTGGAAGCCTCTTTACAACTATGTATGAAAAACGTAAATTTGATGAACCGTTTTTGCCAAAAATTAATTTTGTTGCTCGAATGCGCCACCTTGAATATTTTGGTTATTTGTACAATGTACAAGCTCGTTTTTATTAAGCCTTTTTTACAAATTCAAACAATCTTCAAAAAATCACATTCGTAAAAAACTTTAATTGTGTTTTCATGATTACAATGAAAAACATTAAATCTGCGTGTTTAAATCAAATGTTCAAATTGTCCTCCATTGACTTCCATACAATAATATATTCTCTCAAACTAATAAATAAAAAAACAGCAAAACATTCCCTTATGTTGCCTTCATTTTTTGTTCTTAGAAGGTGTTTATCTGGTTTTAACGTTTCTTCGATCTTTTCATGATTTTAATCAATCTGTTGAGTTACTACTCTGCTGATTTGTTTGAAATTTCAAAAAAATATGGTGTACACATTGCAAGAACATGTTGAGCTGGTTAGCCTTTATTACCAAAATCAAAATTATGCCCGAGCGGCTGCAAGGATATTTAACGAAAACCATCCTGAACGTAGCGTTCGCCATAAGTACGTAATGGAATTGATTTCAAAATTTGTGGAGACGGGTTCAGTAATGGATAAAAAAAAAGCACCCATTTTAAATTGTTAATGATGAAGGAGCAGCTGTGGCGGTTTTGGGATATGTACAACTTATGCCAAACACGCAATCTGTACGACAACTTTCTGCAGCTTCCGGTATTAGTCAATCGAACGTTTTCAGAATTTTACATAAACACAAGTTCCATCCGTACAAAAATAAATTAATTCAGGAATTGAATGATGATGATTGGGATCGAAGGCAAGAGTTTTGCGAAATTATGGTCTAGCGTATCAACAATAACCCAAATTTCTTGTACAACGTTTGCTTTTCTGACGAATGCACTTTTGTACTTAATGAAGAGGTTAACCGGCATAACTGTAGAATTTGGAGCGATACAAATCCTCATGTATTTCGAGAAGCTCACACTCAACATCGGGAAAAGGTAACGTTTGGGTAGGAATTTTGGGAGACCACCTAATTGGACCTCTGTTTTTTCTTGGTAATTTAAATGGCGAAATTTATCCTCAAATGTTGGAAAATGCGATTGATCCGTTAATAACTGAACAATTAGAAAACGATCCTCTACTACTTGAACAACAATTGCATTTCCAACAAGACGGAGCTCCTCCTCACTACGCCGCACCAGTTCGCCAATACCTCAATTTGCAATACCCCGGTCGTTGGATTGGAAGAAGAGGTCCTATGGAGTGGCCTGCCCGATCTCCTGACCTGAACCCTCTGGACTTCTTCTTGTGGGGAAATCTTAAGTCCAAGATTTTTGTGACTCAGCCTGGAAATTTGGACGAACTACGCCAACGAATTGTAAATGAGTGTCGTCAAATAACTCCAATTATGCTGAACCGTGTTGGAGACGGTTTTCAGTCAAGATTGTATTATTGTATGGAAGTCAATGAAGGACAATTTGTACATTTGATTTAAACACGCAGATTTAATTTTTTTCATTGTAAGCATGACAACACAATTCAATTTTTTTACGAATGTGATTTTTTGAAGATTGTTTAAGTTTGTAAAAAAGGCTCAATAAAAATGAGCTTGTACATTGTACAAATAACCAAAATATTCAAAGTGGCGCATTCGAGCAGCAAAATTAATTTTTGGCGAAAACGGTTCATACACGGTTGTAAAGAGGCTTCCAAGACCTTTCAAATGACGTATCACTCAATCCCTCTCCCCTATTCAATTTTGAGGGGTTGAAGCGCCCCCTATTAAGGGGTTGCTCGTTCGAACCTCAAATATACGTCAAAAGATGTCCTCCAAACAAAATCATTCGACGTGTTTCGGGAGATTTTTCCACTCACTATGGGATAAGAAATATACGGGGTGGCTCGTCTGAGATGGAACACCTTGTATATACCTGACGCCTAAAATATATAACACCATACCAGATGATATTAAACAAAAATGAGAAAAGTTTTAAAATAAAAGTTAAACAGCACATACTAAACTGTGATAGACAAGAAATAGGTAAAATAATTAATGAATGAAGAGCAATTATGAATAGTAAGTTCGGGATAATGCATCTTCTAATTGAAGCTCAATAAAATTACAGTTAATGTAAATATCGTAGCTTCGTAGGATTGGTATATAATTAATTATATTGTGGTTTACAATATTAATATTATATTGTATATATTACGTGTATATGTGTATACGTATTTTTAAATGGTACATGTGTAAAGGTATGCATAAGTGAAAAGAATGTTATAATTTACTTATATCTCACCACACACAAAGAATGTTTCATTTAATATTCCTTCCGTGGTGTTTCTTTTTCTGTTTATTAGAATTACCTAAAGTTTTGTATACCTATTGTATTGTATTACTATTCTAATAATATGTAAGTACATGTGTGTGTGTGTGTATGTATATGGTACGTACATATATTATGTTGTGTATACCTACTTCAATAATTTCTTACACACAGGGCTTACCCCTTCACAGTAAGCAAATCAAAATGTATATAAGAGTAGCTTGAGCAAATCATTGTAAATAGTATAATTTCTGTGAACGTTTCAACAAACTGATCTATCTATCCATCTATCTAATGTTCTCGTGCACTTTCCAAATGACTACTTCTCTCACCTTTAAAGTAGTCTGGTTGAATGGAGATAGACGATAGACATACCAGTTATTATTAAAGTATATAATTTATCTATAATTTGAGAATTAGTCTGTCAGGATATCGTCATGCTGAAATTGACTCACAATCAATTTAATTAAGACACATCATCATTCTTTAACTCTCTCATTATTTTACACACATCACATTTTTTTCCACATTTTCTTCATTAAATCTGTTTTGTGAGGTTAGAATTTTGTCGCAGTATCTCGACGTTGTTATTTTGGTGGAAACAGAAGCGGGTACTCCGTTTCATTTTCCGATATCCCTTCAAGAGTAACCTTGCAAAGGTAAAATTTTGCGTAAAACTTTGAAAAACATTCCGAATGTTGAACGAAACTTACTCATGAGTCTACCAGCTTTCGTTATGAGTGTATAATTATCCCATTCAAAAGTTGGTCATTGTTCGACTGATATTTGTTGCTCCGAACGACAAAATTTAGTCATATGAATATTATATTGATAAATTACCGATTTCGTGAGCTTCAGCGGCTGCAGGATTCAGCAGAGTAACGAGATATTTCGACTGGATTATGCTCATGAAATTTCAAAATAACAGAGAGACGCATCGACTCCAGGCCAAATTCATTGAAGAGCAAAAAGATCGTTGAAGAATCTAATGTCTCCAGCCTTCCTCATGTCGATCTATCTTTTCTAGCACTTTTCCATATTTCACAGAATGAAACTTGTTTTGATTCAATTGATGCCATTGAAACGAACGGCTTATGACTGCTTCTGGAACTGCAATTAGTGCTAGGAGACGCAAAGAAGTGTATTAGTTGAAGACGAGACTACTTCCAGGGTGGCAAAAACTGATAGCTATTTTATAACTGATCTCGTGTATGTTGCATGTAGCAATAGTTAATATAGATTAATGATTGATAGATTTCAGTTCTGGTGCTATATGAAAACATAAGTAAGTATAAGAGCTGTATTATTGTTTATCACACACAAAAATGAGTTTCAGAAATCCGGAATCAAATAGCTTTAACTCTTGATAGGGGTTCAACAAACAGATGGACTTTCAGATACAATTTACGCAATTGGATCTTAGTGATGTCTGGTATGATCGGTATCGAATCTGAAGGGAAATACAGATGCAAATTATATACTATTACGGCACGTAATAAACAATAATGGCAAACCATTATTGCTGTACCCTTTCAATTCAAATGTGATTAATCAGAAGATATGCGATGTGGTGATTTAAGCAGATCTGTATAAAGGTGTGCATGTCATGTCCGATAAGAAATGAAGGAGGACTACAACCTCAAATTTAACCTTAACCATATAATACTGCTCTTGATGAGGCCGATGTAATTTTGACAAAATAGTTCCACTTTACTTCAAACTTTCTATGTTGCCAAATATCCCGAAACTATGAATCAATTCGGAATCTTCCATTTTCGAGATTTATTGTATAGCTGAAATTAGAGGCAGATGCGTGATGAGATCACTACATACATACATCACCGGAGTGTTTACAACTAATTTCACAAAAAAGGAAAGATACTATCAGAAATATTGATGAACTATTTATTTTATGGAGATCCATTTTAATAAAATGAAATAAAACAATTTTTTGTCTAATTTCGTCGATTTTATTTTTCAATAAGCACTACCCGTTTCAACTTTTATTTTATATCATCATCCTTTTGTCGAAATTAGGTCCTCTCCTTCTATTTTCATTGAAGTACTTTTTTTCGTTTTTACATGATTTTGGTTATTGAATTTTATGTCTGATTTTTTAATGATTTATATAATTTTGTGTCTGTGAAGCGTGGGGTTATTAATGATATTCCTATGTGTCTGAATATTAAATTCTGCTTGAACTTAAATTAATTCTTTATTTTCTTCAATTTTATCATTAGACGGTGTGAACTTGGGTCCTTTGTTTATTACATTTGTTTCTTCTTCATTAACTGAAGTGTTGATAGATTGACAAATCGAGGATGGAAGTAATATTCAATGTTTTGGTATCTTTAGATAATTTTTTTTCTGATTTTCTTGTTTATTCATTTCTAGGATGGAAAGCTTTTTATGTAGATTTTTATATTTCTTCTCGGAAGGTTTACTTACTTGCATTTTCATCTTATATTCCAGACAATCTTATTCAATATTGTGAAGAATGTTAAATAATTCATCCTGAACACATTTGAGATAAAGTTTAATGTTGTCACGTATACCTTGCAAAATTTTTTGATTTCTTCTTCGAGCCAAAGAAGTTCAATGTTTGGTTTTATTTTGAGAGTGGTTTCAGGGGAATATAGCTGGGGGTCACTCTACGTTTTAAGCACTCTTTGTTCAACCACAATCTCAACGTTATGTTGCTGTATTTCACCTGAAGTCTATAGTACAGTGTCATCAGAGTAGCTCGACAGTTACATCATTATATTATATATATATATATATATATATATATATATATATATATATATATATATATATATATATATATATATATATATATATATATATATATATATATTGAATTTTACATCATTATAATGATGTAAAAGTCAAAACCGGTCGTGCTAACTATCTGAAAATGAACTGTGATCAATGAATCACTCACTTCACCCACTTTTGATAGTAAAATTGATTTTGGACACTTCTACGGCTCAAAAGTTTGTTTTGTAGGAAAGAAAAATATATTGGAATTGATTTAGAAACCGCCAATAAAAGACGTTAAGATATACTCTATGTTATTTTGAAATTTTATAGAAATAATACTCGGAGGTAATATCTCAAGACAAATAGCCGACTATTATCTTCGTCATAATTCTATCGAGAGTACCTTGTATTTAGAGACAATTGGATGAGACCATTTGAACATTAGTAATCTGAATTAATTCTTATATGGTCGAATTGAATTGTCTCGGAATACAAACAAGTTGCTCGAGATAAATTAAAAGAAATAATAGTCCACTATTTGTCATAGTTGAGTGATTTCCGGAAGATTATTTCGTGAACACCACCAAATCACCCGGTCATATTTATCACTTTCGCTAAAGTGAAATCAAGCCAATCATTCATATACGTTTATCAACATTTAATTCAACTTATTGTTCACAATCACGAATAACTCATAAACAACAAGAACCCAAATATATAATAATTAATTATTTGAAATTGAAAACGCAATTACAGTGAGTGACGGTTGCACCAGCACCATAGATAACTTCTGTTAATGTCGCCTTTTCTATATTTTCTTGTACAACTTGTGCTGCTGAAGTTCTCTATCGCATGCTATTCTTAAATTTCTTGTGGTGCTCCCCATCAAGCTGGAGGTAAGGTTTGATAGATGATGCATTGCTGTGGCCTGTATTTTCATTAGTATCTGTTTCCGCACGCCAGTCTTTGCTAGTTGTGGAACGGCTGTAGAGTGACTTGAATTAATAGTGATATTTCACTTCTTTGTGTCCAAACCAATAGGTTATGCACCTGTCGTCAGTCATATTTATTTTTCCGAAAGATCATTTTTTGTACAATGCAGATCCTTGTTTTTTACTATACGGATTTGGAGTCAAGAAAAACGGTCAGTGGTTATGGGTGTAGCTCGAAGGTTAAGTAAGTTTTAAGAAAATATTAGGCCAGTACAAATAGTATTTGAACAACAAGAAAATTAGTTAAAAAAAATCAAATTTTTAACTGCGATTCCTCTTAAAACTACGCATCCTACAGAGTTCTGTTTTGGCTCATTTACTCACTATTACGTCTACTTTCGATAAGTGGTAAAAAAAAGGTATACTGCAATGGAAAAAATGCCGGGAGAATTGAAAAAACCAAAAAATCGGTTCTTTCGTGGTAATTTGCATATTTATAGTTGAATAATTGTTATTAATTAATAAAATCATTTTAATTTTTTTATGTTTATGGAAACTATAATATTATTTCTTTAATTATTGTATAGATCGAGTTTTGATATGATGTCATGCATGTCTAAGACAGCAAATTATATTTGCTATATTCGTATATTCGTAATCGCAGGATGCGAATATGAGAAATTTAAAGAGCTGTTTTCGAAACTAAAGACAGCATGCGAACGCAACCAGAGGCCTTCTAACTTATGTTTAAATTGTTTTAATTTAGAAAATTGCTCAAATGCTCAACTTCCACAAATTTCCATACACGAAACTGACTCGAAGGAAATGGAAACAGATCAATGTACTATAACTGAAACAGTACTCAATGAAACTTTCGAAAACACTGGAGAATCGTTCAGTTTTGTTGAATTGGACGGCGAAGAAGTACAAAGCTCTGCGAAGAAAGCAAGATTAGAGAAAAATACATCTATGGGAATGCATACTTTTTTAAGCATATTCAAAATGACATTAAATTTTTTTACCGCATTTATGAATTTCATGTTGTTAATATTCACTACATAAAAACAGGAGGGATCTGCTTCAATTTTTTCACAATGTATTATTTTTCATAATAAAGATTCTTGACCCAGGTATGAAATATATACATAAATTTTCGGGAAATAGGTCACATTAACACTTATGCTTTATATTATCGTCTTTACGTACGTTTTGGTCTCACGACCATCATCAGACCACTCATTATTCTAATAACATGAGTATTCTCATCATAGCTAACTATAATAACACTCAATTCATCTTGAGTAAGTGCTTCTGAGCTTTCCTTCCTCTTTTGAGAACAACTTTGCAGGTTTCGCCTATTTGCATTGCGCGACTGCCTGGCACTTTGGAATTCGTTATCTTCAAATGGATCTACCTTTCGTTTATGTTCAGTGAAGTGTACTTCCTGGACAGTTTTCGCTAGTGAATTCCGCATCAATTCAATTGTGTACTTTTTATATTCCTCGTTTTCGTTACGCATATTCCATGCCCTATCTTTTCGGTATCACGGACGTTGAGGTAGTCGCACAAAATTCATAATTCTTCTGCCTGCAGAAACACATAAATTGTCCCCAAACAGACTCTTCACTGTTTGACATATTTTCTGGGATGAATTTGCTTATATATTCACTAATTTCCGTAATGGAGCATTAACAAAAACGAGACATTTTCAATTTTGAGTGTATGTCTAATTTGGACACTTATCATAGCTCTCTTATACAATCGAACAAAATAGCCGATCATATTTCTTTATTCACCTGAATAGTAGATCATATTGTATATTATGCGACCAAATTCATGACTTTTTATGGAGGGAGCCATGTGTGAACGATATATTCCACATAATATTTTTATCACTCTATTTTATACTGACACCTGCTGTCAGTTTCGGAGTTATTCATACTATGATATAACCATAGACCTATTATCCTAAGGAGACGAAACATCTCATTAATAAAACTCCATTTCACTTGTCGCAATGATTACATGAAGTATGACAAAGAAAACCAACGGACCTCTTTGTCGTCGAGTCATAATATTACTCCTTATTGGCAACGCTGTAAGTATGATTGAAAATTTGGTACCACTTGTAGTTCAATACCGTTTCGAAATAGCTACGAGAAATACGGAAGCCGTCAAATTGCGTAGTACAGAACAAAGTCCCCATTCATAAGAGGTGCGCGGCGTTGTCGCCTTATGAACAAATGATGCAATAGAATGGAAAAGTTCTGTATTTAAAAATTTAAATATTCTATAATTCGATTGTATATTCCAGGTTATCATAAATTATGGAATATTTTTCAGAGAAAACGACATTTCAACAGTATTGCTTCTAATATAACCAATAAATAATGCTATGGACGTTTTTATAATAATAACAAATCTCAATCCGGCACACAACAATTAATCCGGCAACAGCACATTCCATATGGCCATACCTGTAATATACAGCGGTCTGAGTGGCCCGAAATTTTGGCAATGTTTGATCGTGTTTGAATGTAAACAATTCTGTCTTCTTAGGATAATAGGTCTATGGATATAACCTTGTTTCACACTGACCTGCTGTCACATGAGCTATCAAAATCTGCAACAGAGTAAACGCATCAAATAAACTGGGTAATTATTCACAAGAAGGGCCTCACCCCCGATTTTGATGAAAAATTTTTGACAGACTACTTACGTGTTCCTTATGAACGATCAATAAAGAAAAATCTGCGGAAATGCACCGTTTTCCAGAAAAAAAAATAAAATCTTTTCATAATTAGCACCATGTTTATCTCAAGATATTGACCTCAAAAGCACATAACAACTAGCCTAAATGTCATGAAATATGTCTCTTTCAACTATATTCCAATATTTTGATGATGAAACGCAGTGAAAATGGAAATTTTGCATTTAAAGTGAATACAAAGCATCTGACATTTAATTGTAGCCTCCCTACAAAGTATTTCTTCTCGTTTCGTTTGAGAGGCTGGTGTCATAGATATCTTATTTCCATAGATATCATTATTATGATATGTTTGGCCCACGGTCCGTGGTTTGGCCGTTCGGAGACTCATAGAGTGCTGTATAATTGTGTCAGTTCTTCTCTGCCAGTTTCTAAATTCATTTTTTTTATTTTGTTGCTTGGACCTACAAAAAGTATTAGGGAAATACGTTTTTCCTACCTACGGATTGCTCCTTGCTTCGTAGGTCTGAGGTTATTGAAATAGTATTTTTGCTACATGCATTATGTAGAATTGCCTATTTCCTTCATTCTTTTTATAGTTCCAAGCGGCAATGCGTAGGTCTGAAATTATTGAAAGTGTATTTTTGGTGCACATTCTTGAAGAGCATACATTCCTCTTTGTGAAATGAGGTGAATATGCTGTTCTGAAAATATACTTTCAATAACCTCCCACCTACGCATTGTCGCTTGGACCTACACAAATTATTAGAGAAATACGTTCTTCCTACCTATGGATTGCTCCTTGGAAGACATCCGGAAGAGCGGCAATTCGTAGGTCTGAGGTTATTGAAATTGTATTTTTGCTACATGCATTATGTAGAACTGCCTATTTCCTTCATTTATTTTATAGTTCCAAGCTGCAATCCGTAGGTCTGAGGTTATTGAAAGTGTATTTTTGGTGCATCTTCTGAACAACATACATTCCTCTTTGTGGAATGAGACGAATATGCTGTTTCAAAAATACACTTCCAATAACCTCAGACCTACGGATTGCCGCTTGAAACTACAAAAAGTATTAGAGGAATACGCTGTTCCTATTTATGGATTGCCGCTTGGAAGTACATCAGGGAAATAGGCTGTTTGCAGAATGCGTCTATCAAAAATATACGTCCAATAACCTCAGACCTACGAATTGCCACTTGGAACTACAAAAACAATGTGGAAAATACGCCGCTAGACAGAATTCATTCAACAAAAATACACATTCAAATAACACTAAGTCCAGACTTCTTGGAGTATAGTTTCTCTATGACTTACCCAAATGATAATGGAACTTATCTATGAAAGCGACATTTCTGACGACACGAAAACGAAATACCTTGTGGAGAGGCTACAATTAAATGTCAGATGCTGTTTATTTACTTTAAATGCAAAGTTTCTATGTTTACTAAGTTTCATTATCAAAATATTGGGATATAGTTGAAAAAGACATATTTCATGACATTTAGGCTAGTTGTTATGTGCTTTTGAGGTCAATATCTTGAGAAAAACATGATGCTAATTATGAGAAGTTTTATTTTTTTTTCTGGAAAACTGTGCATTTCCGCAGATTTTTATTTTTCGATCGTTCATAAGGAACACGTAAGTAATCTGTAAACAAAATTTCATCAAAATCGGGGGTGAGGCCCTTCTTGTAAATAATTACCATATATTTAAAACCAGAAAAACACTATTGTCATTATGCTTCAACAAAACATTATTATTCAATTTAAGAAACTGAAGATGATGAATGTCAGAAATGCCACTTGAAACGGAACTATCTCGTTCAAAAACAATACAATTCCTAGTTTCACCAATTTAGAGCGGGTTTTGCCAAATATTGCAATTCATTTATCTTCTGTACATATAAAATACAGTCGTTCTATGCTAAATAGTCTTGAATCTTCTGAGGTTATGGATGTTTGACAGATTTGACGCTTTGCCTAAATATAGTAAATACTTACTACAGAAACAAAGACATCGAAGTCAGTAATCCTCCACTTATTAACTGAGGGTTTATCACCCTACATAAGTTTTCTCGATGGGAACACACGTGAACCACACATAAAACTATCAAAATGAACAAAGTCAACAGTCAAAGCACACTATAATTATGCTGTGGTCAAACACCCATAAATATAATTTTTAAGTTGCATTGTTAATGTACAAGAGGAATGAGCGTTGTTTCCCAAAACATGTCGGTTCCAATGTTTTGTATAGTCACTGTAACCAATAGTAACGGCGCAATCGTCTCCACAGGCACACACACGCACACACACCCACACATAGGCATCATCTCTAAAGTAGTCTTGACCTATTCGGGAAGGTTCAAAACTGATATTTTCGCGAAAATATGGAAAATCTTTCCAGATTACAATACTTCCTTCAAATTACTTATATTGGGACAAGTAATTAACAGACTCTAACTTTCTGCATAACGTTTGGAATAAATCACACGAGCTTCAAGAAATTCCACGACCACCTTCCCATCTATTAAATGATTCCTCTGTGACGACGAACACAATAATATGCCTCACGTGCTTTAATGAATTCTCTTCACACCTATCATAAATTTCCTCTATCACACTAAATTGGATTCCGTCATTTTTTAGATCCTATAAAGATGTCTGACCTTATCACGGGTTAAATAGATGATTGTGATATATATTCAGATGCAGAAGAACAATGTTGTCCTAACAGTACAATGAACTACTATATGTTTCGATTTAAAAACCTAAAATTGATGCTAAGAGTACCACTTGCAAGGAGGCTGCACCACAAAAAAATAGTACAATTCTCATGTACAGCACTTTATAGCGATTTGTAAATTTTCAGATGTTTATTAAGGCTAAAAACACATACAGAAGTTATCTCAAAAATAGTCTACTATTTGCAGAAGTTCGATGTTATGATTTTATGTCCATAAACATCAGCAAATAGCGACGAACAATGGTTACGACAAATCGATGAACTTGAAAATCGAATAAAAGGGCTAAACAGCTTATTTAAATTAATTTTCCTCAGTTTCTGAGAGAACGCACTGATCGTGGCTTGATATTCCTATATTATGAGAAATTGATCTAGTTTCATTGCGATGATTTATCGATTGGCTTTGGCAAAATAATTTCAGTCAGGCGCATTTATAAAGATCAAATGAATGTCAATTGAGGCGAAATTACCAATTATCAATCAAATGATCTCAAGCTGATTCAGAAATCTGCTGTGCTTTCATTTTTTTTTACAATTCTCGTCAGCAAGGTCGGAGAGGTAATTTCCAATCTTAAAATTGAATAAAAATTATTTGAGAAGTAAAATGTCGCAAAGCAGACTTTCTGGCTTGGCAATATTATCACAACAAAATGTGACTGGGACGAATTTAGATCTAAATGAAGTAATTTCATTGGTTGCAAATCAAAAGGCAAGATAAATATACTTTTTTAGCATGAATAGCATTAATTTTGCATTTGCGTTAATTAATACATTTGTTATCATATTCATTACCACCTACGATTGTAATCACCATGTATTTTTTTCTGCAATGAAATAATAATTGTTATTAGAACTTTCTGAAATGATGAAGTGGGGCCCCCTGTGGTCTTGTACCAGGGCCCTCCGTTTTCCCTTGCTACGTCCCTAGTAGGTTTACGTATATGTCTAATGATTTAATTTAAGTCTAATGATTTGTAGTGTAGAGTTATCTTATTTCTGGTGTTCTATCTAAACATAGTAACCACTGTATATATTAAGCAAATATTAAATACATTCTTTCTTCTTCCTCTTTTTTTCGATACAACAAACGGTTCAACGGCTCTCTCGTGAATTTCGGTGGGAAGATCAAATCAAATTTCGGTGGGATTACAAACTTGAATATATTAACGATCAGATCGTTTTGCTGCATGCCGGATTTAAGAGGATGCGTATAGTTATAGCGGTTAATATCGTGTTATTATACAACTTAAACACTGTAAGTCAATCTCCTCCTGATATGAGACAGTAGAATCGTATAAATTTCAATTTGACTTTGAAACTCAGATATTTTACGATTGGAACTCGATCATCGATTATATGGTTTGTAACCTATTGAAATTGTAACAAAATATTTGATTATTCTCTGGAATAAATCATCATACCTACGGTCCAAAACTAGTGAATCTAAACTATGGTGAGGCGGAATTTTCAGTCTGTATTACTTTCTGTCTATGAATACTTTCTACTTCCAAACTACTCGTACTAACTCACCTAAATTATATCAATTATTTTGCATCTGCCATGCCCACGGTCGTACATACAGGTCTGGAAACTCGGGGCTGTTTCCTATGTGAGAAGTGAGACCACTAAGCGTCGACCGTCGCGTATTATCAAAAGACGTCACGGGTGGCGAGCGATGTTCTCTGGCACGTATACGACCGTGTTCTCTGACAACTGTCAGTTGACTTGTAAACACAAGGGAAACCTGCGCTTTCAGAAAAAAATTACGAAACCGTGCATTGGGCCGAAATGTAAAACGGGGTACAAAAGTGTAAAGCAAGAAACTCCTGTTTTCAAAGTGCCGAAAGATGCGGAAATGCGAAAAAAGTAGATGCTTGCGATTCCGTATAGACATCGTTTTAACAAGGTCTTTTGTGTGCGTCATGTATAACGAAAAAGGGGAAGTTATTTTTAAGGTGAGTAATATATTTTGACAAGAGTAACAGTTCTATTCCTCTCTCAAAACGGAAGACTTAGTAACACTGCTTGCGATTCCGGAAAGAAATCGTTTTACCACTTCGATTCAAGCGCTAGCTAGTGGCTGAGCGACGGACTACGAGTTTGGCGACGCGTAAGAGAACCATGTCAAACATACGAGTTCCCAGACCTGTATGTACGACCGTGGCCATGCCTATAACACCAATGACACTAGCACTAAATACGATATTTTCAATGTTAGCCTGAATCAGATTGCTCGCCTACTGCAATGAAACAATATTCATACTTTTCAGCTCTTTCTTTCTTCTTTTCCTCTTTGTACAATGCTGTGATACATATTTTTGGCTATTTTTTTCTTTTTGATTTTGTCTCCTCTCGGACTAGAGTATAATTAGGTTATTTAGATTTAATTTGGATAATAATTGTTGATATATCAATTTTCTTATGAATTGTCCTGATTTTCGATTGAGTTTATACCTGTTGATCAGTGTAAGAGCAAATAGATAAATAAATAAATAATAGTGATCGATTCGCCAGGACAAGTCCACTGTTTCGATTGTTATTCGGTCTCTGATGTGTTGTGATGGATCCATGTTCCGTCCACATGGCAAAAACACGCTTGAATATCGCCAAACACTCCAAATATTCCAAAATGTATGCAAACTGCTCCGTATACGTTCGGTTGAGATGCCGATAGCCTCAGCAATCTGGTGCACTTTAACTCGCCGATCGTCCAATATCATACCATGGATTTTATCGACGATTTCTGGCATGGTAACCTTTGGACGACCAGAAAATGCGGCGTCATTTGTGGTCATACTACCACCACGAAAATTAGTAAACCACTCGTGAGTCGTTCCAATCGATGGTGAGGAGTCCCCATAATGCTTAACAAGCGATCCTTTGGTTTGCGTAAAGGTTTTTGCACGCAAGAAATACTGTTTAATCAAGACGCAAAATTCGTTTTTTCCCATCTTTACAAAAATCAATCGTAAAAACAGACCATATAGACATGTCAGTCTGAAAATTTTAATGCTTTCTATTTAAAGATGGTACATCACAAATGTCACATGAGATTTTCGGTTGTAGCGCCATCTGTCAGATGCCCCAGTCGAACCAGAGCCAATGATCTCTTCATCAAAGTTGAAGGCCAACTGGACAAGCAATGATCAGACATGTGCTGGAATTCACCAGACATGAGTTCAAGTTCTTCATCAAATTGCCTGTGCGTATGCTCTTGAGGGAGCTTCTTCATCTAGCGCGGAGATACCTTGGAGAGATTACTGTGATCTTCACGGATTTGTCATCTTAACAGACTCCTATACATTATGAGCCACTGTCAGCAATATTCCAATATACCACATACGGTTTTTTTTAGTCGCCTCCTACGACAGTATGTAAGGGTATATGAATTAAACTATTGGAAAGAACAATTTTATAATACCATGGAGTATGGAGTAGAATATATGTAATTATATATGTGTGTGTGTGTGTGTGGTCTTTCTGTCCGGTGTTTCCTTCTATTCAACAAAAATATTTCAAGCCCCCGCCTTCTTTTATCTCTTCTAATAAACGGCAATAGGCTTCTTATTAGGAAAAGTGGTTGAATCCATTTTTTTGGAAGGTTATGTCTGCAGAAACCTCGATATAAATATTTTCGATCAACTCAATTATCAATAAATACGCCATTAATTAAGAATATTTTACTTCCAATTTCTATAGTACAAAACATTTATTTTTCTCAAAGATTTTATCGAACCTTTCGGAAAAGTAATAACTGTCAGACGGTAATAATAACTTATTTGACATACGGTTATTACTTCCCTCACTACACGTAGTACCATATAAGGAAGGTATTATAGGTAATCGGTCTTGGAAAATTATTCCTGATTTCCGCCGAAACATCCATTTTGAACCTTTCTGGATCGATCTCGACATGTTTCGGAACGAATCTGTATGTGCGTGCGTTACCCGTGCGGGCACTATTACGCATTCCTATTCATCGCACAGATTTGAAATTTTGCACTTCACTCCAAGTGGTGAAAACAGGAAATGTATCGTTTTGTTGCGCGGTAACCCCGTGTCAGTGGTACTATTGACATCCAACTTCAGTTCCTCAAATGGAACTATAGTACTTTTCCGCAAATCGTTAGGAAATTTTGACATTCCAGGCAAAATTTCTTAAAGAAAAAGTCAAGATTTCCTATTCACTTCTTTATTGTAAGGAAATATTAGTGTTCTACATAAATGATTGAAAACACATTGTTCATAAGGAATTAATTTATATTTTGAAAACATCAATACATTTCAGAATACATTTTAAAATTAATTTGTTATATTTACAGTTATTTCACAGTTAGTACAATTACTGAACATTGGAGGAACATTATTAGAACTACTTATGAGAAACATTTTGGACAACATGCGGGGTGATAGGGTTATTTTGTTGAATATTTTGTACTGTGAAAATGTTACTTGCCACCTCAACCTTATTGTTAAGAGATTCTTCGATATATCCTTCAGCTACATTTGATGACTTCCATCCGCCATGCCTCTTTAAACTAGTTATGTCGGCACCAGAGTCAACCAATATTGTTGCAGAAGGCCGACGAAAGCAGTGACCAGTATATTCTGGCGGATTTACCATGATCAAATAAGTTAAGTAGCAACTATTTTAGGCATTTTTCTAAATTGATGAATTTCTACCTTGTCTACTACCCTTTCCGCTTTGATATTTGAAGAAAAATCGGTCACTGTTCATAGTTTCTGTTCTTAACGAAACATACTTTCGATAAACATTCAAGTACATCTGATTAATTACAAATGATCTTGGTTTGTTTTTCTTTGAATCAGGTATGCTAATTGAAAGCTTAGATTCTAGGTCTTCTACATCGTGTAGAGTCATTCGGACTAACTCATTCATTCTACAGGCCACAGAAATACCAAATATTAAAGCCGCCTAAAAAATAAATAAATTTGTAATCTAAAAAGAAATTAATACCTTGTAAATTACCTTAATCATTAAATTTTCTTCATCTGGAGCTTCCTAGATAAATTTTTCAATTTCTTCCTTCGTTAAAATCTTAGATTTCTTTGCCCTATAACCTTGAGCTTGCCGTTTCAATAAAGAACGAAGCTTCGATTATGTAAATATATCTACATTGTATTTAATTGCAAGGGTTGACTTCAACAATGAATAATTGGTCCATAATGTTGAAGATTTCATCTTTAAACAAAGGTCTAAGAAATATGCCATTACAACATTTTCTGAAAGAGAACTCGTGTTTTTGCTCTTGCAATAGTCCATAAAACGTTTGTATGCATATTCGTATTTTTCTCTTGATTTCTTTGGCAATAATTCTAATGAAGCAGTATTCACTGCCTCAACCAGCTCTGGAGGAGTCCCAGAAATGGAAAATTCATCATCACTTATCATTTTACTATCGAGAACACCAGCAATTAAATTTATATACGTCAAGTTTGACAATTCAACCTTAATACGTTTCCATAGTAACCCTAGTAATTTTATTACGAATTTCAAAGCACCATTTATTTGTGAATAAAATTATTCGCGATTTTTCCAAAATTAATTAATAACTATCGAACTTTAAACGATTTGCGGAAAAATAGTATGTTTACCTCGTAGGAAAAGCCACATTCCTGAACTCTGTGTTGCTAAGTCGAGACACAGTCGTCCAGGAATGTTAGGCTTTTCCTACTCAGTGAACAATGTACTTTTAATGAACTACTATGACAACTGTGTTTTTCTAGTTATAAATTTATATCACAATCATATATTTAATCTGCAGAGGACTTTGAAGTTCTCATTTTACGATTCAGGTGACGCCATCAACGTGACGTCACTGTTAATTTTATGTGTTTACGCTGTTGCATTGAACTATACTTTATACAGTATAGTTCAATGCTCTGTGGTATCATGTAAGTAAGGTTATTCTTCTTCTTCTTAATAATATTTTGGCCTTTACGCTTTGATAATTGGCCAGCACAATTTCTTCCAATTTACTTTCCTAATCCCAATTACAAGTAGAGACATATTAATAAGGACATCACAACAAAGGGATTTTAGACTTTTCTCGCTTCGGGGCAACGGCGAAGCATTACACAACCCGAAGTGTTGCCTCGGAATAGACCCAGGAAGGGATAGGTATATCTGAAAGAGAGGGTTACAGATTTATATTGTTATAGTTTAAAAATGAAAGGATTAATTTAGAAGCTTCTAATGTTAAATTTTGCAGAATTTGTTGTATTTGGAAAGGTGCATTAAAACCAATTTTCCTCAATTCTTTATACAAATCAAAATTTTGAATTTGGTTAATCGGACATTCAAATAAAATATGATTGAGATCTCCAATTTGTCCACACTCGCATAAAGGATTTTGATTAATATGAATTTTATTAAGATGTTCGTATGTCAGGCAATGTCCCGTTCTCATTCGTATAATTGTAGTAAGATGTCTTCTATTTTCAAAAGGAAATTTATTAAACCAAGGTTCAAATTCAAACTCTTGTTGAATATTTCTATACCAATTTCCTTTGTTTCCATATCCTCTTTGCCAATATTCTTTCCATTCCCGTTTCCATTTTATCTTATGGTATGCTATTATATCCGATATATTATTGTGTATATTTAGAGGGACATTAAGGTTGCTTCCTACCTTTGCCAATAGATCTGCTTTTTCATTTCCCAATATGTTATTATGACTGGGTATCCATGCCAACAAAATTTGGATATTATTTTCTCTCATTTCTATCAACAATCTTCTAGTTTTCAATGTAATAATATCATTATCTGCTAAAATACCTTTTTTTGATATCTTTTGAATTGCGCTTTTAGAGTCACTAAATATTATTATTTTCGTTTGATTAACTTCTAGACATTTGTTGATAGCTAAATTGATAGCTATCATTTCTGCAGTACATATCTGTACCTGGTTATGCAGTTTTGCCGAAAATGAAAATTCCATCTTAGGAATGAATATGCCTACTCCAGTGTTGTTCGTGATAGGGTCCTTTGAGGCATCTGTATATACTTGTATATATTCTTGATATTTTTCAATTGATTTTAAGAAAGCTTTTTTATTAACTATATCATCTTTTATCAAATCTAAATTTACAATACATATTGATTCAATTTGATGTTCATAACTAATGTCAAAACAAGGTAGATTTTTTTTACTATAAATATTCGGTCTATAGGTATCAAACTCATTCAGGGCCTCAATAAGGTAGGGAGTAGTTTTATTTTTCCAATATCTAGCATTGTGTGTTATAGACTGTTTAATTTCATCAAGCATATTGATAATTGGGTGATCCTCAAATCTATTTAACTTACTGATAAACTTAAAGCTCAAGAATTTGCGTCGATATTCTAAGGAGCATTCGCCACTTTCGGCCAATAGAGCATTGATTGGTGTTGATTTCATACAACCTGTGATCACTCTCAGTGCCCTATGGTGTATTATATCTATTTTATTCAAATATTTTTTTGCTGCAGGTTTAAACAATATCGAACCAAAATCTAAATGAGATTTGACTAGTCCATTATAGGCCATTTTCAATGTTTTCGGATCTCCACCCCACCATGTTCTACAGAATGTTTTAATTATATTAATGCCCTTCTGTGCTTTGTAGCATATTTGATCAATGTGTTTATTTGGTTTGAGATTATTCTCTAAGATAATTCCCAAATATTTAATATTTCTCTTAGTTCTAATTATAGTATTATTATAAACAACATCGGGTATTTTCTTATGAAATGGCCAAGGAGAGAACCACATTGAGTGTGATTTATCTGCTGAAATTTCCAAGTTATATGCTTTGGCCCATTCATAAAAACACACTAGCCCTTGATTCATGTTCTGTACTATCTCCTCTAAGTCTTCACCACTTATACATAATACTAAATCATCTGCATAAGAGAGAAGTTTTATATATTCCGGCAATCTGTCATATAGTGCTGTTATATAAATATTAAATAGTATCGGGCTCAGTGGGGAACCTTGAGGTAATCCCAAATTGGTTTTTTTTGGGCCATGTAAATTATTTTCTTTATCAACAACATAAATTGTTCTCTCATACATCAATTTTATTATTAAATTAGTTAAATAAATCGGAATATTAATGGATAATAAATATTCGTAGAGTTTACTCAATTTAACATTATCATATGCATGATTGATATCTATAAAAACCAACAATACTATTTGATTGTTACTATTTGCTCTTTGAATAAATGAAGTGAGATATGTTACATTATTTAATATACTACATCCTTTTCTAAAACCAGTTTGTAACATTGTGAACAGGTTTCTTTTTTCCACACACCATTCTAGTCGATTTTTAATAATATTCTCAAATAATTTTCTCATACATGATTATAAGGCTATTAGTCGATAGCTGTTGTAATAGTCAGGACTTTTCCCCGGCTTTAGAAATGGGAGAATTGTAAATTCCCTCCAATCGTTTGGAATATCCACCCTGTTTTCCAGAATGTCATTAAAAACTCTCAACAAAAATTCTACTCCGTTCTGTGGTAAATGCACAATCATCTTCCAAGTAATGTCATCTCTACCGGGACCTGTGTCTTTTTTGTTACTCAGATTATTTTTTATTTCATTAATTGTGAAAGGAATTGTCTTATCATTTGATTCTGTTAACTCAATTCGGTTTTCTACCTGATTAGATGTCAATGACTTCATCAGGTCATTAGCTATGTTCTTTTTAGGAAAATTCGTTATTCTCGAGTTAATACGTTTATTAGAATATTTTTTAATAACATTCCATACTGTGGATGGGTCTGTATTTCGATTCAAACTACTACAAAATTCCTGAAATTTTTTCTTCTTAATTTCTCTCAATGTCTTACGTGTTACCGCTGCAATGCGTTTATATTCTACGAAATTGTCTAGATTACCAGTATCTTTGAAATTTTGAAATGCTACTTTTCTGTTCTTTATGGCATTTGTACAGTTTTCATCCCACCACGGTACATTAAGATTTTTATGATTCCTGATATTACCATTATTTCTGTTATTATATTCTAATTGCTTATCTATTTCATTATTTATAGTAATGATAAACTCATTATATTTTATATTTGGATTATTATTTAAAGTATTTTCAATCTTTTTCCGATATAGATCCCAATCAATTTTTTTTAAATTTCTTCTGAATTTGAAATTGATCTTAATATTGTTAAAATGATGATTCAAGGAACATAAAATAGGGAAATGGTCACTATTACCATGTTCTTCAAGTATTTTCCAGTTAATAGAATTGCATAAGGATGATGAACAGAGTGTTATATCTACTGCACTTTTGTTTTGATTTGGATTTGTTAGTCTCGTAGGTGATCCATCATTGATGATGATAAGATCATCCTCATCGCTAGCAGATTGAATTGATTTTCCATTAAAATTTTCAGTGTCACTGCCCCAACTTTGATGATGAGCATTAAAATCGCCTAATATTATTTTGGGGTGTTCAAAATTTTGGAAAAATTTAATCAGATAGTTGTGTTGTAGCTTATTTTTTGGGGTAGAATAAACATTAACAATAGTTAAATTGTCTATTTTAATTGCAAGATATTGAAAATCATGACTTAAATAATGATTATTTATTTTTAATTTTTCGAAAATAATATCATTTCTAATTAAAGTTGCAATTCCCGCTTTGGAGTCTAATCTATCCATTCTAAGTAAATTATATTTAGGAATAGATATATTTAAATTATTATTTAACCAGGTTTCATTTAATATTATTATATCTGGATCATGTTCATTAATATTTAGTGTTAAATTAATTCTATTAGCCAACAGACTACGGATATTCCATTGTAACATTTTTAAATTGTGTATGTACATTGTTTATAAATAGATAGGAGGTTGATGAGATCCTTAAAGTTTAATATACCTAATTTACGTGTAAAAATATTAAAAATCAATGAATTAAATGTACAGTGAGTATCCTGAATAAGTCTGACATCTACATATAACTATCTAAGGGTTTATCTATATCTTTCACCTTCTTTAACATATCTCTAGTTTTAATCATATCTAATATTTGACTTAATTGCGTTTCATCTTTATATTTAATTGCAGATATTATTGCATCGAAATTGTTTGGATATGGCAACTCTTCTAAAATCATATCTGATTCGTCATTAATTCTTGTAATTGGTGAAAATGTTGGAGAAAAATTAACTGGTATTGTACTTGTGCTTGGTTGGCCATTCGGATATAATAAACAGTTGTTATGTTCAGTTTTATTAAATCCTGGATTGAATGTTGTTTTATTTTTTTTTGGAGTAGATGTTACCACTTCTCTGTAAGATCTTTTCGATTTGGTTAGATTACTATTGGCAATTTCGTTTCGTCTCTGTGTAATTGAGATGTTGCTGTTTGATTTATTTATATCTCTAATAGACGGAAAATCTCCCACAAATTGTACAAAACTATTACTATTGTTATATTTTTTTGGGCATAATTGATTTGCATCAAAATAAGACATATTGTCCAGACTCATCATTCGTTTAATCTGTTGTTGTCTAACATATTCTGGGCATTTTTTATCTATCGATGAATGTTGATTAGAAAGACAATGACAGCATGTCTTAATGCAAAATCCTGTATTATCGCATTCTTTCTTTGAACAATTTCGACATCTGTTGTTTCCTCTGCAATATTTTTTGACATGTCCATACAGGAAACATTGATAACATTGTGTCACTGGGGCCACATATGGTATAATTTTGAATGGCAATCCACAAAAAGATAGCTCCCTTGGTAGTATAGTACCTCTAAAGCTTACCAAGATGGTACCCGTAGGTACATATCGAGTATCATTTTCCATCGTTATTCTTTTGTTAAACCTTTTGATTCTTTTAACCTGGAATGGACTTTCAACCATTTTGCATAATTCCTCTTCACTTATATTAGGATCAATATTTCTCACTAATCCTTTACAAGTAATATGATTAATGGGTACATATAATTTATAATCTTTTTTCAATAATATTTCATTATCTAGAATTTTATTCGCAGATTCATAATTATTAAATTGAATTCCTATTTTATTTTTTCCTTTAATACTGATTTTAGTTATATCTCTAATTTTTAAATTGTTTAAATCTCTTGCAATACTTAATTGACAATATTTGCCTATATTCTTACCAGAAGCTTCCATATATATCATATATGGGCCAATATCATCACTATTATATTTAAGTTTTTCCTCATAGTTTTGATCCTCCGCAGAGGATGGGGGATCATCCCCCATTTCTTCTCAAATTAAATTGATATGTATTTAGATGTTCACTTACCAACTATATAAGATTGATTAATTAATAGAAAATAATACAAAGATTAGTATGTTCTACTTGTAATTCCACGTGGGATGTTGTCTAGGTTACCTAGGTTCTCAGAGACGTCCTCACTCACCGAAATCACACAGTCGAGTCTATCAAGTAAGGTTATATAGTAACAATAATTTTGGTGGTTCATGCGACAGCAGGTGTCAGTATGAACAAGGTCATATTATAATATCAATAGTTTTGGAAGTCAACCTATCATCATGTGTCAATAAAAAAAAAAAAAAAAAAAAAAAAAAAAAATTAAGAGTTGTGAAATAATGTTGAACATTTGAATTTCAATGTAACATAGAGTATAATTTATCCTCTCCCATTACCTGTTTCTGAATAATTTTCGATATATTTTCTATTCCTGCTGTCAACTCTAGATTTCTGAGAATTCACAGCAGTTCTTCCGAAAAGATGGTCCCAAATTAAAGTAGGTAACACTGATACATTATTCGAGTATGCAGAATAATGTATCATAACCACAAATTTGTGCTGGCTCTCTACATAATATTTGCATGCATAATTTATGGAAAATAATATACTATTAACTTCAATTTGGATTCACGCTCCATTACATAGCGAGGATATTATATATCATGGTGTATGAAATTCGTATAATTGATATGCTCCATATTATTCAGTAATCTTCAATATTATTAACTATTTTTAGCACGGAGCTTGAAATTTGTATAAAAAAAAGATGGGGTGAGTCCAGCGGTATATAAAATTATTTACGGAAGCCCTCAAAGTAAATAAGTACCTGAGTTAAATTTATGGCATTATCATTTATTGAATGAGAGTAACAGATCGTAAATTTTAAGTTGATTATTTACAGATGATTGAAAATTATAACGCTTTATTATTCTGAAGGAACCGAAAGCGAACGGATTAATCTGGTCATTTGTACGATTAAATGAGCACGTTTACACGTATCTAATATCTAACCCTCCCACCATTCATTTATTCCAGATACGACTTTTACGATCACTAGAAATTAATGGAAAATTGAAATGATATAGTTTCGATAAAAAATACACTCGTAATAAATTTTCACAAACATTTTTACTAAACAAAACGTGACATGTTTCACCACACGGTGGTTTATCAAAGGATAGTATTATACAAACTATGGTTCATTCCTCAAATATTAAAAATTAAGGTTAAGTAGGAGGGGATGAGCGAGGTACGTGTACAGTAGGATAAGAGTTACCTACAAACGAAATTTGATAATTATTGGGCATCGGTGAATTCTTTCTGATCGTTTAAAAGGTTTCGTGTATTTTTAAACTTATTAATTTTAATTTTCATTAAGTTGTTCAATACTTTCCTCTTAACTGACTCATAGAGAATTTCAAAATCATCTTTGATTCTTTAATATGGTTTACAAGTTTTAAATCTCCTTTGTTCAAATTAGAATGTTCTTCAATTTCAGTTCTGAAAGATTTTCCTGTCTGTCCTATATAGAATATAGATGTGTGAAGATAGTGATAAATATAGACCAGACAGAAAAAAAATGCAAAGATCATTTTTTTAAATGGGAATAAAAGGAACTAGAAAAAATTATATACATTCCTCTGGAGTAAAGTGTATTTCATCCCTTGGATCTTAATCCCATCCCATAGTCATTTCTAGTGTAAAGTTGATGGTCTATGTAATCATAATTTTGAAAAAGTGTAAGAATGGCGAGAATAAATCATAGTAATTTTCCAGATTTAAGTGAAATGTTCAGTCAAAGAGGTACACTTCTCTTAGTTTACGGGAACTATAAGTTTAAAGAATACAACAGAAAATTAGCTTCCCGAGATACTAAGTGGAGGTGCATCGAAGATAAGTGTAGAGCCAATTTTCATACATTAGGTGAGTCAAAAAGTCGAGTTATAACAAACCTGAGTGTAAATTATAATCATGAACCAGAACTTATAAATGTGTTGCAAAGACAAGTTTTAAGTCATTGTTTGAAGAGAAAAGCCGAAAGTGATATAACAGAAAAACCTTCCAGAATGATTAGAATGGAGCTAGCTAAAAATGATGTGTATTTAAACAATTTGACAATAAGTGATCTACAATGTGGTAGACGGAACATTTACACTGCACGTCGAAAATTGTTGCCAGCTTTGCCAAAATCACTATCGGAGGTTCATGAAGCTTTGAATGAACTTCAACCAAAAACCAACAGAAATGAAGACTTCGTAATTGTTAATGATTTATCCGAAAATTTAGTGATATTTAGCTGTAAAAGTTATTGACAGTTTTTATGTGAATCAAAAATTATTTATATGGACGGTACATTTTCTTACTGCACAAAATATTTCACACAAATGTTTACGATACATGATTTTTTAACGGCCATTATATACCATTAGTTCTTTGTTCATTAAAAGACAAAAGTGAAAAAACCTATAGGTTTTGCATATCAAAAAATAAAGGGTATTGTGATTATATAAAAATCAAATTTGTACCCGAAGAAAAAGTAGTAGATTTTGAGATATCTATTCATACTGCAGTGTTAGAAATTTATCCAAATGCTAAAATTACTGGGTGTCGATTCCACTTAACTCAAGCATGGTACAGAAAAATTCAAAATCTAGGTTTATCAAAAGAATACCAAGACAAAAATTCTGAGATTGGGAAGTGGCTCCATTAATGTTTTGGTCTTTTATTTTTGGAACCAAAGGACGTTGATGATTTTTATTTTTTTGAGCTCTACGAAGTTAAGCCAGTATATGAAAGACTTGAACAATTTTCTGATTACCTTCTCGAAAATTATTTGACAGACAATTCTAAATTTCCACCACTATATGGACTGATACCTCTGCTGCATTGAATAAAACAACCAATGCTTGTGAATCGTTTCGTTCCCATTTTAATGCATTCATGTACCAAATGCATCCTTCTTTATTCATTTTTATAGACGCACTTCTTTAAGTATAAACTGAAATCTATATTAAATGCAACAGTGTTAACGAAATTCATAAATTTAAAAATATAGCCACTAAGAAACGCCATAATTTTGTTGATTTCAAAATTATAGAATATAAAAATAGTAGGTTTTCAAACTGCAATATGTTAAAATAATATCGCATTATTATGCAATTAGTAATTAAAATAGTACAGTGTAAATATAATTTTGAATATGTTCTTCCTATGTACCTATATGTATTATGTATATTTTAAATTAATAAACTTTGTTTTAATATTACAGTCTATTTCTTGCAAGCAGAGGGAGGTATTATTATTCATGTGCAGAGTTTAAACATTTTAAAAGTGAATCTTTTAATACATGTGCCGAGTTTGTATTACCCCCTATTATCTATATAGGATAGAAGGGAAGATCTTTCAAAACTGGAATTGAGGAACATTTTGATTTGAACAAAGGAGATTCAAAAGTTGTAAACCTGATCATCATTCCAGAGATGATTTTGAGATTCTCCATAAGTCAGGTAAAAGTAAAGTATTAAACAACTTAGAGAAAATTGAAATTTCAGTTCAAAAATACAGGAAACCTTTTAAATGATCAGAAAAGACTTCACCAAATGTCCATTATTAAATGTATTTGTAAGTAACTCTTATCCTTCTGTACACGTACCTCGCTCATTCACTCATTCACTAATTCTTAATCTTAATTTTAATATTTAAAGAATAAATCATAGTTTGTAAAACCATTGTTTGATAGAGCCATCGTGTGGCGAAACATGTCACGTTTTGTTTATTAAACGAATTTGGGAAAATATGTTTTGCAAGTGTTTTTTACTAAAACTATAGATATGAATTTTCAACAAGTAATCACCAAAACCATCCAAAGTAAAATCATATACTTTATGATATTGTATTTTCAAACAAATGACAAAATGAAATAAAAAGAGATTTTGAACACTCCAGCCTGTTCACAATATTTAATTAAATGAGAAGCAATGAAGCTCTTATGATGCATGGAACTTGAACATTTCAACCCAAACGAACAGAACAGACAAGGCGAACGAACCGAATTCGTATGGCGTTTCTCCGATCCGAATAAAACGCGCCGTATGTTTTCCGGTACTTGTAGGTAAAGTTGAATTGCTCAAAGAAAGTTATTCAGTTGGCGGGAATGAAGTCTGTTCGCAGCATTCGTGACGATTTGTGATGCGTCAAGGATTGAGCTTGAAGTCACATACCTAAATAAATAATGTACTACGTTGAAAATGTAGTAGGATAGGTAAAAATGTCTGAAATCAATGGATATCTATTATACTTTCGTTATTTTTCCATATTATCATTCTACAAACAATAAAAAATGCACTAAACTGAACATAATGTACAAAGAGTTCATCCACCGCACTGAATGAACACAAGAAAGACACAAAAGATTTTTTTGGCTACAACAAATACGAACGTTTCAAATATTGTAAACAATAATGATGAACTGTTGATATTGGAAAATATCCAAATTGAAAAGAACGAGAAAGTAGCCATTGCAACGGTTAACTTCCGGAAGTAGGGACTTATAAAGTGAAGACATTGTATAATATACATCAATGATGAAGAGTACCTACTTGAGTAAGAAGATATATCGATAGCAGATTGAATAGGCACAAATATACATACAATTCTCCTACCGCACTGAATGCACACATGAAAGGCACAAAAGATTCTTTTTGCTACAACAAAACGAACATTTTAGTTATTGAAAACAATAATGATAAACTGTTGATACTAGAAAATTTCCAAATTGGAAAAAACGAGAAAGTATAGCCATTGCAACTGTAAACTTCCGGGAGAAGGGGTTTATAAATTCAAGACATTGTATAATATACATCGATGGTGGAGTAGTACCTACTTAAGTATGAACATATATCGATAGCAGATTGAATGGGCACAAATATACAAATAATTCATCCACCGCACTGAATGAATACATGGAAGACGCAAAAGATTCTTTTTGCTACAACAATAGCATTTTGAATATTAAAAAGAATAATGATAAACTGTTTATATTGGAAAGTAAGCAAATTAAAAAGAACGAGAAAGTAGCCATTGCAACTGTTAACTTCCGGAAGTAGGGGTTCATAAAGTAATGGCCGCAATACCTTTCAGTAATGTTGTACGATATGATTTTATGCAAGTATTATGAATTATTTATTGTTCATACTCTGTGGTAAATTCAGTCACTGCAAAAATAGACTCGTCTGTTCATAAATTTGCTAATATGTTCATGTCTCCATAACAAATCTGATTAAGAAGTAGAACACTCATCTTAAATACAGGATGAGTATGATCCAATACATTATGTAGAGCTAGATATTAGCTTGAACTCCATGGATTGCGGGTGGAAGGCGTCAATTTATGTCAACCTCACAAGGGTGATGTTATCCTAAGAATTTATGCCGAAAGATTGTGAAGGTAGAAAAAGTTCGCAATAGCCATTTCCATACAATAATGAAGATCATATTCAAACCAGCTTCTCACATTCTCAACTCATAAAGTTATGGAAGTAAAACCACTATTCTACAATGAATAAACAATGAAGGTTTTTATTATCCACTATTGTTTACATATGTTTAAACACACAGTGTCATCATCTGAGCTAAGTTATAAACAGTTTATAACTTAGCTCAGATGATGACACTGTGTGTTGAAACATATGTAAACAATAGTGGATAATGAAAACATTCATTGCTTAATTAGTGTAAATTAGTTGTCTTACTTCCATAACTTTATAATAGTCCAGTCGCTCTTTAATTTCTGACGGTTTTTTTTTTGGGAGTGTTACTTTAGAGTGGCTTCTTATGTTTTTTGGGTCTCTGTGTATTGGATCCATGCGCTCCAAGTTATGAGCATTTTTTATGGACAAAAAAGCCATTTTTGCGTATTTTCGGCTTAGCATGAAAAGTATGACATATATGAAAAAAATAACTGTATGAAAATTATAGGTATTATCAAAACGCGTCGAATAAGTCCAACTAGAAGTTTCTAAAATATTTTGGGCCCACTGTTGACCCATTTGAGCCTTTTTTTTAAACTAACGAAAATTCCTTTGACTTTACTTTTCAACTTAATGAATTGTAAATGGCAAGAAATTGTGCACTTTTATATCTATTTTTATGTACTTATCGGTTTTTTTTAATATCCTATGAGGGGGCGCTACAATCGGCTATTTACAAAAAATCTTAAAACGGCCTTAACTAATTGAATTTTCGATTTATTGACTCGAAACAAAAAGCATTCGAAAGATTTTAATATTTTTCACCACGTTTTCCAAGCTTGCACATTTTTTTTCAAATGCGGCAATTTGGCGCTAGGTCAAAGTTTTTTAACCTCAAAAGAATCGATAAATTTTAAGGTTAAATTTTATGAAATAGATTGAAATTTTCACAGCTAGAAGAAATTTCCATGACCCAACTTTTGGGCCCAACCCGAACTCGATTGGTCCAGATTCGGCTGAGATATTGGAGTAGACGTGTTGAGGTTCACCCTGAGCCCAAATTTTGGGTTTTTGGAACAAAACTTAAATTCTTCAAAAGAAACTAAATGAAACTATCCAATGTTAAAAATGCGTATCCCTACTTATGCTTTTGACAATTTGGCTACAATTTGAATAAACAAATTTTATTCATTCATTTTCACATGAAACAATATTTTACCTTGAACTCGGTCATTTACGGTATATTTGTATAAAAAACGTACGAAAAAATCAGCTTGCGAATTGAAAAGCCTACCGCCAACTGACGATGTAGCAAAATACCATATATATCGTGTATATTGCCAGTACAGATTTGGATGGGCAACGAGAATATTGAACCAACCCAATGGGGTTGGAAAGTTACTGAGAATGGCCTTATGTCAATTAAAATAACCGCAGAAGCTGCACCAGACGAATTATTGAAAATTATTTTTTGCAATTGCAAACAAAAATGTACCGGGAGATGCACTTGCAAGAAAGTTGTTTTACCTTGCTCTGCATTGTGCAAATATTGCAAAGGTGAAGATTGCGCCAATTGTCGCGAAAAAGACATTATTTTATTCGATCAATACAAAACAGATGTTAACGATTTTGATAATGTTGATGAAGAAATTTGTAATAAAGATTCTTCAGATGTTTGCGAAATAGTTTCTGATGATATTGATAATGATCATAAGCCGTCCATTGAGATGCGCGACAGTGACGAAGATGATATAATAAACACTACTTCTGATTGCACAATAGATAGTGAAGATGCTTTGTGACAGCCCAAAAAAGTGCCAGTAAAAAAGCGAAGAAAATGAGGGCTTAATTATATCATGTTTGAAATTCCCATTGTTGACAAATAAAAGACATACTTTGAAAATCTCTTTAAGTTATATTTGTATAAATTACACTTATTGGAATAAAATGTCTTTGTGTATGTGTAAATAATTAATTATTAATTAGTTTGAAATAGATCATAAGATATATTTTTATGAAGTTGTAAAGAAGTTTGTTTTTATGTAATAAAAAAATAATAAATGGTAAAAAAAAGCTTTTTAGATTTATTTTCAAAAATTAAGAAAGCGCGATTGTGCGTGCACACACGTGCACAGACATGAACAAAGACACATACACACTTTCGTACACTAACAAACATACGTATTGACTCAAAAAATATTTTTATAATAAGAAAAATGTATTAATTCATCAAAAACATTCAAATTTTTGCGAAACAAATCCATAAATTTCATAAATTTCGCATTTTCTTTCAAGGTAAACTATTGTTTCATGTGAAAATAAATGAATAAAATTCTTTTATTCAGATCGCCAAATTGTCAAAAAAATGAATAGGAATACGCATTTCTAGCATTAAATAGTTTTATATCTTTTCTTTTAGAGAATTTAAGTTTTTTTCCAAAAACCTAAAATTTGGGCCCAGGGTGGACCTCAACACGTCTATTTCAATATCTCAGCCGAATCTTGACCAATCGAGTTTGGGTTGGGCTTAAAAGTTGGGTCATGGAAAGTATTTCTAGCTGTGAAAATTTAAATTTTTTTCATAAAATTTAACCTCAAAGTTTATTGCTTTTTTGAGGTTAAAAAACTTTGACTTGGCGCCAAATTGCCGCAAAAAATGTGAAAAATATCCAAATATTTCGAACGCTTTTTGTTTCGAGTCAATAAATTGAAATCTCAATTAGTTATCGCCATTTTACGATATTTTGTAAATGGCCGACTGTAGCGCCCCCTTGTAAGATATTCAAAAAAATCGGAAAGTAAATTAAAACAGATACAAAAATGCACAATTTCTTGCCATTTACAATTCATTATGTTGAAAAATAAAGTCAGAGGAAATTTTTTTAGTTTTTTTCAAAAAAAAGACTAAAATGGGTCCACAGTGAGCCGTATTTTAGAAACTTCTGGTTGGGCTCATTCGACGCGTTTTAAAAATACCTGTAATTTTTATACAGGTACTTTTTTCATATATGTGGCTTTTTTGGCGATAAAAAATGCTCATAACTCGAAGCGCATTGATCTAATACACATTTGACCCTCAGATTCGTGATCAGCGACCCAAAAAACATACGAAACCACTCCCCAGAAAAAAACGTTTTTAGCCATTTTTCACGACAGAGCGACTGGACTATAAGTCAAATATGAATTTATACATTCTTAGTGCCTCACGTTCTTCATCATTTTTGGTGGGATCCCATGACATTCATTTATTATTCACAATAGCAAGGCCCTTGAAGAATCAGATTGCTATGCGTAAAATTACTTAACACCACTGGAAAATTCCAAGTAGCCGTAGATCTTTTAACCTAGCGGTAGGCTAAATGGCAGCCCCTTCTGCATCTATTTGTATTAGAAAATCTAAGGTTGAAATATTCACTCAAATACCGGCGAACAAGTTGTGATTCATTCGAAGGAGCTTCGCTTTATTGCAAAATGGAATGATCTCAATTATCTATAATTCTCATGAATAATCGGCCATACACTAGAAGTAAACCAGAATACACTTGAATTAAGGAAAAATAGGCCAAGCAATCTGATTACCAGTCTACACAAACGTTCAATTTCTCATAATGTGGACAATGTACTTCAAAGGGTCAGAATCAAACCAGTGATCTATACCATGTGAATATAGATAGACTGAGATATTCGTAAGAATTATCTAGTTTCAAAGTTTCAAAATTATACTGTCAGGTACAAATGTCATCTAAACAATGTTCTGGTGTTGACAATCTCATAGCTATAATGAAGGAAATGTCATCAATCATGTCTCAGTCTCGCCTGTTGCCAACTGTGTATGTTATACAAGAAATACATTCAAGCTTGGTGTTGAAAATTCATGTTCATGATGCCAACAAAAATTTGAGTAATTAGGTTCCGCTTACTTCAATTTATACACTTTCCATATCATACGTTAAACATACCACCTACAGTATTATGGAATTATATATGCATCAACGAAGGATTCCTTTCATAACATAAGTCTAATATGACACACAAAATAAATGTTAGATTGTTGAATAAATTTTGTTCCTCTCAATTCGAGATCACGGATAGTTTTTCTTGTATCTGGGAAATATTGGATAGAATTGCTACTTATAGTAGTCGTAACGAAATTTCCGGTGGCAATGTATTGCAGCATTGCTGCAAATGGTGAACATTTCGTGAAACAATTTTGAAATAACGATTTCAATTTTTTCTCAGAAAATGACGCTTACGACCCCTGAATTAGGGTGGAAAACAGCACTTTCCTTCGAGAAGTAAAGTTATCTTTACCTTAAGAAGGAACAAGTTATAAAGAATAGATTTTATTCCAGCAATTTCTTGAAAAGCATGTGCTCTTTCTCGTATTTCACGAGATTTAATTGGCAGAAGATTCAGCGATACCAACCTGGCAGATTCTAAACAACGCCTTGGTAACGCCAGTCTCTGTGATGTATACCAACTGATTTCAAATGTTATCTTTTAACAGAAAAAAGAATACAAAGATCATTCTTGAAAAAGGAAATAAACGTTAGTAAGAAAAGTAGATCCCTTCCTCTGAAGTAAAGTGTATTTCCTCCCTTGGATCTCAATGAATATCCGACTTCGCGTCGGGCATCATACTATCCGCGGGAGGAAAAGATGTACTTTCCTCCCTGGTATGTAAATAAATGTTTTTCGTTTTTATACATCCCTCACTATACGTAGTATAAAAGGCGCGTTCTATTTTCAGCCAATGTAAGGTGATGTGAGTGTACTCAACACATTTAATGTTTGCCTCACCTCGTTTAAACTCCTCACATAGTTGTCCAAATGTCAAATCGACAAAGATGTGAATTAAAAATGACCTTGCGGTATAATTCAATTGTTGTTAGGATTCATTATCCATTATAAATTTGTATGTTAAGCTTCATTTTATAAAACTACTATGAAACGGTCAACTGCTGGTCTCTGGTGAGCATAATTGTCCGGTGACTGAAACTGCTCACTACAGCATGAGCTGTCCAGTTGCGGGGGACTTGAAATCCTCACTTCTGCTACAGTATGAAACATAGAGTTGTGAAATACATTATGTAGATAGAGCATTTGGATAAAATTTCGGTCTAATATTGAGTAGAATTTGACGTCTTTTATTGGCCGTTTCCAAATGATTTCCAATAATTTTTATGAAATCGCTCAAGAATGCTTACTTTCTCGGAGCAACTTCATACCCCAAAATACGCTAATCTAGAATCTTAGTCCGTTGCCAAGCAACGAACTCTCTCGAACCGAAAACGGTCAGGGAAAATTTTTGCTGACCTAGGCCGTCAAAATCGGTCCCTACCGGTTTTTTATATACATTTCAGACAGAGAATAAATACAACCAAACAACCATCACACATTAAAAACATTTATTGAATATATTGTTACACATATGGAACCTTTATTATAACTGTTTTTGTATATTTAGTTATGTTTTACAGTTCATACAATTATTAAACATAGCCTGAACTCTACCTGAAAAGTGATTCTTTTTGTCACTTCCCCCTCTAAATTTATCTCCTATGTTACCTATAGTAATAGTCAGCGACGTTATTGCTGTTTTCTTCTTCGGCAATAATACTAATAGTAGCAGCAGATTTCTCTTAGTCACTTCTCCCTCCAAATATTTTATCTGCTATGTCTACTTTATTTGTGAAAGATTCCTCTATATATCCTTCGGCAACTGTTGAGGTTCCATTCCCCATGCATCTTTAAAGCAATTAAATCCGCCCCAGCATTAGCCAAAATAGTCGCAGAGGGCCGACGGAAACAATGTCCTGTGTATTCATGTGCATATGGCAAATTTGAAAAATTCACGACAATTTGAGGCATTTTGCCAAGCTGATGTATTCCCACTAATTGCCTGCAACCTTTCCCATTTGAATATTTGAAGAAAAAGCGGCAACTTTCAACATTTTCTGGACGACATGCAGCATATTTTCTATACAATGGCATCTAAGTTTCATTCATTAGAAATGATCTTGGTTTGTTTGTTTCATTATCAGGTATTTTAATGGAAAGCTCAGATCCGAAATCTCTCATTCAAATTTAATTGATATAGTTCATCACGGCGACATGCACCGGCAACACCAAATATTAAAGCAACCTAAAAAGTAAGCCCTACGTAAATATCTAGATAATTTCAAAATTCCTGTATTCTAAACGTACCTTATTCATTACATTAAGTACATATAATCTGGTGCTTGAGTAATAAGCGTTTCAATTTGTACATTTGACAAAAATTTTGACTTCTTTGGTCTATAGCACGGTCGTATACACAGGTCTGGAAACTCGAGGTTGTTTCCTATGTGAGCAGTGAGTCCGCTAAGCGTCGACTGGCCCGTAGTACCAAAAGTCGTCACGTAGGGGAATTTTCTGACAACTGTCAGTTGACTTGTCAACACAAGGAATACCTGCGTTTTTAGAAACAAATTACGAAATCGTGCATTGTGCCGAAATGCAAAATAGGGTACAAAAGTGTAAAGCAAGAAACTTCTGTTTTTAAAGTGCCGGAAGATGGGGAAATGCGAAAAAATTGGATGCTTGCGATTCTGGATAGAAATCGTTTTACCACTTCGTGATCCAAGCGCTAGCTGGTGGCTGAGCGAGGGACTACGAGTTAGGCGACCCGTAAGAGACTCAAGTCAACCATAGAGTTTCCAAAACTGTGTATACGACCGTGGTCTATAGTTATCACTTTGACGTTTCAGGAAAGCACGTAGTTTCGAATATTTTGTAATATCGATATCTTCTTTTGTACTAAGTGTAGCTCTCAGCATGGAGTAATTTGACCATAACGTAGATGCCTTCAACTCCGTAGATAAATCGGAAAAATATGCAATCATGACATTTTCAGATCGGGTCTTTATTTTTTCTTGGCAATAATCCATAAAGCTATTGTGAACGAATTCATATTTTGCCTTGGATTTATTTTGCAATAAATATGAGATGACTGCATTTACTAACTCTGATGGTATCCCGCACACCTGAACATCACCATCCTTGTCCATCTTAAATATTTTTAAATATTTTTACAGCGATAAGTAGGTATTAAACCGGAATAAGTATTGAATTTCTGACCTTTGTCACAACAATAAAGAAACAGTGATTGCCAACGAAACGATTTCATAGGCAAAGATGGTAATCAAAAGTTGTTATGCATTTATAAAAATTCCTCAACTTATGATAATGTTGATTGCTATTCCAAAAAATTAGTATGTGTCCATGTAGTGAAAGCACATTCCCAGACTTCCCAGACAATTTACATTGTCGTACGGGAATGTATTGCTTTTACTACTAAATAAATAATGTATTATTATGTTCCTACAATCATTTATATTTGATATGCAGCACTGTGCGAAACCTATTTTCCTAACAAAAGTGAGGAAAGTCACGTGATCGATTAGTCACGGCTTTTTTTGGAATGGCGTCTGAGCGTGCGTGCGTATGTGCGTGCGCGCGCGTAAGTGAAAACTATGGAGTCGATTAAGCCGTTTCTATTGTCGTATGGTTTTAAAATTCTGCATATCACTTTAAATTTGTGAAAATTAGAAGTGTAACGGTTTTGAACGCAGTAGTCCAGTAAGTGGTGTTTTTGAATTCCATCTTCAGTTTTTCAAATTAAATCAATATAAAAAAAAAAACTACCAGTAAAATCTATATTTACATTTTCTTTTACTATCTCTCACGCTGTTTGAAATTCCAAAAATAAAATGTGTAGTCAAAATTTGTAAGAGACATTCTCAGAAAAAAAACTGATACAGTTGTTCAATGTTTTCAGTGTTTTCTATCAAAATTTGAAGCCCAAATAAATTTAATTATTGCGTAATATCTCGAGACATCCGATAGAAGTTGAGAAAAAAATGAAACCTAAAAATCGCATTTTTTATATGCTGAAATTTTAATTAACGCTCATTACGATAATATATTTGCTTTTTGGGCATTTCCTTATCCCTACAAGACAAGTGTACATTCTCCTGTTAGTCGTATGCAGCACACGATTCACTCGTTTGTAGTTTTCTCCGTGTAGGGACCATCTAAACTTCCAAAATTAAAACAAAATTTGATTATATAAAATGTATATCTTGCCATCTTGCGAAGAGCCTATAAATGTGTGACCCGAATTATTTTTTCAAACGTGAATTCCTAGATGGCTCTGCTATCATGTCTCAAGCTAGCAGAGCCTCGGTTTTTTATTTTAAATTGTGCCTGAAAAATAAATATAATATAATTTTATATAAATAAAATTTTCTGTGTAACTATTTTCTATTTTCACCAAATTTTATGATGCCGACCTACAACTGATCTCAACCGATGCCATAATAGGAACACTGAGTTTGATAGGATAAAATAGATTTTTGTTGACATAATTGAAGAACCTATAATCTTAGCACCCCGTTTGCTGGATGAAATGAAGAGATTGAACAGCCTATAAAGTGTCTTTAATTTAGCACCCGAATTACTTTCCTCAAACGTGAATTTTAGGTGGCTCTGCTAGCTTATCTCAGGTCAGCAGAGCCTCGTCTTAAAAAAAACGTGTGGCACTCGGGGACTGCCGCGGTAATGCTATTGCATAGCCATACGCCACTGGAAAAAGTTGGGCAGAAAAACATCCATTACCCCTTCAAAATCTTCACGAATTATGAGTAAAAAAGAGTGTCATCTTGATCTCTATGAAGAGGATCCTGTGACAAGCATAGATAACACTACTACCGGTAGTAGAGTTATCTATGGTGGAAAGTGTCAGTTGACTTGTGAACACAATTTTATATGAAAGTTTTAACGTTCAGATCTCGATAGCGCTTCCGGCTCCGGGATTTTCACGTGGCCTATCGAAATTAGAAGGTTCGAATTGTATAAAAACACAATTGCATGAACGCCAGACGTCTCATGTAATTAGCTACGAACGTAATAATTTTGACATATCCTCGAGGAGCTCGCTGCGCGTAAGTTAGAGTTCATCCATTTTACCTCTATTTTGTTAATCTGGGGCCGTTTCGAACCCCGTGCGGCCGGCGTCAGTTGTAATAAAGTATTTTGGGCTATGAGCCGCTAGCTTTCACCCGCTTTCGGTATATTTAAGTAGCTAGAAAATTCCCTTTCGTACGTCGCATGTCAGATGCTAGTAGATGACAGCTGAGAATACCTCAAATTGTTTTAATTAAATTTTCCTATTTAATCGACATTTTGGGGCCCGAGACTATGCTATTTAGTTGGCCCCGTTCATAAACTAACGACATGGAGCGAAAACCGTATGCGAAAAGTCCTCGTTGAGACGTTCTATGTACCGTAAATTTGCACTTATCTAACTCGCGAGCTACGCGCTTCTCACGTGAACGTCAGTCGATTTATCGAAAATTAACCAATTCAAAACAGTTTTCGACCCACTTTGGGGCTATCACGACCTTTTAAAAGGTTCAAAGTTAAAATTTCGACAATTTTAAGCTCGGCCGAGCTACATGGTAGGCGGAGTGGTGGGTCTTAGGATATTTCGTTACGGTATTTGTTTTTTGTTTTTTTAGATTTTCGTTACGGTATTTGTCTTCGGTCGCCGCGCTCAAAGCTCGCGATAAAAGCTATATGCAATAGCTTAAAAATGGTGCTTAAAAACATATAGTGACCGAAAAAAGCTTATATATAGCCTATAACTCCTATGTAACTATTTTCTATTTTCATTTCACGGATGTCTAAGTAGCGACAAAGGTTATGAAGCATTATTCCAGTATTGTTCAATCCTCAATTCAACATGTTCTTACCATATTCCTTGCTTTCACTAGAACGTTTGTTTGTATGAGGAAATTATTACCCTATCAAATATGAATAGCAATCAAACAAATAAAAGAGCAATTACAAAACAATTATTAAACTGTTAATTGCAATGTCGAACAATGTCGAATAACGGACAATTCAATTAAAATTTTGAATAATGATTATAATGACAAACGAAGTTCAACTTTGTTATGCACCAATTGAAAAGTTGACTGAATGATCTACAAGAATTAATAACAAGAAGGAGAACAATGAATATAGTAGACGATTTCAATGTGTGTGATCTAAAACATGTAATGAATATGAGGTATGCATGGCTACTTGTTATCCCAGAGCTCAGACATTCAAGATTATATGTTGTTGTAAGTGTTGGAATAAAAAATGATTAGTACTCGATAAACTTCGATATCACAACGTTGGTGGGTACAATGAGCACATCACGTTCCATATTACCTTTCAACATGATTATGGCAATTAGGAATGAGGCGATTCACAAATCAGTCGTTATAAAATGAATATTTCATAATACGGAAGAGTCGAATGGATTTCGAAATGTGGTTTGTTTGACACTTTTCTATTCCCGTTTGAAATTCCAAGCATACTGAGGAGCAAGTTACTTATCGGACGGACTAGTGATCTCCTAAACTCATTTCCGTTTCTAACTAGAAGACTGACAATTTTCGCAATTATGTTACCATTTCGGTAAATATCCTACCAGACTCAATTTTTTTATCGAACAGCGAAGTTGTGGAACCTAGAGGGATCTCTCCCTATGCCTATAACCTCCATACCTTCAAGGAAAATACAAATGCCTATCTCCTTCCCCTACATCCCACTGCTGGCTGCTGGCTCACACGATCTTCTTCGAACATTATAGGTTTTCGTCTCGTGTACTCAATTTAAAAAAAAAACAACAAGATTTTAGGTCATTTTCCCTAGCCCTCCTTACGGTAACACAGTTTTTTGAATGTATGATTCTAATATACAGGGTATCCGGATAAGGGTACGGAGTGACTGTATCTCGACAATGTCGACGCCTAGAGGCTTGAGAAAAACATCTTCATAAATAAAGTGAGCACGAGAGATCGCGGGAAATTATTTTGAAGTTCGTAATTCAACCACTAGGAGGCGTAACTGCGATGAAGAAGACACATAAAATTCAGTCTATCTCGGAAAATTAGGCGAAGAGCTATAAATTTGAAAACATCATTTGATAGATTGAGGAATATTGCATCATCCTGTTTCACAACATTTTATCGTATGTGTCATAATAAAGGAGGGGAGGCCAATGAATTTTAAATATTTACATTTGAATATTTCTGAACATCCCGACCCATAACTCATGTCGATAGCTGTTCTAATAACGATTTTAGTATACCCAATGTAAACGTCTAGATCGACGATTCATTCGCTTCGTACATGGTCGCGTTTATCTCGAAAACTGAAGATATGACATCTTCAGATCCAGGAATGTACGCGTTTAGCCAAGAGGATTCTAAAATCATTTTTGGTCTCGGATTCAAATTTAAAACATATTTCTGAACATGCCGACCCATAATTCATGTCGATAGCTCTTAATAACTAATAACGATTTTAGTATACTCAATGTGAACGTCTAGATCGACGATTCATTCGCTTTGTACATTGACGCGTTTATCTCGAAAACTGAAGATCTCGTGTACTCAATTTATAAAAAAAACAACAAGATTGTAGGTCATTTTCCCTAGCCCTCCTTTCGGTAGCACAGTTTTTTGAATGTATGATTCTAATATACAGGGTGTCTGGATAAGGGTACGGAGTGACTGTATCTCGACAATGGTGAAGCCTAGAGGTTTAGGAAAAAAATCTTCATGAATAAAGTGAAGTGTAGTTCGTAATTCAACCACTAGTAGGCGTAACTGCGATGGAGAAACATAAAATTCAAACTATCTCGGAAAATTAGGCGAAGAGCTATAACTTTGAAAACATCATTTGATAGATTGAGTAATATTGCATCATTTTGTTGCGCAACATTTCTTTGTATCTGTCATAATAAGGGAGGGAAAGCCAATGAATTTTTCAATGTTTACATTTAAATATCTCCTGAACCATTCAACCGATTTGAATATTTTTCATCTCATTTGAAATAGCATTTTATGATCTTTTGAAAATTTTTTTTTGTAGAAAAACCTAGAGGGCGTTATCTGCAGTGATTACACATTGTTGTGATTTTTGAAAGAAAGTTAAATCGAACGATACTATTTTCTTGACAGATCCTTGGCCATCAACAACATACCTAAATTTTAGTGAAAACCGCATGGCGATATATCCATGCATTCTTGATTTATAGAAGGAAATGTTAAAAATTCAAGTACTTCTATTGGATCAAGTTACCTTTGCGAGAAAAACAAATAACATAGCCATGGTAACCGAAGTAATTCAAATTACGATTCAATTTCCTTTGCACTTCCCACTTTCCACAAGATTGTTAACACTCGGATCCTTCCGCACACTTTTTGGCTTAGGATTGGTTCAAAACTAGTTTTGAAGCGTGTTCAAAGGTCAACGGGCCAAAGGAAAGTCAGTGATAGCAATAAAACAACAGATGCACAAAACACTTATAATTACTCAAAGTTTCACCACAAATAGCTAGCAAATGTTCAAAATGTCTTCCATCATTGCATTAATTAAATCTAATTTTGGTAGAAAACACAGCTGCTTCAATTTTAGCCTCGGATAAGCTTCTATAACGGCATTTCGTATTCTTTCTATCATATTTTCCCTGGTTGTGGTCTTCCAGCCCCATAGGTAAAAATCTAAGCAAGTAAAATCCGGCGAACGTGCCGGCCAGGGAAATAAACTTCCTTTTCCAATAACACGATACGGATATTGCTCGTCTAAATGCTGACATACGTTTCGGTTATAATGCGCCGGACAACTATTAAGCTGGAACCACCTGTTCCTTTTTGTTTCCAAGGAGACTTCTTCCAAAAATGCTGAAAGGGAAACCTTCAAAGATTCCGGAAACCTTCCTCTGTTGAAGGTTTGGTCAAAAAAATGTGGGCCTATAATATTTCCCTCCACGATTCCGCACCATACGTTCAAACTCCAGCGATTTTGATGTTCTACTTGCCGCATCCATGTGGGTTCTGCTTCGACCAACAATGCATATTATGCAAATACACACCTTATGCGCTACTAAAAGTTGCTTTATTGATCCACAATATTAGTGACCGACAATTTGGATTTTCCCGAATTATATCCAACAGCCAGTGACAATGGTTCAGTCTACTATCATAATCTTTTAATGCCTGATGTGAAATAATATGGTAGGGCTGCAGATTATTATCTCGTGGACAATTATTTTTGAGACTTCTAGGTTGTTGGACATTTTTCTGGTACTTAAGGTGAGATCGTATCGCACGTAAGCCAAAACTTTAATATTTTCCTCGATGCATGTTCTACGACTCAGAGCTGCTCCCTTAATCGCTAAGCCAATCTTGAAAATACTTGTCGAAAAATGTCTTCTTTGCGTTACTGAAAGGCATATCTTTTCCAAAAAAAAAATGAATTCAAACGTGAATCTAAGCCACAGAACTATCACAACTAACTTTTGACTGTTGTCAAATTCGTAATCTTTTCAATCTAGCCGTTACCATGGCTATGTGATTTGTTTTTCTCGCGAAGGTAACTTGATCCGTTGGAGGTACTCGAATTTTTAATATTCCCTCCTATAAATCGAGAACGGATGGAGATATCTCGATGCGGTTTGCACTTAAATTCAGCTATGTTCATGATGGATAAGGGTCTGTCAAAAAAATAGTATAATTCCTTTTAACTTTTTACTAAAAATCACAAAAATGTGTAATCTCTAGAGATAATGCCCTCTAGTATATTTGTTTTCAACTGAACGTTTGAACAACAAATTTTTCAAAAGATCATAAAATGCTCTTTCAAACGAGATCAAAAATGTTCGAATTTGTTGGGTGGTTCAGAAGGTATTCTAATGTAAATATTGGAAAATCCATTGACCTCCCCCTCCCGTGTTATGACAGATACGAAAATATTGGGAAGCAAAATGATGAGATATGACTATCAATTGATGTTTTCAAAGTTAGAGCTCATCGTTCAACTTTCCGATTTAGCGTGAATTTTATGATTTTTCATAGCAGTTACGTCTCCTAGTGGTTGAATTACGAACTTCAAAATAATTTTCAGCCATTTTTCTTGCCCACTATATTCATAAGGATTTTTTTCCAAACCTCTAGGCTCTACCATTATCGAGATACAGCCACTCCGTACCCTTATCCGGACATCCTGTACAGTGTTTCCAAGGTAATGATGTCTATCACGGTGATATCGGGAACTCTAATAGATACAGGTTTGTTTGAATGGGGAAAAAGGACCATTCATATGCGAGTATAGATTTTCCGATATCATTTTCGACTTCCAAATTGTTTGAAAAAACTAATTTCTTGATTTCCCATTTTATTTGTTTTTGCTGTCAACGAGGGAACAAAGTGAAGGACATTTTTTCAAACAAGTAGCCAAAACCCAATTCCATGCAAGTAACAGGACGCGAAGCAGCCGCAGATGAAAATGTCAACCTGGGTCAATATTTATATCAATAATAATTTCCCTACTTATCACTCTAAAGACCAATAACCGCGTTTATTGTGCTGTTACACTAGTCACTGTGATCAGTAACCAGGGACTGGCTCATAATAGTGAAAAGGGACGAAGATATCTCACTGAGTCGTCTCACTTGGAGGGCCGTCATCTCTCCCGAATTTACCCAACCAGGATACATAAATGATCACTGATGAAGCAATTGAGCCGGAACGATATGCACTTATCAAATTCGAAGGTACAGGAAAGAGCAAAACAACATTTTATCTATAGATGTTTGTCTCTTTGAGGAGGATTCTTTACCTGAGGAAATAAAAGTGAAGGGTTACTAATCAAGTATTACGAAGGATATTCATATATTCAGATTTGTAGATGAAGATATGTCTGTTGTGAAGGAGGAAAAGATTATTGTTGTCTTACCAAAACCAAAAAAATAAGGAACCGAAAATACCTGTAGGTCAGAGTATAAATTTTAATTAAAAATTGAAGTTAAGGAATATTAGTTAAGGGCATGGATATTTTTCAACTGAGTTTGTTATTTAATGTTGATTCAAAATTAAAACCAGCAGTATTGCTATGATTCAATTTCTGTGATCAATTTCACCCCATATGATGAATGTCACCCCTAACTATAATAAAATTCATTTCTCGGAAGCTCTCGGACCGATTTCTACCGGGGCGAGATTGTTCACGTATATGCGTTTCTTTCACTATTTTATGTTATGAAACATGCCTTATCAAAGATACCTCAATTGTTCAGGTAAATATTATAACAACGTTAAGGATTTTTTGACTTAATATTTATTTCACTTGTAATTTTATGAAGGAATATGATTCTTTGGATGTTGATATATGAAGTATGATCCTTGAAAATAATGATTTCTTCCTAGGCAGTAAACAAATGCAAGAAAGTGCCCCTGTTTTACGGTGTATTCAATGTTATGTCTTATTAGCAATTATATAAAACTGTTCCAGCTCCACCCACTATCCCCACCCGTATATTTTCGTAATTCAATTACCTTACTGTCTTGATATCAGTTACTAATTGAAACAGTTACCAACATGTCATTTCTTACTACTTTTCACACACAACATATTTTGTTCTCTATTGATTTTATATTGAGCACTCGTAATAAAATCAGATTTTTTTTCATAGTTGGTCAGTCTCTATTTTGTATATTCCGATTCTTCCAATGAATTTGGCGTTGCTTTATCATTGGTTAATCTCCAGCGTAATGATTGACAAGCTGTAACGATCTGACTTTTGAATAAATCGTTACATATCATTATCACGATAGAAACCTATAATAATTTGATTTTATATCCTTGAACTTCCTCCGAATTAAAGAACTCTATCTTAAATGATACAGTTAACTGTATTTAATTAATACGGAGCGGATTCAACGGATACTATATTGTTACCCCCACATTCGAGTTATTGATTAGGAAGAGAGACTCTGAATAAAACCGGTTGCGGAGGATAACTAATCATCTTTGGTGTTACTGTGAATACAAGGTAGGTCTATATAAAAGTTATTAATTAAATTGTTTCTGAGTAGCATTGAATCTTTAATATTCCATTCACAATCAGGCTTACTCTGATCTATACAAAACTTTGATTGTTTCCTGCTCTTACAACAGGCACCAAGATCTTTTGATTATAGATATTGTAATTTCATTCATATCATTCATTCAATTGACAAAATCACTTGATTCCATTTTCTGAATACACGTGGGATTATTATATCGTACATATTTTTCGTTTTGAACTCCTCATAATACGAACAACGTAGCGTTATCCAAATCGGGAAGGTACGAAACATATAGAGGCTGGGCTAGAACTAACCACTCCATATCTATAATTCCACGAGCCTTGTTTCCAATACCTCCGATTATAGACTTAACGTGGGACTTGTTAAACTATCCCGTAATCGTAATAAAAAGGCCCAATAATACAAAATCCACCCACGTGGTTCTAGGAATCACTGAACCATAACTCATATCTGATTTTCAAACAATTCATTTTTTTCTAACCTTGTTTAAATTCATTTCGTTATAATTGTAGTAAATTTTGGATAATTGTCACATATTAATCTAATTTGTGATTGTAATCATAATTTATCTTGGCTTCACCTATTAACATTTATCCAGCTTAACTCAGCTATTCTCAGCGTCAATACTGAGCCATTGCAAATATTAAATTTTACTTCTCTTGTGGACATCCTACTCGTGTATTTTCTTTCTTTTTCGATAGGAGCATATTGGATCCAATACACTACTAGAGACGTCACGGAGCCACCATCAGGACCACAGGAGAGACACAGGGGAGTAATTTTAATATCTCTGTTGCAACTTTCATTACCATGATGAATTAGATGCTGGTCGTAATCACTGGGTCAAAGTAGATTGATTACCTTCATTTACAATTGTTTCAATTTTATATCGGTGCCCCGAAAGGGCATGCGAGTTTGTAAAACGATTTTTCTATTGTTCATCAATATTTGAATATATTTGTTATTGTTTTTATATGCTTTGTTTCTTTTTCTTTTTACTTACTACCAATTCAATGATGCTTATTTCTTTATTTATAACAGCTTGAAATTCTTCTTTTTCAACTCGTGGTGGCGCCCAGGGTTTGTTGTTTAAAAAATAATAGGGCAAGTATCATCATTGTTAACGAAAAGGGCCGAACAACCACAAATTTGAGCTAGTTTGGGAAATATCAGTAACTTGGGTAAATTCATATTTTTGATTCATTTAGAATGAAGGGAAGGTGGAAATTGCGTAGCTTACAAAGCTTACGTCGCTTACATACGTGCCTTTTCAATTTCAGGTATATTGAATACCTTCTACGCACTATATATACGTTAGAAAATGGCAGCAATTTATAGAGTCGAGAATAACAATGTGTCAACTTTTTTTCATGGTCTTTCTTCTCAGTTCGCAAATGTATAGTTTTTCAAATACCTTAAAAGAGATGAATAACAAAATAAATACTTTTATTTTCAGATGCCAGAGATAATACAGTGTCGGTTTAATGACAACGGTACCGAAAATACTTGTGGGATTGGTGTCTTTCCTGCATTGGTAGTGAAAATACCAATTCCATTTCAAAATTGACTAACTGGTAGGTACTAAATAAAATAAAGTGTGAAATGTTCTTCCTTTCGATACACTCCTTGTAGGAGAGAGATATTTTACAGATTCTGATTAGTTATTATATTTATTGTATCCTCCTAAATATACGGAAAAAGAATGAAAGTCCACGTTCCAAATAGTAACGTTTCAGATATAGCACAGTTGAGATTGATGTATCAGGGTATACTTAACATTACCAACTATCGATGAAAGTAGATGATAAGTGCTATAAACTTTTGTAGTAGAAATAGATACTACAGATTTTGATATACCTACATATATCTATCGTATGTTCCGAGACATACACTCTCTATAGGTTGGCTTTAAGAGAGCGCTAGGTATATCCAGATTTAAGTGCGATAAAGATTAGACGAAAATGGGATTGATATATAGATGTCTGGATGTATAATTAAGTCTGATTAAATATTATTCCAACATGTAGCATGATGAAATGAAATATTCTCAACCAGTAGAGAAATTCAAATGTTTCAATATACCACTTGCTTCACTGATAGTGACTGAATTCATCCCATCTTCGTCAATAATTCTGTCTTTACATTCTTTGAAACAATCCTGGTGTTCAAATAATGTGTTCACAGTTCGACTCTTGAAAATCCAGCGTATTGGAACAGAGCATGGGAATCTACGTCTAACTATTTCATCAAAAATTATAGTTCGTTTTGGCGATCAAGAAAAACAGCTTGAAAATGACTGGAAATTTGCGAAGAAAATTTTCATTGTTTCGTTACAATGAGCCACGAGTTCAATAATTAAATTAAATTGATGAGCATAATAGTGAATATAATGCGCATGTGGAAATGTTCTTTTGATAATGGCTTGGACACTATCTTACCACGTCTCATCATGGGCGCCACATCGTAACTTGGAGCGATTAATTTATTATCATTAGACCCAGAAGGACAATTTAAAATAGTTTGCAATTCATTCAGCAATGTTTTTGCTGATACATCAGCATTATGTCCACCCGGCTTAAAAAAAGCCGAAAGCGTTCAAAACTTTGTCCATCAGATTTAATTTCTTTTAATATTTCCTGCTTGTAAATTTGCAACATTGCATCTAGCAATTCGTTCTGAATAGTTTTTGAGACGCACTTAAACACTTGTGAACCCGAACCATTCATATGTACTGCAAGCACAGCGTCTAATTCAGCTACAAAGTTGATTCAGCATACATAAATACATGGATTTTCCGACGTCAATGTCTCATAATTGCCTTGTAACGACAATTCAAAGGCTCACTTCAGACTTCACGTCTTCAAATTGAATTCACACACTGTACACTATGAAGGCACTGGAGATACGATGCTTTGTGCCCCAAACCGTCGGTATAAGGACGTATGGTGAATATAGTAGTATGTAGTCAGCCATCCATACTTGGAATAGGTATACTTCAGAACGTTCCCCGGAACATAGTTTTGAGCGTTAGCATTGCATGTGCCTGACGTGCGGAATAAAATAATGCACTGAATTACATGAGAATTTCTTTCTATGTTTATCTTGGTGGTTGGGAGGGCATGTTGGTGGTGGTGAGCATTTGCCCTTGTGCTTTTTAGTACCAGCCGCCACTGCTGATTTTGATAAGTAATTAACCTTTTATGTATTCCATACAGATTTTGGTACACGTGCCAAGCACTATCCTTTCAGCTCAAGTAATGTCGAAATTACGAACTGTTACGTTGCTAGGTAGATACGAGAAATTTAAGAAGGTTCCAATAAAATCTTCTTATCAGTTCACACATGTTGTTCATACATTATTTCAAATTACACGTTTTTATCTAATCTTATGCATTTTCTTCACTGAGTGAACTTGACATTGAACGAGTTTAATAAACTGTTTAATAAATATGAATTATTCGTTACATTTCCATTATCGCATATTCATGATTATATAACTCTGTTACCTTTACATATTGCTGCCTTTCATTAAATGTTAGTATTTATTCTTCATTATCATGCAATATTATTATCAAAATTGTTCAATTAAACAGAAAGATTGTTGAGGGTAATACGTTTATTTTTGGAAGAAAGAGAATTTTTAGAAGTTTGTTTCTCCGTTCTCCAGAAATAAGCTTACAAATAACTGTTTAACCTATAATTGCCGGTTGGACATGATATAATAATAACTTCATTCATGTTAAGAATAATATGACATCATACTATGTTCCCTTTATAACCAATTCACTTCAACAACTACCGAGCTATCTCTTCATCAAACCAGGTATATTTCATTTTTGAAGTGCAAACTTCTTTAGGCGCGTTGAGCTATTTCAGATGGGGGGTAAAACCATGAGTCCGTCACGAGCAGTCACGCTGTAGCTATATATATTAGGTATTATGTATATTGCCGCCAGCGTAACTACTTGGTCAGGCGTCAGGCAGTCTCTCTATACGCTTAATCATTTACTGAATCCTCGGTCCTCGTACAGACAAAAGTTATATTTTTATTCAATTTATTAATTGGACATTGTGTACTTAGTATCGTATCTACGTGTAAGGTTCTAAATATTGTGAATATATTTCTTGTCATAAGAATATAACATTACTGACGTGTATTTTTCACAACTGTCAGCATTTCAATCAACAGTTATATACATTTTGATATTTAATAATAAAAACGCATAATGCGCGGTACAATCCCTGTAAAGAGTATGAATGTAACCCGATAGCCATTATAATGAATACACATTATTTTATTTTCAAAACATATTATTCATAGATATTCACATCGATGTAAATGAAAGTAATGTTGACCAGCATTGGTTCGAATTGAAGACGTCTACGGATGGTGGTGAAAGAAAACTTCTTCAATTCGGGACAATGAACAAATAATCTAAAAAGAAACGCAAAATGTAAACATATGAACATTTTCGTCAAATGTCAGTATGATCGTAAATTACACCACAAATAATTATTTGTAATGAAATTTTGTACTTTCATATAAGTAGTATTACTTATACTCATCACTAATGTTATATTCTTATGAATTATATTCACAATATTGTAATGAAGATTCTTGACCCAGGTATGAATTATATATAAATTCTCGGGAAATAGGTCACAGTAACACTTATGCTTTATATTTTTCTTGTCTTCACGTACGTTTCGGTCTCACGACCGTCACCAGAATACTTATTATGTCTAAAACTTGATCACTTAAAACTAATTGTATCACACAAAGCGTCCCAATCGCACCAATTTCAATTAAAATGCCCACGTCGCCGAAACGAGCAGAAACACGAATAAACGAAATTGTAAATCTCAATGCTGTAGTACAATTATCAAAAATTCACTGCTAAGAAGAATTCTTAATAAATGCATATTAATGTCGACACAGTAAGTGAACGACTAGAGACGAAATGTTAGATTTACGAGCTAATAGAAAAAGGTTTGTCAGTGACTGGAGGTATACTTGACAATCTACCTAAAATATATACTATTAACATTATAACGAGGCATGTAGGAATTTGCAAGAGATATTATTTTATTAAGTTTGTATAGATGTGACTTAGATTTTGAGTATCTGTCCTATGATTTACAGATTTGGAGTCACGTTTTATGTGAATGAATCATCTCCAAAATAGATCTTTTATAATAAGTGGTTTCGTTAGTTAGAATATTATTGTAATCGAATTGATGGTTATAATCAAAGCAGTATAATTCACAATATTTAAAACCTTGCACGTAGATACGATACTAAGTACACAATGTACAATTAATAAATTCAATAAAATATAACTTTCGTCTGCACGAGGACCGATTCATACTCGTAGGGATTGTACCGCTCATTATACGTTTTTTATTATTGAATATAAAAATTTATATAATTGTTGATTGAAATGCTGACAGTTGTGAAAACTAAAGAAAAACTGATTTTAATTAATTTTCATTTAAAAATAATGAAATTGTAATTTCGGATGCTAGAACGAGTACAACAACTCCATAGTAAACTCCGTAGACAATAGTATCTGTGGCGTCGGATGTCTTCGTTGGTTGTCATAATGCTGAGCAACAAAATTTCGTCAGGCAGAAGTTGCATAAAATGAGAACCGATGATATGGGTGGATTACCATACGAGTTAATTTCAGTTTTTAACCGACCATACATGATAACTAATAACATAGATGTTGGGGATGGATTGTCCAATGGCAGTGTCGGAAAATTATGTCATGTAGAAAGAGATGATACTGGTGAAATCATACGTATTTGGATGAAATTCTGAAAATAAACTGGTTACTTCATAATGTCAGTTTTCACTTCTGTCAGCAGTGCTCGGTGACTGCCCGTATTTTTTTATGTTGGCAACACTTTACAGAGCTGCCAATAGTGCCAATATAAACTGTACATTTATTGAATTGAATTGACAGTTCACAAATTGTTGTAAATCTAAATTTTGGTATAATTCTACTTCAAAAGTACAAGACAATTTCTTCCCAGGTCTGCTATTCTACGTACATTTCGGTCGTGTGCTATGTAAGATGCGAAACGTCAACATTTTTTTTACATCAGTACTTTAAACAAATAAAGTTGAAAATGCTTCCGTGGTTATCTCAACGGGACATGGATCTTCGAAGATGATACGGTCGGTCATTCCTGGCATGATTCTAGCACTAAAACTGTGATAACGATGAAAGTTGGTGGCCCAGTGTGAAGTGTATATTCTCTTGTCAGAGTTATATTCACGTAGGGATATTCATACTATTTTATTCATGTATAAGGTCATTCATAACCTGGTTGACTGTCCCGTGATTTCATCAATGCTGAATTTACATGTTACATCTGCTCACACCTGTTCCACACAAACATTTTATCTACCACTCTGCAGAACAAATACGTTATTATTTTCTCCAATTTTCCAAATGTGTAGATTCTACGAGGTGATCGATTTGATTGTTGATATATTTTGTTGTAACCCTTACGATATTTGTAAAGCTGTGTATATTAGTTAATTTCAATTCCTATTCTGTAATTATATTATATATGTACCCCTGAGCTCTAGAAGGAATTTCTCCCGCTGAGCTAGTGTAATTAAAAAAATAAATAAATAAATAAATATATAAATAAATGAACATTGTAGCTACTCCATGCTAGTTGTAGATCAGGTTTTATTTATAGTGCATAACAAACATTTTCTCAAGAAACAAAGAATATTGATGATCATTGTGAAACGTATCAAAACAACTTCCTAAACTGGTTTGAGATTCAACTTTTAGTGAAGTTAGAAGAGCCTTCCACGAGCAACGAAGAGTTTCTTCTACCCCCTTACCATTAGATTTTATCCCAATTCAACACATGTTCGGTATAGCTAACTACTACAGGCATAATCTTGACACAGATAGCAGTTCGGCTGAAAAATCACTGGATTTGTGGAAAACCAACTGAAAAAATATGTCGGAAGACTATTCGACCTACTGATAAAGTGAATAACTCGGTTATTGTTGATATGCATTGTTTAAAGTTACTATAATGTTTAAAGTAGTGGAGTAATATTCATTATTTCGATCTGATAGTGCAATAAACTCAAGTTTTAATACTCACAACAGCAAATTTAATACAAAGAAATGATATGGCTTTAAGCTATACGCTTCCTCTTCTGAAGTTTGATTTTTATATCTATATTTGAAACCAGTGGCGGAACTTCAATTTTTTGGCCCCCCCGCAAAATATTATTCGGGCCCCTACTACAAAAGAAACACAAATTTTTATAGATATTTTTATTAAAAAATAACAAAATTGCATTATTAACAATTAAAAATTAACAAAAGAAAATATATTTAAAATTTAAAATCCTTCCTCCTGGATTTCAAATTTGCGAAATCTCTAATCACATCTTTTATTTTCATATTTTTGGCCGTTTTCGCTTCGATTCCTAATATAGAGAGATTATGCAAACGTTGTTGGCCTGTTGAGTTGCGTAAATAATTTTTTATTATCTTAAGTTTTGAAAATGTTCTTTCCGCCGTTGCCACGGTGACGGGTATCGTAAGAAACAATAACAATGCGGTAATTACAAGTGTAAAACTTGAAGATATTGTAGCATAATTTAACAGTAATAACTCCGCGAATTCTTTTATACTCGAAGTTTTAACAATTTCCTCTCTAAGCATAGCGGTTATCATTATCAATTGTGTTGGAAAATCTGTAGGTAGATCATCTTTATATTTTAATTGAAGCGCTTCAGCAGATTTTAAAATTTCAGGTTCTTCCATTTCTGCTAATTTTGTAGGTACCATGAAAGCAAATAACTTTGAAACTTCATGCATCCCTTTAAACCTGTTGTCTACTTGGTTTATAACCACATCTAAAACTTTAATAAATACATTGACTCGAAAATCATCGTCATTACCAAAACGGTGATCATTCGATAATTCATCAAAATGTTTTTTCATAAATGTTTGTCTCTTCCATGAAAAAGTTGGGTTAATTTTCCATTTCCCTGCAATTTGAATTGCCTCGTCTTTTGCCGAATAATACATATTTCTGTATTTCAAGATGAAAGAGTGCAGCAATTCCAAGGAAATCACAAACTAAGGAAATAAATAAAAAGACCACTTAATATTTGAATTAAAAAATAAAGCTGAAAATATAACTTACCTACTTTCACAGTTCACACTTAATATTTATTTAATATTTCGTAACGAATTCACAAGATATAGGTATCTCAAAATTAACAAACTTAAAATCTAATAGAAAAGTAGGAGAGGGTGGTGTTTACAAATTGGTAGGTTTTTATTGGTGACAGGAAGGAAGTGATGGAAAACATGCTATTACTGAGAAATGTGTAAGAAGAAAGGTTCAAATGGAAAAACCAGAATTGTCGGTGCGCTAAGAAATGGTCATAAATAACATCTGGAGAGGTATCATAAATAATAAATATTTGGGTTTGTATAGTTCTGAAAACATGAAACAAATGAACGTACCTACCGGAGGGGACGAGACGGTGACGAGACGGTTGTAAAATTGGGAAGTACATACATAATTAAATAATATAAAATAATATATAGTGGCGTTAATTAGCGACGTAACACTGTCACTGATCAACCTACCCAAACAATTTTCGACAAGTGCTCTGAAGAGTGTCAGAGAGGGACCTTTGTTTTGTATTAGAATTGTTTGTTTTTTTTGCGCTTGCTGGTAAAGTCGGTTATCAGTTTCGAGAATGTTTCACTCTTTTCATGATGCATTTGGGCCGGGCCGCCGGGGCCCCCTATAGCTCTGGGCCCCCCCGCGTTGCGGGGTCCCGCGCATTGTAGTTCCGCCACTGTTTGAAACTGTTAGTTATCATTTTCATATCGTTCATGAACTTCTTGTAAAATATATGCAATATGAACAAAAATGAAACTTCGATGGATATGGTTTAACTTCCAGTCAGTTTTCGTTGAACTAACTGTAGTGAATCCAACACCTAAGTCATGTTTTTTTTAATTCGGTGCTACAAAAGTAAGTTCTTCATTTCATAGTATGGTGAAAAAATGTATCCTTATCAATATCATTAATAGTACATGAGTATGCAACAGAAAATAAAATGCACGTAAAGATAAAGATAATTAATATGAAAGATGATGATATTCCAACTTGTGTGACTCCACAAATGGGTAGTGTTACTGCGGTTATCGTGCATTGATATTAAGTTTTTGATAATCCAATATTTTGAGTGTTTGTTTCCATAAATAATGATGCTTACTTCAATTAATATCACAATATGAACTAATAATATTGACTTGAAGCAGAAAGTTAATTTTTCATATAGTTATCTAATTTATGTAGATTCGATTTTATTTTAATATTCGTTTAAGTAAACTTTCAAATAGTATATTGTGCAAGTAGTGCGAAAAATAGGGGTTTGTCATTTTACAACTACATTATGTAATGCCTTTATTTGTGGATTTGTCAATGTGACAACTGCATATAATTGAGTAACTGTGCAGAATATTTTATTTCACACGCATTTTTGTGCAAAATGAAACATTTCCAACTAGTGGAAAATACGTAATTTTCTGCGCTGGTTCCATTCGCGAAATGATATGTTTTTCAGGTAGGTCGTCGGAAAAAGCATTTTGTAATAGAGATGTAAAGTGAGGCATTTATGAAATGTTCATATTTAGCATATTTTTCATATTGTATGGAATTTTTCCGAATTTTTCATATTTTTAACTATTTTTTTAATTTTTAGCATATCTGTAACAATTTTACAAACAATTCCTTCCTATACAATTTAACCAAGACATTTTATTATTCTTGCGAGTGAAGTAAATTTAAAAGCTCTATTTGTGTAGCTTGACTGGTTTTGCATGTAGCAGGTATAATTTTAAAAAAAGGACAATTACTGGTAAATCCCAATAATATTGTTGATGTTTAAAATATTAACTTAATCCGGAAGTAGGTACTATGAATTAATTACAAGGCACCGTTGGGGTCCATTTATGTGTTGCCAAACTAAGTGCACGAGGAGGGGCATAATTATTGAAAGTTTTCTTTAAAGTTGTGTCGACTATTCTAGAGTTGATTTAAATTCAGATTTTGATGTGTGCCAGTGTGTCTATTTAAAATGGCAAGTGGTATCAAAGTGTCTATGTGGATTAAATCATTTCCAGAGTTGTCTATGGACATGGGAAAAGTATTCTGCTCAGTCTGCAGCAAAATTGTAAGTACAAATTCCTTTTACAAGCAGCCAATGCTTTAATTGGAGATTTTGATGGAACATTCACATTGGAACCAGAAATTTTTTCACATTTAAAAAACGCTCCTATTACGTCTGTTGACGTAGAGAGAAGCTTTTCTGCATTTAAAAATATGTATACTGATAGGAGGGGAAACTTTTTGTTAGAAAATTTCGAGAAACACTTAATTGTTTATTGTTTTAATAATTAAATCAATCATCTAAAAATTGTTTTGCTAGATGTATTTTTAAATAACACAATATTGAACTATGTTTTGTTTTATTTCAAACTACCCCATTAAAAAGTAATTGATTGTGAAAATTAAAATATTATTTTTTCAGTAATTTCATACTTAATTTTTTTTTTCATATTTCAACTGAATTTCTATCATATGTATGATCATATTTCCTACTTTTTTTCTTCATATTTGCCTCACTTAAGAGATGAGCCTTCTGAGAAATATGTCCTTTCCTTTTCCCATTCACTATCCGCCATTTAATATTTTATTACATTTTTTGTTACTATTGAATTTGGAACTGATGCAAGCAAAACCAGTATATGTAGGTACTTTATTTTCCTTCACACTTTTGGTAAACAGTACAACCCTTCTGCGTGATGTGCCACTACAATACTGGAAGAACTTAAAAAAAGTAGACAACAAATGATCACACCACTGGATGGGTCTGCAAGGACTGAGACAAGCAAAAATGCTTTTGGGAAACTACAACCAAAAGCGATCTATGACTGCATCAATCCAAGTGAAAATAAACTCAGAATATTAACGGGAATGCTAACAGGCCACCGCCAGTTGAAACCTTAATAGGCTCGGATTAGTTAAAGAAGAACATTGCAGGTTCTGCGTGGAGAAGGACAAAACTTCTATTCATGTCCTCGCAGAATGCCCTACCTTGATAAACCCAAGAACACGATACCTTGGCGCATACCAAACAGAAGAGAGAGACCTAGATAACGCGAGGCCATCCGACATACCGAAGTTTTTTGAAGCCATAGGGTTGAAAGAACTGCTATAGTCACTGAGATATGCTGAAGGGCGCAACAGCAGAAGGGGACACAATAGATATTTTAGGTCGCAGTGTGCAAACATCCCAACACAATACAATACAGCAATACAATAGTTCGTGGATCATATTTAAAATTACAAATAATTTGTATCGTTTGATATAATAAGTGGAGAACTCCTAAATTCTGAAACGATTGTAGATTATTGATGAACACAATACGATTCGATCTAATATCCTTTCAGAGGTTTATATTTACAAAAATATAAAATCTAATGGGGCCAAAGTGGTGTAATTGGTAAACACCCTGGACTGGAAATCCAGTAATGTGGGTTCGAATCCCGCCTATGATTCAAGCTTTTACGTTTATTCATCTTTATAATCCTATGTTAAATCATCTAAGTTATCTCCATAATTCAGAAAATTTAATTCTATATCTCTTAAGTTACCTACACGAAATTGTGGCCAATCAGGCAAAGAAACTTTAAACTTGTTTATACTTAACGAGAACATTTCTCAGTCAGTTCTATTGAAATATATAAGAACCGGGATGCTGTCATTTGAATAAGTACTGTCCAGTAATTGCCAACCATGGCGATACATAGTTCATCTATGGTAGGGCATCAAATAGCATTGTGTTCGTCATGATGATCTACTATCCTTTCAGAGGTTTATATTTACAAAAATATAAAAATCTAAGCGCAGTGGATTGAAATAAAACATTATTTTCTTATGTGATTAATCTTTCCAAGAAGAACCCAAAAAGGTTCGAAATAACAGTAACAGAATGTTTTCGGCTAAGGGTAGGGAGCAAAAGTGACACTGAAAATGGAGACAAACTTGGCACTGGGGAAGCAAAAAACACATTTAGTCCAATATTGTGTTGAGTTGTCCTTTAGTTTGTGATATTCGGATATAACAATGAAATTAAAGTTCACTTTTATTTTAAAAATTCGGCGATAGTTAACAAATTATACCTTAGTTTCATTGTCATATGTTGTCAACTCAAGTGAACTTTGCATGTAATGACATATATGTTAGAAATTGTGTTATATAATATTGTTATATTATTCTATGTACTGAGATTTACATGGTAACATACTAATGTTTTTGTGAAAGATTATCTAGAGAGTTAATGTAACATAATAATAAATAAAAACTACACACGAAGATAAATATATTTATTATCTTCAACCACGCTCTGCTAACAGGTTATGGGCCCAGGCCAGTCCCTCTGAACCTGAATTTTATATTACTACAGAAATGAGTACTGTCGAAGAAATTGAAGTTCAACTCAGAACTCTGAGGAAAGAGTTGGAGGAAGCTACCAAAACAAAGTCCACAATGATGATATCTAGTTCCGTTGGAGGTTTAACCGAATCTAAACACCTGGATGGTACTAATTATGGAGACTGGAAGTTTTGGATGAAGAATTTCCTGGTTGATGCAGGTCTGTGGTGTTGTGTAGATCCAAAACCTAATCAAGTAGTTGATGTTGATTTGGCCCAGAGAGCCTTGGCAAAAATAAATCTGTCCCTTAGACCTACTGCGGCTGCTGAAACAAAAAAAGCCAAAACAGCTAAAGAAGCATGGGAAAGCTTGAGAAGAACATATGAAGATAGTGGCATTGTTCGATTAGTTGGTCTTTACTCAAGTCTGTTCAGAACAAGGTTCAAGTCATGTTCGTCTATACAAGAATATGTTGACAAGATAATTCATATAGCTGAGCAGTTGGATAATATTGGAGAACCATTCAAAGATAACGTTGTTGGTGATATCATATTAGGAGGTCTACCTGAACAATACAAACCGCTTATTTTGGGCATCCAAGGATCAAAACAAGTCACTTCTACGGAGTTTGTGAAAAATTTGTTACTTCAAGAAAATGTCAAGACAATGAGTATTCAGAACTTTGATACAGCATTGTATAGTAACGAAAAAACAAGTAGAAAATCAATAAAATTTTCAAGAGGTCCCAGATGTTACAATTGTAACATGTATTCGCATAAAGCCCATGAATGTCAAAAACCGAAGAAACAGTGGAAAGGCAAGAAGAAAGAAAATAGTTCAATTGCTCTTACTTGTAATGAATCATTATTACAAAACTTTAGTGACGAATGGTTCGTTGATTCTGGAGCAACAGCTCATTTTACTCCGAACAAATCACAGCTACAAGATTTTCAAGAAGAAACTGATAGAGAATTGGGTATTTCAAATGGTCAGAAATTGAAATTCACCGGTAAAGGCACTGTCAACATTTTACTTGCAAATTATAAAAATGCAACGTTAAAAAATGTCATACATGCACCTGATTTGTCAATGAACCTTATTTCTATCAGTCAAACAGTAAAAACTGGAAAAACTGTAATTTTAGATGTTGATCATGGGTGCAGGATCACAGAAAGCATAATTGAACTCGCGCCAGAAGAAATTATAAGTACAGCTTCTGAAATCAACGGAACTTATCGACTCGATCAATTTTTGTTCTCTGCAAATGCTGTACAAGTTTTGGATGCTACAAGTTTATGGCATCGTCGTCTTGGTCATCTTAATTATGATTACATGAAAATTTTGAAACGGAATTTGGCATTAGGTATAGATTTTCCAGGAAAACACTTCAAACGATGTGAAGAATGTGTTAAAGGAAAGTTTCATAGAAGTCACTTCAACAAATGTAGTGTAACTCGTGCAGTACAGTTTTCTGAACTGGTTCATTCAGATATATGTGTCCCATACAATAAATGTCTATTGGAGGTGCGAAATATTTTTTAACCTTCACTGATGATTATAGTCGTTTCTCGAAAGTATATTTCCTTCGTTCAAAAACGGAAGTTGTTGAAAAATTCAAAGAGTATAAAGAATTTGCTGAAAACCTTCTGGTTGCAGGATGAAATGTCTCAGAACTGATAACGGCACAGAATACGTCAACGGTAGGTTACTACAAATTCTCAAATCTGCTGGAATTCAACATCAAACTATGGTTCCTTATAATCCACAACAGAATGGCGTAGCTGAAAGACTTAATAGAACTTTGATGGAAACAGCTCGAAGTATTTTATTCCATTCAAAGTTGAGTACATGTTTTTGGGCTGAAGCAGTTAACACGGCTACTTACTTGAAAAACTGTGTTCCAACAAAAGCACTTCGAAACGTTACACCATCTGAAATTTGGACGGGAAAGAAACCGAACTTATCACATCTGAAAGTATTTGGTTGTAGAGCTTTAGTTTTTCTGCCGAAACAGAAAAGAAGGAAAATGGACCCCAAAGCTGAAGAACATATCTTTGTTGGATACAGTGAGAATTCAAAAGGGTACCGTTTCATTCACCCTAAAACTAAGAAATTAGTTATTGAAAGAGATGCTGCGTTCCGCGAAAATGAATTCATATCTGACACATATGAAATGTCAAAAGACATATTTTCAGAATTTGATGACAGTGATTATCAACAACAGTCAGAATCTTTACAAATTATAGAAAGTATTGGAACTATTGTTGAAGAGGGGGTGTCCTCATCCTCATCATCATTATTATCAGAAAATATGTCATCTGGGAATGAACGTAAAAAAGACTCCACAGCAGATATCAATATTTCAACAGACGGACAATCACAAACGGAGAATGTTGCGAAAGAATTTCTACGCAGGTCTACGAGACAAGGACAGGAAAATCGCAATATATTCAATTCGGATTTTGTTAACATTGTCAGCGAAACTTTGTATGATCCAGATCCACAAACTCTTGAAGAAGCTTTGTCTTGTCCGAACTCAGTGAAATGGAGAGGAGCTATGGAAGAAGAAATGAAATCACATATTGAAAATGAAACTTGGTCTCTCTGTTCATATACTCCTAGCAAAAAGCCAATCAAAAGTAAATGGATATTTAAAACGAAACGCACAGGAACTGGAGAAATTGAAAGATATAAAGCCCGACTTGTGGCTAAGGGATATTCTCAGACTCTAGGTTTGGACTATGAAGAAACATTTTCTCATGTAGTTCGTTACAGCTCTATAAGACTTTTTTATTGGCCCTGGCTGCAAAGTACAACTGGGAAATCGATCAAATGGATGTTGTCACAGCGTTTCTACATCCTAAGCTGAATGAAGAGATTTACATGGAATTACCAAATGGAAGAATTTGTCAACTTCATAAAACACTATATGGTCTCAAACAATCGAGTAGAGCCTGGAATCAAGAACTCGATTCAGTCTTGAAGAGTTTGAACTTCAGCCAATCGAAACACGATTCCTGTATATATCATAAGAACATCAAAGGAAATCAATTAGTCATAGCACCTTACGTTGATGACTTATTGATATTCTCTGAAAACAAAAATGAAACGAAATCATTGAAAGAAGCTTTGTCAAAAAGATTCAAAATGAAATACTTGGGAGAAGCACATTATTGTTTGGGAATGAGAATCATAAAGAATCAGAAAGGAACAATAAGTTTGGATCAAGAAAAATACATAGAAGATTTTCTTTCAAAATTCAATATGTCAAATTGTCACGGAATGCGAACACCTATGGATCCTAATCAAGTTTTATCGAAAGACATGGCACCTAAAACTGAACAAGAAAGATGTGAAATTGCAGGTATTCCATATCAGGAAGCTATTGGCAGCTTAATGTATGCTGCTCAATGCACCAGACCTGATATTTCTTATGCGGTTGGGAAATTAGCAAGGTACTGTCAAAATCCTGGAAAAAGTCATTAGAAGGCCGTCAAACGGATTTTTAGATATTTGAAAGAAACCTCTCAATACAAACTGGTATTCGGAAAATTGGACGGTATGCAAGGATTTTGTGACTCTGATTGGGCCGGGGATGTTGATGATCGCAAATCTACAGCTGGGTATGTATTTATTCTGAATGGTGGAGCGATAAGCTGGTCTTCAAGAAAACAGCCTACAGTAGCTCTTTCAACTACAGAAGCTGAATACATGGCTCTGTTTATGGCAACTCAAGAGGCTATATTTTTGAAAGAGCTTCTTCGAGAAGTCATTCCTGATACACCAAGAACATTATCACTTTACTGTGATAACAAGGGAGCAGTGGATTTATGCAAACATGGTGGCTACCGACCCAGAACGAAACACATAGATGTTAAGCATCATTTCATTAGAGAAGTTCAAGAAAAAGGCGATATTGAGATTAAATCTATCAGAACTCAAGATATGGTTGCAGACTGTTTAACCAAAGCTCTGAATGGAGAAAAACAAAATCTCAATGTGGACAAGATGGGATTACAAGGATTAGTGTAATATTACATAAAGAGGGGGTGTTAGAAATTGTGTTATATAATATTGTTATATTATTCTATGTACTGAGATTTACATGGTAACATACTAATGTTTTTGTAAAAGATTATCTAGAGAGTTAATGTAATATAATAATAAATAAAAACTTCACACGAAGATAAATATATTTATTATCTTCAACCACGCTCTGCTAACAATATAGTATGATTTGAAATTTTCCATGACTTTAGCTTTTTCCAATCATCTGCAATATATCAGTTTCCTACGACTGTTGGCTGTTTCCGCGGGCGATTTCCGGGGACAACAGCTAGTGCATATTACGAGGGCAAGATGAAAAATTCCTGAAAAATAAAACACATAGCGCCACAATGGGAAATCCCATGTGACATTTGTGATGTACCATCTTTAACCAGAACGCATTAAAATTATCAGGCTGATATGTTATTCAGTTCTGTTTTGACACCCATCGAAAGCAAGCACTCTTAAGATTTTTTTAAATATGGAAAAAAGTGAACTTCGTGTCTTGATTGAACATCATTTCTTGCTTAGAAAAAATTTAAAGCAAACCAAAGTATCGCTTGTTAAGCTTTTTGTGGATTTCTCATCATCGATTGGAACTATTCACAAGTGGTTTACTAATTTTCTTTGTGGTAGTATGACCATCACAAAGGACGCCGAACGTTCTGCTCGTCCAATTGAGGGTACAACGCCATAAATCGTCTATAAAATCCATGGTATGATATTGGACAATCGGCTAATTGAAGTACACGAGATTGCGGGGGCTATGGGCATCTCAACCGAACGGGTACAGGACATTTTGCATAATTTTTGAATATGAGAGAGCTATCTGCAGGATGAGTGCCGCATTTGATCTTCAAAGGAGTGTTTGGCGATATTCAAGCGCGATAACAAGGATTCTTTGCGGCGTTTCGTAACCGTGGATAAAACATGGATCCATAATAACAATTCAGAGATCAAAGAATAGTCGAAACAATAGACTTGTCCTGGTGAATCAACGCCAACAAAAGCCCAATAGGGTTCATCGGCCAACAAAGTCATGGCGACAGTTTTTTGGAATGCACACGGTAAGGTTCACATCGATTGCCAAACGATCACCGGTATATATTATGCAAAGCGGCCTCATTTGGCAAAAAAATAGTGCTCTTCCTCCAGGACAACGCACCGGCGCACAGGACCGCAGTTGCAATGGCAAAATTGCATTAATTGCGCTACGAATTGGTTCGTCATTCACCATATTTTTCAGATTTGGACCCAACGATTTTCATCAATTTCCGAACTTGAAGAAATGTCTTGACGGAAAGATATTTGCCGCCAACGCCTATTTTGAAGAATTGCCGAAACCGTATTATTTGGAAGGTATCGAATAATTTGAAAAACCTTTGAACGAAATGTATCGGGCTACAAGGAGATTATGTTGAGAAATAAAGTGAGTTTTGACGAAATAAATCATTTCTTGATTCTTTTTTTCAGGGACTCGTATATTACAAGTGTCCGACAGCATACAATTTTCCATATTATCCAGCCTCAGTTTTTCTAGCTCTACTTGATATTCATGGGATTAATTAACATCTCAACCTCATCAAATGATATTTGTATCTAGAAGAAAGCCTTTACTATTCGTCCATTCTCGATATTCAAGTAACCTTTATAGTCTAGGACCCAGAGCGATATTGATGGTCTGAATATTAACCCGATGGCACTATGGTTTATCGTTAGAGGACGGTTCCATAACCAATTCATCTCACAGACCGAATTTTCCTCGGCTGCTAGATCTCGAGATACAGCATCCTCATTTTTTTTTGACTGGAGGATAACCCTTTCCAAGTTGCGGTTACTTGAAAAGCATGCCATTCTTATACACTTCCACCAGGTGCCATCACCCTAAAACGCCCTAAAACCACTCCCCAAAACAAAACAAAAACAAAAAAACTGCCGTTTCGATTTTAAACCCAGCCAGAATCTCAAAAATTTACTAATTCAGGATAAAATTGGTCATATTATCCATATCATTCATATTTTTGGGGGGTGGTTTTAGGGGAGTTTGGGGGTTTAAATAGGCAAGGAGTGATGGCAATAATTTCAAATCTTTATTTGACCTCCAATGAAGTTATTCAACATGGTGCCATCATGTTATCTTGTAACCTGCAAGTTTTAGCCACAAAATGAAAAAAAGAAACAATCGCAACCTGGAAAGGGTTAACCTCAAGTCAAAAAAGAAAATGCGGATGCCGTATCTCTAGATCTAGCAGCCGGGGAAAATTTGGTCTGTGAGATGAATTGATCATTGAACCGTCCTCTAACGATGAACCATAGTGCCATCGGATTTATGTTCAGATCATCAATATCGCTCTGGCTCCTAGACTATTAGGATACAATGAAAATTTGTTTTCATTAAGAAGACTATACATAATACCTACATATGCATCTCTAATTATGAAAAAAATCGTACTGGACTCAAAAATCATCATCAAAATCTCGACTGGTATGTGGAGCAAGATAAATCAAAACAGTCGGTGGGGCACGACAGGATAAAAAAGTTTGATCTTAGTCCTGGACATACAAAATGATGAGTCTCATCTCCTATGCATATTTAGTTTCGCTTACAATTTATTGAGAAAGCAGATTGTGAAATTAACAAACCTATTAAATTGGTTATCGAAATCGTAGCTGAAAAAATATAAAAAATACTATGATAAGATGCATGTAGTTTCTAGGAGTACAATTTTCAAATTAAACATCGTCTTATCAGCTCGCACATGTTTCAAAGTACTTAAATATAGACATTCTCTGCAGGCTTATATCTTATCGTTCAGATTTTTTCCGACTGCATAAGCTTGACATTGAAATCTCCGATTATCATTTCCAGGTTAAACAGTCTGTGAAATAAATATAAATAAACATTTTACTGTACATTTCCTAGACAATATGAAAGTTATAAAATTAAAGGACATTATTCATAGTATAAATGTATTTATTAATAATCTCATCATTAACCACTATGTAAATTATTTGATAACATAGCCACATGTTTACTAATAATTTTATATTAAAGCAGTTTGTATTAATCTATATTGCTCTAATATTCGAAATTTGATTATAAAATTGAAATGCAATTGTATGAGAAGCGAAGTGAAAAAGAATACGGGAAGAATCTGAGATTCAATAAATTACCGATTCGTATCACTTATCAGTACAATAATCAACCTTATCTACTAAAAATACTATTAAAATACTGAGGACCTTCCAACTACCAGATATGGCTACTTAGTACCTAGAAGGTCACCATTTTGTTAATATTGGATTATCCAAAATAAAGCAATTGATAAAGTCATCTTTTGCAAAAGATAATTTTTAGCGATGAAGCCAATTTTCACGTAAGTGGCTACGTAAAGAAACGAAACCGCCGTATATACGGGGCTCTGAAAAACCAAGAGAACTCCACGAAAAGACAATGCATTCACAACGTGTCACGTTTTTGAGAATGAAAATAGTCAAGAACTTACGGTGGATGGTGATTGCTATCGAATGATGATAAATGATGCGTTAAATGCGTAACGCGATATAAATTTTAACGATGTGTGGTACCAACAAGATAGTGCTACATGTCACACAGCTAGAGATGATGCGCTCATAGCGTATACAGTTTGAAGGGAGAATTGTATCACGAAATGGCGATGTCAACTGGACACCTAGGTCGTGCGATCTTACTCCGATCGATTATTTTCTGTAGGGCTACCTTGTCCATCATCTACTATTGGTATTCATTCGGTATCTAATTTTGGTTCACTAAATTTATATTCCATTGAAGAAATTAAGTATAAATGAACGAGAACAACAACTTAATATTTCCATTACTTCATGAAGTTGAATAATTGTATCATTCAATCTCACATTAAGTATGAAATGAACATTCACACAGAGGGACTACTGAAGTATTGAATGCAGTGTATAGTCCAGTCTGTGAACCGGGATTTTAGCTATAATAAAAAAAAAACATGTAGGTTCGAATTAAAAATTTTTTTTTGCATCAGCTTCAGGAGGGTCTCAGGATCATTCATACACCTTAAAACCTCTTGGGAACCCCAACCTCACCCATTGATGGCGAAAATGGTCCGAAATCTCCAAGTCTTGAATTATATTTTCTACAAAAAAGATATTTTGGCATTTCGAGTGCACCTAGGAGGTTTTTTGGTTCGCTGAACACATATCCTCAGTCAGATTCAGTTGCAATCCATCGTAGAGGTGGTCAAATCGACAAAATTCGCCAATTTCGCGCCCTAATATGTTATTTTGCAATTTACGTGTTTTAGGCATTTCGAGTGCATCAAGGAGGTTTTTTTGGTCGCTGATCACGGATCCATAGTCACATTTACTTGCAATCCATCCTAGGGGTGGCAAAATCGACAAAATTGGCCAATTTCGCACCCCTAATATGTTATTTTGCAATTTACGTGTTTTGTCGCTGATCACGAATCCATAGCCAGATTTACTTGCAATCCATCGTAGGGGTGATCAAATCGACAAAACTGGCCCATTTCGCACCCCTTTATGTTATTTTGCAATTTTCGTGTTTTTGTCTTTTCGAATGCACCAAGTATGTTTTTTGGGTGGCTGATCACGAATCCGTAGCCACATTTACTTGCAATTCATCGTAGGAGTGGTAAAATAGACGTAATTGGCCATTTTCTATTTGACACGCTTCTAAATTTCTATTATTTTTGCATCTTAAAATTACTTCGGAGTAAATCTGGCTTCGGAATCTTATTCAGAGGCCCAAAAAACCTTCTTGGTGCATTCGAAATGGCTAAAACACGTAAATTGCAAAATCACATATAGGGGCGCAAAATTGGCCAATTTCGTAGATTTTACCACCCCTACTATGGATTGCAAGGTGTGTGAATGATCCTGAGAACCTCCTGAAGCTAATACAAAAAAAAATTATCGATTCGAACTTACACGTTTTTTTTTTATTTTCCGGTTCATAGCCTTGACTAGTATGCAAGACAAAGTTTGAATTAGGGTCAATTTTGTAATCCACCTGAACAAAGCTTTATTTAAAAGTGAACATTGGACTGGTGAATTCAATCGTGACTATTCTTCTCTGTGTGTGAGTGAGCCCCGTTAGAATTCAAATCGTCATCTATTTTAAATGATAAAATTGTATATTTTCATTGATTGGATTCAAATAATTAAAAAAAGATAGTGTTACATTTTGAATGTATTCAGTATATTTAATGTCTCTTGAACAAGTTGCATTTCGGCCACCAAGTAGCCATCATCAGAGGAAACTAGATTAGAAAACAAAATATACCTGTTTGAATACTACTTAGGGTTAATAATGCAACTGAAGATAAAGCTGCATTAAATACATTGCTTTTTCTCTACTAGATTACCATCCCTCTTAAATTACCCAGATATTTGTCAGTACTGTGTTTAAAAAAAAAAGTGCCAAACTTTTTTGAGAAATGGTGTGACCTGAATTCAAAATATCTTATGCTAATGCTGATTTTTCACTATTATTCTTCTTTATATGGACAGAATGTACTTTACAACGAGTTGAAATGTTTCTTCTAGATATACCCACATGGCATTTTGAACAGGACTTACAATCAATTTTGTCGAAAATAGGAAACTTCATTAAAGGTGTTACCTGAACGGTTTTTAGCTTGTTCTTGCATCAGTAACGGATTCATTGCAAATTTAGAAATAAATTATGGAATTGATTGATTATTGAAGGATGATAAGTGGAACTTTTGAATTTGATTGAATCATTTGTAAGTAATGGTTCTGATTAGGTTAGTTGATTGCGTTCCATTTTCCGGTTTCTGGTTAGTGCTTTCTAATTCTACAGTGGAATAATTAAATCAAATTTGTTATCATGCGTGTTCAAAAAACCATGTAGATCAAAGCGTTACTTATAATTGCAAAAATATGATCAACACGTCTCTGTCAAACTTGTGGAAACTGATATAATTTCGAATTCGGAGGAAAGGAGAGAGTTGATTGCCCATTGCACATTCATTTGTTTTGCTTATAGAAATTGTTGTTGAAAGTGAAATAATTTTGCTCCATACATAAAGATTAAGGATCAAATATTCTGAATTGTTTGTATCGGAGATATTAATATTTGGCAGCCATTTTTCTAAAATGGTTATTGACTCAGGGTTTGTGAACAGTGAAACCATATCAAATAAAAGTAGGGTATCACCAGGTTCAAGTTTGAGATCTTCCAATTATGCCAACTAAATTTTTTACAGACAAACTTGGTGGGGGTTGGCAGATCCTAAATTCCATCAATAACCATTTTTCTATGTTATACGAAGGGCAATTGATGTTTGTAATTATTGGCCTCATGGAATTATCCGATTTATATTTATTTGGTTGAACAAAGATTGGTATCACATCAGTGGTATAGGAAAACCTCCAGAAATGTTTTCATCATTTTCTGAAGTGTCATATTTCACTTAGTGGGAAATGAAATCACATTCGGAAATTTTTCCGAAAGAACGCATTTTCTAGAAAATGCGTGACTGAGGAAAAATTTCCGGATATTAATTCAAGGACGCGGATTCGGTAAGAAAATTTCACACCTAAAATTTATTTGAAAAAAAAATTAAAAATAATAGTAGAAAAAACAAATGTACCTCTCACTTTAGTAACATAGAGGGCATTCAGTTTTTCGAACAGAATATTTATTCTTTTGTTACATTTAATTTAACATTACTAAACTCGGAGGAAAAAGTTTTTGTTGTGAAAAATGATGCCAATAGATGGTTTGAATGAAACTATAATATTCCAGTTTTGGATAGTATTATTTGTGAAAAAAAATGTTCCTCTTACTTTAGTAACATAGAAGGCATCCAATTTTTCAACTCAAACCTTTATCTTTAGACTACAACTAACTTAATGCTACTAAAATATAAGGAAAGTACGTTTTTGTAAAAAAACGATAAGGATATCCGGCGTCTATGGCAGTCTTTTAAAGATTCGTAATAAAACATAACCACAGTCAAGTAGGTAGTGATGTCAAAATCGTCTCTGCTATGCGTCACGTCGACAGCTATTTCTTAAACGTTTAGTTCACAATAATCAAATCATGGCAGTAAACAATCAAGAAACTAATTTTAAGCCCTATGGTGTTTGTAAATCTTGCTTTGAAATAGGGGACATTAATATATCTCATAAGAATTTGAAGTATTTGCAATTTTTAATGGAAAAAACTGAATTAAAACCCCATTAAGAAAACCTTTTCTCAGCTATCCAGAAGATTTTGGAGGAAGATATCCCATCCTTTTTAAGCAAAACCTGAATTCAGCAGAACAAAATTGCTTCCAAATATTACATCTATTATATTAAACATAGACAACTGATAGAAGTGGAAAGGGAAGATAACCATTATCCTTGCTATTCTCCATTACGCAGAGATGAGTTCAAATCAGAACTCCAAAATATTCAGCCTTAATGAAAGAAATATTTGGTAAATAAATATTTGTATTTATTTAGTATTATAAAATGAATAAAAACATTAAATACCAAAATTTGACCCTGCATACTGATTTTCGGATCATACGATAGCTGTCAAGAAAAAATTTCCACTTATTAATTTTGTTCGCCTAGCTTGGCAGGAGGAGAAAAATTTCCGAAAAATGTTCGAAAAATTTGAAGGTTGTCATTGGTAACTGTCGAAATGAAAGTGTGTGATTGGCTTAGAATGACAGGTGTAAAATGTTCGTTTCAATAAGTGTATGATTTAAAAAACTTACTACCAAACCTATTATGCGTCATTTTCTCACGAGTCCGCTTGCCGCCGCCAACAATTTGCGGCGGCTTCTGTTTCTACTATAGTATAGACCGCAACGACTTTCAGGTCACATCTGGCCGTATTTTTATCTGTACGGATGCCAGATAAAGAAGGAATGTACAATTTTGTATGATTTGTGGAGAGTATAAAACATTATACAGGAAGTTCAAATTTGGAATGAAAACTGAACAGAACCTGTAAGTGATATTGAAGCTTCCTAAATAACAAATGTATGCATCAAAACAAGTCATAATCATTTCTCCTATTAAAAAGCTTACCTAGCCCACCTTGTATTATTCTGTGTATGAACGAAGGCTTACAAATACAAATATTTTGTGGAACAAAGAGAATGGTCGACAAATTTTATGTTGAATATTACTTTTTGATTACCTTTTCTCGATCATTCTAAACTAAAAACTTCTTCTACGAACAGATCGAGAGTGCAGGGTCCATTAGGCCTTAAGCATTTTTTACCGTCGAAAAGATCATAACGTCACTATTAGTTCTGTAACCTGCAACATCAAGCCATAATAACTCATTACGCGGCCAATATGAGCTGATCCACGTGATGGTCATTGGGAAGAGAGATTCACATATCAATGGTAGAGTTTTTTCCGGGATAGGTCATTTCGTCACCAAAATAAGAAAGGTACAAATCAGACTATATGGTTTTTGTTCAAATTATTTTATGTTGAATGTTTCTTTTTGATTATCTATTCTCGATCATTCTAGAAACGAAGCTGAAAGCTTCTTCTACGATAAGGTCGAATGTGCAGGGTCCATTATGGCTTTAAAATATTTTTAGCATGATAAGGATGCCAACGTGCCCATTACTTCTGTAACCTCCACCAACAAGGCATAATAATTCATGATTTAGTAAATACGGGCGTTATCAATAGTTAGTCAATGAGAAGGGGCTACCTATTCGTGATAGAATATTTCCCCGGATAGGTAATTTCGTCACGTAAATAAGAAAGTTACGAATCAGACTAGACTCTTCATCCTCGTCTCTATAGTTTTCGTTCTACCTATTTTATGTTGAATATGTTCGATTATCTATTCTCGATCATTTAAAGCTTCTTCTACGATCAGATTGAAAGTGCAGGGTTCATTATGACCTCAAAATATTCTTAGCATCATAAAGATCCCAACGTCCCTATTAGTTCTCTAACCTTCAACACCAAAGCTTACAATTCACGATGTGACAAATAGGGGCAAATCTGGGAGTTAGTTGATGAGAAGGGGGACTTACCTATTCTTGATAGAATATTTCTACGATCAGATCGAAAGTGCAGAGTTCATCATGGCTTCAAAATATTTTTAACATCATAAAGATCCCAAGTCCCTATTAGTTCTGTAACCCTCAATATCAAGGCATATAATTCATGATGTGACAAATAGGGGCGAATCCGGGAGTTAGTCGATGAGAAGGGGGAATTACCTATTCTTGATAGAATATTTTCCCGGATAGGTAATTTCGTCACCAAAATAAGAAAATTACGAATCAGACCAGAATTTTCATCATCGTCTCTATGGTTATCGTTCCTTCTATTTAATGTTGAATGTTTCTTGTTGATCATCTATCATCGATCATTTTAGAGTCGAAGCTGAAAGCTTCTTTTACGATCAGGTCCAGAGTGCAGGGTTCATTGTGGCCTCAAAATATTTCTAGCATCATAAAGATTCAAACGTAATAGTCTATATTATGAAATAGGAATACCACTGGCAAATTGGAAGACTGACTACTCACACGAACTCATCACGGAACTCCGAAACTATAAAGCCGACCGAGTTGAAATTTGAAATTTTGCTTCCTTGTACGACCTAGGCAATTTTGTGAAATATCATTCAAAAGGAGGTAAAAGGGAATCGGTATATTTATACGTTTTTGAGAGCTCATATAATCATGTGAATTTACATGACAGCTCGATATATCGATGGATCAACACAGTTGCAGACTGTCTATAACAGACCACATATAACAAGTAATCATCAGGTAACATGACAGACAGCACATACATTGCCGGCAGCCAATGTACATGACAGACCACCTCATAACACACATATCCCTGTCAATTCAAATTATTTGCAATATACATTAAGTTTTGAAACTCAGGAAATAAGATCATGGCGGCGAAGCGGATGCCATTGCCTATTTTTGAGTTGAAGGTATTCAAAATTATTGAGACGAATCGATTGATTCGAGCTCTAAGTAGGAGAATGATGATTGATGGTTGTCCTTCAATAATATATGCCACCGCCTTTTATTTTGTGTTTTTGAACGGTAGCATGGTTGTTCGTCATCCACTAAAAAAAACAACTTGTAGTTACTGAAACATGTAGGTATACAAATTTCCTAACAATATCTAGTGTTTAAGGTATATTTGATCAGAATACTGATTTGAATAAAAACCACCACACCCCAAATTAGTTGAGCAATACGTTTGAAATTTTAACATGAGATATATTTCGATATAACATAGAGATGATTGAAATTGCAACGTTATTTCGGCATTCTCTGTGATTTTCATGTGAAAAAAATTCACATTTAAAAAAAAATATGGTTCATCGAGTGATTTTGAATTATGAGAGAGGCTGGATTATCTGTTGAGAAATTTCCAGCCGCGTAGACTGTGACCTGACAGGTGGTATCAAAAAAAAGTGTCTACGTATCGTGAAGAACGTGATTTGAAAATGTTGGCGGTAATGGACAGATATTCTACAGCTCGGAGTGTGGGAAAGTTTAGAACGAAGAGTGTCTATGGCGTTCGTATACCGGCAAATAAGATCCTACCGTTCTTACCGACTGTTTCTATGTCTACCCCTTACTTCAATTCATCGTACCCAAGACTGAAACGATGTAATGAACGAATATACTGGATACAGAAATGGCGTGATGTGGTCTTTAGCGACAAGTTCTGATTCTATTTGTGTCCATGGTAGACGAAAAGTCCAACGGAGAAATTTACAACTAGCTGTAAAACACTGTCATGTATACTTGAAGTGATTGAGGTATAACAAGTTTTGATAGTAGGTCACCATTAATTTTGGTTCGTGGGGAAATTTTAATGCAGCCAGTTACATAGCCTCTCGAATGTTTGGCGGTTATAGGCTTCAGGGAAGACCTCACTAGCCAAGGAGTTTACAAATTTTGCCGTTCGACAGAAAAAAAGTGTGGTATATAGACATGTCGAGCTTGCCATTGAAGTGGTGACTCGTGGTGGAATTACAGTAGAGATTTATCATGAGCACCAACCATGGAAAAGAAAGATCGGCCATCTTTCTATGATATTCTAGGCAAGTCAATGAATTCTAAAGTGTGACAGCATCACTCAGACGAATATCTCTTTTTTGTGTAGAATCCGGTAGCCTTCAAATATGTGAACCAAACTCCAAGACTGATCGAATCGGTGCTTTGTAGGTTGTGAGGAGCTGTTGGGGTGTGAAAAGGTCTCAGCACGGAATGGAAAACAGTATTTTCGTGGAGCGGATTTTGTAATGAACATCACACGATCGTACTGTTTGTTTTGATACCGAGCATGGGTATGGATGACTTCATAGGAATAGTTGTACCTAACATCATCATATTGAAGACTGTGCGATCAACGTTCGGAAATACAGGAGAAGATACTAGATTATCAGATCCTCATTTCAAAATTCCTGCCAGATTTTCATTCATCGCATCGACTTTTATCTGTCTTGCTCCTCTGGCTTCATTAGATGATATAGATGAGGAAGGTGTGAGAGTGTATCATCATTATCTGCAAAGCTGTAGACGGAACAGGATATCAGTCCTAACCGATTATTGATATGGAGCAGAAATAAGTTGATGCCAAGACCTATCTAACTAATACGAATTTTTTGAAAGAACCTCATGTACATGTGTTTCCATGGCCTGCATGTTCCCCAGACCTCTCACCGATCAAACATGTCTGAGATGTGATTCGTAGACAATCTAAGAGCTTCGGCTTCTCATACAAGGTATAAGATATACACCAAGGAGAAATTCATCATTTGATTCAGAGTGTCCCTCACGGTGATGCAACTCATTACTGAATATTTTTTGATACAAAGCCAAGGGGATAGCACCCCACAATCTTTTTGTTTTTTTTCCTCCAAAAACAAAATTTGGTTTCTCAAAAATAACACTGGAAAGAGTGGTAACAAGTGTACGGTTGCAAACTGTCTTAACACTGATTGTACCGATCATTAGGGAACACATGTCTCAGCAAATGAGGAAGATGGCTAAAACCGATGTCAAACTTCTGACACGGCTACTAACGGGATACTGACTGGTTATTTACCATCTCCACAAGATGTATCTGAATGATGCAAACAAGAAAGCGAAACGACAATACACATTATGTGATGATACGTGACACTGAATATTCAAAGATGCAGAGCACTCTTCGTAGTCCTATGCGACACTAAGTAGATACAGAAACTTGATATGAGGACGGTGCTAAGCCTCTTCGTAACATTAACTGCCTATCCGGACACCCGGTCTAGTAGACTGGGAGTTGATAGGTGTCTGAGGTCCACCTTGGGAGCATAGTGAACACCCTTGAGTAGGCATTGCTCCACTAGCTGTTACGTGGGGTGAAGGGGTTCGGTCTAGGCAGAGGGGAAACTCATTGGTTCCTCCTAAAGTAATTATAATAATAATTAACTAGAAGAAATGTCAATAAGTAAATAATATGTATAAATGCCTTGGTTGGTATTATTTCCAGTATTATGTTGAGGAATTGTTGTGTTCATCCATATGAAAGTCATATTCTGATACTTCTCTCCTGTGTAAGAAAGTATGAGGCTAGTTCATAGTTCAATGTATAGTATCAGCGCCCCCCTGACCAGAAAATATTCATTAGTTGTGACTACCCTCTTTGACATTGTTCCGTGTTCGCTCTTCTCGTGCATAAGTATTATTATAGTTTACAATCATTATTATACCTGCAATAATGATAACAAACTTTTAAAATGTTCAATTTATTTTATCATAGTGATAGTCTATCACAAACTAACGACTACCTATTTAAAATTTTGACGCAAAAAATATTAGTTGAATAGTTAATAGTTTTCAAAGGATAGAAAAAATTTATGAGACATTTCAATATGAAGAATAAAACGAATAATCGTATAGTTTGGGAGTGTATATTAATTCAAATTGAATAGTAACAAGTGAACAAAACAGTTTTGTAATCATATCATCAATTATTATTGTTTCATCCCATAATTCAATCCTCAAAATGAGTTATCAATTAGTTATAACTTGTAATTTTTAAAATGGTATATTGTATGAATATATCATCATGAGATGCAACAAATCCTGTAATTCAGAAGACCACAAAAACATAATGTGAAATTTAATATAATTTATTCACACTAGCACCTTTTCTCCACTTCAATTGTATTTTATCTAAAGCACTTTTCAACTGCGATGCAGCCATTATCAAAGACATATGTAAACTTTCGGCAGTTGGACAATTAAACTCAAAATTGAATTCATGTCCTTTTTCCAGAATATGTAAGATCACGGGATTAAGGGTGAAATTGTAATTATTTTCCAATGTGTGATTCGCGTAATTGAGCTTGTAAGTACTCAAAATCGTGGAACATTACTCTGGGACTGAGTCTAGTTTTATCATAGATGGATAAATATATATTTTGTGTTAATATCATAGCATCTGTTTACACATGTCAGGAAGAGAAATAAATACAATACATAAATTCACTTAAAGATCAATAAATAGAGACATAATATACAGATGTAATGAATTATTATAAATAGTGATTAAGAAAATATCCCTATACAGATTTCAAATTTGTGTTGCAAATTATTGGTAGAGTAAATATGGTTTCTCAGTAAGAAATGTTTCCACCCACTGCTTGAAAATCTTAAGAGGTATTTGATATGAAAGTCTTTTTTTATTCGGGTGTTGTTTCGATGAAATTGCTCATTAGACATATCTATTTTGTTCTTTGTATGCATAGAGTAAACAGCATATGAAAAAAAGCACGGGAATGTGAGTACTCTATACTCGATAAAGAAATTATCCCTTGGCTATCACAATGACCCCACAATATTATACCTTATTTCGTCAGACTATAACAAAACGCATGTGATCAGTAGCACCTCCGATGAAATATTAACGGATGGGCATCTCAGAAGGTATAAATTTCTACTTAGTTTATGAGCTACCTCTTTTATATGACTATTCCGGCTAAGTTTAGGATCAATATTGATACCAAGAAATTTTATATGTGTTTTAATATTATAGTCATTCACAGAGTCTCTAAAAGTAAATAGCATTTTCTCAGCCTTGTCGGAATTTATGCACAATTTGTTTGAAAAAACAATTTTTTATGTAATGACTGTGACAATTCTCTCTGTTAAAGATGCCGATCCAATCGTAATCGTAATCGTTATTGGTAAGTTGGGTGCCGAAATCATTCACAAGAATCAAGAAAAGTATTGGATCCAATATTTGTCCCTGGGGTACACTAATGTGGATCAACTTCCTTTGAGACCATTGCTTATTAAGAAATACTGATTGAGATCTGTTAATCAAATATGATTGACACAATCTTAGGGTTTGCTTAAGTCCAAACAAAAATTATAGAGAGAATAATCCACTTTCAAAACAGTACATTCTTGTTGACGAGTTAAATCAACCCACCTGAGGTGCATTTTCCTTTTCTAAAGCCAAATTGTTATTACTGTTATCACACCGCTGCCTTTATGATCAAAATTTCTTAAATTTATCTTTTTCAGATTTTGAATTATTTATATATTTGAGTGTAGATTATTTGTTGTTTTAAAGATGACGTTTTTATTATATGGTGTTTGCGGCTAAATTAGGTTTGGAGATTCATAAGAAGGTTTATTTTGAAGTACTCTCTTTATTACCGTTATTCTTAATAATATCTATGGTTCTACTTAATTATAAATGGAAGTTATCCTTACTTAATGGGAGGTCAGCTAATATCCCATTATAAGAAAAGATAACTTCTATTTAGTATTAAACAGAGTCTTAGGTATATTTAGGTGAACACTTACAAAAACTATTTAAATTTTTCAAAAAACAAAATATAACGACGTCTTTAAAACAGCAAATAATCTATTCTCACTATTCTCATATTCTAATAATTCAAATTCCGAAGAAGATAAATTAAAGAAATCTGGAGTTTGAAGGCTGCGGTATGATGTCTGAATGCTTTGTATAATATAGGTCAAATTGAACGCAGTTTCAATGTAAGGTTCCACGAACATTATAGGAGTTACAGGCTCAAACAAGAGGTTCCTAATTACGCGAATTACCTGATTGTTCAAATTTGAGTTTATTTCTAATTTCTAATTCCGAAAGATAAAATGATTCTACACTATGTTAACGCCGAAACCATAGATATATATATATATATATATATATATATAACTGTAAAATATATGATATGTAGTATTCTTTGATAATGGCTACGTCGCAGTTGAAAATTGTTAAATCACAATTTATGTGTAGTGGAGTCATTCTACAGAAAAATGAGGCGAGGTTCGTAAATTTTGATAGAGGTTGGGGAAGTGGAAAGAGTTGTTTCTTGTGATAAGAGTAATGATATTCCAGAATTTCTACAAGAAATATTTGGTGCAACCATCCCAAAAATCCCAAAAGCTGGTTTCTGGGCCTTTTTTAGGTCCGTTTTTCAGTTTTAATTTTTTTCAACCCCTTAGACTTCTGACTAAGGCTTGGGAGTTGGACCCTCTTATTGTCCATGTTCAAGGAAGCTTAGGTTCGAATTTGGAGTGTTTGCAATCATTACTTCCCCTAGATTATATATATATAGATCTTTAAATTAATGTTTATGAAGTTTTGAAGTTTATCTATAGAATAATTTTTATATGGAATTAAACACAATGCTCTTTGATTTCACAATATTCAATTTCTATGACTCTTATTATCTTGTTCAACTCAATTTTATGTTTACAAAATCTATGACATAACCTTATGATCACTTTTTCAACTAATATTTGTTTATATTGTTATAGTCAACAATCTTCCTTTTTCTTTACAGATAATACGGATAATATTATGTAGAAATTATAAACAAACTTACGTTTAGATAATATCCAAAAGTGTGTTTAACAATGTGGGCAATTTTCAATTTACTTCTTTTTATAATTTCGTTGATTCACCTTTTACACAACACTATGCTATTTCACGATAATCACAGGTAACTAATTTAGGTTACTTCTTCTTGAGAATCAGGAACTGTTGATAATACTTTGTTTTATTCTTTTAGATAAGACATAAAACTTTTCGATGCTTTATTGAAATTATGTTGAAGAATGGCAATCGTTGGATACTTCTTATAAATTGGAGGTTATTACTACCTTTTATTTGGTTTAGATACTTAGGATACTCGTTGACTTTTAATAAAACTTATTAACTTTGGTTACTTTGAACCTATCGAAGTTTGGAACACTTGCGTTCTCTGATGTTTATTTTTTTATAAACTTAGGTTAGAAAATTTTGGTGAGTTGCAAGAGAAGAACAGTCTCTGCTTGGATATTAATGCAAAACTTCATAAACATTAATTTAAAAATTCAAATATAATCAAATTAAAAGATAAAAAAAGCTAGCCGGTAGAATCAAAAATTATAATTATTAAATAAATAAAAACTCAATAAGAATTTTTCATAACAATTGTCACCAAAACGTGGGGCAAAATAAAAAAAGTAAGTAAATTTTCTTAATAATATATATATATATATATATATAAATTAAGAGATATAGAATTAAATTTTCTGAATTATGAAGATAACTTAGATAATTTAACATAGGATTATAAAGATGAATAAACGTAAAAGATTGAACCATAGGCGGGATTCGAACCCACATTTCTGGATTTCTAGTCCAGGGTGTTTACCAATTACACCACTTCGGTCCTATTAGATTTTTATATTTTTGTAAATATAAACCTCTGAAAGGATAGTAGATCATTGATGAACACAATGCGATTCGATGCCCTACCATAGATCAACTATTCACGCATATTCATCTAAAGTACAGTCGTTTTTTTGAAGTAAGGATTGTAGGTTACTACTGCTATGGTTGGCAGTTACTTGACAGTTCTTATTCAAATGACAGCATCCCTGGCTCTTATATATTTCAATAGAATGTCATTTGAATAAGAACTGTCAAGTAACTGCCAACCATAGCAGTACTAACCTACAATCCTTACTTCAAAAAACGACTAAACTTTAGATGAATATGCGTGAATAGTTGATCTATGGTAGGGCATCGAATCGCATTGTGTTCATCAATGATCTACTATCCTTTCAGAGGTTTATATTTACAAAAATATAAAAATCTAATAAGACCGAAGTGGTGTAATTGGTAAACACCCTGGACTAGAAATCCAGAAATGTGGGTTCGAATCCCGCCTATGGTTCAATCTTTTACGTTTATTCATCTTTATAATCCTATGTTAAATTATCTAAGTTATCTTCATAATTCAGAAAATTTAATTCTATATCTCTCAAGTTACATACACGATAGTGGCCAATTAGGCCACTATCGTGTATGTAACTTGAGGAATTATGAAGATAACTTAGATAATTTAACATAGGATTATAAAGATGAATAAACGTAAAAGACTGAACCATAGGCGGGATTCGAATCCACATTTCTGGATTTCTAGTCCAGGGTGTTTACCAATTACACCACTTCGGTCCTGTTAGATTTTTATATTTTTGTAAATATAAACCTCTGAAAGGATAGTAGATCATTGATGAACACAATGCGATTCGATGCCCTACCACAGATCAACAATTCACGCACATTCATCTGAAGTTCAGTCGTTTTTTGAAGTAAGGATTGTAGGTTAGTACTGCTATGGTTGGCAGTTACTTGACAGTTCTTATTCAAATGACAGCATCCCGGTTTTTACATATTTCAATAGAACTGACTGAGAATTGTTCTGGTTAATTATAAACAAGTTTAAAGTTTCTTTGCCTAATTGGCCACTATCGTGTATGTAACTTAAGAGATATAGAATTAAATTTTCTGAATTATGAAGATAACTTAGATAATTTAACATAGGATTATAAAGATGAATAAACGTAAAAGATTGAACCATAAGCGGGATTCGAACCCACATTTCTGGATTTCTAGTCATTTGAATAAGAACTGTCAAGTAACTGCCAACCATAGCAGTACTAACCTACAATCCTTACTTCAAAAAACGACTGAACTTTAGATGAATATGCGTGAATAGTTGATCTATGGTAGGGCATCGAATCGCATTGTGTTCATCAATGATCTACTATCCTTTCAGAGGTTTATATTTACAAAAATATAAAAATCTAATAGGACCGAAGTGGTGTAATTGGTAAACACCCTGGACTAGAAATCCAGAAATGTGGGTTCGAATCCCGCCTATGGTTCAATCTTTTACGTTTATTCATCTTTATAATCCTATGTTAAATTATCTAAGTTATCTTCATAATTCAGAAAATTTAATTCTATATCTCTTAAGTTACATACACGATAGTGGCCAATTAAGCAAAGAAACTTTAAACTTGTTTATAATTAACCAGAACAATTCTCAGTCAGTTCTATTGAAATATATAAGAACCAGGGATGCTGTCATTTGAATAAGAACTGTCAAGTAACTGCCAACCATAGCAGTACTAACCTACAATCCTTACTTCAAAAAACGACTGAACTTCAGATGAATATGCGTGAATAGTTGATCTATGGTAGGGCATCGAATCGCATTGTGTTCATCAATGATCTACTATCCTTTCAGAGGTTTATATTTACAAAAATATAAAAATCTAATAGGACCGAAGTGGTGTAATTGGTAAACACCCTGGACTAGAAATCCAGAAATGTGGGTTCGAATCCCGCCTATGGTTCAATCTTTTACGTTTATTCATCTTTATAATCCTATGTTAAATTATCTAAGTTATCTTCATAATTCAGAAAATTTAATTCTATATCTCTTAAGTTACATACACGATAGTGGCCAATTAGGCAAAGAAACTTTAAACTTGTTTATAATTAACCAGAACAATTCTCAGTCAGTTCTATTGAAATATATAAGAACCAGGGATGCTGTCATTTGAATAAGAACTGTCAAGTAACTGCCAACCATAGCAGCATAGCAGTACTAACCTACAATCCTTACTTCAAAAAACGACTGAACTTTAGATGAATATGCGTGAATAGTTGATCTATGGTAGGGCATCGAATCGCATTGTGTTCATCAATGATCTACTATCCTTTCAGAGGTTTATATTTACAAAAATATAAAAATCTAATAGGACCGAAGTGGTGTAATTGGTAAACACCCTGGACTAGAAATCCAGAAATGTGGGTTCGAATCTTTTACGTTTATTCATCTTTATAATCCTATGTTAAATTATCTAAGTTATCTTCATAATTCAGAAAATTTAATTCTATATCTCTTAAGTTATATATATATATATATATATATATATATATATATATATATATATATATATATATATATATATATATATATATATATATATATATATAACTTAAGAGATATAGAATTAAATTTTCTGAATTATGAAGATAACTTAGATAATTTAACATAGGATTATAAAGATGAATAAACGTAAAAGATTGAACCATAGGCGGGATTCGAACCCACATTTCTGGATTTCTAGTCCAGGGTGTTTACCAATTACACCACTTCGGTCCTGTTAGATTTTTATATTTTTTGTAAATATAAACCTCTGAAAGGATAGTAGATCATTGATGAACACAATGCGATTCGATGCCCTACCATAGATCAACCATTCACGCACATTCATCTGAAGTTCAGTCGTTTTTTGAAGTAAGGATTGTAGGTTAGTACTGCTATGGTTGGCAGTTACTTGACAGTTCTTATTCAAATGACAGCATCCCGGTTCTTATATATTTCAATAGAACTGACTGAGAATTGTTCTGGTTAATTATAAACAAGTTTAAAGTTTCTTTGCCTAATTGGCCACATATATATATATATATATAACTTAAGAGATATAGAATTAAATTTTCTGAATTATGAAGATAACTTAGATAATTTAACATAGGATTATAAAGATGAATAAACGTAAAAGATTGAACCATAGGCGGGATTCGAACCCACATTTCTGGATTTCTAGTCCAGGGTGTTTACCAATTACACCACTTCGGTCCTGTCAGATTTTTATATTTTTGTAAATATAAGCCTATGGTTCAATCTTTTACGTTTATTCATCTTTATAATCCTATGTTAAATTATCTAAGTTATCTTCATAATTCAGAAAATTTAATTCTATATCTCTTAAGTTACATACACGATAGTGGCCAATTAGGCAAAGAAACTTTAAACTTGTTTATAATTAACCAGAACAATTCTCAGTCAGTTCTATTGAAATATATAAGAACCGGGATGCTGTCATTTGAATAAGAACTGTCAAGTAACTGCCAACCATAGCAGTACTAACCTACAATCCTTACTTCAAAAAACGACTGAACTTCAGATGAATGTGCGTGAATAGTTGATCTATGGTAGGGCATCGAATCGCATTGTGTTCATCAATGATCTACTATCCTTTCAGAGGTTTATATTTACAAAAATATAAAAATCTGACAGGACCGAAGTGGTGTAATTGGTAAACACCCTGGACTAGAAATCCAGAAATGTGGGTTCGAATCCCGCCTATGGTTCAATCTTTTACGTTTATTCATCTTTATAATCCTATGTTAAATTATCTAAGTTATCTTCATAATTCAGAAAATTTAATTCTATATCTCTTAAGTTACATACACGATAGTGGCCAATTAGGCAAAGAAACTTTAAACTTGTTTATAATTAACCAGAACAATTCTCAGTCAGTTCTATTGAAATATATAAGAACCGGGATGCTGTCATTTGAATAAGAACTGTCAAGTAACTGCCAACCATAGCAGTACTAACCTACAATCCTTACTTCAAAAAACGACTGAACTTCAGATGAATGTGCGTGAATAGTTGATCTATGGTAGGGCATCGAATCGCATTGTGTTCATCAATGATCTACTATCCTTTCAGAGGTTTATATTTACAAAAATATAAAAATCTGACAGGACCGAAGTGGTGTAATTGGTAAACACCCTGGACTAGAAATCCAGAAATGTGGGTTCGAATCCCGCCTATGGTTCAATCTTTTACGTTTATTCATCTTTATAATCCTATGTTAAATTATCTAAGTTATCTTCATAATTCAGAAAATTTAATTCTATATCTCTTAAGTTACATACACGATAGTGGCCAATTAGGCAAAGAAACTTTAAACTTGTTTATAATTAACCAGAACAATTCTCAGTCAGTTCTATTGAAATATATAAAAACCGGGATGCTGTCATTTGAATAAGAACTGTCAAGTAACTGCCAACCATAGCAGTACTAACCTACAATCCTTACTTCAAAAAACGACTGAACTTCAGATGAATGTGCGTGAATAGTTGATCTATGGTAGGGCATCGAATCGCATTGTGTTCATCAATGATCTACTATCCTTTCAGAGGTTTATATTTACAAAAATATAAAAATCTGACAGGACCGAAGTGGTGTAATTGGTAAACACCCTGGACTAGAAATCCAGAAATGTGGGTTCGAATCCCGCCTATGGTTCAATCTTTTACGTTTATTCATCTTTATAATCCTATGTTAAATTATCTAAGTTATCTTCATAATTCAGAAAATTTAATTCTATATCTCTTAAGTTACATACACGATAGTGGCCAATTAGGCAAAGAAACTTTAAACTTGTTTATATATATATATATATATATATATATATATATATATATATATATATATATGTAGAACTGGATTCTCGGGTATTGATCCGCGTTGTGTGGTTTCGGTCCTCAAAAGGACCAATTTCACGACGTTTCGGCAAAGTCGCATTTGCCATCTTCAGGTGATTCGACAAGAAACAACTTTTTCTACCTCGCCAACCTCTATCAAATTTTTACGAACCTCGCCTCATTTTTCCGTAGACTCCACTAGTGGAGGAAGAGTGTAAGTGTAAACTACATTATATTATGATCATTCAAATCTATAAGTTAATATTCAGTTTGAAATGTTTCCAAACTACTATCGATTCTGAAATATGTGTTTGACCGCAAACCATCAGAAAGTATAATTTGGAATTCAGAAACTATGGTGTAGGTTTCACACCTCAGTTTATGAATTACAAATTATTTTAATTTAAAGATATTTTCTGATGGTTAACTTTCAACAATACCATATCTATACTTTAACTACATGAGAAGAAAACCTATGATGTTCGAGGAAGATCGTATGAGCCAATGGTGAAATGTGGAAGAGGCATTCGCAAAGAATTCCACTATTTCGCCGCTTTATAGAAAAATTAAGTCTCTTAGGAAGAAATTCAGCAGGTCCTCATAGAATATAGGAGACAGAACGCGGTTGCCGAACAAACTAGAATATTCAAATTTTAAAAATAGTTATCTTCGAAATCATGGAAGAATTTTTCCCTCAAGTTGACAATATTGTGTTATATTAACTGATATATTTTAGAAACCAATTATTGCGATCTTGAAATCAAGATTGGAATTTGATGGACTAGTAGAAGAACATGTTTTAGCGAATATTATACGTACAATATCATTGAAGTTGAAGAAATTTCTACTTTGCTGCTTCTAAAACTATCAACATCCCAATTATCAACAGAAATAAAAGAGATAGTATGAGGATCTGGTAAAATAGTTTAATGCAACTTAACTCAAGCTTGTATTTTATATACAAAGGCAGATCCCACAAGCCCTTATATAATGATTTCAGTTACAACTATTCCTATGAAGTTCTCCATATCCATGTTCGGTATCACAACCAACAGCTTTGCCAAAAGCTACTTTAACCCTTAGTAGATCCTCTCATTCCACAAAGAACAGATTCGACCTATATTGTTCACGTGTTTGTAGGTCAGTTCCCGAAGATACGCTATTAGATTCTATTGCGAAGAGAGCTATGCCTCTGATTCGTGATGTCACACTCTCTACAATTACATAGTAAGGTTGGCGATCTTTCCCTTCCCTATATATTCCCTTTGTAGGTGATCAGTAGAAAACCCGTTCGCTATTCCACCAGGAAAGGCGGACTACAAGAGCTCAAGCTGGTAATATCATAATTGTCAATCTCGACACCTGCCGAAACTCTTCCCATTAGACTTCAGTTGCCTGGTTGTGGGACTCTTTGCCTAGTGAAGTCTCTTCTGATGTCCATTACGTTCAAGAAAAATTCTAATACCTATCCCCATTCCCAAAATCACACTGCTGGCTCACACGACGTTCTACGGACATTATAGGTTTCCCTCTCGTGTAGTTAAAATATATTTGAATAAGAATGTGTGGAGATGCATAATAATGATTTTCTTTGAAAATATTCAAAACTCCTATCTAAGTTTTGAATATTGAGAGTGAGAATGCGAGGAAGGGAAATGAGTTTGATAAGAATAAATTTAGACATTACTGCTCTCTGGAATATGGTCTGCATGATAGTTCATCAGAGAGGTGAAGCTTTCAATTGAAGTTTTCAGCGGAATGGATTTGTGAGACTCAATTTTTAATATATTTGCTGAATAATTGATAGTTTTGGAGTTATAAATTCAAACAATTCAAGGGGATGTTCATCAAAAACGTTAAAATTTTCTTCCCCCTGTCAGGAATGCATATTTTTGGTATGATTCGCCTTATCAACGGGAACCCTACAGACAGAGCCGGAACTAGAGTTGAAGGGGTCCCGGGGCAAGATTAAGTTCGAGGCCCTATTTCTCTATTGAGTTTGTCAACTCAATTTTTTCCAATTTTTGTAAAAAAAAAGGAACAAGGCATTATTAATTCTATTCATAAATGATTTTCCAAGTTGTATTACATATTAAATTGTAAGTTAAAACATCAGACATTATAACATCATCAATCATGTAAAGTAGTAATAAATCCGAGAAAACAAAAGGCTCCATAAAATGATAAATTCTTCACGTTTATAAAATCTCACACTTCTAACAATAAAGTTTTTTTTCTAAGCGCAAGATTTGTACAGAGTCTTATGGGTTTAGAGATGATTTTATTAAACAGATTTTTCGCAATAGCTTTTATTATTCTAAATAAATAAATTAATCAGTTAATGAATTTTCAAATAAAGAAGAACAATGAAACAGCGCTAAAAGTGCTTGCACTTCGGAATTTTTTTTACTGTTTTGTCCTTCGCTCAGGGGGCCCCCCGAACCCGGGGCGATGCCCCGGTTGCCCTATTGTAGTTCCGGCCCTGCCTACAGAATGTTTTAATAACTCTCCTAATACTGAATTCTTAACAATAATTATTTATAAGCAGAGATGTGGCGCGGTACAGTCGATGTAACCTCGACTATTTGTGATATACCTGTTGTTTCACGAATCAATTTGAGGCGTGTGTATCGCAATTTTTAACTCCAGTCTTCTTAGGAATGAGTTATTGGTTTTGTGTTCAATAGACCGAGCAAATTTGATCGATGGCCGGGTTGACAACCTCAATCTCTAAATGAAGTATGGTTTTTTAATGCTATTTCAACTTTTTTGTAGTAAGTCGGATAAAGAATATTCAATATTGTATAATATTGAATTTGAAAGATGAGTGTATGCTCCCATAAAATCAACACAGTTTAAATGTAAACAAAAATAAATTTCTGGAGAAGGCGAAAGCCGAAACGCGTAGAATGGGACGATTGTATCATTAATATACATCGCTTAAATTGCTGAAAAACTAAGAAAACACACAATTTTCTTCAGCTAAGCCATCAAAAGAAAACTTCCACTAATTTATTCATATATATAATTTTTTTTTTACATGTATACCTGGTCGGGGCTGTTACGCGCTCCGACGACATCGCAGCAATCGCGCCAGAAGAAACCAGATCAGTTCACAGAAGCTACTCCTACCCTCGGGCGGTAAGCAGTTTCAGGTTCCCAAACCGTATGCACTGAGTAGCCTTATTGAACCCAGAATGACTGCCTTCCACATCCGGTCTATCGGGATCTGCACCGAGTTCTCACAAGATGGAATGATCTTCAAGTTCGAACGCAGCGAAGGCCGAATTCCGTCCAAAACATCGATGATCAGAACAACTAATACGACCTTGTGGCCTGGGTTTGGGGTGCGGAACTCGAACAGGAGATTTTGATAATTTGTTCATTTTTCCTCCTCTTCCGAGACTATGTTCTTCTCTGCCAGAGCAGAGAATTAGATGATATACATAGTCTTTGTTTATTTTTCGAGGAGGGCAACGTCAGGCCTATTTCGTTGTATGGAGCTGACGGTCGGAAACGGGTAGTTTCAGATTTGGAATTTTTCGTTTCCGACAACAGACTCAATATCGCCTTGCATGTAAGGCAGCACCGGCTCTTGGTCTATGCCGTCCGAGTTCCTTAGATGGTTATACAGCACCCGTAGGGCCGCATAATGGCGATGAGTGTACGCCTATGCCTCTTTTGCCGGACATGACGACAGCAGGTGGAAAAGCGTCTTAGGCGCCTTTCGAGAGGCCCTGCAGCTAACATCAGGGACCTGCATATCCATCACGTTGCGGCGATAGACCAAGGTATTGATCACGCCATCTTGTCAAGCTGCGGTAAATCCCTTGGTCTCGGATGTAAGCCCGGCTGACTTTAGGAAGCCGAAGGTCAGCCTGGTTGACAAGCTGAGCGTTTCGAGGTTTCGATAGGAAACACCGTGTATTGGTTTGTCCACATGGCGCCTGAACATGAGATCTTGCCTCGCGTCATTTATCTGGGCATTCAGGCGAGAAGGTTGAAGCTCGATGTTGCCCTCTAGTGGCCTTCTCCACTGATGTAAAATTCGAAACCAAAGTTCTTTCGCAGCTTTTTGTGAGGTAAATAGGGTGCAGAAGAAATTCCACAATTACTTGAAGGTGTTTAGAAGGATTATAGGAAATTGTTCTTGAGTTCAGGATAAATCTAATAGCAATTTTGTCTGGACTAGATGATTTCAAAGTTATTAACAAAAAAGATTTTGTGTTCCTGAAGAATGTAGATGTATTACTTGTTATCAGGATTAATCCAAAAGTGTCTAAGATGATTTTAGGTGACTGTGTCCCTTCGGACTACCGTGGTTATTGCCTGGCAACAAGTTTTAGAGGATCTGTCGAATTATTTACAATTTATTCTCTCTCATGATATTACTACTGAAAATACAATAAAACTCACTGATTGAGCATGAGGCCTAGCATGTGGCGCTTAATTTGTAGGGCAGAGGTGCAAAATATATCAAAGGAGCTCTGAAACTGTCGGTAGTAAAGCTGATGCTTGGATATTCACTCAGATGTTTTTTTTTAGAAATCTTTTTTATTACAAATGAATACTACACTGAATAACGAATACACTGTGGAAAACTTCCCAAATGAATTCATTCTCACTGTTCAATTTGCCACAAGCTAGCATTTCAAAGTATGGTCTAGAACGATATGAATATAACTACTTCTTTCAAACGTACAAACAACATTTGAAAAATAACAAAAACAAGTCAGAAAACTGAAATCTGGATCTTGTTCATACTATTATATAGGTCAAAGTGGTAGGTCTTTTACTAGTAGAGTGGGTGAAAAAATCCAGGAATTACATAAATAACATACTTACTTAATTATACATTCTGCCACACATTTGATAGGGACCCACGTTCGCCAATTTATTCAAAATTTTGAAATGGTACATGTGGTAAATAATGGTCTACTCTTAGATAACTTGAAATGCTCAGGAATTAATAAATATAAGCGAAGTAGATGTTTACTTAATAATCAGGTAGACTTTTAATTGATATTCTCAGCTTCTTAATATCTTCTTCTTATACAAACGAACTGTCGCAAACTAATTATTAGGTTTTATTCTCTTAGTTGTAAGCAATCTGTATTCTTGTAATCATTTAGTTACCCTATTATCTGCTTATGTATATATAGCTAGTAATACCTTTATAGGTTCAAGTACCATTTGTTCATTTAAGGAAACCACTGTGTTGCGAAACATGTCGTATTTATATGATTACATTTTATTGGGATTTCTCTACAGCGTATTCAGTGCACTGTTTACTTGTAATAAACTTTTCGTATTGAATTTTATTATTGTTCTATTATTTGTTAGAAACAAATTTTATTTTTTGTTCAAGATGAAGTGGTGAGCATAGAATCACCCTTATTCTCTCTGTATCGTTCAAATTGTTTATTTACATAGATACATCTGCAACCAATTTCAATAGAGATTGATATTTAGGACACACGACTACACTGGTACAGTTATTTCCTATTTTATTATATTCTATTGCTTCTCTGTCATATATTATTCTTGTTTTATGTTGATTCAGTGATCTGGGTTAGGGATAAAAAAGTCCTAATTCGCATGGATTATCATTTCATAACAACTCCACGAGAAGCTAAAGCAATCATTTGCACTTGTGCCAAGTAATCTATCACGAAATGACTTGAAACATTCATATTTCATAGTTGATTTTGGTTGTTCAATGTTGGTTTCTATCTCACACGAATAACTATGTACCAGAAAATGAGTTTATATTGACCAGTTTTCTATTTTGAATGTAAATGTCTATATAAAGGAATTTTAAAATAATTCCAGAATATACCACACTATTGATCCACGTCTTACTAATTCAACTTGAGCTTATATCGTCAATCTTTTGACTTTTACAGCTAAAAAAAATTAAAAACATGTGTTGGTCAACTTCACCCTATTTGGGGTGTAGTTGACCTATAGAACTGATGTATTATAGGCTGAGGTGTAGTTGACTGTAATATTAGGTATACAGAGTGTTTTAAGGCATTTATTTGCAGAATAAATATTACAAAAGTTCTAAAAATGGATATAATATAAAATCAGACATATGTGGTATATAAATCAACTCAGATTTTGTAAACACATGAACAGAGCTATTACATATATTCATTATATTGAGGGTACATATACACTTGAATCCTATTAATAATATTTTTAAAAAATATTAAAGAATTTATTGAATATTAATAATAATAATTTCTACGACCATGTTCAGGTGAGTATAATACCTTTTTTATTTGTGAAATAAACACAACAACACAATCTTCAAGGTTTCTTGAATATGTCTCTGATTTACATTTTCTTGTGAACTTTATTTTAGCATCTTCATTATTGTTTATTGATATAGTTTGGCCTATCTGATGTTTAACACTTTTTTTATTAGAATATTCAACTACAAACCATGAATTTTCTTTTACATTTTGAGAATTTATGTCGCCATAATCGTTCATATTTAACGATACAATCATATCATCTTCAGCTCCTGATTGATTTACAGATTGTTCAAGATATTCAGAATTGAATGAGCTTAATATTGGAATGTCGTTTACTGATCCCGAGCCAGATGAACTAATTCTCTCTCTCTCTCTCTCTTTCTCTTTCTCTCTCTTAGAATTGAATTTTACTTGTTGTTTCTTGATTTTCAGTTTCTTTTTCTTGCAATTGAACGCTCTGGAACAATATAACATTTTTCCTCTTTGCGGGTATTGTTCTCTTATTGGAATCGCGTTGTTCCTCCAAATAATCTAGCAATACTTCCTCCACTGAACATATAGGAGCTATAGGAGGGATGTTGTTTGAGTAAATTTCAAGAGCAATTTTTCTTTAGATAGAGGATATTATATACTGCATGCTAAAAATCCGCAGATTGCATTTCGTTTAGCGGTTAATAGCATTTTGTCAAATAGTTTCTTGCGTAATCTGGGGAATAAACACTTTTCCACTGACGAAGTTTCCGCATTGCTTTTCTCCCAGTCAATTCTTAATTGTTTCCAAGAGTTTTTCTTAGGGCCGAAAAGACTAACATCCAATGGTTGGTACAAATATGTTGCATTGGGTTGTAAGCACACAAAATCAATTTGGTTAAGTTTACAAAGTCGTAGAACTCATTTCTGATTTTCTCCAATCAGAACTTTTCTACACTCAATTAATTTAGCATGAGGTAACAAACCCGTTTTAAACCAATCCGTGAAGAAAATTGCGTGAAACCAACCATGGTTAGATCTATTATATCGCCACCCTTGGCACAACATTATTTCTCCCAGCACGGAGTACCTGTGGGCTCCCTCAACGGCAATAGTTCCATGAATGTGTTGGCCCCATAAACGATATATGGAGGCAATGTGTTTCCAGAGGCGAATACACATAACTGTGTTACTGCACTCTTCGTAAAATTTATTACGTTGTCACGCTATTTAACGTTGACATATCAACTTTCTTTTTCCAGGGTCATCATTGAGGTGGCTTCTGGACCCACCTCTTTCAAATATATTGCTAGTTCATTCAAAAAATCTATCAAGATATCAGGATTTGCAGCTGCACGAGTTCGTTTTCCATTGGTACCCAACCGCTCACTTAATTGTAGTTCGCGCGTTCTGGAAAGCTCTTAGCCCAATCCGGTTCTGGTAATTTAATTTTGAAACGAGACTGCTTTCCGATACGGTCGAGATATGCTATTGCCGTTAAGAGCAAACCCATTGAATTTGATGGAAACCCCCATTTCGCAAAACTAAGTAGTATTAAGTAATCCTCCTATAAAGTCGTCTTCTTCTATTTTTGAAACGAATGTTCGACCTCCATGGTTTTTTTTACACCATCCGTGAATTCTATCAATTAGGGTACCTAATATATCGTATATCATATTTTATAGAAGCCTTAGTTGTATATATTTACAGAACACTCCAATCAAATATTTTTAAGAGTTGGTAACTTTTTTTTCTTCAAATTGTTGCACCTTGTTTCCGTTTATACAGAATGTTTCAGGTTTTTCTTTCCGAGATACAAGTTTTGAAAAAATATTTTCTTCATTATCTTCTGAACAAATAAAAATTTTTAGTTCAAACTTGGTACACTTTTTAGTCTTACTGGACGAGCATTTTTTTTGTGACAAAATGTTTTTGAGACAAATACAGTAGCGTGGTTATGGGGTTGTGTACGCATTTAAATCGCTTAAGCTTCTACGCCAATGATCAGAAATACTTATTGTATACAAAATTAAAAACTTTCTGTTCTATCTATTTTAATTTTCCTAATTAGGGTTATATTATGGAATTTATTTTGAAAGGCTATTTACAAATTAAGAGCATATTTGAATACCCATTTATTGGTAATGATGAAACAACAATAATTCATAATAAATAAACAAAATAATATGCATTTACTTGAACGAAACGGCGACATCGATTTTAAAACGACCTTCTTAGTTGAATTAACATGTTATTTAGGAGGCCATGTAACTGAACCACCTCTACCAATTCATCTTTCACTGTACTTCCCATTTAGCCATTCTCGTATTTGTCTTCCAAAATGAGCACGGCAGTCATCCAGTTGTATCCATGCATTTTTTCTCTCATATGGTAATGTTTCCTCCCACATGTCTTCGTGATTAGTTTCCAAAAATTATAAAAATTCAGCGATAGTTAATCTGTATGGTAAAACGTATGGGCCAAAAATATTGTTTTTGTAAATGGCAAGTCGACATTGACACTGAATTCTTCTTGAAAATTCCCACACCTTGTACGATGAGAGTTTTCATTTACCCATAAACGTGAATAGTGAAAATTAATAACTCAACGTTCGGCGAATTAATAACAAAATCACAAAATTGTAAACGTCGTTCGTTTTCTCCTAGGTGCAAAGTTCAGACTGTTTGAACTTGTTTCGTCAAATAATGTGAGAATACTTCTTGTTCTATTCCTTACTAAAATATTGTAATTTCTGTTTTGTTAACTCCTATGACGTGCAGGGCCATTTTCAGAATAATTCAAATCAATGAACTAGCGCTGCAGATGGATGTCTTGCAATTGGAAAACGTATACGGTATCTGCTACCGCCTGACTGAATATACTGATTTGAATGAAAAAAGCAACAGCTAGTAATAGTTAAGCAATTTAATTGAAATTGTTACAGAAGAGGCACATTAATGTAACAAGTAAATGATCAGATGCTGAAGAGAAAAAAAACATAAATAAAAAAGTTATTCAATAATGAGATTGTTTATGCACTCATTTACTCGATGAGGTACAGTTTGAACAAGATGATCAATGTCGCCTTGAAGTATCCCATCCCAGGCTTCTTGGATACGAAATCTAAGACCATCTAATTTGTGAGGGGGTGGCGTAAACTACTCAACATTTTCAATCGGAGAGAGGATCGGTGAACTTGCAGGCCATGGAAGCACCACCACATCAGCATCTTCTAAATATCGCGTTGTAACCCTTGCCGGATGATGTCTTGTTGCGAAATTGGATTTATTAACCCCCGAAGATATGGCACTGCAACTGGTTCCAACATGTTGGTTATGTGATTGGCTGCATTTAAATTGCCCTGAACGAAAACTAGAGGTGACCTACTGCCATAACATATTACACCCCAAATCATTACTCCTAATATAAGGGAAGTAAATTGCAGATTTCTTCTTTCCCCACGTAAACGCTTCACCCTCTTTCGCCCATCATGGGCCCACAAACAAAATCGCAACTCGTCACTGAAGACCACATGATGCCTTTCCTGCACCCAGTTCGCTCGCTCATTACACCACTCCAGTTCACGGAACGAAGCCCAAAAGACTTTATCCGTCGATACACGGACGCCATGGAGACTCTTTGTCCTAAAGCTTCCATCTTAGTCATTTCCTACGACTCGTGTAGTGAAAGACCTGTTCTTAGGTGGCGTTCTTTACGATCTGTAGTCCCCCTTCTTCAGACCATCTTGACCAACACGTAACGTTACGACCCACACGGTTGGCAATTTCCCGAAATGAGAATACACCCTTCCTCATACCAATAATCCGGCCACGTTCAAACTCACTCAACTGGCGATAATTTTGACGTTGTCGAACTCTAGGCATTGTGAATAATGTTTAGGACAGAAATGTGAAAATAGAACTGTGAAAAATGTTAATTCTTACGATTAGAGCTTGAAAACATTATTCTTCTTTAAATAAAAAACATAACAAAAACTGGGATAACGTTTTTTATTGAAACTTTAATCATTTCTTGATTATATTGAAGTATTCCTCCTGTGAAAATTTCTGGCATATTGCTCAACAAACACAAGGTTTTGCGTTTATTATTCAAATCAGTATATAAGCTAAAAAGTAATATACCAATACTTCGGCATTACCACTTTGTATACTAAAGTTTGATGAACTTTTTTAAACAGATGTTTTAAGTTGAGTTGAGTCAAATCATTCGACGTGTCTTTCATTTAGATCTAATAATGTCAGCTTAAGCAATCAAGAAACAAAAAGAAAATGCATATGGTAAAACTTATATATATGAATATCTTTTTCCGTCTTCCATGTCAAGTCCACCCCGGTGGTCAACATAACCTCCATTTTACGGTATTGACTTCAACGTAAGGATTGCAGTGTGTGGTAAAACTGCACACGGAATATTATTTTTCCTAGCTTCTCAACAGAAACTGGACCAATAATTTGTACCTGAGTACAGGTAGTAGGTGTCATTAAAAAATGGAAAACATGATTTCCGAGTGATATCTCCTAAAATGAAACATAAATTAATATTGAACCCAGGTTCATAACCGCGGTCGCGGTAAACGTAAAACGGCACGGCAAGAATCGCTCCGTGGGAGATTAACAAATGCAAACGTGACACTAATTGTAGGTTACAGTTTCCCAAGCTTGGTCCATCTCATATGAATATCTATTTACCAAGTTATTGCACCGAGAAAGAGGTACACGAAATTTAAAGGAACCAGTATGGAAATAAACTCACAAATACTGTTCATTCACTGCGAGATTCACAGTAATAATGTTCTAATTTATTTTTGAATTAACGGCGTTTCTGACACATTATCCATTCGCGAACAGGAAAGTTCCCAAATACGTTTTCTCTTAAGTAGGTGATGCACGTGGAAGATTATTGTATAATTCTCTGGTGACTTTTTGAGATAAGCTGGAGCAGTTATTTATACTTGAATTGAGAAGCCATTCTCGATTAACTGATTTTTTTTAAATGGTGCAATATAATGATATTGTCAAGGAACGTTTCAATGGGATAATCTTGAAACCCGGTAGCAAGAAACATATTATCTACTTCTCCATCAAATCTTGACACTAAGCGCAAACATTTAGATCACGTTTTTTGAGAAATTAGTTCTTTCAATTCATCAGCTGTAACTTCGACACTGTTTGTGTGGCTGCGAAGTGCACAATAACGATCCTTTAATTATCGGTGTATCCATCATATTTTTGGAGGATAGACGTTACAGTGTAACACATCTCATGCATTCGCCAATATGTGAAATTGAAAACATGGAGGAGTATGTAAGGGGTGTTAGATTATAACACACTGTCCGGAAAAGTCTACGTTATGTCAACAATTTGCGGCTGGAGAGTGGAACTTTACAGCACTAGGCCGAAAAGCGTTGCCTATTACTTTTACAAGAAATCTCATGAATTATATAATTTTAACACATTGGTATTTTTTCTCTTAACTCATTACAGATTCGCTTGGAATGAATTTACACATTGCTTTGATGTTTTAAGATTAAATTTCTTCCCTGCTTACGTTGCCTGAACAAGATGCATTAGGCTTAGGCATATACTTATAGCGCACGAGAACGACAAAGAACGAGTTTTTCATATTTTTCCATTCTTCGTTTTCATAATGCATTTTTAATAAATTTCAAATTACCTCAGTCAATCTTCAGTTTCGGTTTTTTCTTTGATTAAAAACAAATTCATTACATTTGAAGTATCTATTTGAATCTTTCATTAATTTGGCAGATATCAAATTTTGTTGGGCTTATTTTGAAGTTATTTTAATTTAATTTAATGAAATGAACGGAGATATTTGATGAGCAGTCCTCAAAAATTGAGGGAAATAGTCGAAACAGTAAATTGTTACCATCAAAAACACGTACCCCGTACTTATAATTTGGATAAGGTTATATATAAATTCTCGGGAAATTGGTCACACTAACACATATGTCTATTATTTCCGTCTTTACGTACGTTTCGGTCTTATGAGCATCATCAGAAGACGTATCAATGTCTAAAACGGGATTTCTTAAGACTAAATTGTATCAGCATGAAGCTTTCTTATCGCAACAATTTCAATTAAAAATGCCAACGCAGCCGAAATAAACGGAAACATGAGTAATCGAAATTGTAACACAGTAATGAATTAAGTATATGAATATGTATCAAGAATCCACTGCTAGCAATTTTTTTATAAAATAGGATGTCATTTCAAGCGATGTTTGAATACGCCTGAAACTAAAAATTATAACGCTCAAGTATCCACTTTCGAACCAGCCGTTAAAGATTTATGAGGTAATAGAAAAAGGTTATCAGACATTAGAAATATTTTTATTTGAACATTGTACCTAAAATATACTTCCAACATTATAAAGATGCTTGTAGAAATTTGCAAGGGTTTTTATTAATTGAATAAGTATAAATCTGACTTAATGATTGAACGTATGTTCTATGATTTACAGACTTGGAGTTACGTTTTATGTGAATCATATCCAGGATAGATCTTTCATAATAACTGTTTTTTTAGTTAAGATATTAACATTTTTGTAAACGAATTGATGGTTATAATCAAAAAAATGTTTAGCAGGGGTGGTGGAATTTCCTAACTTTTTATTTCTAGAACTATATTTACGTCTTTTTTTTTCTTTTTTGCAAATATGGTTTAGAGATTCCTGTATAAGTCCCATCGCAATCTAAACAATTTAATTTGTGTGGGTTTGTTTATCTTTAGGTATTATAGGTTTTAATATATTTTGCACACACATTTATATCATACTTTTTAAAAATTTCTTAATTTCCTCTCAGGTCTCCAGAATGTATGGTGATGTTATAAAATTATCTGTATTACCGTTTATGTTATTTATATATGACGTAGGTATATATGACGATATAAAATGTTAATAATAGATAATTTTATAACATTAATATACATTCCGAAGACCTCAGAGGAAATCAAGAAATGTTTAAAAAAGTAAGATATAAATGTTGCGTATAAATCTACTAACTGTGTTGGTGAATATTTTTCAAATCTAAAACCGTTAATATCTAAAGATGAACCAACCCACACATTATATAAATTGAATTGTTTAGATTGCGATGTGCCTTATACAGGAATCTCTGAACAATATTTGCAAAACAGAATATATGGCCATAAGTAGGTATAGTACTAGAAACAAAAACTTGAAAAACTCCACCTCCCTTGATAAACATTGTTTTGATTATAACCATCAATTCGATTACAAAACTGTTAATATTTTAAGTAAAAAAATCACTTAATATAAAAGATCTATTGCGGAGATGATTCACATAAAACCTGACTCCAAGTCTGTAAATCTTAGAGTAGACGTTCATTAAGTCAGATTTATACTAATTTAATTAATTAAAACTCCTACATGCGTTTCTAATGTTAAAAGTATATTTTAGGTAGAATACTCAAATAGCAATATTTCTAATAAGGTCTGAGAGTCTCTTTATATTACCTCATAATTCTTTAATATCTAGTTCAAAAGTGTATACTTGAGCGTTATATTTTTTTGTTTCAGTCGAATTAGAACATTGCTTGATACATTCTCATATATATATTAATGAGTTTCAATTTCGATTACCCGTACGTCTGTTCGTTTCGGCAACGTGAGCATTTTCAATCGAAATTGATGCGATAAGGGCGCTTTGTGCTAATACAATTAGTTTTAAGAAATTCCGTCTTAGATATTGATACGTCTTCTGATGATGGTCATGATACCGAAACGTACGTTAAGACGAAAATAATAGTCATATGTTTTAGTGTGACCCCTATTTCTCCAGAAATTTATATATAATTCATACCTGGGTCAAGAATCATTTCAATAAGGTTATGATAATAGTAATTTACTAATAACTGTTTGCTAATACCAAATTCTAACAACTAAAATGCGTATCGTTATAGAAGTTTTAAACGTGGTGGAATAGAAAAATACTATTAAAATATTCATTTAGGAAGTCCAGAATCGGCTCTTTCCTCGCCTCGTTCGTGGACACCCAAACTTGCCCTTTAATATGTCATTTTACGTTCTTGCATCGCAAATTACTATTTTTCCTAATTTATTAATTAGTATAAGTGATGATAGCATAATTCAGGCTAAATTCAAAATTCATAACTTACTAATTAATATTCCAATGTTTTTTCACAAATATTATAGGTAATGTTTTCAAGCATTTAATGAATAATTTTCTTACATAGATTCACGTCCACGTTATGTGTGAATGATATTTTATAAAGTGATAATAATATATATTGTTTTGAAAAATGTTTCAGTATTTTAAGCACTTTATATTTCATAGTATAGTATCAGACAGGGTAGGGTCATATCCTGGATATGAGAATATCTGTAATCGTTTTCATAAAACTCCTATAATTATTTAAAAAAGTTATATTTACAATTGCTAGATATAATACACGATTTATAAGATTGTTTTAAAGTTATTTTATAAGGAATATAAGCACTTTATATTTTATAGTATAGTATCAGACAGCGTAGGATCATATCCGAGATATGAGAATTTCTGTAATACTTTTCATAAGACTCCTATAATTATTTTAAAAAGTTATATTTGCAATCGCTAGATGGAATACACGATTTGTAAGATTGTTTTAAAGTGATTTTATAAGGATAAATGACTTTTCTAATATTATCTTATATTATTGGCAGTAGTCAAGAGCGTTTTTATAATTTGTATATAAAACATTTGAATTAATGGATGATATAATTTGATTCAAAATAATGAGCATAAAATTGTTTCAAATTTCGCTGACTAATATCTATATTACTACATTTTCTTTCATTGGATATTATAGTTTGTAAGTAGGGAATAATTTCTCTTACCATTTCACCTTGTAAATCATATCAAGAACATTGATTATAATCAGAGATAGTGATGAACTATTTATTTTATGGAAATCCATTTTAATAAAATGGAACAGAACAATTTTCTGTCTAATTTCCACTGGGAGATTCCATAGTCAGCAGGTGTCTTCACTATAAATATTGTATGAATTTAGAAATTGTCAAATCCAGGAAGTTTAAGGAACTGTTGTTCTGGATTTCAGTAGTGAATTGTATATTATTATGGTGGTTATTTAGGAAGTATAAGAACTGATATATCTGCCTATTGGTTGCCAAGATTCGAATAGACAGATAGATTCATTTTATACTTCCTAAATAACCACCAAAACAATATAAAATTCACTGCTGGAATCGAGAACAACAGGTCCATATACTTTCTGGATATGAAAATTTCTAAATAAAATAATAAACTTTCATACAATATTTATAGAAAAGACACCTTCACTTTTGAGACTATTCCTACAGAATCTTCCAGTATTATTAGTCATAAATTAGCAGCTCATAATTCAATGATTCACCCAGCCTTTTCTATTCCTCTATCGGAAAAAGATTTCAAGACAGAAATCAGTACAATTAAACAGATAGCTTCAAATAACAATATTCCTATTCACTTCGATAATCAAATCATTAATCGTAAAGAACAAAAACGAATTTCGCAGTTATTATATTCCATAACAGAAACACTAAAAAAGAAATATGCATGTTTTGGTTATGTTGGCGAATTATCAAACTGTATGAGCAACTGATTTCCAAAATGTAATATCTAGTGGCTTGAATATGAGAAAAAATTTAAGGCCAAGCAAAAAACAGACAAATACAAAAAAACCGGTATCCACAGGATTGAATGTGGTGATTGCCCAATGACATATGTTGGTCAGACCGGTCGCAATTTCGAATCACGTTTCAAAGAACATATTTCCTCCGATAGTAAATCAGCAATCTTCGAACATATTAATATTTCAAATCGTAAAATAACAATAGATAATCTTAAAATTCTTCATACTTGCAATAAAGGGAAATCAATTAATCTGTTGTAAAGTTTGAAGATTTAGAAACTGTGTGAAAACCCCGAATTCAATACACTCAATAGCCAATTGGACCCTGAGCATTACTGAATCGTGAACTGTATGTATAAATAAATATATTTGTTGTTTCTATATTCACTTGATAATGATGTAAAAGTCGAAAGAATTCGGGTTTATTGGAAAATAAAATCTCTTGTGGAAATTAGACAAAAAATTGTGTTATTCCATTTTATTATATTGATTACACTTAGTTCAAATCAGCCGAATCCTAATTCAGCAGAAAATCTTCTTATGAGTTGCTCATAAAATCAATGAATCTGCCATTCAGAAATGGTTATAAATCAATCAACAAAAATTCACCGGATAGAAAAGCCTATGATTTCTGATTCGACGCAATGGAGTTTTTCTCAAACTTCTCATAGAATGAGAAGAAACAGGGAAATACGGATGCCCTAAAATTCTTACTTCCAACGGAAAAACTATTTTAGTACCCGTAGAAAGTATGTGCAATATGGAAATTTGTAAATCATAATCCACCTAAAAAAGTCGTACCGCTTTGCTAGTGAGATTATGAAGTGGGAAAGCACACGTATCTAACTGAAATGAAGAATTTCAAGCACTTACCGACTGTTCCAATGATGACAGAAGATGTGGGTGGTACAGCGAGGGGTGACATTTTTCTCATGATATTTGGCGGATTGGAGCACTGTGATGAAGCCGAAGAATCACAATCAAGGCTGCGATCTAGATTGTGAACAGGTGAGGGACTTTTTTCCAAAAGCTGAGGCTCACCGGTTCCACTTTTAATCATGGCTTCATCTTGAGCCTGGGCTCTTCTTAATGCCGTTTGCATGGCCATAACACGTTGACGTTCAGAGGTTAACCGGCACTTTTCGCATTTACAATGTCGATATTTACAATAACGCTTGTGACCTTTCAGTGCTATTTTTAAGCGATGGTTCCTGCAACGGGCGCAATTGGGCGGAGTACGAGGATTTGCAGAGGTGCTAGATGCGTTCACATCCATTTTAGTTTCGTATTCCTGAGTGTCAGACATACCTAATGATAGTTATAGTAAAGGTGTAGAAACGTGAAATATAAGAACTGAGAGTTAACTTGTTTAATCCATTATGCGAATGTATCTTTCAAACATAAATTCACTCACTACGCGGGCTAGCTGGATGATTACGTTGGTGCGAGCTGCGATAACGTGCAACAGGTTAGAGCGCTCCTCGCCGGCAGGAAAAGTGCACACGCTTGCAGTTGCAGTGTGTCGCGAAATCAACTGTCAGTCAGTATTGCAGCGGGCAAGTGAGTCGGCTGAGTTGCATTAGGAGTGCGGGACCAAGGGGGGCTCATTTACGACTTTGGCAACGGCAGTGGGGGAACTGCATATGCCGGAGTGCAGTTTAATGCGCTTTTGTCGAATCTACGGTCTTTTCTTCTCAAAACCTTATTTTTAATTATGTAATACATCAATTTTATAGCACTATTTAATTGTTTCATTATATCGGTCTTTCTTAAGCTTTTAACATAATATAGATAACTTAAGATAAGACCATTATGTAGTAGATACATAAATGAATCGAAATTAATTGTATCGAAAGTGACTTAAATATCAATATGGACAGGTATATCTTGAATTAGCTAATAATTGGAGATGAATTCAAATTCAAATATGTGTTCAAAGTTTTCTCAAAACGTATTATCCAATAAAAATAATATCCTTTCCTTGGCGGTTATACTGAAAGTATCCGTCCCTCTTTACTTTTTTATGCAGGTGAAAAAATAATACCGAAAATAGGATATTAGCCCTAAGGAAATATTTAGTACTACATTCAATTTCAACCTAGAATGAATAGAATTTGTTATAAAAAGTACAATTGATAAATTTTGTCTACCGTATTAATAAAGTTACGATTTACGATGTTTTGGTTTTCATCCAAAATAATTGCAAATACAAAGTGAAAATTAGATATAAATGATTACGAGGTCTGTCCCAAAAGAATACGAGGTCTGTCCCAAAAGTATCCAACTACCTAGATTTCTCGGCGCTTGACTTATTCTTCGTCATCCGGTTGGTGACATTCTTCAAAGTAGTCCCCATTTCATCGAACAACATGCTCATATCGTTGCGTCCACTTTCTAAAGCAGTCTTGAAAGTCAGTTTTTGACCGTCCTTAATGCATTCGTCGCATTAGTTTCAACAGTCTCTTTGTCGTCGAATCGGTGTCCTTTAAGCGGCATTTTCAATCTAAGAAATTGTCAAAAGTCGCGCGAGCTATGTTTCAATATTTCGAAAATTTTCAACACTATTGATCATTTCCAGATTGTCCTGAGCGATTTCTAATCGCTGCTGAGCAGTTTTGGGATGAATTTCGCACACACACGAGTCATTCCGGAATTCTCTGTTAAAATTCGCGAAACAGGGCTTCTCGGTATTCCAAAGTCATCTTCTAATTCCCTCACAGTCAAACGACGATCTTGTCCAATCGCAACTCCACGCGCTCGACATTATCCGATGTTGTTCAGGTCGAGGTCAGTCGGACGAGGATCACTGTCAACAGATGTGCGGATACACTCGTCTTCAAAGGCCGTTTGTAACATTTCAATAGTTTCCGCACAATTCTCATCGGTAACTGAGGCATCTGAGGAGAAGGTTGGGAGTTACTGGTAACGTTAGTACCCTACAGAGGTCGCCTGAGTGCTGTGGCGCGAAGATATGAATGCAAGTCGCATACTCTTGAGAAAGACCTCGTATTCGAATTTATTCATTCAACTCTTGTTGGTTTTTTCAGATAATAATGATAATGTCTCTCCACTCTAGATCGATCAGTAACGTCACAAATTGATAGTTCTAGACAGCTGTTTTGCTTTTCTCATAGAGCTCATCAGTAGAACGAGCAATTTTGCACTATTACTGAACAATCACTGTTGAAGGTAGACATAACCGAGCAACATTATGGTAAAAAGACCCATATATCTCACGTCATCTACGAATAGATGTTCCACTAAGAAATCATACAATGTATGACATTGACGGATAGATTTCTATAACTTAACAAAAGTTACGAGTAATGTATGACTATTTAGCTCACCAGAGGGCGACATCAAAAAATCAATGGAAGGAATTAGATATGAATATGAAGAAATTCTTGCAATAGGATGTTTTGGTTTTTATGACACCCCCATTGCTTCCTAATAACATACAAAATGTGGATACGTTTTATTTAAAAAAAAACAAAAATTCCTTACAAGACTATTGAAGTTTATAAAAATAAATTTCAATTACATCATCACATAATTTCAATTCAGTGAATAGAAATTTTGGATTTTTTCTACATTTCGTGCATAATTTTAATTCTTGAATTTTGGATTATGTACACAACTTTAAATCTTCATATGACATAATTATGAACAAAGCTGTTAACAAGACATTGGATGACTTACAAACAATAGACAGCATCGATCTTCTAATCACTATGGCTGCCGGTCGCGGGTTCGAATCCAGCGACTGCGGAATTTTTCCGATGGCTCGAGAAAGCGGTGCGGCAAGATACAATGGGCTGTCAAGCCCAAGTGTCATCGTGACTGCCCTGGTTGCAGGATCGAGCCTACCACACGAGGTGGAGTGTTTAGTGGGTATATCTGAAGTGATTAATTTCGGGACTCAGGGACTCCCATATCTCTTATGGGATGATACAGGACCATAAGGTGCCCATAAAGGGTTTCAACCATCTCGCACACAAAAAAAAAACAATAGACAGAGTATAGATTGTTCTATGTCGAACAACACGTCTATTAGTCCCAGACAGCTGTTTCGCTTTGCTCAGAAGTTGATCAGCGGAATGAGTGCTGTCTGGAACTGATAGACGTGTTGTCACTGTTCGATCTAGAGAAACCATAACTCAGTCTATTGACTGCAAAAACTAAAATCTGTTTGTTATTCATGTGATGAATTCTTTCGGTACCGCCTCCTGGTGGCTGTATGTCCAACACTATCTCGTCGTTTCTTTGTAACGGGTAATAACTCTGATTCAGTGCGTTGCATTATGAATGATTGTTTCAGGAGGACATCTATCTTCTAGCAAATGGCGTTTGGATCAGACACTAATGAGCTTATGAACAAAGCGAGACAGCTCTCTGGAACTGATAGACATGTTGGCACTGTTCAGCCTAGAGGAACGTTACCTCTGTCTGACGCTGCTAAAATTCGACAGCTGGTTCGACCTAATGTGTTCTATCGGAAATATGAGGCAACACTGTGACGTAAACACATTTGTAGATAATCCTACAGTTCGACGTATATGCCACCAAGAGTGGAATATTGGGCATTTACAGTATTGCCGCATGTTCATTATGAGTTGAATTAAATTAATGTATATAATTATAATTTAATGAATAGTTTCAATTCAACTTATAATTATAATTCAATAATAATTTATATTTTCGAATTAAATTGTGTAAGTTCCTACCTACTTTTATTGCATTAATATTCGAGTGAATCGGGTCCACTAAGAACACCACTCAGAGGCTTTTAGATCCCCTGGGTAAGATCGCCGAATCCATTTTCCTTTTATCCACTTCACCAAAAGCCTAGTACCGTAAAAATGGAGGAGCCTATCATTGTATGTGAGGCTAAGGTTACTGCTCCAAAGGAGTTCTATCTGAGGATTGTAGAGTCTCGTATTCCATTAGGATATGTTCAGGAGTTTTCTTTCCCTTATTGCACATATTTTCGGTCCACTTTGCCACGAGGTTATCTCAAGCCTCCCCTATTACAATTCCCGATAGTATTTTGAGTTTATTTCTACTTGGTTCGTGCAATCATTAGTTTTTTTCTGGTTACAGTTTCTCATCGGATATCCAGTAACGGGACTGTTTCTGCTACTTCTTTCTTGTGTTTATCCAGTATTGTGCTGGTGCTCAATCCGCAGAAAGGTTCCAGTTTCCTGCAAATGATGTTTCGACCCTTTTGTTTGTGAGTTCGTCTGCTTCTTCCTTACTCTGCACTCTGGTGTGTACCGGAACCCATAAGGGTATTATTCTAGCTTAGTTAGTCTAGTTTTCCTAAGCATACCCAGATATCTTACATGTGAGGTCAGCACGTTGATGGCTGATTTACTGATGGTTATTCGTTGTGTACGAAAGCGTCTTCCTATATCGAACATATTTCAGCGTGGAAGGTTCTCGGGGATTTACCTAAGCTTTCAGAATATTCGGTTCCAGGGCCATATACTCCTATTCCATTTCCTTGTTATATTTTAGAGTCATATGTGTACCCTTTAATGATACTTCTGTTGAGTATTTGTCCCATTCACTTCGGTATTGTACCTACCTACACTTTGTCATCACCTTGTCCCAGGTTTTGATGAATTCCAGGAAGGGGTCGGTACTTTCGTTTGATGATTCCCTCTCTGATCATTCAATACGTTTTCCTTGTCTCCATACTCTCTACAGCTATATTTCGGATTATTCTATAACAGCTGTTGGACACGTTCTCATTGCACCTCTTATGCATACCCAGACAAATTTTTTGATTTTCGATAGGACTATTCTCGTACTAGCCAGACTAGTATAACTTATACAAAACTCTTTCAGAATTCAGACTGCTTTCATTAACAGGCCTACGTGAAATTATACTTTCCTTGAATAATAAGTGTAGTGTATACATGAAACTTTCTGTACACCATTAGGGCTCTTCACTACATCATATCTCGGAAATAAATTCCAACAATTCTTGTCAAATTTTTTATGGGTGCTCATTATCTTTCTATGGAGCGATATGTAACTAGATTTATATCAGAATGTATTAAACTGAAATTAAAATGTTTAACATCGTATTAATTAAGCGAAGCTTGGACACCAATTGCCTCAATCATAGCGGAGTGATACTATACACGCTCGCGATTTAATTTCATCGACCAATTTGGAAGACCAAACATTCATATTAGTTATATTTAATCATTTCATTTCATCGGACTGGGTTGTTTGGATATGTTGAGCACAAGCTAGAAATTAGAAATATTTATTAGAGAGAAATACTAGATTGTTTTCGAACAATACACCTGAAGTTTACCACATTTTACTTGTGTCTACTAAGCTCGAACTAGTAGGAATGATTATCGGTAAGTTCAATTACCTATGCAGACCACATTGACCATCGCTATCCTCTGCGAAAATATATGCCCCACTAAGCGTTTGGCATTTTTATACGAAAGTTCATGCGTCTGCTGAATAATAATAAGAGCAATAAAAAACCGTGTTTTGGTGCCTTTTTACCATTTCAATTACAATTTAATTTGTTTTTCTTCATATAACAATAAATGTGTTAAATTCATACAATGGATGATAAATATAAGTTTCTTCACTCCTCTATTTGGAGTGGACCTAGAAAGTAATCATCTTCGAATTCAAGACATCATCTCAAGAATTTCAAAGTTCGATGGATATGAACCCATTGGAATCAACAGATCATTTCAATGAAAACAATGCCTGTTTCCATACAATAATTCAATATGAAATTATATTCGCTAGAATATCATTAACGGAGCTATTAAATGAGTCTGTTATGAAAATGAGCTGCACATGTTTTCGGAGCAGTTGAATTTGTAATTTCTAAGGCCGGATTTAAGGAGAGGCTAGTGAGGACGGTGACCCCAAAACCTCTTGGGAATCCCAACCAGCCCAAATGAAAAATAAAATGGAGTAATCTCAGTAGTAACGGTGAAAAATTGCTGCAAGAGAAATATTTCTGATACGCATCATTCACATTCATCAAATCAACATGGTTAAGTTTATAGTAATTCTTAATATTACAGAATGGCAAAAGGCCATCGAGGAAAACGAAGTATTCGGACTTCTCCGACTTGTTTGGGAACTACAATTTCCCAAAAATTTGGCATGACATCCTTGAACGATTAGATACCACCAACAAAGGATTTAAATACTGCTGTCAATTCACTGAAGTCAATGTTCCACCGAATCGAAACAAAATTCTCCCCAAAGCGAAAACTGAACTGTACATTTCGTATTTGAGAATTCAAAAACCAAATGTAAGACAGCAGCCGCTTGATTATGGACAAACATCCGCTGTCAAGCTGTTACCAAAATACAAATTCCGCATTGGAGTTTTTTAGTTGTGCACTCAATTGTGCGTCGCTATCACAACGAGTTTCAGCGTACAAAGCAGTTTGCGGAAGATTTGGACTTTTGAGTGTGCTCACGACAATAATATCAAAAGAGTTGGATTCAAAAGAAAGATACCTTGTAGATGTTTACCCAGAAGACTTGGAATCGACTCTTGGTAATGAGAGCTGTATGTTTTAGCTGAAGAAAGAATCCACTGAAGCAGTCCTGTATCGTATCATCATGGATAAGGATTTTCGTTCGACTTATTTGACAGAGACTAAAAAACTGTTTTACACATTTACTTGTCCCTGATGGTGACGGAGAAAGATCGGTTTAAAAACTGAAATCAATAAGATCAGATTGCGTGCGAGTATGGGCAAGATAGTCTTACAGGTCTCATGATTCTAAGTATTGAAAGCGAAATTCTCCGTGAATTGACTGCCGATGATGTTATTGATGAATTTACTTCAATAAAATCAAGCAAAGCTTCTTTATCTTAAGTGAAATATGTAATATATGAGGTTCCTCCTACTTCCTCCAGCTTATTAGGTTATATGATTTGTCTTAGAACATTAAATAGGGCCCTCACCATCCAATGGTTCAAGGTCCCCCAAAGCCTAGATCCGGTCCTGCATCTTAGTGAGCAGTGTATGGAACATAGATTTTTCAATCAAATGATATAGAACTGAACGATTTTGTTTACAAAATCAATCTGCTCTCGCTTGAACTTGCATCATGTATCTCATAAAATTGAATTAAAAACGTATAACCTCTAACCACATTTCTATGTTTCTTTGTTTACGATCACTGTCAACCGTAAATTAATAAAGTCGTTCAACCGCCTCAGTGAAATGGTTAAGTAATACTATACGCTATCATCTTCCCACGTTATACGAGTGCCGTAGAATTGCGGATTTTTCACTCTAATCAACATTATTGTTGCGTCCTTCCCTGTATCTGCTTGCAGTTTCTCGTATTCGTCTATTCTCTCTCTGTTATGAAAAGTACCAAGAACAACAACAAATATCTCAAACCAATGAAATCTTCGGTTCCTAATTCTCTTCTCGATTGTAGTTGGGTTTCGCACATATAGAATCGCATCAACAGGCGATATTGAGAAAATGTACCGTCAAGTTTTAGTAGGTCCAAGACAAAGAAAACTTCAACGAATTATTTGAAGGAAAAATGGAGCAGATAAAGTTCAAACTTTGAGTTAAACATAGTGACGTACGGCACTGCGTCAGCTCCATTTTTAGTGATTCGGTGCCTACATCAACTAGTTGTAGAACAAAGAAATGAATTTCCTAAGGCGAATCAAGTCATTGAACGGGATTTTTATATCGATGATCTGCTGACTGCAACTAATTCCATAAGTGAGACATGGATGCTACAATCCTAACTGGTATCAGCTCTACTAAAGGGTGGGTTTTCACTATGAAAATGGGCGTCCATTGTAGAAATAGATAAGGATAGAAGCTAAAAACCATAGGGATCAATTGGAATCTCAAATCGGATCAACTCAGCTACAATCAGCTACGACAGGTAGATTGTAGAAAAATAACGAAATGAAAAGAAATGTCCCATTTGTTTGACACTCTACGTCTCATCAATCCCGTCATCATCAGGACTAGATTATGATGCAACTGATGCTATGGTAATTGAAATTAGATTGGAATAAAAGCATTTCCTCAAACCTTTATACCATGTGGTATAATTATAATTAATTATATATAATTGGATATTCAAGATGTAAATAAAATCAAAGTTCCAAGAAACATTATAACTTACAATATTATCCAGCTTCATGGATTTACCGATGCGAATGAAGCAGCATATGGAGTGTTCATATATGTGCGTTGTTTTAATTTCTCAGAAAACTTCAATTGTAAAATCAAACGTGACACCATTCAAAGCAACAACACTGCTGAGGTTAGAATTTTGTGGAGCGTTCTTATTAGCTCAGCTAATGAAATGTTTCAATATCGAACATATACCATTGGACCGTTTCAGAAATTTGTGTAGCATGAATACGGATTAACAATAGGAAATGGAATACATTTGTTGCCAATCGTGTAGGTGAAATTCAACAACTTTCAGATGTCAATAAATGGTACCACGTACGAACCAATCAAAACCCGACAGACCTGTTATCACGGGGTACAACTATCAGTATAGTTACAGATTGTAAGTTGTAGTGGCATGGCCCCAAGTGGCTTCATTCGAACGAAAGCCTACTACCATTTAAGAACAATTCTTCTGAGAACCTGGAAGTTGTCCTTAAACAAAGAATCGCCTTAATCACCAATCAGAATAACAAAAATGTGGAATGGGACATTTTAAACGGTTTTAAAGCTTGAACAAACCTATTAGAGTAACTGTTTATTGTTAATGATTTATTAATCATCCTAAAGGCAAGGTTGGACGGATAGAACTTAGTATCATTCCAACCAAATTCAATAATGCCAGAGAGGTACTTTGAAAGTTGGAAGGAACTTTCATCAAAAAGTAAAATACTGTCTCCGAATCCATTCTTAGATTCATGTGGAATTTTGAGACTATGCGGTAGGCTGTGTAATGCGTTAGTTTCATATTCTCAGATGCATCCATATCTCTTACCGTACTCGCACCCCTTTACGAAATTACTTACTGAATACGAACACGTTAGGTTGTTCCATAGTGGTATACAAACCACATTGGCATCTTTTTGAAGCACATATTGGATACTAAATGGGAAAAATACAGTACGGCACTTACTTAGAAAGTGTGTAACGTGTTTCAATATCAAACCCGTAATCGAAAATCAGTTGTTGGGTGAATTACCTTCACTTAGGGTTCAGCAAGCTCGGCCATTTATTAACTTTGATTTCGCGGGACCTTTTACCATTGAGGAAGGTTGTAAGAATCGAAAATAATCTCAAAATATCCTCAGCCGTGTATGATTGTTTCGCAACCATGGTAGTTCATTCGCAGTTATTAGAAGATTTGTCTACCTAACAAGTATTGAACGATTTACGACCCGTAGAGGTGAAATTGCGTATATTTACGACGGTAAGATGAGAAGTCCCTGAAAAATTAAACAGATGGCGCCACAATCAGCAATTCCATGTGACCTTTGTGATGTACCATCTTTAACTAGAACGCGTTAAAATTTTCAAACTGATATGTCATTCAGTTCTGTTTTGACACCCATCGTGAACAAGCAGCCTTGAAAATTTTTGTAAACATGGAAAAAAGGTATTTTCGCGTCTTGATTGAACGTTATTTCTTGCGTGGAAAAAACATTACGCAAACCAAAGCATTGCATGTTAAACATTACGGAGACTCCTCACCATCGATTAGAACTATTCACAAGGGGTTTGCTGATTTTCGTTGTGGTAGTATGACAAAGGACGCCGGACATTCTGGTCATCCTAATGAGGTTACAACGCCAGAAATCGTCCATAAATCCATGGCATGATATTGGACGATCAGAGAACTAAAATGCAAGAGATTGCTGAGGGTATAGGCATCTCAACTGAACGTGTATGGAACCTATGTGTGCTTGGCGATGTTCAAGTGCGATAAGGAGAACTTTTTGCACCATTTCCTAGCCGTGGACGAAACATGGATCCATCACAACACACCAGAGACCAAAGAACAGTCGAAACAGTAGATGTGCCCTGGCTGAGTCGAAGCTGAAAAAGGCCAAAGTGGGTTTATCGGCCAACAAAGTTATGGCCACAGTTTTTGGGATGCACACAGTATAGTCCATAGGGATCACCTTGAAGAGGACAAAACGATCACCGGCGTATATTATGCAGATACGTTGGATCGATTCGACGCCAATTTGAAGCGATTGCGGCGGCATTTGGCTGAGAAAAAAGTGCTCTTAGACCAAGACCACGCAACGGCGCACAGGTCCACAGTCGCAATGGCAAAATTGCATGATTTGGGCTCTGAATTGGTTCGTCATCTACCATCCTCCAGATTTGCCTCCTTCGATTTCATCTAGTTCCACACTTGAATAAATGGCTCGGCGGAAAGAGATTTGGCTCCAACGATGAAGTCATTGCTAAAACAAACGCCTATTTTAAAGAATTGTCGAAATCGTATTAATTGGAAATGATTGAACAATTAGAAAAACGTTGGACGGAGTGTATCGTAGCACAAGGAGATTATGTTGAGAAATAAAATAACTTTTGACCAAATAAATCATTTTTCAGGGACTTTCCATTTCGCCCTCTTACTCAGACGAGGCTACTAGCTTCACCGGTGCAGCAAATGAACTAACAACACTCTGATATCAGTTTTTTCAACAGTCACGGCCCGCGATGATACTTGCATTATCTAAACAATGAATTAAATGGCAAATGATGAAAGAGCATCTCATTCCGGTCGTCTCTGGGAGGCAGCAGTAAAGTCAGTTAAATAAGCTATCCTAAATTATTGACCCATGATCCCCGTATCATCAGACCCTAATGATAATTCTCATATAACTCCTGCTCATTTCCTCATTGGAGACTCTTTGCAATGAGAAGTAGAACCTGATTTAACACATTTAAAAATTATTGCTTTGTCTCGTTCGAAATGCCTTGAATAACTAAAGCAACACTTTTGGATCCGATAGCACAAGAATATCTTCACAAGCTTCCGCAACGAACCAAATAGAGATTTGGCAACTCCGTAATTTCTATCGGGGACCTGGTCCTTGTACGAGAAGACAATGTTCCAGCTATGAAGTGAATGATAGGACGAATTGAACTAGTTCATCCTGGTGGAGACGACATTATTTGCTGTGCTAGTTTACGCACATCGTCTTGAGTGTACAAAAGGCCCACAACAAAACTATGCGTCTTGTCTACCGAACGGCAACAGCGATCTTCCTTTTCATAGTCTCAAGCAATCTACTTGCATTGTTTGACATTCCTATATTCCCCCACTATTATGAATAGTACCAAGAATATCAACAAATATCTCAAATCAATGAACTCTTTGATCCCTGATTACTTTAAGGTATATTTCAAAACTGGAAGGGCCAAATAAGTCTATTATGTCAAATATTACCAACTACTTGACCAAAAATTCCGACCTCAATTAACGACGCATTTCTATAATCCAGTTGGTTGACAGCCTATTGACCAGCAAAGAACGGGAATTTCCTGAACACGGTATCAACTAACAACACTAACAAAGATATGCAGCTTTCCTTCCTCTTCAAGAACTTCTGGGGAAGAAATAGTATCAAGATGGGATGAAGTTCAAAACAGGCCAAAATTGAACATTCAAAATTTGAAACATTTTTCATTCAACATTCAATTAGAAACTATCACAAGTTGATTGGGCCTGTCCGTTACTTTGTGATATTCCATTTTTAAAAAGGAAAAACAAGAAATTTTGATTTGTTGAATATCACTCTAATTAAAAGAAGATTGTTTACAATTTCATTATCAAAACATGCAATGAGAAAACATTGAAACATCATAAGTATTTATATGAAATTTACAATGAAGAGAATCGATTCTAAGAATAACTGGTACACATAGCTACTAGGGTTAATTATGTTGAGATAATAAACGGAAAGGGATTAAACTGTCGGTAATCCAAGATTGAACAAAGTGGGATTTAAATCTAGTAGCTCGTTACGTAGGTTGGTGGAAGGATTATTGTGTTTAAATAATTCTATAGAATGTAATTACTTTTATTTAATTGAAATTACTTAGATGTCTCTTCTTTATAACTTCAAATGATCTACCTATTTGACCAATGTATAGGGCATTACATTCCGCACAAGTTAACTTATACGCTCCTGACTTCCGAAATTTATTAGATTTAGTTTTTGCATTACAAAATATGTTCGAAAGTTCTTGGCTTGGTCTGCAAGCTACATTTAACTTTTGTTTTTTGAAGATATTCAAGATTTTATCAGATATTGGCCCAAATTACGTCAAGGTAACTTATTTTCTGTCAGATCTTGGTTGCACGTTGTGATAAATTTGATTAATAGTTCATTTCAAAGATTTTCTCTTGATTAAATTATTTATTAACGATACAGAATAGCCGTTATATATAGCAATGTTTCTTTTAGTATGTACTCAGTAAAAGCGCTGATTTTTCTAATGGTAAGGCTCTATTGCTGTTTTATGTGTAAATGGGTGTGTTGAGCCTGAAGGTATTGTTACGTCTGTATATGTGGGTTTTCTATAGATTTGAAATTTTGTTATTTTGTTTCTTTAATTTTAGTTCCAAAAATTGATTGTTGAATTATTTTAAGTTTCTAGTGTGAATTTAATTCCGAGGTGAATGCGGTTAAGATGCTCATGAATCATCAACTTACAACAGTTCATCTGTATTACCTGTAAAACATGTTATAATGATATCTACATAATGTGCGCCAAAAAATAAATTGTCTTTGTATGTTATTATTTGAAAAATATTGTCTCAAAGTTCAATATAAATAATTCAGCCAGTAAGGACTCAATGGAGAACCCATTGCTGAACTTTGATTTTGGTCGTAAAAATTGTTATTAAACTCCTGGTAATTTTCTGACATATAAAGTTCAAATAGTTGTAAAATTTTATTTTGAATAGCTTAATTAATGTTTTGTTCATGTGAAATATTTTTAATTAGTGGCAGACATTCTGTGCCAGGTATTTTTGAAAACAAACAAAACATGTGAGGAAAGTAATGCCCTATACATTGGTCAAACGGGTAGATCTTTTGAAGTTAGGTATAAGAAACATTTCCTACAGTTTAATCCCTTCCCGCTTTTTATCTCAAGATAATTAACCTTAGTAGCTATGTGTACTATTGATCCTTAGAATCAATTCACTTCATTGTAAATTTCATAAAAATACTTATGTTTCAATTTTTCGTCATTGTATGTTTTGATAATGAACTGTTAGGTTCGAAATTGCAATCAACTACGGCGGGATTTCTTGATAGAGAAGTGTGTGTGTTTTGACATCTAGAAACCGATGTCACTGACGCGAAGGCTGGCGCGGGGGTGCGTTGTGGTATATAGATATATATGTATATATATGATTTATAGCCAATATCTCAAAAACCAAGCAATGTATTAAGAAAAGTTTCGAACAAAAGTTGTAGGAAATAAAATTTCCCAGGAAAAATCAGTCATGCAATCTTTTGATTTTCGCGCGGTTTCCGCGTGAAACGCGTTGAAAAAATTAAGCTTTTTCTTGAAAAAATTTATAAATAAAAGTTATTGAAAATTGATTGTAAATTTCATATTTTTCCAATTTGATTTTTTCTCTTTTTCTTTTGAATTCAGAACGTTTATTATAGATGTCAAATTTTTTAATCTCTATTACATTAATATATTATCATTATTGCATTATCAATATATTCATTATTATTGATTTATTAATATTCATTATAACTAATATTATTATAAAATTAAGTATTATCAGTATTATCATTATTATTATTATTATTATTGTTATTTCTTATTATCATTATTGTTATTATTACGACAATTTTTTTTATTACATTATGTACGTCTATCTAAAATCTAAACCGTTAGTGTTTTGAGTATTTCTTCTCCTACATCTTACGCGTGGATGTCATGGTTGAGCCCCCACACTCTGAATACTCACCTGTTCATATACTAAGAGACTCACAGTTACGTACGTTAGTATGATTTATATTTGATGTAGGCGAAAGAACTATAATATATAGTATACTCTATATAAATATACCCAATGCATACTTATTTTGAGATAACGTTGTCAAATTTGTAATCTACACCTAGAAAAACCTAGAAAATGACACATTTGAAGGTGTTATCGAAGTGAGAATTCTATGATTTTCCAAGAATTTTCCACAATTTTCATTTTTTATACTCTTTTTATCTCTGGACACATCAACGAGGTATTACATTTCTTCTTTGAGGCGTAATGTCTGCCAAATTCCGTGGAAAATCTGCCTTTTCTAATAACGTTCAATTTGAAACGAAATACATTTTGAAAGACTTTTATTCAAAAAGCTTAATTTTTTTAACGCATTTTACGCGGAAACCGCGCGGAAAATCAAAAAATGTTATGAATTATTTTTTGTGGGAATTTTGATTTCCTATAGCTTTTGAATGAAACTTTTTCTGATACATTGCTTGGCTTTTGAGATATTGGCCATAAATCATATATATGTATATATATATATATGTATCTATATATCACAACGCACCTCCGCACCAGCCTTCGCGTCAGTGACATCAGTTTTTACATGTCAAAATCTACACTTTTTTACCAAAAAACCCCGCCGTACAAAGAGGTCTGTGGAAAATGTCTCATTTGCCTGCAGTATAGAGTGATATTTAAGAAAGTGAAATTTCTTGTTAATATCTTTAGAAACATTTACTCATTCATTACGTCATAGCTTGCAAATATTATATTGTCAAGTAATAGAATTAAAATCATACAAAGATATTCACCAACTTTCAAAAATTAAAATAGTAACTTTGTGTAAGATACCAACACATTACAAATGTAAACGTTTAATCTCGTTTCTATTATTTGTCTCATTAGTTCAAAATTGATATAAAAGCAATAAGTTCAGAAAATTCATTCTTTGAAGGTGAATGATTATTATTTTATTATCCACATGTCGGATGAACAAAAATTTAAATCTTTATGACAACAGTCTAATATCTGCACTATGGATGGGCAACATTCCCAATTGATAAGAATCGCAAGTGCGATTTAATTAGTCGTTTCCTTCTCACCAATGTATCGGATTCCATTTGATTAATCAAATACCATTTTCCTAAAACTCGTATTCGTCAGTAGGCATCAGGATGAGTTATGAAAAGCGAAAGTGTTCACAACTTCATTATCATTATTAAGCAATACGCAGCTCATTGAAAACATTAAATACAGAGAAATCACATGCCAATTCTTCTTATCTAATGACACGAGGAATAGAAATTTCGATAATCTTTTGACTGATAGCTGATCTTCTATGATAGATTATGCAGTGTTATTAATTATGGATTTCAAGTTGATTTATAATCGGAGCAACAAGTTGCTCTATTGCTTAATAGAGCATCAAACGGCAACAAAATTACAATATCTCTATCAAATTAAAATCGGAACTATTGAATCAATTCACCAAATTATCTAAATGGTTTTCATCTATCCATTGTTTTCCGATACATCAACACCTTTGAATTGGTTCTAAATCGCCTACCCCTGATCTGTAGGTAGGTACTTGTGAAAATATTTGTTTTCTAATGTATCGCCTGAGCAGCTTATCAATTCATTGTAAAAAAATGCAGGGATAAATGAATTGTGTTGTATTCTATAAGATCAAATTCGATTTGAACGCAATAAAATGAGATCTCTCATTCGGTGATAGGCAAATCAAGAGTCTTTTATTTTTCGGTCATCCCATATTAGTCTAGGAGCCAGAGCGATATTGATGGTCTGAACATTAACCCGATGGCACTACAATTTATCGTCAGAGGACGGTTCAATGACCAATTCATCTCACAGACCTAAATTTCGCCTGCTGCTAGATCCCGAGATACAGCCTCCGCAAATTGTTCATTTTTCAACTGGAGGTTAACCCTTTTCAAGTTGCGGTCACTTGAAAAGCATGTCATTCTGATACACTTCCACCATATATGCCATCATTTCATATCGTGTCCGTTTGTCAGGCTGACCAGTTGAAATTGAACCGAAAATGGATTGCAAGTTAACCCTCCCAAACCTGGTGGAAAATGTTCATTGCTGTTGGCAATTATTAAGATACCATATGCCATCAAAAGTTATAGGTCCATTTCCGAATAATTGGCCATTATTTGCACCAAAAATTGTTTTTCTTCTCATTTTGTGGCTAAACCTTGCGGATTACAAGGGAACATGATGGCACTATGTTAAATAACTTTATTGGAGGTCGAATAAAGATTTAAAACTATTGCCATCACTCCTTGCCTATTTCAACCCCACAAAACCCCCTAAAACCACCCCCCAAAAAAATATGAATAATCTGGATATGACCAATTTTATGATAAATTAGTCAATTTTATGATAAATTAGTCAATTATTGGAATTCTGGCTGGGTTTAAAATCGAAACGGCCGTTTTTTGATTTTTTGTTTGTTTTGGGGGGTGGTTTTAGGGAGTTTTGGGGGTTGAAATAGGCAAGGAGTGATGGCAATAATTTTGAATCTTCATTTTACCTCAAATAAAGTTATTCAACATAGTGTCATCATGTTACCTTGTAATCCGCAAGGTTTAGCCACAAAATGAGAAAAAAAAACTTTTTGGTGCAAATCATGACCAATTACTCGGAAATGAACCGATTACTTTTGATGGCATAGGGTATCTTAACAATTGCCAACACCAATGAACATTTTCCACCAGGGTTGGGGGGTTAACTTGCAGTCCATTTTCGGTTCAAATTTAACTGGTCAGACTGGTAGACTATATAGCGGTCCAGGTAGGTTGCGTTAGAACTATTTTAAAGATTAAGAGGAGAGTGTATTTTGAAATTTCACTTGAGGGGTCTTTTTAGATATTGCAGTCATGGAGTTTTCGTTTTACGAAAATGACAATAAAGTAGCATTATGTAACATGTGAAACATTGTGAAAATTAATATAAATATGTAATTGACATTTCACGTATCTATGTATAAGTTGAGAAATAACAGCTATATTCATTTCTAGTCTCCATAAAATTGAAGCCTATTGAACTTTGATAAACTAAGTATAATTACATAGGTGTTTCAGAAAGGAGTACCTCCCGTAGTAGGACGATGATCTTCCCTAGAAAAATTGACTAATGTTTTATATTATTTTTCAGGTTTAGGTTTTCTGTGACTGGGCAGATCCCTCCACTGCAACTATGCGGTCTATTTTGGCTCACTTTTAATCAAAACAGTTCACTCAGTAAGTCTAATCTTTTCATAAGGTCTATGAAATTGGTAGTTGTGGTTAGTTCGTGTTAGCCCACGGTCGTACATACAGGTCTGGAAACTCGCACTGAAAAAAATATTGTTCATAATATCAATGAATGGCGTACATTAACTTTTATTCATTGAAACAATGAATTTTTACATCAATACAGAGAAATACTCTTCATTGTTTAATGTCTACATTCATTAATATTATGAATACACATTCATTAGGATATTGAGAACATATTTATTACATCAATGTAAGAAATTCATTGTTGTAATAAACTGTTTATTGATCCAATGTACAATTTGGGCGTTAAATAATAATGAATTTTACGTTAAATTAACGAACACATAACATTGATTTAATGCACAGATTTCGTCTTATTAATGTATAGATTCATCAATATAATGAATATTCCTCTCCCAAAAATTATTCATTGTATTGATGTACAGAGTTCATTGAGCGAATGAACGATTTTGGAGTGAAATTTTCATGAACTTTACGTTGGTATCAATAAACAATGAACATTAATTTAAAGTACTGGTTCATTATATTAATGTATAAGTACTTTAATAAAAAGAATGACAGAAAATATTCATTGCATTGATGAACCACATTCATTCCATCATTTTTCCACTATTCGCATCCCGACTGACGGCAAGACAAAAAAGCACGGCATTCAAATTCCAATGGAAGCATTGATTTTCGTTCCGTCCCTCTAGTTAAGTTTAGTAATGATTTGTTTGATTTTCTGGAGAAATAAGAAGAAAAGTAAAGTAAGATACATTACAATAATGGATAAAACATATTAGGGTTTTGCACTTTTCTACTGAAGCGGCTGATTACAAAATTGCCAATTGAATATTACTGATTCGATAGGAAAGTGCATTATTCTCTTTGATCGATTCAGTAGCTACCTATTTTGAGAATAAGGGAGACAAAGAAACTCTAGCTAATACTTATCAACTTGAACGGGAAAAATTGGCAAGGAATTTCATTTATAATAGGTGAACCTAGCCATCACAATAATTGACAATAATTGATTAATGACCACTAATTCAAAATGTTTTTTCGAGAGTATTATCGCACATGTAAGAGATTTTTATAAAATTTTCAAATTTAGAAACCGGTTTCTAAGCTGTGGTGGCCTCCGCAGAGAAATAAATGTTAACAAAAATGGGTACAGACATTGTACAGTTTTTGAAAGAACTATAAATTATGAACTGGATGTAGTCAGATAGGTTCAACGTATGGCATTTTAGAATCTGAAACTGATGCTGAGAGCTGCATTCGTATTCTCAAATTTCAACTGAAAGTGACAGTTCGGACTCGGTTTTATCAAAACTAGCAAGAATACAGCTGTGATTCTAGTTAAATAAAAGGTCTTCTGAATATCGTCTGATGGTAAGTATATTTTATTAATTTTTTTCTCTTGATCATGTAAAATAATTTGTAAAATTTCATAATTAATGATACATTTGTACTATTCTTTACATATGCATGCCTACTTGTTACATACAAGCAACATACTTATCAAAGATAGACTTAATGTTCCAATAAATTCTGGTATTATATCAAAGAACAGCGCATCATCCAATAATCAACTAACAACGTACATTATGGCAACCAAGCTCAATCATTTCAACAATCTATGAATTCATAGATAGATGATTGATTAATTGAAGTTATTATTGGATTAACAAATAGTCTAGTTCTTAATAGAAATTTTAAGATTTTAAACAAGGTTCGTTCAAATAAAATATCTATATCAAAAACAGACGAAAAATTTTGTTTACGAAGTAGTGATGGTATACGAAAAGATGATACCGAAAAGATATGTACTGCTAGTACTGAAGGAGGAAAAATTTAGATGGATCCTCTATGAGTATGTTCGAGAGGTTATCTAAGTGAATCCGTTGGCTTTCGAGTACTACCTACATTAAAATTACGAATATTCAAATGAAAAAATCGATAAATACTATAACATTTAGAAGTTTCGAGAATAAGCTTCAAATAATATTGCATGCTCAAAAAAAGTAATTAATTCATTCGAATCCACAATAATTGACTCCAAAGTGTTGTCGTCACCCGCTCATCACTCACTGCTGGATAATTCCATCAAATTCAAAACTCCTAACATTGACCTTCATCGCACTCTGAAATGAGGGTCAGAATGAAGTCAACTTTCCCTTCAAAAGAATTATTTTTTGTCTTTCTTATAACAAATATTTTAGAACTGTGAAGATGGTATATTTGGAACATCTGAGAATGTGGTGAGATACGTTTGCTTCATTATTTTTCCAAAATTGAAATTAAATGTTATTTGTGAAGTGAAACTTAACAATATGTATGTCAAAATTAGCTCTAATATTACAGTAATCAGAGTAGAACTTAGATAATTATCTAGTTTAGAGTTACGTACGATTCAATGTACCTATATTTCATGGTATTATCTATATTATGATTCTTATGTACAAAGCAATAAAGACCAATTTAATGTGCAGGTTTGAAATACGAATTTGAATATACGACAGGGAAAGGTGGGGTTGTGACGTCACACAGCAGACCGCATGCCAACGAAAATCCTTTGATATGCCGCTAGCCGGTCGAGCACTACTTTCAGTAAATGCGTTGTACACGTGCGCTCTCTTCCCTAGAACAGAACAGACTCACCGCACTAGGTTTATTCAAACGTCAAACAACGTATCGGTGTGTAAAACAATGAAAGTTTTCATTGTTTTATGAATCACATTATTATTTTAACGTACAGTGTATTATCAATCTATCAACGTCAAAAATTCTGTTAATGTATCGATGCATAGATTGATGAATGAATGTTATTTAATGAATGATTCTTTCATAGTTGATCCATGGGATACATTGTAACAACGTATCATTACGTAAGCCGATGAAATGCTTTATTGTTTTACCAGCTTTATTTTTTGTATTAACGAACGCGTACATTAGAATTTTCTTGCAAACCGAAGCAGTTGTCTGAGTGGGGTTGGAATTTAGCGCGATATCTCCGCACATTTCTTATTGCCCTTCGTGTAACGACAGGTTCTCCACATATAGTGAGCTTCCAAAATTGTGTGTGAAAAAACTTCATGAACTGAACCATTAACAAGACTATTGTAATTTATTGGTAAGTAATATCGGGATTATCTATTATAAAACTAACCTAACAGGAAATAAGTTATAATGTTATGTTTTATCTGTAAACGAACACTGAATTCGCTGAGTATTCTCATATCACATTTTCGGAAAGTGCATAATTTGGGTACACATTCGGTATTTCGATGTTGCGAAAACGATTGCTCCCAAATTTTCAGTAATATTAGTAGTTTCAAAAAGCAGGTGAACCGTGAACATATCGTTATTAGGGAAATCCCAGATTCTGTTGAAAATCCATCCATTGATGGTATTGAAGATTTATCATTATCGGAATCATCAGTCAACAACATAGTACATTTGCCACCACGTTTGTTACAAAATGATAATGATGTAATCAATTCGGAGTCAGAGAAGTTGCTCACTAATGATTCCGAGAAACGGGAGTTTAATTTTGACATTTATAAAACAAAAATTAGTGAATCTATGAAAGAATTTATACTCAGTCTCCATAACAAAAATAATTTTTCTAGAAAAGACGTTATCGAAATTCAAAACCTTGCCGAGACATGACTGATAGATCCGTTATTGGACACATTCAAAAATTTCGCGAAATGTTATATTCAACAAAACAATAGAGTTTACAATGAATTTTGCAGTCTAGTGTCAAATTGTAGAAATCCATTTAAACTTATTAACACGGATCATTTATTACATAAACATCTACAGAATTTTGACTATATTAACAGTCTCAATGAGTTCACAATCAATAGTGAACTTATGCCGATACACCGAAACGGAAGTTTGATGTACAATGAAAATGAAATCAGAGGTGTTTCAATGCCCCTGAAATTTCAATTCAGGAAGATATTTGAGAAGGGTTCTCTTCTTAAACGTACGTTAGAGCATATGGAATCTTTGAAAAGTAACCCAAAATTCAGTAACTTTGTACAAGGCAAATTATGGAAGAAAAAGATTGAATTGTATCCTAATCGAATCAGTATTCCTTATTTCTTATATTTGGATGATTTCGGAATCAATAACCCTCTTGGCTCACATTCAGGTGTTCATTCGATATGTAATGTGTATTACTCTTTTCCATGTCTTCCATTTGAAGAATCCAAATATGATTATAGTTGAATTTATTTAAAAAATCTTCTCTCTTCCAAGTAATACATGGTGATAACGGATTCGAGTATTATACACCTCTATATTTTCTCTGTTTATGGACCAACAAATTGAAAGTCTGTATATTTGGTATATCCATGAAATGTAAAAAATTCACGCTGTTACAATTTATTTGTAATTCTGATTTTGCCGAAACTCAAACACAAGAAGTTTTAGGTTATCATATGAAATTCATATGATTTTCCTTTGGTTTTAACATTTTGTATTCCAAGGTGAGAATATCAATTATTGCAATATAATTTGTGGAGAATATATCCCATATCCCATATTGATAGGCAAATTTCGTGTTCATTGTATTCAATTCGAATTAGTTTTGAACTTCGAAAACGTTTTGTTTACTAAACTCATTATTATTGTTTGATGATCTTTTACGACATTGTTAAGTCAGAATATATACCAAATAGATATAATGGATGATCCTGAATACCCCCAAAACAATTTTTCAATGCAACAAAGTGGCAACGATCTGTTCATCTCAATGTTCCAAAATATCGGAGCTCCAGAACATACGTCATCTTCAGTGATACCTGTAGTGACGACACCATCTAATATGCAAAGCTCTCTCACGGATAAGGCAACTGGCGAAGAATGAAACTTATATTATATAAGCGATACACCAACATATACTGATCTCACTAATTCATATAATACAAATCGAGAAACAGATATTGATGAAGATCCAGACACGGCCGAACTAAGATCACTTTTGATACGGTGGGATCAAGAAGATCTACTAGATAATTTCCTACGTAAGTACAAATGACGTACATCTTGATTTTGGCTGCATGTTCAGAAGTTGATGTTGCAGGTCGAATAAAAAAAAATTAACAGATAAACAACAAGGAATTTTTACTTCGTTAGATATCACTTTATTCACAAAAATGTTTATTGCAATTCCAAACTTCACAGTTCATTATCAAAACCTGTATTAAAGGTTTTGATAATGAACTGTAAAGTTTGAAATTGCAATAAACATTTTTGTAACTAAAGTGATATTTGGAAAAGTAAACATTCGTTGTTGTTTATCTGTTAAAATGGAATATCACAAAGTAACGGACAGCTCCATTCAATTTCAGAAAAAAAATTGCCATTTTCAGTAGTTCTGGTGAGCATTATAAGATTTAGCTGACTCCTCAATTGTCTAGTCTATTCATATTCACTCTTCAGGTCTATTGCATTAGGAAATTTATGTTTACCTTAATACATTTTTGTTGTTGTTGTATTCGAAGGTAATACTCATTCATGTTTCAGGTCAAAAAATTTCCATAAATGTTTTAAAAGTTATCAAGCAACATCATATCGAGAAGCTTCTGAGTGATTTCAGTATGGGAGCTCAAATACTATTTGAGCACAATTTGGAAGAATGAAGACAGTCGATTGGAATGCCACTCCATAACAATCTCAAGTTTTCTAATCAGAATTCTTGGATCTTAAGTGACCCGCCATCCCCAAGTTTATCGACCGCACCTACGTCATCTGCCCCAAGATGTGTACCTTACTAAAGATCGCCGACACCTGACGAAGGCAATAAGATCACGCTATCCAATATTTTAAATGAAAACTCAAAGGGAGTAATGTTAACGGAATATCACAGAAAGTTTGGGAAATTTGAAGAAGAACAGAGAACTTCATTGGTGAATACCATTGCTCAATATTTCCAAGATAAGGCCGTCCAAATGACTTTGGCAACAAGCCATAGACTGGAACGAGAAATTTTGGAGAGATTTCCAAATGAAAAATTGGTAAGACTTTCACAAACAATATTCAAAAGCAATCATCTTTTCAACTCGATTCCATTCAATTGAAGGATTTAATTGTTAATAAACGAAGTTTGACGTCCTTTGGAATGGGTTCTTGTACAATTTGTTTTTATTTTTTTCAGGCATATTATCGAACAAGTAAGAGAGGAAAGTTGTATAATAAATCTTCCAATCTGAAGACTACCTTCAAGTCAGCAGTTTCAAAATATGTCAAAGCTCCATTGAAATTGCAGGTACAGGAGAAACTGTCTCATCAAGAAAAAGATTCGGGTAAATAGTTTTAGTTCAAATCAGATTGTGATAATACATGAATATTTTGTTTCAGATGTGGAACCCGACGCTGAAAGTTGTTTAAAGGCATTAAAATTTGATAATTTGACATCGGAACAAATTGACAACTGCTGGAAGGCCTGCAGCGCATACCGGTTGACAGAGATCAAAAATAGTACAAGTACTACCGAGGTTCTGAAGAAGTGGCCTTTCTATAAGTCACCTTCAGGTTTTCGATTGGTGGGTATACATTACAAACACACGTATTTATTCTAGTTGATAGTCTATCAAGATGAATTGATATAATATTGTTTTGCAGATTGACATGGACTTCAGAGTAGGTTTCGATAATGGGGATGGGCTCTTAACCAACTGGACATAATTTTTCAAAAACATTATGTAATTCCTCTCCAATAGTAACCATGTGAAGGACAAATACACCAGGGGACTAATCGAATGTATGAAGGAAAACAACTATAGTGAAAGTTTGTAGTTCTCACATTACTTTTGAAACCCATAAAATATTTGAAACGATTTTGCAGATAGTTTTGATGCTTCAATCTTCTATTATCTTCATGGATATTTGGTTCCCACGAATAAAGTCGTGAAGAAAGACATTACAGGAAAAAAGACCGTTGTGAAGTTCACAATGAAAGATTCACAGGAATCGATTTTATTCCTAGGAAATAATCATCAAGAGCTGGAAGAGCACATTTCATTCCTAAAACAGAAGAAAGAATCAATCCAGCCATTCATCATGCGCATTGGTGGAGACCTACTATCAATTGCTGATATATATGTTTATTTTGACGACATAAAGTTCAAGTTTCATAGCTTTCTGAGAGCTGTTGACATCTGTTTCAAAACTATATATGTTTTTGATCTAGATTTTCCGAATGAGTCAATTATGTTTCGGAATTTTATAAGATATTTTTTTACAATATGAAATCTAAACATGCATTTTCTAAAGTACATATAGTATCAGAATCTCTATCCAATATGAACAGGTGAATGTTTCAATAAAAAACAGATTCAATTACAACTATTTGATTTTCATTCTTAGTATATCCCATAGACATGTTTTCCTTTTATGCTCCTATGCGATCTGTCTGTAACACAGGGTACCTATAACAAATTCGCTTCTCACCATTGGGATTTCGGAAACCGTGATGTGATACATTCGATGTCAGTTAAATGAGGTCAAAGTTGAGTATTTGGGACCCCATTGTATGCCGTCGAGAAAGTTAAATAATTTCAAAGAGATCTGGTGAATTTTGGTGAAAAATGAAACTTCAAAAACAATTATCTGACTATATTTGATGAGACAATTCGAAATCAATGTAATATTCTCATTGTCACTTCTCATCTGGAATATGATACACTCATATTTTGTATCTGACGTTTTGTCATGGAGATCTCAGGTCAATATTTCAAAAATAAAATAGTTGATGGGATCCCCATGACGAAACGTGGAATTCAAAATATGAAAGTTTCATCTTGTTGAGGAGAAATGTGGCAATGAGGATGTGACAGTCATTTTAAATGATCTTGTCAAATAGTGCCAGGACTTTTTTTTGAAATTCAGTGTTTTTCCAATCTCCGAAACTCTTTGAAATGTGGCAAATTTCTTCCATTTCGCGAACCATGTATCTCTCACGGTTTTTGAGTGCGATTTTGTTACATTAGAGCTTCAATAGTAATATTGATGTTCATTTTGGCAACATATATCAGCCTAACTTTGAAAAAAATATCCTACATAGGAGAAGTTATGACTCTTGTGAGAGTATTTTCGTAATAATAATGAGTGTGAACATGTATTTTCATGTGATTCGTAATTCCGTTAAGTAATTAATGTCATACTTTGAATCGAAGAATGCTATTCATTATTACTATGTTCACGATATTGACAAAAACAAGTATCAGGCTATGGATTGAAATAATGTATACAATACATTATTACGATGAACGGTGTTCATGATATTAATGAAAAGAAGCATTAGCCTATGCAATGAAAATATTCGAACAAGGAATACTATACGTTACCACGATGAACGGTGTTCATTATATTAATGAAAACAAGCATTAGGCTATGAATTGAAAGCATTGAAACAGTGAATGCTATACGTTACCACGATGAACGGTGTTCATGATATTAATGAAAAGCAGCATTAGCTTATGCAATGAAAACATTCAAACAATGAATGCTATACATTACCACGATGAACGGTGTTCATGATATTGATGAAAACAAGCATTAGGCTAAGAATTGAAAACATTGAAACAATGAATGCTATACATCACCACGATGAAAGGTGTTCATGATATTAATGAAAACAATCATTAGGCTAAGAATTGAAAACATTGAAACAATGAATGCCTTACATTACCACGATGAACGGTGTTTATGATATTGATGAAAACAAGAATTAGGCTATGAATTGAAAACATTGAAACAATGTATGCAAGCATAAGGCTATGAATGTTATATATTGATACAATGTATTAAATTGATCATCAGGATGAAAGATGTTCGTTATATCAATGAACAGTTAAAACTTAATACGTGGATTAGTGACTAGGTGGTGATTTAATAATCGTGGATTCGTTATATGAATAAATCCATTCATCGGACCAAAATTGATAAATGCGTTCATCAATATAATGTACTTTTTCATTATATTTACGTACGATTTTGGTTCAGTGCGGGGCTGTTTCCTATGTGAGAAGTGGGTCCGCTATGCGTCAACTGTCGCGTAGTATCAAAAGACGTCACGGGTGGCGAGGGATGTTCTCTGGCACGTATACGATCTTGTTCTCTGACAACTGTCAGTTGACTTGTAAACACAAGGAATACCTGCGTTTTTAGAAACAAATTACGAAACCGTGCATCGTGCCGAAATGTGAAACGGGGTACAAAAGTATAAAGCAAGAAACTTCTGTTTTTAAAGTGCCGAAAGATGCGGAAATGCGAAAAAAGTGGATGCTTGCGATTCCGGGTAGAAATCGTTTTAACGAGGTCTTTTGTGTACGTCATGTATAACGAAAAAGGGGGAGTTATTTTTAAGGTGAGTAATACATTTTGACAAGAGTAACAGTTCTATTCCTCTCTCAAATCAGAATACTTTGTAACACTGCTTGCGATTCCGGAAAGAAATCGTCTTACCGATCCAAGCGCTAGCTAGTAGCTGAGTGAGGGACTACGAGTTTGGCGACGCGTAAAAGACCCATGTCAAAAATACGAGTCCCGAGAGCTGTATGTACGACCATGTGTTAGCCTAAGCTAGGTTCACGAGTCATCGCCAGCCTCGTTCAAGTTTGGCCTTCCGCATGTGTCTACCACGTCCGTGAATCCGTTCCAACCAGCACTCTGGGATGAGAAGGCACGGGATCATGGTTTTAGGGGTGAAATGAATGTGATGCTCAATTCACCCCATCTTTTGCAGTGGCAACAGTTAGTTCTGCCCCGAGTGGCTACTTATCTCGAGACCCGCGCAAAGGACGTTGTTTGCTGAAGCTACTGCCAGTTTCTCTACTGCGCCCAAAGAATATACCACGAAAACCAAAAGGAAAATCAATCCCAGCACACAAGAAATATTATCCCAACAACTGAACAGAAGCTAAATAACCTGCACACTAGGGGAAGATACGAAATAAGCAGCAGCGAAGATATCTCAAAACTCCCCAAAAAGACCAGAACTGAAGCAGCATCATCAATAAGAAAAAAGTCAACAATGTTACAAGAAAAAGATAAGTCGAAGAGATCCAGAAGATTCAAAAACACTTCTTGACCACTCCTACAGCATAAATCAACTGGCCCGTAGCACTTCTACAACCTCAAACATTTGGTAATTTTAGTCACTTATTCTTTTGTAGAGCTTATTCCATCGATATTTGTATTCACAGATTCTAAGATCTCAATCAAAACAAATATTCAATCCATGTATACACACATAAGTAGCATGAATATAGAAAAAATGTCCAAAATAGCCATGAATATAATGTATTGTACAAAAATGTACTGAAAAACTGTTTCATATCATACCATACTAATATACGTAATATCACTGAGAACAAAAAGACAATATTGAAGGGTATCTGAATATTCTAAGTGAATGGGGTTTCCCGTCAGCTTTCAATAAATTAACTAGAATATTTGTTAGCCATAAAACATGCATTGCTCATATATTCATGAAAACAACGTTACCTGATCACTCATTACACCCAGTAATATCACAACTACTGATCTTCATCATCATCGCTCGAGCAGATACACCTGGGCCACTTAGTTCGGCCCATTGTGCACATCGTGGTCAGAAGCTTATTCTATTCTAACAGGTTTGTGGTCCGCCAGAAACTCAGAATATTGTTTATGCTGGCTTTCACAAGATCTTCTGGGAGCAGTTTTGCTTCGCCGAAGTAACGGTGCATGAGGGATGTTAGAGCAGGGTGTTCCAACAGGATGTGAGAGGCATTTTCTTCCCCCTCGTTGCATTTCCTACATATAAGATCCGCAGCATGATTTGAAGGTGTTTGTTAAGACGACAGTGACCCGTTAGGATTCCAGTCTTCTCTCTGATGTCGCTTCTGTTTAGAGAAAGAAATTTCTTTGAGAGCCTAGGCACAGGCTTTTTGATGAAGAGCTTGGCCTGTCTCATACGTGGTGATTCTCACCACAAGTCAGACCATGCTTTGTTCAGCTGGCCCAGAAAGGCGAGACACCCCCCAGCCCCTCAATTCGATAAAGCGAATTGTGTAAACTAGCACAATTTCTGACTGAACTTTTGACTAATTCGTATGATACAGACAATGATTACTATATCAAGGATTCATTCTCCTTCAGTAATTTCATGAACAATCACGAAGTACCTGAAAATCACGTTCTTGTAAGTTCTAATGTGATGTCTTTATTCTCCAATTTACCTTTTGAAGTAGTCAGAGTTTATCCAATAAATGGAACATAATTTCAAATCAATGTACTTCAACTTGGAGTGCGTTTGTTGACATTTTGGAGCTTATTTTTGAATCAAATTTTCTTATTCTTGACAATACTTATTACAAACAGATTTTTGGTACCCCCATGGGATCAACCATTTCACCTATACTAGTTAATTTTGTACTTGATGATTTGGTGAAAGATGTGGTATCATTGATTCCTTTTAATGTTCCTTTCGTAAAGCGGTATGTTGATGACTTAATTGTCACTGTACCAGCAGGTAGACTTAATGAAGCTCTATTTTATTTTAATAGCTACAATATACACCTACAGTTCATCTCGGAAGAGGAAGAAAATCAAAGTATCCCTTTTTTAGATATGAGAGTCTGTAGAGGTAATGACGACATTCTTCGTACAAAGGGGTACGAGAAACCTATATGTAGCAACAGATTCATCAGTTACCACTCATACCATCCTCTTAATATGAAAATAAATCTGATCATCGCTTTAAAAAGCAGAGTGATTCATTTATCACATCCTACATACTGGTTGAAATGTTTGAAGGAATTAAGAGTAATTTTGGAAGAAAATTCATATCCATTAAAATTGATAAATAAATGTTTTTTCAATTCTGAGCAAAAACAAAATTCAAATAATAATCAAGTTCCAACTAATATTACTCCAAATGTCAACGATAATGGTACGAACAATACTAACGAAGAATTGCCACCTCAACAAATAATTTTTTTGTACAGGACTCTACCTTACATTGAAGATCTCACACCAAAACTCACCAACATTTTCAAATTATATAATCTTCGGATTGCTAAAAGAAATGTAAAAGCAGTGTCAAGCCTCTTTACAAAAACTAAGGTTCCTCTAACAACACTACAGTGTTCTAATGATATTTACAGTATTCCTTGTTTGAACTGTGAAAAAGTCTACATAGGACAAACGGGGAGAAATTTATCAGGTCGCATTACGTCACATAAAAGTGACTCGCTCCGGTCCAACAGGGGCTCCAGACCACCCCGACCTGGCCAGGGAGTCGGCCATTCCATTTTTTTAACTTCACTGTGTCCAAGGACCCGGATGAGTTGAGCTTTATTTCACTTGGCTAGCTTAGCCAGTGTATTCCTGCATATTTGACAAGCCTTGGTGTGACTCTAGGTGACTTGAGTTCCCAGGGCTGTCTGTGCAGATGTATATGCGCCTATTTACATAGTTTCTTCGCAGGTTTTCAATAGCAAAGTCAATATTGCGTAGACCAAAGGGTGGAAAACCATGAAGTGAGTGCATAGGGTCACTAAGATAATGACCTGTGGTACACTCCCGCTCCCAGAAGTCTGACCTACCTTAGGCCCGCCTGTGTAACATACGAGTCCTATTAATGGCAGTAGCGCGTGAGGTTCAACTATTGATCACTTTCCTATAACTATAAATGTAGAATGTCAATCGAAGAAAGAAACAACAGAAATACCCAAAAGTATGCATTTCATTTCAATTATACAAAACTTTGAAACGAGTTAGTGAATGAAACATGGAATAGGGTCAATATGGAAACAGACATCAAATTCATGCAAATACTCAGAAATCAAATACAATGAGCTACTTAGAAAAGAAAGATCAAACATAATGAATGGATAACTAGTGGGCTGATTGAATCAGTGAAGACAAAAATTAATTATACAAAACACTTGTAAACTAACAATCCTAAAAATCAAGAAATCCAACAAAAGTTCGGAAAATATCGAAACAACTTGAATGAATTCTCAAAACATGCAAAATCTCAATACTATAAAAATTTAGTTAAAAATAACATGAATAATCCAAACCGAATCTGAAAATCCTTGAAAAGCGTGAACAACGGAGACCCAAATTCTAAGAATATTCTCAAAATTTTAAGAACCCAAGAATCACTAACTGACGAGCAAAAATTCGCTAAACATTTTGTAGTACACTATACCGAACTAGGAAAAAGCGTATCGGAAAAAATCAATCCCAACCTGAGCAAGAAGCTGCACTATGAAACCAAAATTGTCAACTCTATATTCGTCCAAAATACGAATAAAACTGAAGTAAAAACAATTACTAGTACTATCAAATCAGATAAAGAGCCTGGGATTGATAACCTTAGATTTTTAAATATTCAAAGAAAATGCAGATCTGCTATCTGAACCATTGGGTTGTATATTTAATAAATCGCTAGGCACGAGCATATTTCCAAGCTCTTTGAAACAATCAATTGTGAAACCAGCTTACAAATTTCCAAGCAGTTAACTACAGAGCTATGTCATCGATTGTTACAGTTGCCAGAATCTTTGAAAAAATTCTGAAAATAGGATTCTCTAGCTACCTAAGAAAATATAAAATATTATATCAGAGCAACAGTTTGAATCTATGGAAGCCAAATCAACGTAGGATGCAATGTTCAAGTTGAAGACGGACAAAACACGCAGAAATGGTATTTGAAAATATTATATGAACAAATATACAGATATCCAATAAATAATCTATTCATAGATACACAACCGTTAGATATCAAACAACTTCACTTTCAATCTCTAATTCTCTACCACTACAAACACATAATATAATAAAATTCTTGACCCAGTATGAATTATATAAAAAATTCTCGGGAATTAGGTCACATTAACACTCTGTTATAAATGTTCGTCTTTAGGTACGTTTCGGTCTCACGACCATCATCAGAAGACTTATTTTGTTAAAAAGGGGTTAACTAAAACTAATTAGCACAAGCGTCCAAATCGCACAATCTTCAATCAAAAAGCTCACGCCGTCGATACAATTTTCGATTATTCGTGGTTCTGTTCGTTTCGAGGGCGTGAGCTTTTTGATTGAAGATTGTGCGATTTGGACGCTTGTGCTAATTAGTTTTAGTTAACCCCTTTTTAACAAAATAAGTCTTCTGATGATGGTCGTGAGACCGAAACGTACGTAAAGACGAACATTTATAACAGAGTGTTAATGTGACCTAATTCCCGAGAATTTTTTATATACTACAAACACAAACATACCGGCCACCAGATTGATCAGTATGAGACTCGCGTCAAAGCTAAAACCACAAAAATACCAAAAGTTACAACAACAAAAAATAAAAGTATCACTTACCTCTGCCCTGTATTTTACTGTGAAATACCCATCCCTATTAAACTTAAAAAAAAAACTCAAAATATGGATCCATGGGATTTTCCGAGAAAATACTCACTTATTATATTACATACATTTGTCTTTGATTAATTAATATTATTTTTAATTAATTAATCTTATTCAAATCTGCTATACTTGCTTACATCATGTTTTTGTATCGTCGTAATCAAATAACCTAATTGTATTACAAATAAATTTGTGTATATATAGTCATCATAAAATAATTTACTTACACTATTAATACTTTTATTCAGATTTTTGTACCGTCGTGATCAAATAGCGAGTATCAAAACCCATGTTCAAGGTTTACTTTCTTCTAGGTAGTAGCTCATTATTTTTCAATGATGCTTAGCTATTATTACTAGAAATTAGTTTATAAAAAAATGCTGTGTTCGAATCCTCCCTATGTATTGAAGACAAATAAATTAATTGGATTTGGCTCTTCTAAGTTGATGTGTTACATGGATATTGATTCCAGTCGAAATTTGAAACCTCACATTGAAGTTCTACAACTTTTCAGGAGTGCAACTTCGTATAGAGATATGTTGCTTAAATCATTATTTTGGGTTGTAAACTCTTATCTGTGTCTGTTCTTATATGGAACATCCTATACAGGATGTTCCAAAAAAAAGTGGCCCCATTACTAGGATAGGCAGAACACTGAAAAATAAGTGGGGTTTGCTAAAAAAAAATTTTTCGTAATGGCATCATCATTCAAGAAACAGGTTGTTGTAAAAAAAAAATTTTACACATTTTTTACGATCATGTCGAAACTACTGGCAACATTGCAATGGCCTTTTGTATGAGTATGTTTTGGAAGCTGACACTTCGCAAGAATTGATTTCTATATCTAACTCTCATAGAAGGTGCTACTTACATGGTTCGTACCGAGTAGTCTTAAATATAACTTTTTTGAGGTTAGATTTTATAATTCAAATCTTAGGTGAAATTGAACATCATTCAATTTTACACCTAAAGGGTACTCTTGGTAAAACTCGATACTGTGTACCGTTTTCAGAATATTTCCATTTGATTATGATGAAGTAATAACTGATGATGGTATAAAGTAAAAAACAATTACCAATTTATTAAAAACCAAAAACAATAACCTTATTCTAATTTTACAGTTATCAATTAAACAAAGAATCACAAGAAGAAAATTAAAATAAGTTTGAGCAAAAACATGTCCTCAATAAAGAAGTTCGTCGCAAACCTCAAAATGGTTTTGTCTGAGATAGCCATGGAAAACTGACATTTATTGATAGTTAAGACAGTAATGTCAATAACATTGAATATTGTTGATAAATACGTTAATTAATAATCAGAATGTATTCAAATGTTGAATACACCAACATATCATTAACCTTAGGCGAGTATTCAGTACAGCTGCTACGCGTTATGCAGAAAAGTTTCACAGCAGAAACATACCGAATAAAGAAACGTTTAGAGCCGTGGAACGACGTTGGCGAGAAACTGGGAATGTGACATCAAAACAAATTAATTCTGGTAGGCCCTGAGGAACAAGAACCATTCATAAGGAGAATATCCTTTTAGATTTGGTTGATCAAGATCCAACAATTATCTTAAAGAATATGGCAGGACACAAATACGTCTTCTGCAAGTACTTAGAGGATACTTAAGGAGCAGAAGCTACATCCTTACTACTACAGACAAGCTCAGGAGCTTTTGCCAGACGATCTACCGGTTAGTGAATTTTTGTGAAACGTTACAAGGAAGGGCAGTCCTCAATCCTATTTTTTTAAATGTATCCATTTTACCGACGAAGGAATGTTTAACTCCCATAATTCACACTACTGGTGTGATGAGAATCCACATGTTAAAAGGTTATCACATTACCAACACTCATTCAAAGGTAATGTTTGGTCAGCAACTTCACGTAACAAATTAATTGGTTATCACATGCTACCTGGAAATTTGAGTGGTAACGTGTACCTCGACTAAACGAGCGAAGATTTATTTTATTACGTATGATGGAGCTCACCCTCATTTTGATAGAAGGTGTCGTAATTGATCGAGTGACCATTATCCGAATCTATAGATTGGTAGAGGTGCATGAGCTCCGATTCATTGACTTCCACGGTCATGCGATTTCAATCCTTTGTACTACACAGTTTGGTCGTATGTTAAGGAAAAAGTCTATTCTATAGAGGTAATTCACGTCAAGAATTGCAAGACTCACTCTAATGACCTCATAGCTGATCCTCACCCGTGTAGAAAATTAATGCATTCTTTAGAAAAAAGGATAGAATTGTGTATTCGTGAAAACGTAGGTCATTTTGAACACTTACTCTAACTGATTGAATATTTCATGTTTTTATTCGAATTCATTTTAATTTTCTTCTTGTGATTCTTTGTTCATTTAATAACCTCAGCATTAAAATAATGCTATTGTTCATGGACATCCTCCAGCGACCCGCACCTTCTTTTCAACCTCATTGAGTTCCTATGACTGTCCCGCATCGGAGCATGTTGTGGATCCATCTGCGCAGCAGATCTGCCATCCCTCACTTTCGCGTTGCTCGGGAAATTGATTTGAAGGAGGTGTTATCAAAAGCTCCCTCTATGCCCAGAAAGCTCGCTAGAGCAATTTCTTAGCATTCCAGCGATTTTTCTGCTCTCTGTATCAGCTCGTATACTACGATTTCACAGGATTTCCTGGTTTGGTAAGTATACTGATTGCGATGTAGGGGATTTCTCATAAGATTTCCATCCCTAATATGCCTGTCGATCAGTTTCTCTAAAGTTTTCAGGAGAAACGATGTTAGACTGATCGGACGGAAAGATTTTGGCTGGGCGTATGACTCTCGCCCTGGCTTTGGTATAAATACCACCTTTGTCGCCCTTCACTCTTCCGGTATGTAGCCCAATGCCAGGCTTGCTCTCAGCATTTCACACAGGATAGGGGCCAGCATATCGATTGCCTGCTGCAGTAAAGTTGGCAGTATATCATCGGTTCCTGGCGGCTTATATGGTAGAAATGAATTTATAGCTCATTTTATTTTTGATTTGTGACTTGGAGCCATAGCCCAGTTTTCCTTTCGCGTTCTTTCATGAGCTACGGGGTCTTCTGGTTCTGTCATACTACGGTCGTTTTCACAACGTGATCCAGGAATGAATCTGGCGCAACAGCTCCAACGTTTTTTCTTCTGTTTTGGTATATTCATCTTGTTGTTTCACACAGGAGCCCACTTTCTGACGTGGTCCGGTTGCTAGTACCTTGTAGAGTCTAGCGCAGCTGAGCATATCCTCTATGTCCTGGCAATACTTCCTCCTCGAGGTCCTTCGAGCTTTCTTGATAGCGTTGTTATACGCAGTCAGTTCCAAGCGATATTCATCCTAGTACGTGCTAATCCGCTTGGCTCTGTTGAACAGTTTTCTAACAGTCCCCCTCATTGCAGTTCTGAACTCCACCAGGAGGCAGAGCTTCTTTACGCTTTGAGTGGGCATGAAGTTTCAAAGGCTGTTATTATGGCTGAAGTAACAGTTATTACCATTATGTTTATCTCCGGCACTGTAGGTGCCTTCATTGGGCAGTCCCCAAGGGCCTCTTGTAGTTTCTCGCGATAGGAGTTCCACTTGGTGGCCCATGGGCTTCTGTACTTTTTAGGCAATGCCTCTGACGATCCGATTGTGCTTGAGGTCAGATAAACTTGGTTCCTTCGCCACATGCCAGTTAAGCACTAGGCCATTTATGCGCCCGGTACATACCGTGATATCGATGACCTCCCTTCTCACACTTGTCACAAAGGTCGGTTTGTTGCACACCTGCAGGCTGTGCACCATCAGGAAATCCAACAATGCTTCACCTCGTTTGTTAATATTTCTGTTCCTGCACACTGTATGGTGTGGTTTGACATCACATCCCAATAGTGCTTGGGATTTCGAAGTTCTGAGATACTCCGGAAGGGTCTTGCGGTGGCGGTGCTCGCGTCTGGTCATAGGGTAGATATGCTGATGCCAACAGGAGGCTTTGCTCCCTTCCTCCTATTTCTAACTTAAGTCTAATCGTTGCTAGGTTGCGACTACAGTGCTCCCGGTAGAATATTACCTGCATCTTTCATTAGGATGGAAGTTCGTGGTTTTTGATCTGACGGGTCGTGTATGACCCGCCCCCTGAAGCTGCTTAATCCCCCGATTCTTCCTCCTGTTGTAGTATGGTCTGTAATCGACCTCCTTTAATCTCTCCCAAGACCGTTCGTTCATCAGCCCGACGAGGAGCCTTCCATTTGGTTGCTCCTCTTCGAAAGATGTTTAGTTTCACCTAAAATTTGAACTAGAAAATCTAACATCAAAAAGTTATGTTTAAAACTACTCGGTGCGAACCGTGTAATTAGCGCACTCCATGAAAGTTAGATATAAAAATAAATTCATACAAAGTGTCAGTTTCCAAAATAAGTTCACACGAAATGTAATTACAATGTGACCAGCAGTTTAGACATAATCGTAAAAAATGTGTTTAACACTTTTTTTTCAACCCCGTATCTTGAATACGGATGCCGTTACAGAAATTTTTTACAAAGCAAACTCCACTTATTTTTCAGTGTTCTACCTACCCTAGCAGCGGGGCCACCTTTTTTTGAAACACTCTGTATATCAGTGATCCCAAAATATATCTTCTACAACAAAAACGTTCATGTGACTTAACTTCGTAAAGTTATTTAGAATTAGTCAGCTACTTTTCAACGTAAGAAGGCATCACCGCTTCATAAAAATCTCACTTTCAGCGTAGCCGTCGTCACCTCAATCAACTCGGTGGAAATTTTACATATAAAGAGTATTACGGCTATTAAGTAAACAAGTGATTGCTACCAATTGCTGATAGATTTACTGAACCCGTCTTGTGTGGGTGGATGAAAACTTTATGAAATCTGTAAGACACGTCATAACGAGTTTGGCAACAGCGCCGGTTTAACCGTGTTTTATGCGGCTATAACTTCGGGAAGTGAGTTTTGATGGCAGGTATTGCGAAGTACTTTTGTTGCAATTTGGCGAATGCCACGCCGGTTATATTAGCCGTTTATGATATGATACTGTGTTCTATTTGTTATATTCACATGCATTGTTGTTCATGACCAGAGTTACGTTCATGTCGTACTCTACCTATCTACAATACGAAATTCGCTATTGTCTTATTTAGTTATTAAATTCTCGGACTTTAATATGCATACGACAATTTCGAAGATACATAATTCTGTAATTAACAAAGTTAGCGTTCTGTTTGATTATAGTGGTTTCAGTTGGAACTGGATTCTGTGTCGGGAGAATATTGAAGATTGCCACATTTATTGTGAATTAAGTCTATTCAGTATCTTCAATTCAGGCATTTTATGAAGCATTCAGACAAAAGTTCTAACAATGGATTAATCAGTTATGCTTACTTTCCTGGGAATAACCTATCATTGAAAGGTTTTAAACATCTGCGAATACAATACACTAAAGGAGTTCACAACTGTATACTGATAAGTACGAAATAATCACCCTCATCGTACGTCATATGACTTAGTTAAACGAGTGGATATATTCCAGCGGATTCATGTACACCAATTAATTATAAAATAGCACCGTTTAACAGTTCTGTTCGTAGCTTATTAAGCATCCTTTAAGACGAAGTTGAGAAACTTCAGCAAATAGAATAATGGCTACGACAAATCTTCGATAAATGAGATAATTTCTAATCAAAAATGGAAAATGGAACGCAATCAATTGATTAAATTAGTGCCTACTCTCCAATAATTCGATGAAATTCAAAAGGTCTTTCAGTAATCAATAGATTCCAGAATACGTCTTCTAAATTTACAATAAAACATGTTCATAGTTACCAGAAACATCTAAAAAACCGTCTAGGCAAAACCTTTGATGAACTTCCCGATTTTGACAAATCTGGAATTCACAAAATTAATTGTGAGTGGTGCTCAAAATGCTATGTGGGTCAAACTAGAAGGAACACGTTATGAAGAACATTTTGTCGTCCATATAAAGAAGAGTAATAGTGAAAAATCAGCATTAGCAGAACATATTTCAAACACTTAGTCACATCATGAAAGCGCATCACTTTTAAAACTCAGTACGCACAAATAGTTAGATAATTTAGAAGGGATGGAAATAAATGAGAGAAAAAGCAATTCATTGAATTTGGACTTGTTACATCTGAGGGTGACCACAATAGTGGCTTCTGTGAGTCGGAAAAATATGAAAATATTTCAGAGCCTAACGAGACTCTGTCCTCCCCCCCGTTTTCGAGGATACTGAACACGATGGCGGTGGTTTAAGCTCTTTCTGAGTTGACCGTCACCCCCAAACGGCCAAAAACAACCCTCAAAAAGGGTGCAACGCGAATATACCGACATATTCCGAGAAAAACTGCGTCACCTCCCGTTTTCGAGGATGCTGAACATGATGCCGGTACTTTAGAATTTCTTCGAGTCAACCCCACCCCTTAAGCGGCAAAAAAAAACCGAAGGGGGTGAAACTCGGATATTTCGAGATATTCCGAGAAAAACTGTGTCACCTCCCGTTTTCGAGGATGCTGAACACGATGCCGATACTTTGGAATTTCTCCGAGTCAACCTCACCCCTTAAACGGCAAAAAAACAACCCCCCAAAAAAGATGAAACTCGGATATACCGATATATTCCGAGAAAAACTGCGTCACCTCCCGTTTTCGAGGATGCTGAACACGATGCCGGTACTTTGGAATTTCTCCGAGTCAACCTCACCCCTTAAACGGCAAAAAACAACCCCCGAAAGGGGTGAAACTCGGATAAACCGACATATTCCGAGAAAAACTGCGTCACCTCCCGTTTTCGAGTGTGCTGAATACGATGATGATTCTGGATCTTCTCCCCGAAGCGAACTAACCGCTGAAACGGACAACAACTACCCCTTTGATACCCTGAATTTATGAAGTGGATAAGAAAAATTCGATGAGAGAAAATGTATAACAAATCATTGAATAGACACCGGATGATGTTTCCACATTTGTTGACTGACTGTTCACCCTGAAAAATAGGCGTACACATCGTGTCTGACTAGGTTATTTGCTGGTTTTTAGTTGAGAAAATCTCCTGTATGGAGTCAGTGGTACAATTTTACATATTTTATTTTTTGAATCATGAACATTTTTATTTCACCCGTACAATTACTTATTAACTATATATACAAATATAAAACTGTTTCATTGACGCATATAACTACATATCCACTATATATCCATATAAAACATTATTATTGACGCCTACAATTACATTCATTATAGATAAATATAAAACATCGTTATAAAATCCATTTTCATTAAAAAAAATGATCCGCTCAATATAATCTACGTCGCTTACAAGTTGAATTACAGGGTTTCACCCCTTTCTGGGGTTGTTTTTTGCCATTTAAGGGGTGGGGTTGACTCGGAGAAATTCCAAAGTACTGGCATCGTGTTCAGCATCTTCGAAAACGGGAGGTGACGCGGTTTTTCTCGGAATATGTCGGTATATCCGCGTTTCACCCCTTTCGGGGGTTGGTTTTGGCCGTTTGGGGGTGACGGTCAACTCAGAAAAAGTTTAAACCACCACCATCGTGTTCAGCATCCTCGAAAACGGGGGTGACAGAGCCTCGTTAGGCTCTGAAATATTTGCTTTTTTCGGCCTTTTTTACGACTCACAGAAGCCACTACAAATAATATTTAAACATGTACATTTTGTTTTCTAATTTCGTTTACTTTGATGATGGCTACTTGGAAGCAGAAAGGTCCTTAGTACTTTAATAGTATTTTCAGTGAATGAGGGTGATCATTTCGTACATATTTATCTCCGACTATACCCCATATGACGACTTACTTCCTTTCTTCAATTGCAAATATTCCAATAAATGACGCTAAGAAATGCACTTTTGTTTGGACAAAAATTGAATGTAGAAATTGTATCGTATGTTTGAATATAAAAAACATTATCGGAGGGTGCAGTTTTTCAGCAAAGTACTCAAAATAACTGAAATCACAGGGCTTACTGTTTTTTTGTATCATAACCAACAAATAGAGGTACCTCGTGTGGAAGAAAGGCTGAGGCCTAATTAATGAAACTGCCCGGATTTTTCTTGGGAAACTTCCATCATAGAGTTTGCCGCACCAACTTTATAGTTTACCATCGAGTTATCACTCAGAAAGATCGCCCCATATGGTGGTTGACGGAGTCTCCACCGATAATATGACTTTCAACGCTGATGATTTATTTCTGCTTCATATTGGACTATTGGCCGAATTGAATCATTTCGGTGTCCATGGGATATTACTGGATGGGCCTTTGCTGTTTACTACCGATTATTTCAGTAAAGATTTTTCGAATTTCATAGTAACCTTGGACAAGTGCTTTAACTGCGTCTTAGATGCATGAACAACGAGTTGTACTAAAATTTTTGACATTATAGATTTCATTTCTTGTATTCAAAGGTGATTCAAAATTTGGTGTCGGCAAGTAGATGCGGTGAAATAACCGGAAAGCTGGTACCTTTTACGATATTGTTAGTCAGTTGGCATTTATTATTCATATACTCAATAGTTCTTGGAAGTTGCTAGAGCGAATTTTTAATTGTTTTTTCTTATGCTTTATAATACGTTCACCTTATCAAAAGTGTTATTACATAATGAGGATTAACTATCATCAAATACAGGCTTTCACTATCAATTTTTGTTACAAATTATATCTTAGTTAATAACTCAATGTCACTGTATGGTGAAACTACTGTTGGTATGTTGGTACTTATTAGAGTGTAAGTTTATTTTTTATTCTAATCTTTCTTTCCATTTGATGAATTGATCATTCTATTTCTATTGAAGTTGTTCTAAGTCTGTATCTATGACTTTTCTGGCAATTGATATTTCCAACTTCGGAATAACCGTTCCGATTCTCTTCGACATGACAATGTCCGAGACTGTTTCCTGTTTCCATAGAGAATATCAAATTTCCGGAATGCCGGCACTCCAGCATTTCAGTTTACGACCGTTTTGAATCCCTTGCTAACCTTAACCTTTGTATCATTCCCAAGATAACGATTCTAGATTATTTTGTGAATCTTGTTTGAGATGGGTTATATGCTTTATAGCATTCTGGGGTATTGCTATTTTTCAGGTTGTGAGAATTAAGTGGAGAGTCTGTTCGATTATAAGATTAAATTCCCAAGTAGCTCTAATTTTCATCTGGGATGTATTTTATTTTTAACATTTGGACCGCAGCTTCATATACAAGGCATGCTCACCACAAGCATTCATTCATTTCTTCATATGAAACTGAGATCATAACAGATAAACCATTCGGAGACAATTCAAAAGAAGTGTTTAATTTATATATTCATTTGTCGATCTGTTCACACTATTTTAAGTATGCAGGCTGTCCTCGAACTGCGTGGCCAAAATGAAACCGAAGATTCTTTGATTCGAAAAAAAGTTGATGAGCCTTTTTACTTTTGCCTCAAGTGTCTTGTTTACCCGGTAGAGGGCTTCAAAATTGCAAAAATAATTTTGTTCTTTCGGTATAACTTGAGAACGTGATGAAGAACTTTTACAATATTTAGCAGGTGAGTTACTGTCAATAATGGCCATTTTTGAGAGTGGAACACAGAGCCTTAGAGACCATAGAAATGGCTCAAACTTGAGGATGTAACTGGAAAAATGTCCAGAACTTTTTTGTGGTCAATGTAATTCACTCGATATTTTTTATGTAGATAGCTTATCTAATTTGAAAACTTTTCTTACTCTTAGAAAATTTTGATAAAATCAACGAATTGAAAAAATTAATTTTCGAGTCTCTGCAATTTTGGCTTACTAATTTTACTTGATTAAAATACCTTAGTTGCCTTTGCTTTTCTAATGTCATTTTGGCATTTGAAGAATCTTTATTTCCGTAAAAATTTTATAAAATTATGGTTCAAAATTTCACTAACACTGAAATGGTTGATATGTTATTGATTTATGGACTTTGTCGTTGCAATGGCCGGAGAAGGGAAAGATATCCGCATCGCAGAATTCCAAATCGGCAAACCTTTGCGATACTGGCAAATTTGAAGCAAATCGCAGAGAAACTGGATGCAGACGGACAAGAAGGACGTTAGAGCTCGAAGAAGCGATACTGGAAGCGGTTGAAACTGAACCTGAGATAAGCACACTACGTTTGGGACTTCGTATTGGAGCCTCAAAATCATTAGTTCATAATGTACTGAAAGAAGAACTGTTGTATCCCTATCATATTAAAACAGTTCAAGACTTATTGCCCATGGATCCAGGTCATCGGCTAGATTTCTGTCGGCTTATTGTCCAAAGACAAAACGCAAACCCCAATTTTTGTAGAAGAATTCTGTTCACGGACGAAGATACTTTCCCGAGATGTGGTCTTTTTAACCTCCATAATGAACATTTCTATGCTGATGAAAATCCTCATGAAACGGAAGTTACATATTTTCAGAATCAAACTGGAATCAATGTTTGGGTTGGAATTGTGGATAACTTTATTATTGGCCCTACCGTTATACCCGATCGATTGAACGGGGAGAACTACTTGAACTTTTTGGAACAAAGGCTACTTGAACTGTTGGAAGACTTGCCCTTACACATTCGTCTTGGCCTGGTTTATCCATGATGGTGCACCTCCTCATTTCACATTAGCTGTGAGGCGACATTTGAATTCGGAATATCCAGATCGCTGGATAGGTAGAGGACACGATGCACCAGTGAACTGGCCGGCCCGCTCCCCTGATTTGACGCCCTGCGACTTGTATCTATGGGGCGCTTTGAAGTCGAAAGTTTATGCAGCTCCAGTAAACACACGAGAGGAATTATTGCAACGAATTAATCATGAAGCGGATTTATTGAAGAATGATCCTGAAGTACTAGCCAGAGTTCAATCCAATTTCTTGAAACGAATTAATTTGTGTATTCAGGAAAATGGGCAACATTTCGAACAATTGATGCCTTAGCGATTTCCCAAAAACTTTTGTTGTTTCTTTTAATTTAGCATTTGTTTTTCCTAAATAATCACATCGTTTCCCCATTTCTTATTGTTTTTATTATTCGTGTTTTACCGAGATATTAACCATTTCAGTGTTAGTGAAATTTTGAGCCATAATTTTATAAAATTCTTACGGAAAGCAAAGTAAAAACTGACAGTTTCGAGTATAAATTCTCCAAATGCCAAAATGACATTAGAAAAGCAAAGGCAACTAAGGTATTTTAATCAAGTAAAATTAGTAAGTCAAAATTGCAGAGCCTCGAAAATTATTTTTTTCAAGCTAATCCGTTGATTTTATCGAAATTTTCTAAGAGTAAGAAAAGTTTTCAAATTAGATAAGCTATCCACGTAAGAAATATAGAGTGAATTACATTGACCACAAAAAAGTTCTGGACACTTTTCCCGTTACATCCTCAAGTTTGAGCCATTTTCATGGTCTCTAAGGCTCTATGCTCCACTCTCAAAAACGGCTATTATTGACAGTAACTCACCTGCCAAATATTGTAAAAGTCATTCATCACGTTCTCAAGTTATACCGAAAAAACAAAATTATTTTTGCAACTTTGAAGCCCTCTACCGGCTAAACAAGACACTTGAGGCAAAAGTAAAAAGGCTCATCAAATTTTTTTCGAATCAAAGAATCTTCGGTTTTATTTTAGCCACGCAGTTCGAGGACACCCTGTACATGTTTCAACGAAATTTGTTGTACACATACAGCTTCAGTTTTCCCATTAAATATTCGTCTATTCTCGTTATCAACACTCCGACCAAATTTATGATGTTGGTAGTAGCATTTACAACTGTGATCGATTTGGTATCATTTTAAACAGTATCCCAGTTTCTATTCGATGACAAGTTCACACTTCACATTACTTTTACATCACAATTTGATAAAGAGAGCTTCATGAATAGTAGACTTCCGCGGGCAGCTAGTCTTGAAAAATCTTGGCTTCCGGATGGATTCCACGTCACAATAGCTCGACTTGATGCCGACGTTTCGTCAACCATTACAGATGGCATCTTCAGGGCAGACTTGAGGCTTGAACTGAAACTAGTTCTACTGGTTTCTGTAGCCGTATTTATAGTAGGAAAAATCCTCCACGCTACACAGTTCACTGACTTTAACTTCGCACATGGTCACACAACGGCAGGGTCAGATGCCGGAACTAAGTTAACCACTGGAATAAAGGCAGTGAACTGTGTAGAGTGAAGGATTTTTCCTACTATAAATACGGCTCCAGAAACCAGTAGAACCAGTTTCAGTTCAAGCATGCCTGAAGATGTCACTTGTAATGGTTGGCGAAACGTCGGCATCGAGTTGAGCTATTGTGACGCGAAATCCATCCGGAACCAAGATTTTTCAAAGAGAGCTTCGTAAAATGTATGTCATTCTTTCCTCATGATAACACCTTATTCTGTAATCGAAGACAAGAAATGATGTGTATGTCTTCAATCTCACTAACGTAGGCTATTTAGTCATTGCATAACATAGAACAAATAGTTATTACTAGAGCACTAAAAAGTAGGAAAGTACGCTCGTCCGCCATTTTGAAGCCGTTCGACGAGATCTACATATTATGTCAACACTACTATAACTCTCAAGTTTTAAGCAAATATCGTTAAAAATATTGACTTTTCATACGCAGAACAAGTGGGTTGTACTCTATTTTTAAACCACGGTGCTCATTTCAACAATGCATCCGTAAGACATATAATTTGTCTCTGTAGAGTATATAGGTTTAAATCATAATTTCTTAATATCTCACTCTACCTAATAGAGGATGGTTTATTATTAACACAGGTTTTCTGAAGTTGTAATTTCTGAACTATTGTAACCTAGGTGGATCTTGATGTGTTACGACTTGGAATAAACAGGAGGAGGATGTAAATCAACCACTGTTAAAAAATCTGTTCTATTCAATTACATCCAGCCGCCGTAGATTTGAAAATGTAAGATCAAGATGTAATTCTTAGATGTATAGATTTAGTACAGCGTAAGTAAGTAAATTTACTTAAATGCATTTTTGGTTGCTATTCAGAACAGTTGAAATTGATTTATGTGATGAATCGAATAATATTAGTAAAGTCCATTATGTTGAACAATAATCACATAGTAAGGATGCATCAGATGAAATCACATAACTATTCACATATTCAGTGTTAATGAAGTTTGAAGCGTCCTTCTTTGATCACTCCAAACCATGTAGACTATAATCATCGCAGTTCAGTCTGGATACTAGTATCTTTTTTGTAGGTTTGGAGGTTATATGCATAAGGAGACCTCACTAGGCAAAAGCATCCACGTTCGATAGAAAAATGAAGTCTGGTTGAAAGAAGTTCGGCAGGTCTCGAGCTTGACAATGAAGGGGTGACTAGCTTGAGTTCATCAAATCCCACTATCTGGAATCTCTCTTGTTGGAATGATAGACGATATTTCTGATGAACATTGACCATAGAAATATGTTTAGAGAAGGGAGAGATCGCCCATCATTCTACGATATTTTACAGAGGTCGAAGAATTCGTGAGTAGGACATCATTATTCAGACGGATAGCTCTCCTCTGGATATAATCCAAGATCTCTGGCGTATTTTTGGAAACCGAATTCCAAACAAATAAACAGTATGCCAAGGAATATCGGATCTGTGCCTTGTAGATTATGAGGAGTAAGTAGCTCTTGGCACGAAATAGAAAATCAAGTTTTTGTGAAGCGGTTTTCGCAACGGACCTCGCATGATTATCTCATAAGAGGGTGCTATTAGTGGTGATCTCGAGCATGGATATAGATGACAGGAACAGTTCTACCTGACATCATCATATTAGTGATTGCTGGATCCGTCTTCCTGGAGAAGATGCAAGCTTGTGTTTTGGTTGCATCCAACTCAACTAGATCATCAGATCCCCATGTAATGATACAATCTGTCTCTGTTTCGCCCCACTGGCTTCATTAGATTGTATAGGGACTCTAGATGAGAAAGAGGTATGAAGTGTATCATCAACTGCAAAGCTGTGGGTGAAACTGGTAGTCACTTCCAACAGATCGCTGATATGAAACAAAGATGGTGCCAAGACAGGTTCCTTTGAAATACCAGCGTTGATAGGCATTGTATCCGAGAATACTCCGTCAACCATCACATGGAGTGATCTATCTGAGAGAAAACTCGATAGTAAGTGACAGAGTCGAGGCGGCAAACCATATGACGGATGTTTCCAAAGAAGTTTTTGGTGCCAGAGTTCCCCCCCCCCTCACAACGTCTAATTAGTTCGAAAACCTCCGCACGCGTAGGATTGTTGGAGCAATAGGGGAAGTATGCAGACCAAATCACCACCCCCATTCTGACTTCTTCCACAAGGTGCCACATCATAACCGTGAACAGATTCCTCTGACAGAATTCCGGTATCTTACATGGCTCCTGTATCAAGTAAACGTTTAATTTGATATCGCAGAGCTTTTCATGCAGCTCGGCACTTGAGGACTTGCCGTATTCAAGGTCAGCCCTCAAAAAACTAATTTTGGCCGCCAATGTACCGTTTGTCTTTGCTAGTCACTGTAACTGTATATCTAAAATTCAACCATTGCCATTCACATATGAGCTGTAATGGAGGATCTTGCATTAGCTGTGGCGTACTGACGTGACACGTAAATTCGAATACTTCATTGCCCGCTGTCTGAACTAGTAAGCGTTCAGCGCGGTCAAAGCAGCGTTCTAGAACATGGCAGTGTTCAGTTGTTGACAGTCAAATATGACTTGATATATCGCTCGGAAAATGGCAAACGAATACATACAATAATTTAACTGAAAAATTCATTGAACACTTGAAGAATTTCAAGGTCTTATATGATTTATCTCATCCCCATTAATGTATAAAGGCAAGCAAAATATTTCAAGCTAACTTGCGATAACGTTGTCGATGGGAGTTTCGAACCTACGATATTAGAAGCAAACATATATTGAGCTGGGGTATTATCTCCTGGGAATACTCACTGATGCAGTAACAACGTTGAATTCAATATATCAACTTTTAATGCACTTGCCGCTAAGACTGTTAGGATGACGTGTTTTTAACGACCAATCACCGCTATGTGGAGTTGCATCTTTTACAGTATTCTCAATTCATGAGTTAAACTCAACAATCCACGCATTCATGTCAGTTCTACTTGTAACTTTTTTGTTTTTTTTTTTTGGAATAATTCATTATCTAATACAGCTACAAGACATGCATTGAAGCCCTTATTTTATTTATATATTATATTCAGAAGAGAGGTACTAATTATCGGGTTGGGAATGTCACACTTACATAATCATTGACTTCTGGAACATCGTAAAATGGTGTACAATCTCTCTCTCTTCTATAGATATTTCCATGGTCGGTGTTTTCGTAATTCTCGTCTATAGTTCCATCACGATCAATTCTGGGTAGACAGATTTAGGTTCATTGTCAGGCTTGAGAACTATTTTTTATCGCACCACGAAGATTCCTTGTGAATTATTTCCCCATGTTATAGTCTCCAAACTCTTGAGAAAAATTCCAATTTTTACAACTGGGTTTTAACCCAAGAACCCTGTAGATCATCACATGCGCATGATTGGAGGTAACAGAACCAGTCTGGATAGTACAAGGGTCAATCTATTGAAACTTCAAAGAAGTATGCATAACAGGTGTAATGATAACGTGTCCAACATCCGTTATAGAAGTAATTCTTATCCTTGCACTCTCCATCTAGTAGTGGATAATACGAGAATAAGAACAAAGCTGAAACGCAAAAGTGAATGAAATGAAGACACCATCTCAAGACTCAACCGAAAGGCCATTAAATGGTATCCAGATTACTCCAAAACAGATGAAGGCTCTAGGAGTGGAACCGAATAATTTGGTAGCTTAGATAAATTCTCAAGTATCTTCCAAACGAAAATTCACGCTATACGAAATTGTGACAGTTCAGTTTAATATAGAAAGGAGAAGAAGTGGATGGGAAATCATAAACAAGTTAAATAGCTTAGCTTGAAGAAACTGAACGAATCAATCAAGAATATTGCGGTTACACTCCTATGGATTCCGAGACACAACAACGTGGAAAGGAGCAAAAAAATCCACATCTGGGACCTGCACTTTCCTGCTGAATAGGGGCCAATATAATACTGTGAGAACTCAAGAAAGAAGTATACAAGGTATACCGAACCGGGTACTAGAAAAACGTCCCAAAGGCAGTGTTCTTCCACCCCTATCGAAGTCATTGCTTGTGGATGGGCTGTTACTCTCGTCTCAGAATATTATGTCGACATAAAAGCGTATGGGGATGATCCATTAATGGTGATCAAAAGCAAATATGGATAGATGATCTGTCACTCTGCAAGAGATATTAGAAACGATACTGGGCTGGTGTGAGCAAAAAGAAATGTCTAGCAAACCCGCAAAACAGTTATAGTACCCTTCTCTAGGAAAACAGACAGATGCTGAATATCTGAGAGTAATTCTAGATAGAAAACAGACATGGAACTGCTATTTCGAAAATGCTATCCTTAAGGATAAGATGTCCCTACGGACATGCAGCCGCATATGTGGCGTTGGCCCCAATTAAATATACTGGCTGGACGTCATAGTCGTCATTCCATGGTAACATATGCTTAGTCAGGTGCTCGAAGGCATTAGAACTGAAACAAGCAGTGGCCATTACTGGAGTCATCTGATCCACACCAACAGCTGCTATAGGAATCCTACTTGACTGAACTCGTGGCTTTTTCAAGAGAGATGCCAGATGAGTAACATCCAGGCTCAATGAAAATGTAACCGTTGCCAGGCCATAAGAAGGTATTATGGAGGAGAAGATCTAAACAAAAACTCAACCGCGAAATCATAGACCTTCTAAAAAACTGCTGGTGCCGGGGAACTATAATTAGAAGTGGGTCACAATGATCTCGAAGTTCGGTTCACTCACAGGAAACCTGAACCTAAACTGTGAATCGGTCAGGGGGAGATACATCTGGAAAACTGTAACCAGAAGGGATCTAGTATCTGCACCAACCTTCGAATAAAAAGGTAGGATGTACTACGAACACTATAGGTTTCCCTCTCGTGTAGTCAATAAATTTTAACAAAATACAATATCATCATCATTTGTATGAGAAAATTTATAAGAGCTGTGATTCTCCGCAGCATTCGCCAGAACTTCAGCAATGTGCCTCTTTCATAAGCGCTACTCGGCAGTTGCACTTCCATCTATCACTGCAATTGTAGCATTCTGAGTTATGAATCTTCCACAAATATTCTAGCATTCAGGCGATTAACTACTATTATGCATAAGACATGAATAAAAATTTCGTTCGAACTATTTTTGATGTACTTTTGCATAGGGGTAGAAAACAACGTATTAGTTTATTGTCAAACTGTGGAGTCAATTCAAATTATCATAAGTTTTATTCTATTTTTGACCAAAAGCATTGGTTAAGAAGATACAATTGAGAGATGATAAATTGGCATATACTTGGGTATTCTCAATATGTTTCACAAAAATTTACAGTTTTTATTGACTAAAACGGATAACATAGAGTACGTTTTTTTGAAGAACGCCTTCACATCACATTCACGAAAAGTTCGGGACATGAGAGATCTCCTAGCAGAAGAATGTGAGTCGAGTTTATAATATTTTAGTTTATAATTTTAGTATATTGATATCTTGCAAGGTTTTGAAGAAACCCTTGATGACCCCAAGTATCTCAGGGTAATAATTAACTTCAAGGCTCCTAGGAACGAAAATAGGACTGCTTTATTTGAGCGCCAACTGCTTTAGGATAAGATTCGAAAGAGTCCTCAATCAAGAATTTCCATCATCATGAGACGGATAAATCTTGATAATTATATTAGAGAAAATAAAAAGGAGTTTCAACTTAACAATTTGGTTTCATTCCTATAGGAAATTATAATTAAGAACCACAATTATATCGATTTACAAAGAAACTTAATTCTATAAATTAACAAAGAATGATATTTAGCAATGAATTAATAGTGAAACAAATTAAATTTCTAATAATTTGATTAGATTAAATACGTTTTCATCATTACTATCATATGAAAATCGACGCTAGAACTTTCTTTATTGCACTGAAGGACATTCTTGTTTTATAGTGTTCTCTTCAACTTCCACTTCTATAAAATGTTCGAAGTAATTGTGTGACCGCTTTTCAGTAAAATAACTAATAAGATTGTTTATTCCTATGTGTCATTGATTCAAATTTAAATTCGGAATTTTACTATTTATAGGTACTAATTTTTAATAGTAAACTATGTGAAATTACCATCCGAACATATCAATTTGAAAGTTTTGATTTTATCTAATAATAATTGAGCAGTGTGTCTAGAATTAATATCTCTTATTATCCTCCGTGAAATAATTTGTAAACTTTCACAAATTCCATGTAACTGATTTGTTAATAGTCCAGGCAACGAACCAGAAAAAAAAAACGTAGTAAGCTAGAATTAAAATTTTTTTTTGCATTTTTTCCTTATACCCCATAGATCATTCACGACTATCAAGACCGCGGGGGTCGACCTTTCTACCCCCTCAAAACGGGGTTTCAACCCCTCAGAGGAGCATTCTTATAAAAACAGTTCAAAATTAACGAATTAAGAGCCGAAAATGACACACCTACTATGTTTTTTGGGCCGCTGATCACGATTTCGCAGTTAGTTTTCTCGGAAAACACCCTCCAGATGGGAAATTTGGAAAATTTACGTATAATTATAATTTATAATTTTGTTGCAAAAAAGACGTCTAGTAGGTTCTTTGGGTCGCTGATTACGATTCCGCGGTATTTTTCCCCAAAAATCTCTCCAGATGGAAAATTCGGGAAATTTTAGATTTTCCTGAGACGGTTGTGAATAATAAAGTATAATTTTGTAGCAAAAATTACCTCTAGTAGGTTTTTTGGGTTGCTGATCACGATTGCGCTGTAATTTTTTCCAAAAAAGTCTATCCAGATGGAAAATTCGGGAAATTTGAGATTTTCCTGAGACGGTTATGAATAATAAAGAATAATTTTGGCAAAATAGACCTCTAGTAGGTTTTTTGGGTTGCTGATCACGATTCCGCTGTTATTTTTCCAAAAAAACTCTCCAGATGGAAAATCTCAAATTTCCCGAATTTCCCATCTGGAGAGACTTTTTTGGGAGAATTTACAGCGGAATCGTGATCAGCGACCCAAAAAATCTACTAGAGGTCATTTTTGCAACAAAATTATAAGTCATGTATTATATATAAATTTTCCAAATTTCCCATCTGGAGGGAGTTTTCCGAGAAAACTAACTGCGGAATCGTGATCAGCGACCCAAAAAACATACTGGGGGTCATTTTCGGCTCTTAATTCATTAATTTTGGACTGTTTTTTTAAGAATGCTCATCTGAGGGGTTGAAACACCGTTTTGAGGGGGTAGGAAGGTCGACCCCCGCGTTCTTGATAGTCATGAATGATCTATAGGGTATTAAAAACAAAATGCAAAAAGTGTCCTCTAATTTCAACTTTAGTTCAGGAGCAATAAACCAATCTTATAAAGAAAGTAAGCTGTTCAATATGGCTATAGTACCGGGAGTTTTATCTAAAATGATTAAAATACCGCGCAACGATGAATTGAATTATATAAAAAACATTTTCTCTTCGTATAGTGAGGGAAGTAAAAATAGCTAAAAACGTAATTGTTCACTTTCAGTATGTTACGACAAATTTGTAATGTGTGTTAATTAGGTAAGTAAATAGTTGATTTCAATGTTTGTGTTATACATCGGTGTTGAGGTGTTGTATTTAAATCTCTTAAGTTACCGTGATCCATTATTGTAGAAATTCGTATATCCATAAAGTTATAAAAGTTAGAAATCTCACATTGCGAGATTTCGGATGCAACTAAGTTATTTATATTTCTTGAAACATTTTTAGAGGTCAACGTGAATATCGAGATATATTAGTGTTTGTGGTGATTTTGTAACTGTTATGTATTTGTACAAATACACTTTGTAAGAAAACAGTTTTATTGAATAACTCACCGTTATTGCTGTATTATCAAGAAAATTTTCACAGCTATTTTGACAATACACTTAGTGACTATCGTTGAATTTTACTAACCTCCGGAACGATTCGATGTAAGCTGTGAGAGATTCGATAAGATGTAGGTACATAATTAATTTTGTGTACGTAGAACATAAATTTGAAAAATTCTTTCATGTGTAGAAATCAAATGTAGTGTAAGGATTGCGTTTCTTATGAAATTGAAATATTGAGTCGATGGAGAATTATAAAAAGAATTTGAGGTATACCTGGTTTCAGTTCATAGAATTCATAAAATACCATATTCAAATACATCAAGAGAGTAAGAGAGTGAGAGTAAGAGTATTTACTGCATGTTTAAACTATTGTTTACATTTGTCAAATGAAACATCAAAATTATATACTAAGATATGTATATAAAAAAGATTAAAAATGTTTGTAAGTAAATGTAGTTTATAATTATAATTTATATGGAACACAGAATGGACATAACAAATCTGAGTGGACATTTATGACATGTCATACAAAATTTACATAAACCCGTTCCAAACTATTTAAAACAATCAATAGGCCACTGGGGCAACAAAAAATCTTTTATCGAGTAAAATGCATGATTAAGAAAGAATTTTTTCAATGTGTGTTTGAATACATTGAGTGAGCACACTTTTAGCTTCTTGGGTAGCTTGTTCATAAATATTTTACTATAATAGTTGCCAGAACAGCGACTCGAATTCAATCTTAAATAGTCAATATGAATATTATGGCAACATCTAGTGTTATAATTATGCAAATTATTATTATAGACATGTATATCAGACGACATCCCCATTAGTATGTAATTATAAATATATAGTGACGGAAAAGTCATGATTTTGAAATCAATAAAACTGTTTCTAACGTCATCTCTAAAACGTTTCTTTGTTAAGATTCTCAACACTTTTCTTTGAAGGCGAAAAATCGTATCCGAATGAGGTGAATTTCCCCAGCCTGTCAGGGCATATGACATATGCGACTGAATAAGGGAGAAGTATGTCATGCGCATCGAGTCCTCAGGCAAGAAGTTCACAAAATTTCTTATCAAGAAAATATTCTTTGAGATTTTGTTAGCTACACTATCAACATGACATTCCCAACTAAGGACTGGATCAAATAAGACACCAAAAAACTTTATATAGTCAGGGTTTTCAAAAGTAATGTTTCTGTGTGTGAATAACATCACACCAGTTTTGTCAAGGTTTACGGAGAGTTCATTTGCACAAAACTATTCAAAAAGACTTTCTTGAGAATCACTCAAGCAAGCCACCAAATCCTTTTCATTATTCTCGCTTCGAACTATACTGGTGTCATCAGCGAAGAACAGGAGATCAGCCGCTTCCACCGCCTGAACCAGATCATTAATGTAAATAATGAATAGTAGCGGACCAAGGACAGATCCCTGTGGGACTCCACTGACAACCTCACTACGTTCCGAGGAGGTTCCATTGATGACAGTGTACTGTTTTCGGTTGGATAAAAACAGTGAATTAAATTACAGCTGTTCTCATGAAATTTGCGAAATTTCAGTTTATCAACAAGAATGAAAGGAGAAACCAGGTCAAAAGCTTTGCTTAGGTCATAAAAGAATGTGCCTACGATGAACCCTTTTTCCATACCGGTTACAATGATCTCTATAAGTTTATTTACAGCATCATTGGTGCCCCTATTTTTACGGAAGCCAAACTGATTGCAATACAAAATGTTAGAATTTTCAAAATAGTCGGTTATCTGATATTTCAAACACAATTCAAAAATTTTTGAAAAAAGTATAGCTATTGGTCTATAATTGTTCATGTCGTCTGTACATCCTTTTTTATGCACAGGAATAACCTTCGTAATTTTAAGAGCTTCAGGTTATATTCCGGCGTCAATACATTGATTTATTAATTTGGTTAACGGATAAATAAGAATGTTAATTACATTCTTAATTAGGTCTATATTGAGGTTATGATGGTCTTTACTTTTTTTATTTGATATTTTGTTAATAATATCTCTTACATTTATATACGAAACGTGAGAGAATGAGAATGACTTGAGATTTAACTTTTCCAAAAATGATAAATATTTTCTATACTATTTTTTGAATTTAGGTATTTTTGATTTGATCTCTAAAGGAATATTTAAAAAGATTGAATTAAACTTATTGGGGTCCAGTGCTGCTAAAGTTTTAATCTTATTCTTCTTTCCATTGTTAGCATGAAATATATCCCAATATGCCCTTTTTTGGTTATTTTAGTTAATAACATGTTTTTTATAAGCTAATGATCTATACTTGAAAATATCATTATTATAAGATCTTTTAACGGAAGACAGAGTCTTTTTAATCACTTCATCGTTAGAAAAATTAGATTATAGTTCCCCTAAGAATCTTAGACATTCTCTCTTGTTGCGAAGCTCGTCATTAAACCAACTAAACTGTAAGCTGTTTGATGAGGTTCGGGTGCATTTAACCTTAGCAGGGAAAGACACATTGACAGCTTCAACAAAAATCTGGATAAATTTGTTGAATTTAGCATTGATATCTAGGTTAGTATTACCAACAAAGTCCCAATTTGCCCTTTCAATGATCTCATGAAAAGTCTGCTTACCTAATTCAGTAATAGGCCGGCATACCTGTTCAATCCTGTTCTCCCTTAATCCTTTGAGAGAATCCATTTTATTACCAACTGCCCTATGATCTGACAGGCTAGGGTCGCTGACACTTCTATTGAATACCCTCTGGTTTTAAAATTTATAATAATGTTATCAATGCAATTTTTTCCACGAGTAGGCTGGAAAATAGTTGCCACAAAGCCATATGAATCCTTAAAAAGTAAGAAGTTACTGTCTTTGGTATGAAAAAACATATTCAAGTCAACTGGTGAGATGTGTATCGATATTAATAGTATCTTTGACTACTTTACTGAATAAAGGTGAAAACGATATTTTTGTTGCACTTATGCAATATTATCTATCGGATTTCAAGTTTAGGACATATTTGTGTTTCAATTTATTGAAAACTAATAGGTACTTTTCAGGTGCGTGCCTATTGTGACGCCACTTCCTTAACTTTCGTGTATCACCTGTGTCAATGAATATTTTGTTTTATACACACGAAGTAAATGGATTTTGCATTAGTTTGTTGAGAGCTGCGATTGCTGAGACGCTATGTTGTGATACAAATAGTTAGACAGTTAGTGCCACTCTTACGTATTATAGATATTCATTCGGTAATACTTGTATGTCAGTCAACCTGAAATAAACCAAATCTGTATAGATAGTTCAGCAATTTTTTGGAATTTAGTTTCATGTTATATAAATAAATAAAAAGCTACCACAAGTCTAATAGTACAGACCTTCGCTATAACAGAACATTTATTTTACAAAAAGCAATTGTCCGGTTACATGTTTCCCGTTCTTCCTGATAGTTATCGTCTTACAGTACCTGTACCTACCTACTATTATGTTTTGCTTATGTTGAATTTTGTTACCAACGTTGCGGATCTAATTGTTTATTTTTTTAAATTGTAAATTTGTTATTCAATTGCACACCAAATCCATCGTTATGATTCGTAAAGTAAAGTAAAGTAATCTTTCAATCTTCAGTAAACAATTGTAATGAAACAGTGAGAAGCGAGTAAGGTACAATGAGAATAAATCAATCGTATTCTCGTTTCAAAAACTATCCAGAACAGAACACATTAAAATTAAAATTATATCTAACAATGACAAAAACATACAGTCAATATAAAATCGAGTTCAACATTTTTTTATTTACGTAGTAACTAATTTAAGGGTGACCTATTCACTATTAAAAAATTCTCCAACGGAGTAGGGTTCTGAAACACATATATAGTTAAACACTTCCCTCTTCAATCGTTTTTTAGAATTATTCAATTTATGTAGACCCTTGGGTAGACATTTATAAAAACGAATGCATGCATGTTGAGGACTTGTTTTTGTTAAAGTTAATCTATGACAAGGATAGCTATTTTTATTTCTCGTGTTATGCTCATGCTCTACCAGTTCCTGTGAAAATATGTGCTGATTTTTTTGAGAAAAAGTAGGCATTGAAAGATATAGAGGTCTGGTGTTGGTAAAAACAGGTTACTAGCAAATTTACCTTTACATAACTGATTGAATTTAATTTTTAGGACTATTCTTAGAGCTCGTTTTCACAGCTTGAAAATATCTATTAGTCTTGAAGAGCCTTCACAGATCACAATAGCATATTTAGGGCTGAAATAAAAATTGCCGAAGTAAACACTCCTCAGGAAACTAGGGACGACCGTTCTAGATAAAACCCTCAATGCAAAGCATAATTTATTCAGTTTTTTCGAGTATGTTAATATGTTCGTACAATTTTAGATGTTCGTCAATTTCACTTTCGGAAATAGAAAGGCATATTTCTCCATAATCGAAGAACTATGAAGACTGACACTTGGATCTGTCTGTTCTAAACACTAAGCAATTTGTTTTCAAGATTTATATATAACCAGTTCTTGAGCTGTTCCCACATGGGCGTACCTGTCTGTTTGATATCATCCAGGGATGAACCTTTTACAAGCATATTTGTGTCGTCTGCATAATTTTCTAACTCAGTATTTGTGCCAAGTGATACATTATAAATGTCATTGATAAATGTTATACATAGTGGGGACCCAAGTACTGCTTAGTTCTTTGACACTAAATTTGAAATGGTACTACTGTCTATTACAACTGATAATTCATGTGAAAATATATTGAAAGCAATCTTGCTATTTGGAAATTATAAAGTTGACTGAAGAAAACAATATTGTTACACTTATCAAGCACAACTGCTAAATGTTGTTTACTGAGTCGATGAAACTTGATACTTCAAATTAAGCTTGGTATAAACTGACTTGTGATGTATCGATGCTTCTGGTTTACTTCTTACTAAAGTTAAATAATTGTATTCCCTTAATTATTACGATATCCTTCTATTCTTCCCTTCCAGGTTAGTATTTGCTTATTAATTGTTATTATTCCATTGAACATTGTTACTTGGATTGCTATGTTTACATGGTATAGTATTGATGTTACCTTGTAGAATTGATTGATTGCTTCTTGAAAGTTTAGTTAATTTGTCATTACTTGATACTTTGTTTCATAAAATTCAAACTTGTGCCTACTATTACTTGTCAAAATCGATCATCAACATTCACACTTCTGGTGCTAGCTACAAAATTATACTAAGCTCGAGGAACATTGAGCTTTTCTATTTAAACTTTCTCTTTCCTATCCTTTTTTGTTCCCTATCAACCAATGATATTTCTTATTTCGTATTAATCAAAAGTCAAGAGTTGGCTCCTGGCTCTCCACTTTACCTCTTTGACTTTTTAATTCTCTTTTTTTATTATTTATATTTCCCCAATAATGATGCAAGCCCCATTCAGACTTTATTTAAGCTTTCCCCTCCAATCTGTTTTTGTTAATCAATTCCTTATTTTTTTCTCCTTCCTGGTACCCCTTTTAGTGTGGTTTGATTATTATTTCCCATTTTATTTTTATTTTCTGAATCAGGTTTTTATTTCTTTAATTAAATTTTTCTGTTGAATCCTATTTTTTTTATCATACTGATCCATGTTCCTTTCCTAATAAACCATTTTCATCTCGAAATTTGTCCCTCAAATATGAAGTTAACAGAAATCATTATTTTACCTTCTGCTTGCTTCTCAAAATTTACAAATTTCATTTTATTCTTTATTCTAATTTACCAATATCTAATCAAATTCTTATTTCTAACTAACCTATCATCACATTCTAATTTCTACGAATTGTATTTCTTATATTAAATTTACTAGTTTACTTCTACACTATTCCGCACTTTTAAAGTCCAGTTCCTTTTCTATATTTTGGGTTACCTAATGCGTAAATTGTTATAACATTCCCTGAATTTAACTTACTTCTAACTTATAACTAATAACAAAACTTACACTAATGATAAAAATTGATTTTTCTTCAGTTATTTATTCGAGTTTTTTGGAGGTCCGAGATATCATCATCACTTGCTTGGACCTTTCCAGGAATGGAACGTTTGTTTTCATAACAAAAATACACTTTAATATATTTGAAACCTCTATAAGCGAACATTTTGTTGTAGTTTTTTGTATTAGTTCATTTTGTATTTTTATTACTGTTATTTAGTTTGCTATTTCTAAGATTAGGTTCGTTTTTGTTACACACTAAATACTGGTTAATTAATTTTAAGTTTTGTTGAAATTTCCAAAAAAACTTCACTTTTGTGTTATGGTTAATTGCTTCTTTCTATATTTTGTTTGTTATTTTGAATTTAATCTAAGTAAAACGTGAACATGTTGGTGGTCCAATATTTGACATAAATTACCAAGTAAAGTACATTTACGTTAAGTTTTTCATTTAACTGGGAAAGTGGTGATCCAAGTAATGTGCCGGCGGATCGCCCCAATTCGGTCGCGGTGAAGGGATCGATCTTCTACCCACTAACAAGAAACCTAAGCCTAGCTGGTGAGGGTTTCAAGAAATATTAAAATCACATCGTTGACGAAATGGATCACACAAATATGTTTTTATCATGTGGAAATTGTTTTACTTTGTAATTAAAGAATTATTCTTAAAAGCTTTATAGTCACAGTAAGTACCTAAAGTGATGCAACTGTATATTGTTGATATTATGTTTCGCCTGGAGGATATCGAATTATAGTTTTGATAATATACTGTTATTAGTTTGAAATTCTTCTTCTGAAAACAAAATAGCTATTCAGTATTCATTTACTGAATAACTGCAATCGAAATATTCATGTTTTCTTGCTTCAAGCTTTTCTTTAGAAGAAGTTACTGCTGTTGAAATTCGTTGTAATATATTATTAAGAATACCGATTACCAGAATACCACGGATTGAACTATTCTCTAGAAAAAACTAACAATGCAATCAGTTCCATAACCATTCGAATAAACAGAGAAAATTTATTTCCGGATTGTCTTAATATGTAAAAATTATACCGGTATGTGAAATAGATAAACGGAAGAAAGAATCCAATTATCGATCAATTTGAATGTGTTTTATCACACACTTCCATCGACATCAATATGGGATTAGAAAAGATTGCTCAACATTGAATTGTTTTTTAATCTATCCAAAGCATGTAATAGTGTTAGCCACGAAACTTGGCTTCGAAAGCTCTCTGCATATGTATTTGGTGATAGTTATATGTTATAGTTATATATTACAGTAGGGTCTATTTTAGGAGCTATCCTTTTGTAATTTATTTTAAATGTTTTATACTACTTCTTCTCTGGTTCATACCTTTGAACGAGCTGTTTTAAGAAAATCATAAATGTTACATGTTTCCTATAATAAGTGACTTTCTCATCATACTTTACTAATTTCCTAAAATATATCTTAACTTTTATAGTTGACATGTTTTAACACATTCACCGCCACGTAGAACTTTACCACTACGCCACCGGCGGCTCCGTGAACACCGGCAGTGCCCGCCCAGAATTGAAAGATCGAATTTACATAACACTATCACACAAGGTTATGCTTTGATCTTGTCGTAACAAGAATGGTACAAATTCTCTTTAAATGTGTCCGTTCCAGCGCTACACACCACAACGGTCAAAATAGCGGACTCAGTTCATGCAATTCAAACTAAATTTTCCTTCAAGGAACTGGCAAATGATTATTATCAAACATAGCGAACACCATGGTGTCTGCCATGGCGGAGTGAATTAACTACAAAGAGCACACTGGTTTTCACACTGGCAGTAATGACCCTACATTTGATATCACACTTACTGTCATTTTATATTCGTAACCTAAACTAGTTTTGACCTGTGTAAGAACTTCTGTATAAAAAGTCCAATAAAATTCATGATTTATGATTCAATAAGCTCCGCGGTAACCTTTGTTTCCATCATTTCATGCCATAAGGGTTGCCGCAGATTTATGATGAGACCTAGCAAGGTTGAAACAGCTGTAAACTTACATTTTGTATGACCTGAGTTTCAATTTATAATTATTTGTAGTATGTTCTTCCATACATAAGTGTATTATTTGTACTAATCGAATATCCTTTGGGGTGTAAAGTAGGGAGGAGTAGTTTAAGAATTATTGCACTTTTCATATATAAGAACATATTAAGTAAAATTAAACATCTAAAGTATTATAAGATGTTTTATTGTCACAACATCTGGCATTAGAAACAAATATCCTCATCTATGTATGTTAATTCTCATCTGCCATTTGAAGATGATAAACATGATAGATATATGATGATGATATGATAGATAATATATAGAATAATAAATTGCAAATGCGTTGTCTAGCTATATCGCATACCAATACCGTTAAATAATACTAATTGTAATTAGCTTTTTTGATTAATTCCCCCTATTTATTATTCATATAAATCGAACACTAGCTGGAAGTATAGGACACAAGAAATTGAACAAATATGGGTTGCCCCTCAGCGAAACCATCACGTTACCTCTTAAATATTGGTCAAATCGAATGAAACCGATGTTTAGATAATTTAACTAGCAATATCCATAAAATTTAGCAGACTCAATTTTGGTTGGCAGGTTAATCATCAACAAAAAGTAACAAGAATGATCTGGATTGTATTGATTGTACTGAGTTGACCATGAAGTTGGGTCATACTTTATGTAGTCGAGTCATATTAGCAAAAAAGCTGGGAAAATTTGCGGGCAACTCCGATCGACTCCGGGTTTTTTGCAAAATTTTCCTGAACGGCCTTACAACATTCCCGAAAAAAAACTAGTATGTGCTTTTCCATTTTTCAATTGTTATAGAGGAATATAGAGGAAAATGGCCAATTTTCATGGTCAAAAAATTAGGAAATTTCTAAAATTTCGAAATCATGCCAACAATGGCTGCAAATGCTCACTTGTAATATTGATATGGAACAATATAAAAGACTATAAATACTTACAATACGTAATTAGTGGATGTAAATAAAAATGGATAATCAATTATTAATAATAATAATTAATAATTAAATATTAATTAATTATTCCAAAAAATAATAAGTTTTAAAAAATGCCGTTTACACAATAAGCACAATTACACAATATACACAATAAAATTCAACAGCCACGTGCTCAATCAACGGTTTTGAAAGAATGCATCTCCCCGAAATGATCTTGATTTGATTCCAATATAGAAAGTGATCCCTCCTTACTCTTCTCCATTACCATGCGTCTTTCTTGCACATTTCCTCTTCATCTTTTTTTGAACAGCTGTCATATAAACGGTCACGCCACCATATTATCTTGACGCACACAGACTCCATTAATATTAGACACCTAATTTTAGAAATTTCCTAACATTTTGGCCATGAAAATTGGCCATTTTCCTCTATATTCCTTCATAACAATTGAAAAATTGAAAAGCACATTTTAGTTTTTTTTTCGGGAATGTAGTAAATCCGTTCAGGAAAATTGTGCAAAAAACCCGAAGTCCAAAGTGGTTTGTAGGGGACCCAACACCCTCACAAGTTGACGGTATACTCAGCGAATCCAACCAGAAACAGAATGATGAAGAATTTGAAATTAGATTCTGATATTTGCTATTTATCAATGTATATATTGTCTATCATTTGATCATCTTTGTCGTCTTCAAATAATAGATGATGGTATATATTTCCAATACCTGATCTTGTACTAACAGTAAACAAGTCGCTTTGACAGTACATATGTTTTGTTTCGTCTGGAAAATAAAAAATTTTATCAAAAATATTTCGTCTTCAGTTTCAAATTTTTCTTCTAGAATCATTATATAGATATGTCCCAAATTGCTTGATTTTATCAGTATTTCCTATTTCCAGACCAGGTAGAGAAAAACTGACCTATGGGATAGGGCTGGATTTTTGTGAAACTTCGATTGGTGGAACCGGTATTTCGATGTCTCCAACAGTTTCCGAGATATCAGCAAAAATTGACATTTGATCGATTTCGAGAAAATTAACTTCAAAACTTTAAAAACTGTAGGCACTTTTTGAAGTAGAATAAAACATTTATTAAATCAATTTTGATATCAATTGTTTGATATCAAAGCCAACTTTGTTATTTCAAATAAAAACAATATTTGACTTTGACTTCACAAAATCGGAAAAAATGGGATTTTCAAAAATATATATGTCGAGATATGTTTGGTCATCGATGCTGTCAATATTTTAACACAGTTAGCCATGGAAAGCAAGAGTTGCTCTGCATATCTAAAGTCAGTTGGACAGTAAACAAAATAATTACTCCAGTTGAAAGCTGTTATCACCTGTGTGCCTCAAAATGTTCAACAAATGCCAAATGTTCATATGCTTCATTGAATTAGGCAGAAATGCTGAAGCTACAAGAGATTTATATTTCGAACGAAACCCTGAGCGGCAACAGCCCAGCGCCGAAATATTTGCTAGAATGGAAAACACAAATTATTGATCATTTGTCAATTACAGATATATAAGGTATGTCATTGAAGGTAGAGATAAGGTGGAGGCAGAAGTAACTGGAGCGGTCCTGAAGTTTCTACTAGAGAAATAGTGGTAACTAGGGGTGTGACCAGAATCCGTAACCAAAGAATTCTAAATAAAACCTCATAGAGCCAGGCTCACTCATCAATTATTCCTCGCTGATCAAGAACGCAGAATGAACTGCAACTGGTTTGTCAGAAAATGCAATGAAAATGAAAACTTCCTCCGAAACTTCATTTGGACCAACGAAGAAAGAGTAACCAGCAATGGAATATTACATCGGCATAATCGGCGTCATTGGTCGGACCATGATGAGCAAGTTTTTCAACCTAGAAATATACGTGGAAGATATTTGAACTGCAATAGGGGGCAACGAATGATTGGATGTTTTATTTATGACGAAAACTTCAACAACCAATGATACTCAATTAATTATTTCGTGATAATTCTCTCATTCTGCTAATTTCTCATTCGATTTCTTCTTTGTTACATTGACTGAAAGGATGACTACACATCTCTTGACATATAAACTACTTTTTTCTGATTTTCTAAAGCCAAAGTCAAAGGTGGCCTTGATATTAAACAATTGATGAGCGATATTTGTTTGGCAAATGTATCTTATTTCATGTCGAAAAGTGCCTGTAGAACGTTCTTAGCGTTTGAAAAAAATATCCACAATTGAAAATGACTTTTTCTCGAATTCGGTTGAACGTCAATTTTTGGTGATATCTCGGAAACGGTTAAGGATATCAAAATGCAGTATTAACCAATGGACCTTTCACAAAGATGCAACTCCAGCGACTAGGGTCAGTTTTTCTCTACCAGGTCTGGAAATGGGGAAACCTGCCAAAATTAATCACTTTAGGACACCCCGTAGACGGTATGATTTGATAGGTGAATTTTATAATCAAATTATCCATATTTAGTTGAATAAAAACCTCTGTGAAGTTTGACGTACCCGTGAAATTTCAGGTCTCTGATAATCTAAGAATAATGTGATAGTTATTGTTTCAGATATTGCAACACAAAGAGTACGTGAGAAAACAGGCTATAATGTCATATCATATTGGTTTTATTTAGACTACAAACTAGAGATATCGTGAGAAAGAGATAAAAGTTAGCATTCTAATTTTGTAATTCAATATTATATGACTCTTTATTTTATTTCGATAATACTTGAACTAAACTGTTGCAGGATGTGTTTATCAATGAGTAACGGTGATGTTGATTAAGCAAGAAGTCAAGAACTAAAATAAGCCACGATTTTATTTAAATACTAGATACCTCTAGAATAAATTCTTCTCATTTGTTTACAATAATTGGTTGTCTCAAATATCGCCTTTAAGTTTGTCTACATATTTAGTCATTCATAGAATATAATGCTGAGAAATATGTTCGACTGATGGGTGTGTCAATATGTTACATCATGTAATATATTAGAAATATTTTCTAAGACATCTCAAATTCTTAGAATAATTATACAGGACTAATAAGTCGAATGAACATAAAAACTAAACAATAGGGGGGAGTCAAAGAGATTGTTAACCAATTAGGACATTTTGATCATCGCTAGAGTTTTATATTTTTGTATTTTGGTATTTTTATATTTGGAAGCCTATTAGATTCAACTAGAAAAAGAGAAGTTTGCTTTTCTTCAATTCAATTTTGCTAACCCCTTAGGTTCTTCAAGCAGATAGTAAAAATAATAATAATGTTTATTCAGTATTAAATTTCCAAAAAATATAATATAACATGATAATAAGATAAGAATAAACATAATATTTCACGTAAGCAAATAGTTTGGAAATACTTTTACATCTATTTCTGTAACAAACTTGTTTATCATTTCTAAATTGTTATAGTTATTTTTCAACCATTTATATAGTTTGTTTTTCATATTTATTCTATTCATTGACCCATTAGTTATTCATAACTGCCGTTTTATTTTCTCGTTTCAACTCTTTTGTAAATTATTATATAAAAAATTCTCGGGAATTAGGTCACATTAACACTCTGTTACCATAGTAATATGCGTTTGTACATTATGAGAATATTACTTAACAGTGGTTTCTTGTTACAAAAAAATCTATACTTTAATATTAACGATACAATTTTCGATTATTCGTGGTTCTGACGCTTGTGCTAATTAGTTTTAATTAACCCCTTTTTAACAAAATAAGTCTTCTGATGATGGTCGTGAGACCGAAACGTATGTAAAAACGAATATTTATAACAGAGTGTTAGTGTGACCTAATTCCCGAGAATTAATTTATATAATTCATACTGGGTCAAGAATCTTATTATATTAAATTATTATGCTTCTATTCATTATTTCCTCCAGTTTATCAATGAATATTTCAATATCATCGATAATGATCAGTTATACTATTCTTGAGAATAATTTTCAGGCATTTTTGAATGTTCAATCTGGGTTGTATGAATCCTTTTGAAAGAATTAACAGTAGATTAAATTACATCAAATCGAAATAGTCGTCGGTGATTGTGTTTTCAATAGCTATATTTATATTTACCTATAATTATAGTATAATCAACATTTTCGACATTTACATTAAAAATGCCATCTCTCAAATAGTCCAAGAAATCTATTTTACATGTAGATGGTGGTCTTTATGGAGAGGTGATAGGGAATAACTTTTCAGAAATGAAGATTTTGTTATGATTAAAAGAGCTAAATGATTCTTCATTGTTGAATTACAGTAGTATCTCGATAACGTCAACTACAAGAGCAAGGTGGAAAGTCCCTGAAAAGTGAAACAAGAAATGATTTATTTGGCCGGCTTATTTTATTTCTCAACATAATCTTCTTGTAGCCGGATACACTTCGCCCAACGTTTTTCTAATTTTTTGATTGCCTCCAAATAATACGATTTCGGCAAACCTTCAAAATAGGCGTTTGTTTCAGCGATGACCTCATCGTTGGAGCCAAATCTCTTCCCGCCGAGCCATTTCCCCATGTTTGGGAATAGATAAAAATCGCAGGCGCAGCCAAATCCGGGGGAAAAGGTGGATGAAAAGAACCAATTCGTAGCGCAATTCATGCAATTTTGCCATTGCGACTGCGGACCTGTGCGCCAGTGCGTAGTCTTGGTAGAAGAGCACGTTTTTATTGCCAAATGACGTCGCTTTCGCTTCACACTAGTGTCGAATCGATAAAAAAGCTCTGCATAATATACGCCGGTGATCGTTTTGCACTTTTCAAGGTTATCGATATGAACGATACCATGTGAATCCCATAAAACTGTCGCTATGACTTTGTTGGCCGATAAACTCAATTTGGCCTTTTTCGGCTTTGATTCGTCAGGAGAAGTCCATTGTCTCGACTGTTCTTTTGTCTCTGGTATGTTGTGGTGGATCCATGTTTCGTCCAAGGTTACAAAACGGCGCAAAAAGTCCTTATCGCGCTTGAACATCGCCAAACACTCCTTTGTAGCTGTCACACGGTCGTGCTGATGGACAACAGAGAGCAAATGCGGTACCCATCTGGCAGATAACTTTCTCATATTCAAAAATTTATGCAAAATGTTCCGTACCCGTTCGGGTGAGATGCTCAGAGCCTCAATAACCTCGTGCACTTCAACTCTCCGATCGTCCAATAAAATATTATGGATTTTATCCACGATTTCTCTCAATTGGACAACCAGAACGTTCGGCGTCCTTTGTGGTCATACTACCACAACGAAAATCAGTAAACCACTTGTACATCGTTCCAAGCGATGGTGAAAAGTCCCCATAGTGTTCAACAAGCGATGCTTTGGTTTTTGTAATGTTTTTTCCAAGCAAGAAATAATGTTTAATCAAGACGCGAAATTCACTTTTTTCCATGTTTACTAAAATTCTCAAGACTACTTGCTTTCGACGGGTGTGAAACAGTCTGAAAAGTTTAAAGCGTTCTAGTTGAAGATGGTACATCACAAATGTAACATGGGATTATGGGGTTTTCCTATCTCATCGAGCCTAGACTGTGAACGCGAACGATTCTGTTGTCCCCGTGATAGGGAACGCGAACGTCGGTCAATCTTAGCCTCAAGTTTTTTGAAAAGATTAACTATCAATGCTTCAACTGAAGGGTCAAGGGTAGCGGTAGTACTTTTGCCAACCACGGCCCGTCGAATTGACGAAACTCCCTCTGGTTGTTGGAAATCAACTATTTTATCGGCCATTCTCGCAATTTTATCAAGATCAACTTCGTCGGAAATGGAAAGAATGCAACGTGCTTGTTCTGGCAATTGTTCAATGAACAAAGTTTTGAGAACTGAAGCACTTACCCGGTCTCCAGCAAGATTGCGGAGCTCATCCAAATAGTGTGAGGGCTTTTTTCCTTCCGAATTCTGTCCCTGTAGAATTCTACGAAGACGGGATTCTTCTGATTCAGAAAATGCCGATATGATTTTTCCTTTTATTGCTTCATATTTACCTTCATGGGGAGGATTTTTCGCTAACGACAAAATATGAAGTGTGAATTCTTTGTCCGCGTAGGTAATGATATATTCAAATTTGGTTTTGTCCTTTGTGATACTGTGAATATTGAACGCCGATTCCACCTGAGCAAACCAAAATCCTGGATCATCGCGGAAAAAGGGAGGAAATTTGGTAATTCTCGATGCCATAATGCCGCCGATCTGCTCCTTCTTGTCCACCTCTAAATCCTCATTGTCCGCCATTTCCGAGGATCACGTCGGGGTCACCAATTTATGGGGTTTTCTGATATTAAATCAATCCCATAATAATTAAAACTCCTCGTAAAAATGAAGTGTCAAAAATGTATATTTATTATTCAATACAATTCAATTATCTTTCATATATTAACATTTTTATCTCCACGGCAACCTGCCTTCGCTAGCCAAGATCCTAGATCTTCTTCTCCCCTCGTTCACCGATACTTCTCTGCCATAGAACCTTTGTCATAGAATTATAATTAAGGGGCGCCACAGGATATCCGATTGTGGCGCCATCTGTTTTATTGTTAAGGAACTTTTCACCTTGCCCTCGTATGTATGTACATATGTGCAACTTACAATTAGTTTCGGTTAAAAAGTTCAATAGCTTTGTTTGTCTAAAAGTTTGTTTAGCGGAAAGTGTGATATCTTTTTCACGCAATTGTTAAGAGTTTGAATATCATTAAAGTCACAATCATTTTGTTCAGCCCATTCTAGACCTTTATCAAAAATTCCAGTTGCTTCGGTATTACTGATTAGAACGGTAGGCTCAGTATAATCTAGTATTTCAGTAGATACCTTATCAAATGTACCTAGTACCTACTTATGTAAGTAATGCAATGTAGGTATGTTGTATGAATAATTCCCTACCACTGCTTACTATTTACTTACTGAGCTTTATTTCGCCACTATGAATCTTTTATTTTAATATGTACATAAAATGGGACTTCCCCGGCAAACGATCGTCTACAAACATCTACCAAGTATGATACCTACATAAAAAAATCTGTTCACGTTTTAGAATAGGGAAAATTTCTTTGTTCATGTTCTGGAATACGTATATTATCAAAATCAGTGTTCACGCTTGTGGATGTTCACGTTATGGTATGCTCATATTACCGAAACTCTACTGTGTTGTAATCGGGTAATCGCCAAAGGAATTTTATTCTCAAATATTGATTCATAGTTTTTATTGATCAAACGTATTACATATTTTTTCTTGAATTGCTACCCAGTCTTTCAATTTTTGCTGACAGTTGACCATTTTAAGTTTTTAAACTACGATTTTTCATGTGCTTTATGAAGATTCCCTTTAATGTCTTCAAGGGTGGATAGGGACCTATCAACTTTCTTATCCATCGAAATCAATCTTTTAGAAACAACTCAACAATTGTAAAATTATGTAGATCTGAATCCATAATTGAAAATTTCACAGAGCTCCTCTCGGCTCAGCTATCAACCACATATTATGATGCCTAATCGGTGCTGAAGCTTTGATCCGGATTACGGATTCCATATTCCGACCTAAGGAAAGGATAGCGGGAACCGCTAAAAGTATATTGTTTGATTTATGTCTTTACTCACTGCGATATATATGGTTCATAGTTCTTTGTTTCCTCTATATCACATTTGTTGCAATGACTTTCTGATTCACCATATCCTGAACATATCCAGTAACTTTCGAATCATTGAATGCTTCTGCATTTCCGATGTTTCAGTACAAATTTTGTTATCAACAGCAATTTTGGAATATTAGATAGTACAACATCGTCGATATGGAGATATACATTGAATTTTCTAAAGTGTAATCAGGATATTCAACATTGATTGATTTTATATAATAAAGCAATTATTGCTTTATTTCATCACTTACATTAAGAAGGGGTGATGTAGGATTTATCACGTAACCAACTCAGAGCGACTATGCTATTCGGACTGAGTTGATTCATATTTTATTCGGCTTTGAATAACATTTAAAATTACATTAATGAATAATTTCTGACTTTTCAACTACCCTAAGACATTTGGGATCACCGATTATTGTTTTCAAATAGTTGGAATTGAGCACACTTGAAACTGTAATTAAAAGCTCCAATAAAATGAATTTAATGAATTCATATGACTGAGATTGATAACTGTATCAAATTGAGACCACTTTGAAGAAAGTCCTACAAGCGAACCAAATTTAGATGAATGTTCAATTTTATCTTCTTCAATAAATTAAATCTTCAAATTGTTGTCAATACTAAAACCTGAAACAATCTTCCGAAAAAAATGCTATTTTCGGCAGTTTTATGAATAATTTCACATCAATTTTTGTTCTTGAAAATTTTGAAAAATAAAGTCATTATAATCCAAAGTATCATTTCCTTTGAGCCAGGTTTGGAAATCAATGCGATACTGAAGGGTCCTTCAGGATGTTCACGTTTGATTCAAAATTTATTTCGATTCGGATAAATAGTAGATAATTACGTCATCTTGAACAAATTTTAAAGATTTCCTAAGAAACACAAGTACCTACAGGTCCATCTCTTTTGTAATCTAGTCTTCTCTTATAACGCCACTGTAAGGAACATGAAGGTTACAACATACGTAGTACGAATTTTCATTATTAACAAAAAAATCTCTATGAATTGCTCCAAATTTTGCTTCAAGCTCTCGTCTCGTGAAAAAGCGAATGCTGAATGATAATATAATATAAGTATCATCAGATTTATTGGCATACCTTATTGCTATTCGAACACTAAAAGGCATTCTGAGATAAAATGATATAATAGTAGTTTACGTAACAAGTCCCGAAAGTGGTCTTTTACTGGACGAGTGGGCAAATTGCAGGGCGAGCCGCAGGCGAGTCCTGCAAGCCTGCGAGTCCAGTAAAAGCACTTTTGGGACGTATTACGTACAATATTTTTTTTAAAACAGACATTGTTGTACCATAAACTTCATATTATTCAGTTTATATTTTTATAACAAGAACTCTTTATTAATTAACTTTTCAAAAATTTGGTATGTTTGTTCATATCGTATCCGGGACTTCGACGGTAATAAATCAAACGTTGCTTGGGTGGCCGCCTTAACAATTCATCTGGTATAATTTCATCTTCCATTAATTCACAATCATTTTGAATATCCATTTTATAATAAATGTCACGTTTTCAACTAAACGTCAAAATATGTCAAGTTATTTTATAGTTTTAAATAATACAAAACTCGGTTACTATAGAAACCAATTGACCGCTATCTTAGACTAACTATTTTATTATTTTTTTCATTAGATAGGCCGGAAAGTAAATAAAAATGAGTCCGGTAAAAGCTTTTACAGGACTATCACAATAATTTTCTGGCTCGGTCCGACAAAATGAGATTTTCTGACCTAAAAATAAACCGGAAAGTACTAATTTCTGGCCGGTTTTAAAAAAACTAAAGTAAGTATAGAAAGTATCGTCACGAAAATACATAATAACCAACTTTGGCACTTTCTGAACTAGCTTCTAGATGTACCAAAGGTTCATGAAACAAACCACTGTCTCTAATTAAATCAACAGGAACGTCTAATATAACCTAACAACTGAAAAGAAGCACTTGAAATAGTTCTCTTTTCAAATTGTCACAGTATAAATTTCCACTCAATCTCCCAAACTATTTGTTGTACCGCAAATGTATTCAGTTCCAGATTTTCATTGTAATCGCACGAAAATATTTAACGGCTTTGACTAACAGCATGGAATTCTGTATTGAACATGATCTGCATGCGGTATCTAGGCCTAAATTGGTTATTTGTAACGAGGGTATTAAGGTCAAGACCTGATATTAGAGTAGGCTATGAATGACCTGACCCTAACCTAATAGGCTAAGATGGTAGATTCCATATCTTTCATTCTGTTCTTCACAGAGGACATTTTCAGCCTCCTTCGACTACACCTACAGGATTGAAGGGAGACTCGAAAAATTTGATCCGAAATGAGAAGAAAATTAGGTCGTACTGACTGACATTTTTCAGTTGGCTCCGAAAAAAATGCCATGAGGATTCAATATTACAACTCGCTACTACAGCTAAAAGCATGAAAGTCTCCCAGACATATGTAATACCTGAGGTCTTAGAAAACATAAACGATGTTTATCACCACCTGCAGACAAACCAGCCATTCTGGCTTGAGCTGAGACGTGGGTGTTGGAACGTTTGCAGCAAATTCCACTTTCGATCCACAAGGCAAGGACCCTCCTAAAATGTTGCCATTGATACCCATATGCCTGAATTTGTATTTCGACAGGGCACAATCAAGCGCATACTGCTTGATCTTAATACAAAGAAAGCCATGGGCTCAGACAGAATTCCACCTGTCGTTCTCAAGAAATGTGCCCCTGAATTAACACCCGTTTTCTGCAGGCTGTTTACCCTTTTATACAAATGTGTTTCCTTCCAGCTGAAAGACAAGTAGAGTCAAACCAATTCCAAAAATAGGAAAGAAGGCCCTTCCTTATAATTATAGTTCCATCGCACTATTATCTGTGCTCTCTACAGTAATGGAGAAAGCAATCAACATCGATCTTATCCAATACCTAGAGAGCTCCAAAATGACCAGCAATATGGCTTTCCTCATCAGAGATCGACAGTAGACCTGTGTGCGTACGTAACACGTGTATAGCAGAAATCTGTTGAAAAATATGGGGAATCTCTAGCTGCATCTTTAGATATCTTCAAATCATTTGAACTGTTTTGGCCCCCAAAGCCATCCTGGGAAACTTTCGTCATATGGTTTGTCGCCTCTACTTTGTCAGTTACTACATCGTTTTCTCTAAGATAAATCAGTCCTTGTGGTGAATAACGGAGTATCCTCCGATGAAATATTCATCAACACTGGTGTTCCACAGGTATCTGTCTTGTCACCAACTTTGTTTCTGCTCCATATAAACGATCTGTAGGAAGTGACCACCTGTCCGTTGATAGCTTTGCAGATACACTTCATACTGTTCCACCATCTAGAGCCCCTATACCATCCAATGAAGAGAGCCAGAAGAGCCAGGCAGAAACAGATTGATGCAATTAATGGAGATCTGGTAATGATTCTGAAATGGGCATCTGATAATCTAGTAGTTTATAGCAACCAAAACTCAAGCTTGCATCATCTCCAGGAAGGCGGATCCCACAATCCTTTATATGATGATGTCAGGTACAACTATTCCCATTAAGTCTCCCATATCTATGCGGGATCACAAACAACAGCACTGTATCATGGAATGATCATGTGAGGTTCATTGAGAAAACCGTTCCACAAAAACTTCGACCTGTCCTGGAGTACTGTTAACATGTTTGGAGTTCGGCTCCCAAACATATACTTCTTCGAACATTATAGATTTTCCTCTCGTGTAGGTAGTCAAAGTATAAAAAAAAATAACTCGGCATAGAGCATGATCTCAGTCTACATCATGTTTCAGTATGTACTGCAGGAAAGTAAGAACATAAAATTTCACCCCGTACTAGAATCCTTTGCTATTAATTTCCTGTAGAACAAACACATTTAACATATTTGTATTACCATTAATTAATAAAGGTATTACTAAGATGATATGTTAGAATCCAACGCACAAGTTCTAGAACTAATATGAATTTCCTCATATATCCTTTACAGAAGTGAATCTTTTGGTAAATCTCAGGCTTCTATTTACTTTCAATACTTTCAGTCTAATGCTCTAATGGAACCACCAAGACATTATTTTTAAGGTAACGGTTGTGCTGTAAGCGGCCTCTGTTGTTCGAAAGCGGAAGCTAACCGCAGGTGATTCCATCGAGCTGAAGGAATCTGTATACAGCAAATGGGAGGGAAGTGAGCCGCCATCTATACCGTAAAAATTCTTGCTTTATGTAAATATGAATGAATTATGTAGGTCACTGAAATATGTTCATGAACAATTCATTTGAAGGTATCTACCAACTGTTTTGGTTGGTAGTTTTCACGTGAAGATGGACACTGATTTTAGAGTTTCCAATTTTGATGATGTTCCTTTCCAATCCATTATTGATATTGTATGGACTGGAATTACATTTTATCTATCCATGCATATTGATTGACTCATTTTAACTACGATTTAGGTAAATGATCCATTTTAGTACATATGACTTTAGTTCAATTAAACAGAAATGTAGAATTTCAAGGTGTACTTATTTTTCATCACCACTGTACTGTGTAACATACATCTCGATTCTTTTAAAGAGTGAATTTGTGTTGTATTTCTATTTTATTGTTGATTTGATACAATCATACATGAAAAAAGTACGTTATGATCGATAAGCTAGTAATAGTGAGTATTATGAAAAAAAAACATAACTAAGCAATTTATTGACAAGCCGCATTATTTCTGTCAGGGATAATCAAGTTACAGAACAATTTAAAAAAAAATAGTGATAGTATTCACCAGATTTCAAACTTAAGCCTTGTGATACCCTCGTATCATTTGATGTTGTTTCACTATTTGCAAATATTCCAATCCCTGAGTCGATAAACTTTGCGAAGAAATGGCTTTCAAATGATAATATCCTCGATAGAAGCTGCATAGAATACGTGATCATTACGTCTTTATGTATGAACCAAAATTATTTCATTTTTAATAAAAATTACTATAAACAAACAAGTGAATGTGCAATGGGCAATCCACTCTGTCCTTTTTTGGACAATATTTTTCTAAGCGAACTTGAAACCTCCCTAGAATCAAAATTGAATAAGTTTCCAAAAGTTTGGTATAGATATGTTGAAAATATTTTCGCGATTACAAGTAAAGATTTTGATTTACATGACTTTTTGAACACGCTTAATAGCCAATGTGAGTCACTGAGATTCACTGTGGAAATAGAAACAGATCAGCTTCCTTTCTTTGATATTAACATTATGAAAGATGGTGATCACTTGTATTTCCACATATACGGAAAACCCACTCAAACAAATAGGTATACCATGCCAGATTCAGCTACACCATTCAGATATGAAATATATATAAACTTGTTCATAAATTATTGAACGTCCCTTTGAGCCAGCAAAATTATAACAACCAAGTTGAGAAACTTCAGCAAATAGCGTTGCACAGTGGTTATGACAAATATGTTATCAATAATTTAATTTCTAAACAAAAAAGGAAATTTTTACGTAGTCAACTTATCATCCTTCAGTAATTAATAAATTCCATAATTTGTGTTCTGAATTTGCAATATAACCAGTTTATAGATGTAAGAACAAACTTAAAAACCGTTGAGGCAACACTTTTGATAAAGTTTCCGACTCCGACAAATCCGGGATTTACAAAATCGGTTGTAAGTTGTATTCAAAAGGCTATGTGAGTCAAACTAGAAGGAACATTTTGCCCACATCAAGAAAAATAATGGTGAAAAATCAGCGTTAGCCGAACATATTTTCAATACACCATTTCTCAAGGAAATTCACTTTTAAAACACAGTACGGACAAATATCTAGATAATTAAGAAGAAATGGAAATATATAAATGAAAAGGAAATTTTTGAAATACCAAATTATCTCCAGCTGAGGTTAACCCCTTGTTTACATTATTATCTTCAAATAGTATTTAAACAAGCACATTTTGATTTATAATTTAGTTTACCCTGTTGATAGATACTTGATACCCGAAAAGTCCTCAGTATTTTGAAAGTATTCTTAGTATATAAGGGTAAATGTTTCTTATTTATAGTATAACATCAGTTACTATGCTTGCCATTATGTTATTCAATAATGATAACACATAGTGAAACAGTTGATATGTTGTTGGTAAATGAATAAGCCCAAAAAAATTCCAGCATGGCTTTCCGAATTTATCAGGAGAGATGTCCTCGGCGTCGTGTTTCCGATCACAGGATGTTTCCAACATTGGAAAAAACACTGCGGGAAAATCCAGGTGCTTTTTCTATTCGAAAGAGAAAATGTGTTATCAGAAGAAAATCATATTAAACAAGCGAGTAGCGTTTTTAAATTGCATAATCTGGAACATTTAAACGAAAACGTGCCTTTGCAGTTGAGAAGAACTATGTGGTTTCAGCACAGTAGTGCTCACTTTGATTTTTGTTTAATGGGTGTCCTCAAAAACAAATTTTACAGATCTCCGTCACAAAATGTTAACCATTTAAAAGAAAAACTTTGTATTGCATGCGGGAAGTCATCCCTCATATTTTAAGAAAGGCTAATCAATTAGAATTCAGGCGCCGATTAGATTTATATCAAGTCATATCGAAAATAAGTTATAAATATCTAATTAATTAAATACTTAAATTATTTTTGTGTTGTTTGATTATGCTAGTTTTTTTCCTTACTTACATATTGTTATGATTTCATTTCCTAAACAACAAAAATGATAAAATTAGAACTTAACGAACATTGAAAATCAGAAAAGATTAATAAAAAGATATTATATGGAATTAAAAACAATATTAAAATTTAAATAATAGTTAGTATAATATAATTAACAATGTAAAACATGATAAACAACAATGTAATTAGAATTAGAAGTGTAAAACAAGAACTTCAGTGAAAGTGAATAAACGTACAGTGTTACGAAGACAGAAATCATAATTAAAATGATTACAAAAACTATCATGAGATAGCACAAACTATTGAAAAATGTTATAGATATAAGTTAGGATTAGTAAATTTGAGTTATATAATGTTAAAGAAATGTTATTGATCTGTTATATTATGTATTAGTTTTTAAGAATGACAACTGCCAAATTTATAATAATTATTGGAATAATCATATTAATAATAACCTAATAATAGGTTATCTTATACCAAAGTGTGTGGAAAAATGTAGGCAATATGAATTTAAAAAGAAGGAATCATCATCATTTAAAATAAGTTGAAAATCTCCAATAATTCAAAATTTATAGAATACTAAATTCTGATTGGTCGAGGCGATTTTATAAACGTCAGACTGATAACAATGTAAACTTATGTCAGTTTGCAACAATCAACAAAGCATTCTTGATAGGTAAACTAAGCACCTCATTGGTTATTTTTGAAAATACTTGGCGTCCTTTTTGAAGGCCTATAAAAGGCATCTGAAGACAAACCAAGTCAGTTAGCAATCAACATCTGTAGAGTCAAGGTACTTTTGCAACTCATAAAATTTTCCATAACCTTACATTATTGGATAAACATTGGTGAACCCAAGTGTTCCAGTAGCTTCGTAAGGTTGAAAGTAACCGAAGCAAATAAATAATTTCTACAAGTCAAGTAGTGTTCCAAGTCTCCGAACAAAGTTTAAAGATTACAATAACCTACAATTTATAAGTAACATCGAACGATAGCCAACCTATAAAACTAAGTTAACAATTTTCAACAGTTCCTGATTTCAAAAGAAGTAACCGAAATAATTTACCTGTGTTTATTGTGCATAGCAAAGAAATTGTGTACGGTTAAAGTGAATTATAAAATTAATAAGAAGATCAAGCCAAGTTAACATTGCCTACATTTTAAAACATATTCTTGGATATAAACTAAACGTAAGTTTATTTATTATTTCTTCATTGTATTATTATCTGTCTGTGAATCTGAAAGAAAGATTGTAGATTATAACTTTGTAAACAAATATTAATAGTAAATAATTTTGAGGTTAGATCATAGATCTATATTTGAACATAACATTAAAAATTGATACCCGAGATAAAAATAGAGTCATAGAAATTTAAATATAAAAGTTTTTAACATTCAAAGAACATTGTGTTTAATTCCATAGATATAAAATAAAAAGGTAAAAGTTCATTATTCAAATCAAACAATCATTAATAAGATTCAAAATACAATAAGAAAGCTAGCCGGTAGAATTAATAATTATTCATAATTAAGTAATAAAATCAAAAGACGATTCTTAATAATATACTACCATAATACATATTATTCCAGATAGCATTTTTAAATACTTTTACGAACAATAACAATTCAGAGAACTATCAATTGTTTTTCGTGGATAGGTACCTGATAAATCATTATTAAGTCGATTTTCACCGATAAAATTCATACCAGATCAATTTCATGTTTTGGCTGGCAAATTTTTAATGAAAAAATATATAAAAAAACTCCTTGAACAAAAATTCATCAGAAATGCGCGATCTTTCCAAATATCCAATATGTATGTTTCTGGGAAAAATATTTTTTATGGCTTCATATCGAACTTTCCAAAAGCAATGTTTCTATTATAAAAGTGAGCATAAAGCTGTCCATTTGAAGCCAGTATGTCAATTTTTCTTTGTGAGTTTTCATCGCTCATAGTAACCCTGAGGGGCATCGAGTCTGAGACACCCTGTACATTTCAACTTTCCAGAATATGGTGCAAGAGCGATATGTGACTCACTCAGCTTATATGGCTTCCAACAAAAAAAAAATCTAGCCAACCAGAGGGAAAAAATGCCTTGATAATATTTTCATAAATTTAAACGAAAAAGTCATTACATGGAATTGTGATTTTCTAGATCATTCTGCACAGCAATGAGTTTAGACATTTCAGGTAGACTGGTGCCTGATTTGCGGTCCTAAACGTACCGACTTGCAATGAAAAGCTTTTTTTGAAACAATTGTAGGGCATTTTTGTAACTTTTTTTAAGAGGGACATGATCTGGAATCAAACAAATCTCATCTCTTTGATCTATGAAATTTCTTATTAATGTACTCTTCAAGTCCGTTAAAGTATTGACAGCCTGTATATTAACAACAATTTCAGCATTTCATGTTAATTTGTCGGTGATAGATTTCAATATGAAAAATTGTTGATTGGATTGTTGTCCATTAATGTGTTTCTAATATCTTATGCATTATTAATAATTTCATTTAAAAATCTATCTAGCTAGGACACGATTGATTGAATGAAGTTTCCAGGTGGTCAGACTTCAAGAGGTGTGGGTATCCACTGTTTGAGATGCCAACTCGGTCCTGGGAAATGTTTCCTTTAAGAATACTGAATTAACTGTAGAAACAGAAGATTTATCTCGGTGAAGTTCTTCCAGTATCCTACCGACTGTGTCAGAAGCGGAAACACGCTTCACAAATTTGTTTAAAAAAATACCTTTATTGAATATCGCTATGAGTATCAAGAGCTACTTGTTTTATCAAAGTCAGAAAGGAGTATGAATGAATGTTTAACATGTCACAATAATGCACCTAGAGACCTAGAGATAAATAATAAACGAAATATGATAACGCTGACACTGCACAACTACCCTTATCCAGAAGAAATGCTGGATCTGCCCCATTAAACACTAATTACCAGACGTATAATTTTCAGTTTATTTTCCAATTACAGGACGAATAACTCCACCCTCTAACCGAAGTATTGTGGTGTGATGTTAAAATGAAAGAATTCACAGCCCAAAAATGTTGAAGAGTTTCTTTTCGAATACTGCCTGTAATACATTAACAGTTTTTTTGTAGTAACTGAAATGAGTGTTTTCTCTTCTCTCATATGCATTAAAGCATGAATTTCTAAAACGAAATACAAACAACATTTTTTGTACAATTGTAAATTTGAATTATTCAGCGTAACTACATACTATGTTATAGATGAAATACTCTCTATACAATTTCAAAGCATCAAAGTTAATTTGCTCTATCGTTACTATATCGGTTAGTTGCGGTGAAAAATAGTTTTTTTCACGGTTAAAAGAAGAATAGATTCACGTTTCAATAGAGATGTATACATGTCAACTTTTTTTGAATTACCTTATAATGATAGGTACCCTTCACGCTCTAAACGCAGGCGGCCACTATATAGCGTTTCAATTAAAAAGATCTGGAGGTACCCTCGCGACATGGATGTCGAAGCTGCGCTTGGCAAGTGTGGTAGCTATATCGAATTCAATGTTCAACCTGCATCGGCGGTTGTGGCCAAGGCGGTAAAGGTCCCGCTAACGTATTTCGCTTCTCGTTGGCGGTAGGTTCGAAACCTCAAGCAGCAAGGTCAGTTTGATAAACTTTTTATATATTTTTGGTGATACTAGGTTAGTAGGTTATTTGAAAGCTTGTTGTAATTGTTCTTCATATATTCACAATTATTACTATTGCCATGCGCTCAGCTTCGGCATCGATGTCGCGAGGGTATCTCTGGATCTTTGTCTTCAATTGCCTCTCTTCTAAAACGATACAATGCATCTGATTTGCTCTTTGTCATACCCCGCTAACTGAGTTTAAGTTCTGTATATGAGGTTCTAGTGAATTGGAGTCAGCTAGACGCATTGTATTGCTCAATAATATAGATAGTAAAACACTATCAACTGTTTATGTAGGACCTGTTCAAGTACCAATGTACAGGGTGTCCCATTTTGGGTACTTTTGCGGGGTATCTCCTTTATTTTTAAAGATAGAGAGTTGCGGTTTTCGCGACACTGTGCTACTTTTTCATAAAACTCAAGATGCCGTCAACAGAATTTTCATAGCCCTTTTAGTTTTTAAGATACAGGGCATTTCTGAAAATGTTGCATTTTGTGACCCCCCTCGTATCTCCGTTATCCTTCAACTTATCGAAAATGTAAATTAACATTCTAATAGATTTTTTTCCGTAGAATGCAGTGGTGTAGATAACTTTTGTTACATATCTACTGTTTTTGAGTAATAAAGTAAACTTAGGTTTTTTTAAATGGAACACCCTGTATATTTATAGACTATACAATTTGTCTTTTTTTTACCTTTTCAAAAATATATGATAGTATAAACTTTTTTTCAGAAACACGCAAATAATTGACAATTTTCAGAAAATTAAATACATATTTTAATAGTAGGCTATGGATAACAATAATAAACAAGTGCAACTTACATATTACTAACAAATAATTGGATACCTTGTATACAGGTATCTATTAAAAAAAATTCCCATAGATCTTTTTCTAACAGTAAGTTTGTAACAACAGTTTTGTGGCGTAAAGTGACAATGTAACAAAAACACAAAAAAATAACATTATTAAAAAAAATTAAATGTGATGTTCAAATTGACCACCATTTTCTCTAATGCACATCTTTGAGATTCTGTGAATAGCGTTCAAAAGAACCATTGTTCTCATTCGCAGATTTCGAAAAGCTAAATGAATTGCCTCTCGAAGTTTTGCAATGCCGTCATATCGAGTTTTATATACTTCATTTTGTATATAACCCCATAAAAAAAAATCTAAAATTGAGAGATCTGGTGATCGTGGAGGCCATCTAACAGGTCCGTTGGTACCTATCCATCTTTGAGGAAAGTTATTATTTAGAAAGACTCTTAAGAGCCTAGAGTTATGACTTGGGGCACCATCTTGCTGTAGGTAAACAGCATTATACTGGGCTAATGGAATGTTTTCGAGCAGTTCTGGAATAACTTCCTCAAGAATTTCTAGGTATCTACGTGCTGTAAGACCTCCTTCAAAAATCCTATAAACTATATGTCTACCCAAAATAAAACATGAAACCTCAACTCCAAAGCGTCCTTGTTGTGCCCTTTCAAACATTAAATGCAGATTTTCACTAGGCCAGTTCCTGGTATTGTGACGATTGAAAATGCCAGCACTTGAAATAAAGCATTCGTCTGACCAAAAAACAAGTCTGCCAAATAAATCGTTAGCATCGATTTGTTGCAAATACCACTGGCAAAACAGTGCCCGGCGCTCGGCATCGCCAGGATGCAAATGTTGTAGTATATTAAATTTGTATGGATGATACTTATATTTCTTCAAGATCCTCTGAGCGTTAGTTTTTGGCACACCAATTTCCTTCTAAATTTTTCTACATGAGGACGAAGATGTTGCTTCTATATATCCTAAAGTATCTATCTCTTTTCTTTCCCTGTTCTGTTTGTTGTATGTTTTAGGGCGCGGGTGAACAAATGATCCGTGCTCAACTAAATTTGCTTTTAAACGGGCAAATATCCCAAAAAACGGTTGCCTTCTTTCTGGATATCTAACAAGCAAAAATTAAAATGATAACAGAGATTTTCATAGCCATAATAGCTTACTCACCTTTGGAAATATAATTCCGAAGCTTCTTCAGAATTTTCATTACTCTGTATAAAACCACCATATCATATTTCTCATAATTTTCGTAAACTGCCATTATTCGAAAAAATTGATAAATATCTATCGAATAATGATACCAAAAGAACGAAAATAAACAGCTTAAATGCGATAGAGATTTGATGCTTATTTCTGTTTCTTGTCATAAACAATATCAATGGCCTACAATTAAAATATGTATTTAATTTCTAAAAATTGTCAATTATTTGCGTGTTTCTGAAAAAAAGTTTATACTATCATATATTTTTGAAAAGGTAAAAAAAAAGACAAATTTTATAGTCTATAAATATACAGGGTGTTCCATTTAAAAAAACATAAGTTTGCTATATAACTCAAAAACAGTAAATATGTAACAAAAGTTATCTACACCACTGCATTCTACGGAAAAAAAACTATTAGAACGTTATTTTACCTTTTCGATAAGTTGAAGGATAACGGAGATACGAGGGGGGTCACAAAATGCAACATTTTCAGAAATGCCCTGTATCTTAAAAACTAAAAGGGCTATGAAAATTCTGTTGACGGCATCTTGAGTTTTACGAAAAAGTAGCACAGTGTCGCGAAAACCGCAACTCTCTATCTTTAAAAATAAAGGAGATACCCCGCAAAAGTACCCAAAATGGGACACCCTGTACGCAATGGGCAGAAAAGTATTTAACGGTAATAAGTAAATTATTAACAATTTTCTGGAATGAATTTCCATCATCACACAATTGATTTATTTCTATCTATTCTTCTACTTCCGTTTTGAGAAGATAATTTTTGCTTACGACAAACGCCTCAAGTAAATTGAATCAATCGAGTGCATCGTCTGGTTATCGCTGGAGAAGGTACTGATAATAGGTTCGCTAGAAATCTGACTTCAATCATATACCCATCTTTGTTTAATCTTCACCGCACTTATAAAATCTCCATACACCAGTCTCTTAAATTCAAATTGTATATCGATCTCCTTATTATTCTACTATTATATTAACGTTGAGGCATTCAGGGTATGAGAAAAGTGTATTCTTGAATTCTTGAGCTTTGAGGGATATCACACAGAAAATGAGACACTAATTCCAAATAAATGTATATATTTATTATACTGTTCAATGAAAACACAGTCACAACATCCCGGCTGGCCGAAACATCATAGTTGCTCGGGGCCGAAAAAATTGCTGTACACCAAATAGTAAAATTGTCTAATGTAACATGGATACGGCACACGCTAAATAAAACAAAAGCAACGTAGGAAAGTGCTCTTCTCGCACACTAAGAGTATTTTGTACGTATATAGTATAGTATACATAATACGTCGCCACGCCCCATGCAACATCGGCATCCATCTAGAATACATCCATTTCTATATTATATATAAATTTTTATTTACAAATTCATTTAGAAATTCCTAAATATTAATTTCATTAAATTTATCAACCTAAAAACTCTACAATAATTTTGTCGATACCAAATTTTGATTTACACCAATATAAATATAAAAATACTCTCAAATTTTCACACATATAAACTTTCGGATGCAATTCAAGATAGATGCGAAAATTAAATTTTGAGCTATCTCGATTTTTTCACATTTTGTACTAAATATACAATCTTATTCGATTCTCTATCGACGCAATGCCTAACTGTATTATAATTAATGTAGTTCGGAGCCAGTGGCGGGAATACCAGTGACCTAACTCGACAACTTTCGCCACTTCTACGACCATGGTTTATAACTCGAAACATTTTATCCAATCAAATCGTTCAAAAAAAAATTCGTTTCCTGAACTCACTTAAACCTACGAAATTAAGAGATATTTCTTTAATCAAACTGAATATCCTTTTTTCGTATTAAGTTGATGACAAATATATTATATATTCCAAAATGATTTTCTATGAACATTCAAATCAATTTTCGGAGAATGTTTCCCATCTGCTATTAGAATTGTTTGCTCTGTTGACAATCCAAAACGTATTTTCAACTCATATTACATCTAGTATTCCTTATCACGGCTTCATTATTGTGATTATCATACTTGATTTGTATGAAACACGAATGAATCGTCAATGGGTTCTGGTGTTATCACTAGAAATTTCATATGACGAAATTACCAATATTTTCAACAATATGTATCTTATTTTGAAGAAATATATTTTTCCGATCTAGAAATCAATTCATTCTTACATAAATTGACGTCATTATTTAATACATACTATTATCTAGAAGGTTGTTTTCATAATTTTAATTTCATTCAAAATGAATTAATATTTGAACACAATTTTTTCAATTTAAAATATTCTGAATGAATTGATAATTATTAGACCGTTATTTTTACATTGGGTACTTCGGCAGTTAGTCAGTACCAATAACTAGCTGTCATTCGCCATTTTTGACAAGGCCGTGACATAAAATATAACATGGTTATTGAATAAATTATAATTCACTAATTCATATCCCTTTGTCTGGAGATTTGATTTTTTAATATTTTGGACAGTAACGGTACGGCAATAAGTCATTAAATTTGTTATGTATAAGTCAGACAAATATATTTATTATATCAACTGAAATGAGTACAGAGTACAGACTACTACACTAAGATATGATTTCAATATGAATGAAATTCACTTCTCAATCATAGTCGGTGTTCTTTCAATCCATGCTCGAATCATTAGATCAGCAGCATCACTAGGTATATTATTTGTAGAAAATATCGATTTCACTCGCAATAATTGTCTAATGATGTGAATAAACTAGTCTATTTATTTCATAAGAAATTCATTTCTTGTTTTTAGAATTTATCTGGAATAAATATAGAGAATATGTGAAAAATTTTGATTTGTTGATATAGATAGAAGTTTTCTCCTCAAAATCTACCAGATACTGCCAACATATTGGCATAAACGCTATCACCTATGTTCTCCCACATGATAACCACCCATGGTATGACATTCACCACATCCACTCTATAAGTTCTCCGCCGAACAAAATATCTGTTTATCCAATAATTTGCTTAATCTGCGAGCGTACCTAAATTTCGATCGAAATGGACTTTGGAAAAGTTATGGACTAATAAAATCCCGTTATAAATGTCAGAAGGTTAGATTTCAAATAGTGGTTAACAAAAATATTCTTACATGTTATTGAAATGTTTTAAACCATGAAAATTCTGGATCCACAGATTTACAGTGCATAAGTCGGTTGTAGAGATCCGTTAAGATGGAATTACCAAAATTTTGAAATTTCTAGATAAGATATGTTTTTGTTATATCTCAAATAATGTTTCAATATCAAATTCAAACATATCACCCCAGAATCAGAATCAACAGAGCATTGTATTGACATCCAGCGACATCTAGTTATCGTTCTATATAATTTGAATATAAACAAACGAGATATGAGTGGAGAGCTAAATATATGGAGAATTCTCTCAATTCGATGAATGTTCATTTTATGATCAGATCATGTTATAATTTTCTTGTTTGATTGGATTACACTAAATGTTTGAGTTATTTACAATTTTAACCAAAAATATTTTGTGAATAAGAGCCAAATCAGTGGTACATTCGATTTAAAGTATCTATGCAACTTTACAGTTGCATTTCCAGAAATTTTGATGCCAAAATTTTGACATAAGTGGCGACTAGAGACGATTGTCACATAAAGTCGTTGTCGAGTGTAATTAGGAAGACCTTATATAGTCAACTGGTGACAAAAATTAAACTTAATAGGGATAGTTACAAGGAACTCCGACACATTTCGACATATTGCACGCATTTGGAAACTATTTAGGCGATTATCGGATAAATTTTGAATTTAATTGTGGCGTATGTATGTAAGAAGAATAATGTACAGAATGTGCAAGTGTGTGTATGTACAGTGTGTACTTGAAGATCCTGTTTGAAATACTGTCGGTAGTTTCCAATGAAGATCGTAAGGAGTCGGGTTCCCAATAACCTAACAAATAACAATAACAGCAAACGCAACCTGTGTATAACATGTTTAACTGAAACCATTGAATCTGTATGTTTATTATCTACTTCTAATCAAAGTTACTATATACCACAAATAGTAGGGGCTAGCGGTGATTGCCGCTCAGCCACTTAGCGTAACAATATAATATTTATGAAATAACCTTATGTTATGTTATATCCCGAGTGCCTCATATGCAACATAATTAAGTACATTAAGCGGGAGTCGTCCGCAGGATGGTTTTGGTTGGGCGTTGTGTCTATTTAGGGCCCTTAATTTGTAATTTTTTTCGTAAAAACAACTTTGAAGGCACTTTTTTGACGGACGAATTGGCCCAGTGTAATTTTGAATGAGTAAAGAGCCGGTTTATAAAATTTTGCTAAACTGTAGTTTTTGGTTGGTTGCCTTCATTTACTATTGCGTCAGTTTTAGTGTGGCTTTTTTGTGACTATTTCAGAGTTGAGAACCACCCTGAGGACGAAGTCCGCCGTAAAACGAACGTTGGCTACGAACATAAACGATTAGCATATTTCCATGCAGTGGGTGACTGTGACGTACTTAGACTAATGTTAGTTTGGCACAGTCTGTTTAACCTAGCAACTGTTAACAAATTCTATTTGACGACTAGTGGGCTACCCTGTAACGAAAAGTTAAGACAAGACGATGCGTAGACCGTATCGCGAGATGTAAAAGAAGTGAACTGAGTTAGAAGTTAAAGGAGACACCCGGTTTTTACCAACAATTGTACATGTATACTACAACCCACACAAAATTCTATGTATTACATATTGGACTAGATTAGATTGATAATGAATTTTATGGAAACTGTTAAAAATCGTCAGTGTCAGGTGATGAAGAACATACGTATACTAGCAAATAATAACACTATAACGGTAGGAGATTTTCGTCATAAGAAAATAGAATAAGGCAGATTTTGGTTATACACACTCATATCATTTTTGCTTCGAATTTTAAATTTTTTAAGGCGCAGAGGTGCTTAAAATAAGCTTGTACTTTTTTCGTGATATTTTTGAGTAACTTTTTGAACCGGTGACCTAAACGATTTTTCCGAACAGTGTTTTGAACCTGTAAAGTAGAAACCTCCTGTAACTAAATTAGAAGACAACAACCTCCACACGCATACCGTGGCCGAAATTTCCATTGAGTTGCCATCACAGTTTGAAACAAACAGTTAATCTAGGCATTTTTCCTTGTTCATACTAATTCATGAAGTAGTTTATTTCATCTATGAGGTACTTTTCTTTTTCTTTTGGTTGAATATAATCTAAACCTCTATTTGATAGAATTTCTAGTAGGTAGATTAAGTTCCAGCAATTTGTCTCATATTCAAAACGCAAATGGAATCTTAATAAAAAAATCCCCATACTGCTGTATTATTGGTGAGTCTCCAAATTCTGGGTTCATGCATCTTTGTAGACAATTTTGAATAAGAAGGAATGAAAAGTAAACTGGTCGCTTAGAGATTAATCTCAGAAACCATGATACAAAACTCTATTCAGGTCGAGCATCGTATATGATATGAATTTCATTTTCGCGATGCTTCACTCCTCCATTCCGTTTTTTTTCCTACGATAAATAAAATTATTCTGAACTGCTTCAAATCATTGAAATTATGATCAATGTATTTCATTTGATTGATGAAGACAAAAATGATTCTGAATTACTTCTACTCTGTGAATTGCCATGACTAATGTTGACTCAGCCCAAATGGTTTATTTCAAACTGCAATAGTTACGGGGAAATGCCAAGATGTCGTCCGAATGTGTGTGCATATGGAACCAAACGATGCAAACACAAAAATTAACCAAAGAACTCGAATGGCCAAAAGTTGCAAAAACGCTTGTAGACAACGAAACTTGGAACATGCTTGGGGTCCTACCTATAGAAGGGAGACTAAACTACACCCCTCAACGGGGTTCGGAGCGACCTCAAAAATTACTTATACAGTCTCATCCAGAAAGCAATGTAATTTCTCCGGGACCTTTTCGGGCCTTTTCTGAATTCATCTGTGCTACTTGTCTTCAACAATTCGAGATTGGTCGTGCCGCACCTTCGGCTCGCTCAACTCGTTTATTGTTTGAAACTTATAGGCTTTAAAAGTAGTGTATTAGTGCTTTTCAGCTTTGTCATCATTCAACTGGACACGTTTAAAGTTGGGTGAATTGTTAAAACCAACAGTAACGTTTTGAGGTCTTCATTTGTCAAGTTTACGGACTTGCGTACATGTTTCCAAAACTGTATTCCTGAAATTGTCAGTTTCACTTTTCAGTCTTCACTCATTTCAACTATATAATCATATCATACTTCATGTACTAATGGTATACGGAGATTGGTGGAACAAATATAATGTTCCACAAAATTACTGATCACAAATTTGTTAGGTTATTTGGTTAAAAATCTTGAATTATGGTCATTTCGAACAACATTGAAATATCAGGTACTATGAGCGCTATTTTAGGTTCCTAATCTATTGACCTGTTAATGAAAACGAAATGATATTGCACAGTATGTAGGAGAATAGATTCCTTCTACAGAAAATACTGTTATCATCTATAAACAGAAGAAATTCGGATTTTTCGCCTTCATGTTTCCAGTAAACTTCAGATCCATATATATTTAAAAACCATAATGTCATGATGAATTATGGTTATATTATCATTAATAATCATTGTAAAAATTTTGCAAATTGTTCAATTACCGGATTAATTAATGGTTCAAATACGAGAAATCAAATATATGATCAGCAGGAGGAGGAGGGTGTCAGGAGGTAAGTCAACTAAATGTTTTAAAGTACATATCTATGAAATCCTAGCCTATTTTTAGATAGTATCGGTTCAAATTCACTAAATTCTGGAGTACATAGCAATAGAATATTACTCTTTATTGAGATGGTAGTTTCAATATGGAACAATTTCATTATTGGTTCGAACTTATGAAATGTATGGGGATGTAAAGATAAGTTATGATCTTTATGGAAGGTAGAGAAAATGTGTAGCTCGTACATGATTTGGAAGTACATGACAAAGGTATTTCACCTATATCCCCTAGAACTTAGGTACTTATGGAAAAATTTGATAATAGATGTGAAGAAGCCCGGAACTTCTAGAACAAGTTTTGATGAAAGAAAAACATATAGAAGTAATATTAGGCAGTATCTAATAGATTGGGAGTGATAAAGATTGAAGACAAGACAGGGAATATATAATCTAGAGTCGGGTAAGCATCTAGAAGTTCAGTCAAACACCCATCTTTATATTGCAAAAGATTATTAAGAGTATTTTGTTTTGAGACAGATAATAATCAACATAAAACGTAGAAGTGCTTGCTGATTGAACTGAAATCCATTCTATTGCAAAAAAATTAAATTGCTTGAAGTTGTCAAATTCTGAACCTTCTGACATATGCAATCGGAGAGATGAATAATAGTTTTGGAAATCTAATGCGACTGATAAATGCAAACAATAGACAACACTTATGACTGGAATTGTGAAGGGAGGTGAACATTAGAAGTTTCTCAATGACAGCTACCAGCGCGATTATGGAGTTGTAAGTTTAAAATTCTTATATTTGAGATGTTTCGTGTAATCATTCTAGGCTAGAATTAAGGTTTTGTTAATACATTTTCATGATGTCAATTTCATCTAAGGTTTTGGAGTATGTGAAATTGGAAGATGAAAAATTGATGGATTCTGGAGTTAATTTTCTCTTTAAACAATCTTCGAACATTCGGATTTTAACCACCAAACATCAAAACATTCAGTAATAGAAAGTAGTTTGATATATTATGTAGGTAATAATTCAAGGTACATGGATCATGGAAACCGTAGACTTTGCAAGGGCATTACACCCATGATTATGACAAGACTATTATTTTCAGTGGCATTGTAAATTCAGAATTTTTGTATACCAAAACCAGTTGCGAATAAACATTCTGATCGGAAACACTTCCAATTGAAGGATACAAAAATTCTGAACCTTGCAATATATCTTTATTTGCCTAAGAAGATTTAGCAACATTATTCCATATACGTACAATTCTGATTATATACGTTATTGAAATAAATAATCAACCGTACTTAGCTGAAATGGTGAAATTCGTCTTGTGAATATTATTTTGTGCTGTGGAAACATGTACGAACACGCGTAATCGTAAACAAGGTTCAATATATCAATCGGCACCCCAAATCTGTTAAATGAGGGTTCCTCTAGAGAATGTGAACTATTCAACTTGCTTAACATTACTCGCAGTCCGTCGCCAAGTAAAAATCTGCAGGATTCGATCTAAGTAACACGCAAAAATAAAGCACTTGGGTATTCACTTCATTCCCTTTGGTCACATGCGACTGGTTCCCAAACCTTTGTACTGAGGGGGCCGACCCACTCCACTATTATTCTCGTATTTTAAATAAACACCAATTATGTGCACTACTACCAGTTAAACATCTATTGTATTGGAGAAGCTATATTAATTATGTATTTACAATGAATCTTTGATAATTCATCATCTGATAATAAGTACAGATTGGATTTGAAGGAGCGGGAATTTATTGGATTGAGAACCAATCGCATTTTGGGTACTTTACCTCGACAACGTTATATATTTTATCAATTTCTTAAATAACTATTTAGATATAATTTAATTTTAAAAAACGTTTTAATGTAATGTACCTGCCGGGCCCCGAGCTAAAAGTATAAATGAACCAAAGATACAATTTCCAAAAACATTAATTTTGAAAGGAAACAAAATGTATAAGGAAAAAAAACGCGTAACCAAATCTTAAATTAATGGCAGTCTTATAATTTCGGCAGTTTCGAATATAGAACTTTAGGAACAGCAAAATCACGTATTTATAGCCTAGGTGTAGACCATAATAAAATACGCCCGGGGCCTTGATTGGTGACTAACTATTGCGGGATTTGAAGGAAACCAGGCTAAAAAATTTTATGTACAAATTTCAGCATCATGTATTATGTCGGGAGACTAAAATTCTTCCCGCTATTTGTGAACTTCACTGTAAACTGCACCAGTCAAATTTAAAGAATAAAAAACAAAATAAAATAATACAATTATATTTATTATTATCGTAGCTGACTAGTTGCCTCACACAGTGTTTGGAGATCGTGTAAAACTACTCTAATTGTGCAAGTGAAATAAAATTAACTAAACAATATTATAGGTTAAGTACTTATATTAAGCAGGTATGCTGACATATAAAAATAGCAACTAGTCACAAAGAAAATAAAAACTACTTTACAAATAAGTACAAAACGCAGGAAATTCACATTATTGAAGAAAAACATGCTAGTTACCCAAATCCAATAAATATTTTCTAAAACGAAAATAGGAATTTCAAGTGCAGAAATACGTGAATAAAAATTATTTAATCTCATCTGAGACGGCAACTATTTTTAATTGAGATAGTAATTAGATAATATTCTATATAGAATAAGTTCAAAATTGTAGAGTCAAATTCAAATGAAGATGAAAAATAGATCAATTACAATTCATTTCGATTATTGCAGGAATCTTAGGAGGATAATATTAATTTATTTCAATATTCAAACTGATTATTTTCATGAGATTATAGAATTTTCTTCAATACTGTGAATGCATAATATGAATAAAAATAATAAACCAATAAAAATCTACAAAGCGGCATACCAACTTAATATTGAATAACAAGAAACGATTTCTTGAATTTGCGTATTTAATACTGGAAACTAAAGAAATCGCTTCTCAGGTTCAGTAAAATACTATGAAGTATTCGTGGAATTATTGCAGTTTCAAAGTATGTTACCAAACTGGAATAAATAATTTCAAACATGGAAATATTCCGGAGAATAAATTCATGTAAACGACTAGCAAAACAATAACTTTGGTAGAAATGGAAATACTAATATAATATAAATTAAAATAAACGATAAATACTATATACAGGTATACTTGGTATAGGGTGATATATACAGGTGGCATCTTAGTACAGTTTACAGTGGCATTAATTGAAATATGCCAAACGTAAACTAAAGATATGCAGATTTTGAACTTGCTGACTGCTGGTTGAAAAAAACATGGGACTTGACTTGTTATGTAATTCTATTTGATAAATATTCAGGTAATCGCTGAAAAATTGATTGATTTGTATTCACTGTTCGTGTTAACGAACGAAAAGCCTGAGGCATTCAAAATTGTCTTTTCTGTCAACTAAATCACGACAATATTAACAATAAGTAGTCTAGAATGCGTATAAAGACACCAAGGTTTTTTAAACGTCGACGTCTTCAAAACCATCCAAAACAATTAAGCAGTTGACAGTTTATTGATTAGCACATGTCACCGATTCGTTCTGGTGTTAACTCCGCTAGTTGCTTGTTACTAGCGGTTGGTACCAATGATGGTTCTCCATTGGCACCATTTTTGAACCACCTTCAGGCACCGGTCACTCTAGCTGTTCCAGGAAATTTGGCGACTTGAAATACTCCGGAACCGGATCATCCAATCTCGAGATTATCTTGTAGATGGATTTCTTCCAAGACTGCTCAGCATCACGACCTTCCTGGATTGCTTTGAAGAACTCTCGTAGTGTCTGTTCGACTACGAATCGGAAATTAGAAGGAACCTGAAAAGTTTGGGAATGATAATACTTGTTTTATAACAGAATTCTGATATCTTGGATGATATTTTATGTTGACGAGATTTCTGTTCTGTTTTTTAAGAATAGTCCCTAATATGACTCAACGCCAATATTTTGATTCCGTTTCAATATGATTCGAAAATAAAGATAGCTGGATGGCGCGAAGCGGATCGGCCAAGTCAGCATGTTCTTCAGATCTTCCTTCTCTTGACTATTCCTCTTGGAATAATCTGACAATTCCAGAGCATGAGTCATGTGTAGACACTCGTTCCACCTGAAGGGCAGCATTTGTTTGTTATAATAAGAACTGATTTTCAAGAAAATACAATTTCATCAAGCCTTTTTTAAATTAGATACTTCAAAAATATAAATATACACTTATTTAGCGCTATTAAAACCCAACCCATGAAATTGATAAGTTATCGATGATGAATCTAGGCGATGAGCTCATGGAAGATTTACTTTGTCTAAAATATCACCAGTAGGTTAAATTAGTTTGAGTGTGTTGTTGGAAAAGAGGTTGTGCTTGCGATCTGTAACTTATTCAGTGTTCGCACAAAATGAGTTCTAAATTCATTAGAGATAACAATAAAATTATGATCCCGGCGTTTATACATGATTTGTACAATCATGTAATTCAAAATATGGATAATACATCAATTTACCCTCGAATAATAATATATAAAGAATTATAGCACCCTTGAATGAGTTATCAATTTATTCTGAGGATGCTACTGACAAAGTAATAAATTTGAATTACCTTCTTCTGTTTTCGTAAACAGTTCAAAAAATGTTTGATCGATATTATTTATTTATTGAGGTGTTGAATTTCAAAAATGAACTGATTCTGGTTTTTTTCGATACATCAAATCGATAGAACCATTATCTTGTGGGTGAATTTGCATTGTTGAAATGAACGGTTGGATTATAATCTATTAGATCAGCTCTACGAAGTAGATCACGTAAAACAAAGCATAGCATGCACTACAAAATTATATGTTCTACTACGAAAATTCGAAAAAAGTACGTGAATTAGCCGAAGACATCTGCAATCTACTTTTGGCATTAGCAATTGTAGAATTCAATTGTTACTGAAATTAGGCAAAATTTACGGGGACGGTGTTTTCTCAGAATTTCATGGAAATTGAAAATTACATGCAAAGTTTTCCAGTTTGCTGGGATTATTCTTTTCTACTGATTATAATAAGTGGATGATATCTTATTTGAAACATTTTCCCACACTTCTTGGATTTTCATCACGCCTGAATTTTTGGGTCCGGAAGATTGATACAAATCTTTCATACCACAGGATTTCAAATTGATTATCTTTCTTCAGGAAGAAATCGTCATTTAATCGAACGTATCCATCTATAAACCCAGTGTGAATTAAGTTTGGATACTAGATATCTAGTATCTAGTATTCTGTTCATGACTTTCCATCATACTAGAATTTGTGTGTACCTGCAGTTGATATGATTGACACACATCGTCTATCCTTGTTCAAACAGTTTCAAATTGATGAACTTCTGGAAAAGAAACCTCAATTGTTCAACACGAAACTAATGTCGGAAGTAGGTATCCAATAAGAATATCTGAATATTCTTGGTATCCAACTATAAGCATAGCAGGATTCAAGTTTCACACCATTATTTTTGTTTTTTTCGTGAGCCCTTAGGACTATTTCATTATCCTGAGACTTCGCTAACTCACTTATCTTAATCTCTGCTGGTCTTGTAGCGGCCGCCAGGGTGAAGATAATTTAGTTGGATCGGCACTACTTAGCCAAGATTATCAGTGACTAGCAATGTTTTATGCAAGTAGCATCAAGCGTTTCGATGTTCCAGACATATTCCTAATCATAGGGAGAAATGTCATGTCCAACACGATAATAAGTCGGAAACAACGACATTATGTGTATTTTTTCGGTTCAAAGATACGTAATTGTTAACACAGTTTCGAAGCTAACCACTGAATGTGATTCACAATATTTTCTTCAGTAGAACGCAATAGATATAACATAACATGTAACTCGCAATCCATTATTCTGATAAAATTAAATAAATGAATTCGCAAAAGACATTGATAAATCACACGTGCTGTGTCTACATTATTTGTGGATTATGCTGTTTAAAATGATCATTGTAGTTTTTGGAACACTTCGCATGTAATGATTGAAAACTCTCGCAAATAATAATGAAACCAATTGTTACACAAATAAAATGTCGTTAAAAAGCAAAACAAAAGTAAAATTCGGGTTAATTGGGTTGAAGATGTCTCGGAGAATCACGAACCTGTGGTCCCCATACCTCGATGTGATTGTTTCTGTTGTAGTGCAAATTCAACACTCGGTATAGCTCGGAATCACCTCCGACATGTAGATCTTCTGCATTTTTCACACCTTCGGAAACTGCTTGACGTGCGTATTTTTCCATTTGGATATAATAAAACTCCCTGTAACAAAGTTTCCATTAGTTTATGTACCTACATTAAAATCTAACGATTGCAGGATCGCAAATAATGCTTTATACAGGCTGACCCAGGGTTAAACAGCCAAACGCTTAGGATCGATTTCTTAGATAAAAATGAGATTTTTTTTTCTAATAAACGTGTTTCCTAATTCGCTTTGTTTTTGAGATACAGAGTCTCAAAGTTTTTAGAAAAAGTCAATTTTTTATTAATTATCTATTCAAAAACCGGCTGATTTTGATAAAACTTCGCCTGCCTATTTGTGTTAATAAGGAGCTGCTTCTAATGTACTTATAATAAATTATTAATTCCAGTGGCGTCCCAGGGGACAATCTAATTGATATTGCCGATTCCGCAGACTACGCATAAACGCATCTAAAACGATTCAAAACTCGTATTAATCTATGAACATGACACAGCAAACCCTCAATTGTTGTCGAGATTGTTTCCGGCTACCTTCGATGAAATTTTGAAAATTTGGAATCAAAGTTTCCCTGTTACATGCAGGGTCTCAAAAACGAAACCAGATACGAAAAAAATTGAAAATACAAAAAAATTCTATTTTCAGTTGCTTAGTCTACAAAAATAAACAAAAAAACAGTGGCGTACAATGATTTATTCTAATATCAATTAGAATACCCTCATGGACGTCACTGAAAGACCTTATTATAGTAATTAACCATGCCAAGTTTTATCAAAATGAGCCGAAGGTTTTTGAGCAATTAATTAAGAACTAATTTTGACACTTTTTCTCTTAAAGTACAAAACACAAAATGTGTTAAATTGGCATAATAATTTCATTCATCGCTTAATAATCATTCTTTTTTCAATTTCATGTTGGACTTTCATGGAAATGATTACAAATAGAAAGATGAATTCATCTCTTATGAAGTACCTATTTTATTAAGCCTTTTTATATGAATAAATCTAATTTTATTCAATGTTTAAAGTAGATACTAAGATTTTAATAATGAATTTTTTTTAATTCAAGTTTTATTAGTTTTAATAGTTAAGATTCGTATGTTTTTTACTAAATATAATTTATTAATTAATATTATTCAAATAGTTCAATTAAAAAGTTTATTCTAGTTTTGGTAATGGAAATTCATGTTTATTTTTTTGTCTAAATAAAATAGTTTTCAATTTTTTCTATTATACATAACATTTCGACTAATTTATGAATGTTCAGTTCAAAACAATGTCTCTGCGGATAAACGACTGGACCAATGAAGATTTATATTGTTATTTTCATACAACGGATTAGTCTTTGCTGCTAGTTGGAACGGTTATTTCAGAGCGTAAGTTCAATAGTCGAGATTTAAGTAGCAGTTGCAGTCAGGTGAGATTCGAATCATGGGTTCTCGCACATAATCGTGTCTAGATCGATGCACAAAGTGGCAATTAAAGCAATCGTACAACCCCATATTCACTAGCTTATCAAATTGTTGACACTCGCTCACAACTACCTCAGAAACAAAAGACCAACTCAGATTATTATTTTGCATTATTTGAATCGAATAAAGTGCATGAAAGTATGCTTTTGCTTTCTCTCTCAAGCATCAATTTTAAATTAAAACAGAACATTTTGTATGAATCTGCTTATGACGAAGATATACCTTATTATTTTTTCTCAGCTCATATCCCTTGAACACATCCTCGTAATGGCTTTTTTCACGATGAAAAACTCTTACATATAATGGAAAAAATTGTTAAAAGAATATTTTCTTCAAGATTCGTTTAAAATAATCATTTACTTCAAGAAAGTGAAAAAGTTTTATCAAGAATTTGCCTAAATATCAAACAAATGTAAAATTATTTGTCAAAATGCATTCCTCATCATTTAAGTATGAGCTTAAACCCTCCAGAACGAACGAACTTCAACTAGTTTGGGTACCGGCACACTCTGTGGTGGAAGGAAACGAAGTGGCCGATGAATTGGCCAAAGCGGGGCCACCCCTGGTCCCGATACAACGAGCACTGGGTATCCATGCCCTCAGAGAGCTACTGGATACACAGTGGCTCTCGGTTTGGCGTGGTGCCCCTGGTATGAGGCAGGCGAACTTCTCATTGCGGAGCTCACGTTCGAACGCTCGTAAACCTCTCGCTTTGAGTAGAAAAGGCATGAAACTGGTGACAGGACTCCTTACAGGCCACTATCATCTGAGTAGACATCTACATTTAATGCACAATGTTGATGATCCAGGTTGTAATAGATGTTGAGAGGCGGACGAAACTGCCACTCATATTCAGCACTGGTTTCTCTTAGGCTAAAACACCTTTGCACCTCATACACAGTACCTCAGGCGATAAGAGACACATCCATGCAAAATTCCTGCCTTCGGCGCTGTCTTAGTCCTCCTGCACTGAGTATTGTTTCTAGGGATGCACAATGAACCCAATCAAGTGTTCTAAGTTTTGAGGACTTGTCAGCTCTCGCTTTAATTGATTTATTAATAAACAAGCTATATCGATAGAGATTTGCAAAAAATTGAATGTAAATATATTTCAACGGAAAAATATTGTTTCTACTACTTCTAAAGTAAATTTGCTATGTGTGCATTCAGCCTAGACAACAGTTGTTGAGAGGACCATGGAACTGTTGTTGAAACGACAACAGAACTGTTGTAGAGCAGTCGCCATTTTTCCGAGCAGAAAAAGGTACGTTCACTTGAAGCAGTTCTCGATACATCATAGAGAATATTAGAAATGTTAATACTCTATGCTACCTTTCATGCTTTCCTTAACGAGTTTTCCTGATTTTGGTGATGTTCATGTATTTACTCTGTGTTGGTTGATTCCAGTTGAATCTACCAGGTGTTATTACAATTGTTATTATTGGTTATTGGAAATAACGGAAATGTTAGACATTTTTAATGGTGATTATTAAAGTACCTATGAAAGATGTACAATGCAACTTATGGGCTTAACACTGAAAAGAGGTAACCTATCAGCCGAAGCGCAATAGTAATACTTATTAAATCACCAAGCCATACAAATATATGATGAGGAAAGTCCAAGTAGATAAGGGAACTAAGCTGAAATTATTTGTGGGAAATACAAATGACGTATAAAGGAGAGTAAACATACAGTGTCTCCAATATAAAATATTCATGATGTACTGGTTACATAATAATTGTAAAAATCGTCAAGAGTATATAAAAAAATTCAGAGAGCATTAAGTTTTTCAGTTTACTCTTAAAGATAATATTATTGTTAGTCAACCTTTTATTGCTTTTGGTAATATATCTAGCCTGCGTGGATTGGATGTTTTGTAGTTCATATATATTGCAATGTTCCTAGTTCTTGGTAAGGTGGATGTATACTTGAGACTCTTTTGAATGTATTGATGTTACTGTAGATATTAAAATATTATTTATGTAAGTAATTAATTCATGTGGGCATCAGCCACTCATTCGCATTACCGCGTATGCGCAAGCTATTTAATTTCAAATAGAGAAAATTTGAATTTCTAATAGTTCCAAATGCACGAGAAAAATTATAAATATCTTATGCAAATTGCTTCTTATCGAATAACCACACATCGATATATTGAACGAATTCAGTAAGGGCAGCCTCGGCTCAGAACAATTGTTGTTGAGATCATGAAATATCACTAATGCATGTTGGAACTAACAAAGTAAAAAATAAAAAAAGATGAAAGTAATGAAGAATTGGAAGTCGTATGTTATTAACTAACTGAAAATAGAGGTTTTCGCGAATATGTGGAGGAATGGGCAGTACGAAATTTGGGTCAAAATCTTTTAATTTGCAACAAGGGTTCGTAAAAATATGAAGATAAGATCGCTGCGGAATATGGCCCAGATATTGAAGCAGATAGGTAATTTCTCTATCACTTTGGCTCAATAAATCACCTACCTACGTTAAAGTTAATGCATCCAAAAATGAATTTACAATAGCTACTAACTTATAATTGCCGCTTGCAGATAGTATGTGATCTCTTGTATTCAATTGATGTTGTTGCATTCAAAAATGAACTCACAAATAATATGCTAGCCTAGATTTTCTGTTTGCAAATGGAAAAATGTTCTCTTGTGTGTTCAGTTAATGTTACTGCATCCAAAAATAAACTCACAAATAAACTACTAGCCTGTAGTTTCCGCTTGAACATAATATAAATGTTCGTTAAGTTAGTTTACAAATAACCTACTATTCTAGAATTGCTGTTTTGAGATATTCTTGTTCTCTCAGGTGTTTAGATGATGTTATTGCACCTAAAAATAAACTTACAAATAGCCTGGTAGCCTAAAATTGCTGCTTAAAGATATTGAAGATGATGTGTTCGGCAGTCATATATCTTCATAAAAAACTTGTTGCGGAATTAGTAGGGCCCAATTTCTTATATTCATAAGTGATAATCTCGAATCACCCGGAGGAATTAGATGAAGGAAATGCAAATTTTTCAGATAGAACTACAACATAGTCCCAAGTAGCTATTAAGATTTATTTTAATGAATTTCCTACCGAGTTATGCCTACATTCAATGATTAAAATGTGAAAAGGTATAGCTTCCTGAATACATATCTTATTATTAAATCATGTACAAGAAGCATTAATTCAATAAGCGTCGAGTTAATTCATGTCAACATTCAACACCTGGACAATTCACCATCAGTCTGATAGCGTTGTATGATTTCAATGCGTCTTCAAAATCACAGTTGCCATTTCTAAATAGCATTAAATTGAAAAATCTTATTGAGAAACCTTTGATGAGTGTGTGAATTGGAAAACTGAGTCGAACATCAAACAACCGGTATTTTGTTGAATATTATCGCCTACCCTCATACACTCTCAATCCTACACAATAGGAACTCTTGTAAAAGCTCGATAAGCTCCTGCAAGTAACGTTCAGTGCTCGCCGATTTCTTGAGCAATATATCGTGAGTAGACAGGTGGTTTCGCATCGCAATCTTTGAATAACAAGTACTCGGTATGCGGGTTTGAACTGTCAAGGGGTCAAAGAAATTTAGGTGGCGACTTTCCCGAATTTAGTTCACACGCACGAAAGTAAAATAGACCTGCAGATATCTTCGAATATGTAAACGTTATTAACCGGAATGTTCTCAAAGCGCTTAATGGAAAGCAACAGTTGTTAGTGTTAATAATTTAACAGAGCTAATACAGGCATATTAATTATGTATGCCCAATTGGCCTATAATTGGCGATTGGATTCAATGACATGACACTGTTATGTTTGGGAAACGTTAATACCGCTTAAATTCATGCGTTTCTGTTATGATTTCACGGCAAATCAGACTACGAATTTACAACGTAATATTGTAACATGCTACTTGATCAAATGATCTTCTTTTGCTCATTCAGTGGAAGATAACTAAGATACCTGATTGATTCTTGGTTTTAGGAATAATTATAAAATATAATTGAGATAAGCTTCTTCATATTCTGTAAAAATTAGTTTAGAGCTGCTCCTAAATACATGAATTTTCCAGTAGAAAAAAGTTCTAATCTCAAAACACTGTACTGGATTCAATTTTTGTATTAAATAATGCTCAAAAACAAAAATACTAGCGGCATTTCGGTATTTATGTTGTCGTTTTTTTCAGTGACACAGTATAATTTATTACGAAGTATTTAAAAACTATATTTAGTGTAGATATTAATCTAATACCCATTTCGGTATCCATGTTGTCATTTTCAGCAGAAACGGATAAGATAAGAAGACATGATATCTCTCATTTCATAGTGTCTGGAAAATTCAACCTCACGTAAAAAATATGAGGCCGTTAAGTGGAACATTACATCACTAGGGTGGAAAGTTTTACCAAGCAACATTTTTCGAACTCGGTCATCTTTTAGAAGAAATCTCACGGATTTTAACAATGTTAGCACATTATTTTTTGTTGTTGTACCTCTTTATAGGTATGGTTGAAACTAATTCTCCTATTGCTTTGGTGTTCTTAGATTCCATTTCTCCCCTATTTATGTGTTTTTAACGAGATTTTGACCTGTCAATTATATGAAAGTGTGACCTTAATCCGATGGCCGATAAGAATTTTTCCGAATCGGCTAGATTTGATTTCAGTACATGTTAATGTTTTAGACATAACATAATCTATCCACTTTCGCTACAAATAAAATTAACCGTGAGACGGAAGTATTTTAGTTCAAATGATGGAACTTTCCCACAAACCCTTGTATTAACGTTTCACGATTTACAATATACAGTTATTTGGAGATATTATCACCACTCTGAGCATAATTTTGGTTTAGTTAGTTCTCCGACTATGAAGAATATCACTAAAACGTTTCAAACCTGTCCACTTCACCCCAGACAATTGTATTCCTTACTTCTTACCTTGAGAACCGCATTTACATTTTCCCACCAGGTAAGTCACATATCAACGGTTTCTTAAAAGCAAAAGACGTTAAACGTTCACAAAAGATTTTAACAGCTGCTTTTTGATTTACCCTCCCTAAGTCGAAACTTATTCTCAGAGACCTTCAAGATATTCCCACAACGTCTTAAGAAAAGCACGTGCCTCTTACAAACAAGGGATGCACAAAGAATGATTTTAACGACTGGTTTTCGAAATCTATCTATTACTTTATGAATAAAGCTGACTACGGGTGGGATTGATTACTACTTATAAGAATAACGGAAAAATGCACTATGAATTCCGATATTCGACCGTATATTTATATATATATATATATATATATATATATATATATATATATATATATATATATATATATATATATATATATATATAGCTTTTGGCGGGATTATCAAATCCAATAATCAATGGATGTGATAAATGAACAGTGATTACTTATGTCCTGATTAAGAGTATGAAACACAGAAAGTATCGACAGATCAACAACATAGATTTCTTTGATGGATAACTCTTCTAACAATTAGCACTATTGCGCTACCATCAACTTCAATACCTCAAGTTCAAAAAATTTATGGAAGCTTATTCTTATTTGAATCGTGTCCTTTCCAAATATTGATAATACGTATTAATCATTAGTGAACTGTTATAAATAAAGATATAAGCCCATCGTAAATAGATACTACATTTATTTCTGAATTATGGTTAGTTATTTGCATTATCGGAATTATTTTTATTTTTTGACATAATTTTTTTATTTTTTGACATCTTTGTAATGGACCGCATCATGACTTTATTTTTGAAACATATCATAGAAAAATAAATATTTTTCTTCAGTCGGAAGTTGAATGCAAAACGTTTTCTATTCCCAATGATGACTGAAACTTATCTTCTATTATATCACATTATAACGACGATTGAAGAGTAGAATGATGTAAAACACTAAAATATTCAGAAACAATGGATGAATATTTTGGCAACTGTAGTGAATCCTATGAAGAGATTTAGCATCTAATGAACACTGTGAATATCCTGAAAGTAGATCCTGCTTAAGACAGATTAGTTTGTATTGTTGTTTGCTGGGATATATCTAACTTTCATTATCTGTACTGTCAAATACTTAAAACAAGGCAATCATTTTACAACGCGCCAAAACAAATTTGCTACTCATAATATAAGGCCACAAATTTTAATTTAATATAGGTATACTAAAAATAAAATAAGATTTTTCTTATTGACGTTTCGATATTTTATTTATATCTCTATTAAAAACTGTTTATTAGTATGCGTTTCCATGTAATTTAGAAAACAATAGATGACTTTTATTAATGAAATGCGTCTGCAGCCGACTTGTGTTTTTCAATTACCTAGATTCAATCCATTTCAAGTAAATCAATTTGATAATTAGCCATACATTACTCTTTGGCACACAACCGATCCAATGTTTTCTGCAGTTTTATTTGTATTAGAAAAGAATACAAGTCAACTGCAGACGCATTTCCTTGATCTAAGTCATCTATTCTTTTCTAAATTACATGGAAACACTAATTAACATAACAATTTTTGATAAAGATATAAAATGAATATCGAAACGTCAAAAAGAGAAATCCTATTTTATTTTTAGTTGTATTAAAGAACCAAAATACCAAGAAGTATCATTCGGATACTTAGGAGTAGAAATAATTAATAGTGCTCCCACATAATATATAAAAGATACCTAGTGCTACAATTAACATGTTCAATAAAAATCTAATATAGGTCATGTTAAATACAAATCGTAGTGAAACTCTAATATTATTGAATAAAATTGTAATAAATACCTTTTTGTGTTATAGATAATTCATCTAAATATTTAATGCACCAAAACTCTGTGATATGCAATTGAATTAATATGTATTAAATGTTACCATTGATCTATATATTTTTACTGGACATTTTGAGATATGTATCAATATGTTTTTATCTTATATTGTATCACTTTGATACATCTATATTTGTATATTTTAGATTATGGCATGTTTCTGATATTGTTGTGACCATAGACAAGCAAACTCCATTCATGGATAATTTATTATGTATAATTATGATAGTATTATGAAAGCATTTTACGAATGAGAATTCAGAAGAACATATCTTATTCGAGAGGAGAAAAAAATTGGAAGATAAAATTTATTTTTATGTGTCAAATTCTGGAAGCTTTAGATAATTTTCTTGGTATAATTTACTAGATATAATCATTCCTCAACTACGTTCTAATACCTAATTGTAATGTTTTGTACATCCCTAAACTTCTAAAAAGACCCTAGGTGAACGGTTTGCGCATATGCTATTTGAACAATACCGGTATATTTGATCTATAAGGGCAGATGTTCAAATTTGAATCCCCTCAAAACCGTTATATTCTTAATTCATCAATGTGACGCTATTTTGACAATTAATTATTTCTCAGCTACATCAAATCGAATAATGATACCTTAAATACCAATATGTATCTATAATTGATGTTCATCATTAAATATATAAATAAATATACATTCACATAGTATTAAAATTTAGGCGGATGTTAATTCCAATTAACATAATGAATGCGAAGTGATATGTTAACACATTTCTCTTAAACGAAGACGTACCTTACATGCTGTTGTTTATGTGGAAAGAGGTTGATTATATTATGGAATAGGTATGATGAATAAGATGAGGAGACAATTATAAACAATAGTTCAAATGAATATGGTACAGTCCATAATTTTTTCGGCAATGTATATCAATCAAACCATCAGATTTGCATTTGTTTATTTGAAATGTGTTATATTTGCGATAAATTATTTATTTAGTGATGAATTCATGTGTGATGAACGTCCACACTGTGCAATTATTGGAAGATTCACATTCCTATGAATATTACACAGAATGTTAACAAAGATTGAAGTGTTAGCATACCTCTATTTTTTATGCTAATGAACAAACACAAATAGATATTCTATGAATAATGCATGTAAATATAAAACTGTGAATTTGTATTAGTACTAAATGAAAATTTCTCCATCCTTCTTTTCAATAATTTAATGCTTTCACTCAATTAAGATCGGTTGAAGAGATTACATGAACATACTGGTAATTAATTATTAATCTTCATAATCAATAACCGTTCCACTAGGTGATTAATTAAAGACATAACGAGGTGGTGTAAGACCATCAGATATTTAATTATCGAGAAACGGAAAGGGGTGTGAAGGTGCAAAGATCGCCATAACCGAAACGTAGATTCACTAATTGCCATATCCGATTGATATGCAATAAGAAGTTACACTTTTTCATAGATAGGCAACGATCTAGATCAAATTCATTATGGGAATTGTATAATTTGAATCTTTGAGGTGGTGTAACAAAAGGAGAAATATTGTTAAAAAGAGATTTCAAAGAGCAATTTACAGAAATCTACCGAAATATGTTCCTTTGAATTGATCATTTCCTCAATATTGTTTTACTAAAGGGTAATAAGCATGAGAACTGGAGAATATGGAGACTAAATTATTATTCTTGCCTTGATGGTCAATAATTCAGTTGAATTTATGTCAAAATACAAAAACCAAGAATGCTTGAAATATAATATGCCTCATTCAAAATTGAAATAAGATATGTTTACGTTCTCACAATCCATAATCTGTAGTTCCAGATTCGAGGTCTATATTTTCCGCCTCATCTTCAGGTTTATATAAATTAATTCGTTGTATAAGGCTCCAATTATTATAACAATAGTTACTAGGATACTTCGATATTGTAAAAATTTCTAATATCATATTCATTATAATAGTGGTTTCCATATTGAAATCTAAGACAAAATGAAAACAACTATTTGAATATATTAGAAATTTGTACAATTTCAATGTATCCTAGTAGAGCCTTATAAAACGAATCAATTTATAAAAGCCTGAAGATGAGGTGGAAACTGGTAGTACAGATTCAAATATGGATTGTGAGAGTGTAACTATTTCTATTTTAAATTTTGAATTATGAAGAACTCACACTTGGGTAATAATAATACCAATTTAATGTACTCCTAAGTTTCACACATTTCTAGAAGATAAAAACATTCAAGATTTCAAATTCAGTAGCTCAAATCATCGATTAAATAACATTTAAGGAACAGTAAAATAGTGTGATTTCAGAAAAAATTTTAACGGTAGGCATGGCACATGCTTGTTTCGCTTGCGTCTGTCGAATAAAGCATTATGCGATATTGTCTGACAATAAATAAGGCTTATAGGATTCATTCATTTGAACCAAAACATAAGACCGAGAATTAGTCTCAATTAATTTATTTATGATTTTGTATCGATAACTTTTCACATTTTTGAAGTATCGTACTAGTTTTATGCTATGATTATCTCGAAACTTCACTATGAATGTTGAATTTTGGTGAAATTTCCATGTGTAGTTAATAGTTGTTCAGAACCGAAGCAAATAGAAAAAAAAAGATACGTGTGGCACTCGGGGACTGCCGCGGTAAAGCTATTGCATAGCATTTTTTCTCAACTTATGCAATTATAATTATTTTTTTTAATCTATGCAGTTTTTTTTCTTCGATATTTTAATTCAAGTTTTTTCTTTGATATTAATTCAAGTTACTTTTGAGCGTGGTGACCGATAAGAAAACAATTTTTTTTCTTTTATTGAATAAATGAGAAGTTAATATCGTTTAAAATGTTTTTATTATCTTACAATACATGTAGGTTATTCAGGAATTTGTTATCATTGAAACTATAGGTTTATGGTAACTGAATAACTGAAATAAGAGACATAAGTTTGAGACTTGATATCCTCTAAATATCTGGAAAATACCGCGTCAATGGTGGTCCCATATTTTGTTGTGGATTCTTGTGGATCATTATTCATTTTCAATTTCAATTTTTCCGAAAGAAAAGTTGTCAACCGCTCTGATTTTTCATCAGTGAAGTTGATGTTGAAATCGTCAGCCAAGATAAGTGGACATTTATTACCATTTGTACCAAGTATTTTCGACCCTTCTTCAGTGTACTCCAGTAAAGGGCGATGAATAAAATGCTCTACCTCGTCCAATTTTGGATTCGGAGAAATGTAAATTGTTACCATGACTATGTGTAGGCCATTTCTAAGTTTGCATAAGCACGCACAAATATCTCCAACAAATGAGCGCCTAACATTAACATCGCTAACGTGTGCAATATGTATTTCAATATTCGGAGTGATAATATTAGTAACATTATTATTATTTTGGTAAATAGCTACCCGACCTTTTGGAACAATATCTCGTTTGAATTGAACAATACAATTGAAATTAGGTATTTCAATCGGATTATCATGCGCCATGCAAGTTTCGATAAGAAGTAACACATTTGTTTGTCTCGTAACTGAATCTTGTAAATCGTATTTGTGACTATTTAGACTTTGGCAATTGAAAGTCATTATCGAAATGCCATTTCTATTACTAATGAAATCTAAGACACTTTGAGCTGTCGTCTGAACACTATTTAGAGGCAGTCTTTTGAATTTTTGGAACAAAGATGCAGTCGATGCAGCTTGCTTCCGATTATTATAAAACTTGAATGTAGAATTATCGTTTTTTGTCGTGATATACAATTTTTCAATATTAGTCACCCGAAAGAGCGCAACATAAACGAGTTCCTGTTATTTTTCGTTACGGAATTTCTTGATTCGGTCGCCGCGCTCAAAGCCCGCGATAAAAGCTATATGCAATATATGCAATAGCTTAATAGAAACAGGTACTCTCAGGTCTCTGCTACGCGCGTCCAACGTATAAACTCTAACTGACGCGTAGCGAGCTCCTAGAGGCATATGTCAAAATGATTTCGTTCGTAGCTAATTACAGAGGACGTCTGGAGTTCATGCAAATATGTTTTTAGATAATTCGAACCTTCTAATTTCGATAGGCCACGTGAAACTCCCGGAGTCTAAAGCGCTAGAGTGTTATAACATTCGTATAAAATAGCAAAATTTCTCACTTTTAGAAACTTCAAATTAATTAATTAATTTGACACATATTAGGTGTTTAGGTCTTACATTATTTTTCGTTACGGAATTTCTTGATTCGGTCGCCGCGCTCAAAGCCCGCGATAAACGCTATATGCAATAGCTTAAAAGGGAACTTCTTTAGTACTAATATTCGAGCAGTGACATACAATCAAATAGTTCTGGACAGCTTTTCCACCTATTGGGGCTCATCAGCAGAAAGGTTCCTGGCTTCGGTGTCATCATCTGGCGGTCTAGTTTCTCTGATACCTATCTCCTTAGAGGTGCGAGAAATTTGAGAGTCAACTTAGTACTGCAAATATTTCTTAGTAGGACATCTATCTATTCGTAGGTAGATGTTGGAACATCTAGGCTTCTCTAACATTGATTCTGTGTACGTTTTTGTATTATGACCGATAGAACAGTCGACCAGTGGCATTACATCCATTCAGAACTATTGGGGAGTGATGCTACTGGTCGATCTAGATTAGTCTTACCACAAAATGATATTCCAATTCACTATGAGGTACAATGAACTACAGACTCTTTATTCATTCACTAGTCCGACTATGTGACGTTTGTGTATCTTAAATGCTCAACACTCTTTTTAAAAAAATCGTGCTTCTCCTTGTTTTACCATAAATCTACATTGCAAGTTTCACAATACAGTCATGCGTAACATTTTCGTCCGTTTCGTTCGAACGTGAATTTTCTCAGAGTCTGCCAATACAGATTTTTGTTACCTTAGTAACAAATTTCTTTCATACGCATTCGAAATAACATATGTTATTGTAATTTTCCAGATATACATAAAAAATTATTGAGCTCTTCGCCAGTAGGAATAGAAAGTGGAAGGTGTGACCATATTCAAGAGAGAACGGCGTTTTCTAAATAATGGCATAATCTATTAAAACAAAAGCGAATGCAAAACTGATGAATTCAAGAAAAGCTGAAAAACAGAAGTGTTTGATGTTTCCTTTTCTACACAAGCGAGTACGCTGAGAACCTATCGATTTTCCATAGAAAATTGGAAAGCATAAGATTTTCTGAAAATAATTGCATCACAAACGCACCGACTGAGAGACTCTCAAAACTAGCCTAATTATCTTGTTAGTGAAGTGAGTATGTTAGCAAAGAAAACACATCTACGAGTAGCTTGAGAGAAATTAATGTACACAATTTGCTCGCCAAATGACTAATTTGATATCAAAGCTAATGAGACCGAGAAAGACAGAAAACCCGAATGGAAAACCGCGCGAAAGAGATTTCTGAGTGTAAAGAAAAATGCCTGCCCTGCTAATTAGTCTCAAGACCTTAATTAAGTTATTTTTAATTGTGCAGTACGTTAACGCTGGAGGGAATTTTATATTTTGAGGTTGCATAGGTACTTTGATGCATAAAACTTTCACAAAGACAGACCATCTAATTATGGGATCGTTAATTATAAATTGTGCATTTAGTTACCAATACTCAAGCAAATACTATTTGCTCGAACCATTTTGTGCTCTCTATCTGTGATACCAATAATTGATTTCTTTCCCTTCAATAAATGTATGTGAAACTCGGTTATTCCCACAGTATATTCGCCCTTCATTATCTTATTGACATAATTTACATCGCATTATGTGATAAATATGGTTACTTATTTCAGCGGGCATAAAGTAATTTTTAATGTTCGTAGATGTGGAAAGCACGATATCAGATAAGGTAAGGTGCTTTCATATATTATACTTTTATTAGAAAATTAGATAGATTCGTATAAGCGATATTGGATTTCTTATCTTATCATATAAGGTCCATCTGTTCAAACAGACAAAAGCTTATATTATATGCTATAAGTAACAAAATCTATTGTTAGAGCTTTATTACGCACATTCACCTTTATCTTCTTGGATAAATATTTGTACTGTTGGTTATTTATAAATACATAAAAGAACAAGTTATATGCATAAGGTGATGCATAGAATAACAATGTTTACAGGTTTCAGTAGAAAATTGTTTAGTGGCATAGAAAGTTGATATTGCACTTCTGCAAATGCCAAAAATAAGTGACTACGCTATGAGGAATTGTACGTTTCAATGAATGTTATTTAATTCGAAGAATCCAAAACGTTATCATAAGAGGCTGGATCTGGAATGTCATGGAGAAGAAGAATGTAAATGATATATGAATAGTCAGTAATTTACTATTCAATGAATTGAACTATGAAATGGTGCAATATTTTTTGATTCCGAACTTGTACCTTTTTATGTATCAATATGACATGATACAATTATTGGGAACTTACATATCTGAAATCGGATTGAATTTGTAGAGTACACTCTCGAACAATCACTTAAGGAAAATAAAAGAAGCTAGTTGCTATCTCTTGATCGATAATCATTTTTGTTGCCAACAAAGTAACAGATTTATCAAGGGTTAGATAGATTATCAATAGGGGTAGATGATTTTAGCCAGTGCTCTTTGGAGTGAGGATGAAGATTATATGCACAATACAAACGACGATACTTTTCAGGCAGTTTTGAATTAGAAGCAACTAAATACTAAATATTCTGCAACTAGTAAATGAAACGAGTAAGGTTTTGTTAGAGAACCGCATATGCATGTGAGCTTCGGGCAAAAGAACAGTTCATCATGCGTTTTACCATCAGGAATTCGTATACAAAAACACAAAAAACTGTACCAAATATAAAGTATATTAATGCCGTACACATCGCGGTTCGTAATTAAATTAGTTCGCGAATACGCATATTATAAATAATGTATTCATTATAACGGAAAAATAGAAATTCCTCTAATTCCGCGTTGACAAAATCAAAAATTATGTTGGTTCATGCAGTAGAGTCTAGAGTGAGTGTCCACACTTCATTTGGTCAGCAGTCTGTATTATGAAATCAATCTTCCATACAAAAATGGATGAAGTAACGAGATCAGAAAGAACCTTTTGTGTTCCATCACCATTTTGTTTGATCATGTCGATGATTATTGCAATGATCTACATAACTTTCAGATGTTAAATGAAGAAGTTTTCATTAAGAGTGATAGCATTTTCAACGATTGCGTTGTTAAGTTAAAAGATGTTGCTGTCCACTTTTGACTTAAGTCAGTGTAGTTTACGTGAGTTTACTTATTGAAGCTTGGCATTTAATAATGAAGCTGAGAGAACCTAAAGACCTCATTATTAAAATGATGGTCCACGCGTGAAATGTTAAACATCACTAGCCAACATAAGTCACTATTTCACCAATTGAGGAAGAATATGAAACAATTGGCTCTTTGTGAATCTTTCAGCACCCATGCGTCATCGTAACGCTGGGTCTATTGAAAGATTGATGCTGTTCGCTGCCCGAGAAACTGTGCATTTGAATTGAAATCTCAATTCCCATAAGATCCAGCTTCAAGATTCGAGAACTCAGATCAAATTACCATTTCTTGCGTCGGAGTTCTGCTAATTGGGCTCCGGGTAATTTGGGAGGAGACCCCGAATCCGGCCATAAATTTATATTCGGTGACGATGCCCATGACCAAATGGGCGTTAATAAACAGAACTGCCGGATCTTGGGTCAATCCAATCTACGAAACATCGCAGTGTGTCGAGTGTGGCTGCACCCTAAGAAAATTACTGGTTTGATGGCGTATTTCCTCCATATCAGCAAGACAGTCAACGAAGACCGGTACCAAGCAATGATAAGTGATTTTTTTGACCTGATTTTGATAGAATGGATCTGCAAAACATTTTTACAGGATAGTCCATGTACCGCATAGCAGAAAAGTTCCAGAGATCAATAATATCACGTAGAGGCGATAAATAAGCTAGTGAGATCTCACCCCTCTGAACTCCTTGTTGTGGGAGTATGTGAGAAGTAAAATAAACCTCGAACGATTGAAGTACTCCACACTTTAAGTCTAATCATTGACGAGTACAGCCTGATCTCTGTTAGAAATTTATCCCAGATTTTTCAAGGAAGAATAACATAAAAATGCATCGAATTAATAGTATATTTATGTAAAAAATTCTAGCGCTACCCATCGAAGCTTCGGAGGACATTTGGCAGATGTAATTTCACATACATAATGTTTTTCATTTCAAATCAAACAACATGAATATATCTCTTACACAACTCATTTCATTTCAATTCAAAAGTCTTTCACTCTTAATCAAACCCTTTATATTTCGATGACTTATAGCTCCAAATTGAAATTAATGCTTATATTCTCCAGCAAATCGGTTATGTGATACGAAATTCATATTGTAAAATTAAACAACGTAATCCTTTGTCTACTGGTAAGTATTTATAGTTATATCTTTTTAAACTGTATTTGAATAGCGACTGAAGATGAAGTGTAAGTTACAAAGTGGAGTTATATCAATATAGTGGTGATTAATTTTACAATATGCATTCACGTAAAAAAAACGAAATGTTAAGAACATCAAAATGACTTACCTAAAATTCGAAAACCACTTGACCAGTTGTGCAGTGTTGTTCTTGTTGAATTTGATATCGGGGAAGTACATTTTGAGAACTGCTGAGCTGGGGTATCTTACCCAAAAAAACATTAGTTTGGCTTTCCTGAGATGCATCGGTGTCAATGTAGACGAGTGCTCTGGAGTTAAGGACATATTCGGCTGAAGTTGAAAGAAACAAAAACCAAACATGAACACTTACGGTTTAAACAATAAACAGAAGACCTTAATATTAATTTCCATGACGAAACCTTAGTAGGTTATACTTTAATAAATACAATGGTGGAAGGTTTTTCCTTTCAACTAAGGCTCAACTGAAGTATTAATGTTAATAATTGTGGATTGATGAATAAATGAATCTATTTCTTATTTGTCTCAAATATGAAGTGAATAGATCTGGGAAATATCCGAGAACTTTGATTTTTTATCAAATAAAGAGAGTACTGAAAATATTTTACGTAATAAAATTACTCAGGAGTGGATAAAAGCAATGTAATGAATAGTTATTAGATTAGAATAAGGTGTACCCACAAATTCATGTGAAGAGCATGTTTATATTATAATATAGTAGACTATTCTGAAATATAGTAAATTGCAGTGGTTCATGTATCACATCATAATTTACCAGAATTTGACAGCACTCAAGAAATGATTTGGAAAAATTGGATTAGTATATTTTGAAGCGTTTTGAGTTATAAAAGGAACGGCTATTATTGGTCAACTCCATTCCGTGTTATGTCAGCGAAACAATTATTATCATAAAATTAATTACAGAATTCTAAGAACGCTTTATTTCATGCTAATCAATGATGTATCTAATATCCTATTACATGGCAATTATCCATTTCATAGGATTCACGTTGCCGCATGTTACTTTCATTTTTATTCAGAAATTTCTACGAGAATTATTAAATAGTAGCGAAGTATATAACTAGCAATTTAGCCAAGCTATGAACTTATTCTTTTCTTCGCCACATGCCACATGCTACAGTTCTCTATATTCTCACATAGAAAGACTAAAAGTGAATATCTTAAAAATTCATAACGTTAGCTAACCTGGATTTATATTCTTTAATAATGAATAGAGTGAGATTGTACACATTTCAATTAGTATATGAAAAATAGATTCTTGGAAGGAACTCTGAAGAATAATTTCTTCATGAATAATTCAGACAAATTACAAGGTTACGGCTTGATTTTATATTATCTAGGGTAAACTGGATTATATGTAAATTATATGGATTCTTATAGAGTTACCATACAATTTCATATGATGATACCTTACTGGATTGCTTAACCTATACAAGAATTAAATCTGATTGAAGACTTAGAGTTCTAAACTTACACTATATATCCATTATCTGAAAAGTCTTATTCCACCCAAACAGTTTGAGGTCCCGCTTCTTCAACATTCGAGTTGATAATAGTAATTTATGATATATGTGGTAATGAGCATTATTAACCCACCGATGAGTAGTACGAGTTGGGCAATCGCATATGTATACGTTAATGAAGGGTGAATCACACGTATATTGAACAAATTTTCATTTAAGCCCATAAAAAAATAAACGATAATTGTAATGTGAAGTTTGTCATCATTCATTTGGAAAACCAGATTATTAAAACTAATCATTAACATGGCGGTTTTGAAAATTGGTTGGAAGCCCTTTGTTTTCTTGATAACCATAATACTGCTCCTTCCATTGATCTAATTTGATTAATTGTAAAGCTGTGAGATAAGAAAAACGAGTGTGATGGTAATAAATAAACCCCCTATCTCGTACAAAATGAGTGGGATAAAAAGTTCAAATCACACGGGTATAGATAAATAGTATTCCATACGAATAAGGTTTTGCAAATGTCGAAATATACCTTCATATTTTGAAATCAAATCTAAAGGAAGTACGAAGACCAAGGGTAGATTGTACGACGATGCCAAAGGCTTAAGTACACCTTAGGAAGTTACAAAACTTTTAGATTAGACACTGAAATGTTGAAAAAAGGCTTTTTTGGGAAAAAACTTTAAAAGAACCTTTGTTCTTCATATTGATAGAATAAAATGCTATTACCTACTTTCTTTTATATCATTGATATTATACCTAGAACACTTATTGTGAGTATAGTTTCGACAACTAGCATGTCATCTTCAGAACGATACAAAAGTATCGTATCGTATCGTTTTGGAAATGATACGTTAGTTGTCGAAACTGTAGTCACAATAATGGTGTTTTATAATATATTTGATATAAAAACGAAGTAATTCTAAAACACAATTACTTCGTATTAAAACATTATATTAATATGATAATTATCACCTAACAGTTACCACCATCGACTTTTTTTCAAGTTCTCTACGTGCAAATGGGGAATCAGTTGCAACCGGCTAGTGAAGTTGAATAAAATTTTTTTTGAAGACAAGAAAATGAATTATATTTGATGGAACGGAACAATACCGTAAGCAACGCAATATATTTACTGTCAGGAATGGAATGAATAGAGAGAATGCATTTGCACGAAAATTAAACTCATTTTGAAATCAACCCTTGGTGTATTTCATAGATCGAAATTTGAAATGTCAAACATCCTTATGTTGTTAATTTCACATTACTAAGAACATTCTCCATAATTGCGTATTTTTATCTAAAAGGTGTTAGTTTCAATTTTCGTCAGCATCTTCCGAAAACAGTGACTAATTTCCATAAGACTACATAATCTCAGTCCAGGGAATATATTTGAAAAAGCTAATGCAATAAAATTGTAAGATATGGTGTGTTCAAGGAACTATTACCGCAAATCCATTGATTCTAAGAACAAAACTCTAAGGCCTAAAGGATACTTATTTTTACGAAAGGGGCTCATTAGCCTTGGTGTGGTCTTGGAAGCAACATCATCTTAATCGAACAAGGGCAAATAATTTATAATTCATCTATGATGAAAATAACTTATCTCACCATATTGTATTACTGGATATCATCATTTAAGTATCATCAATTTTCTCATCAAAAAATAGTATATAGGAATTTCGTTTAATAATGTGAAAATTTTAGTCAATTTAACTAATTATCCGCAATTTAAAACAATATAAAATATACATACATGATGTTGTGAACTAAGATTTTTGCTAAAATCTTTGCATAAAAAGGATATAGTAGGTTGCATTCCATCATAGGATATGTCCCCTGAGTTGCAGTCTGAGTTTCTATCACCGTTGTCCATGTTTATGCCACCAGATGGCACTCTCATGTGCCCGTAATCGGGGGATCCCCCGTGTTGGGCTGCTGCAAGGAGGGCGGGATGAAGTAGCGTTGGCGGGTGGTGGATGGGTGGCGACTCTCTTTCGATTTTGTGCATTCGGGGTGGGGATGACGATGCCTAAAAGAGATCATCAACGATTGTCAATTTTTTTCAAATAAAACCATTATATTATCATATGCAGAAATAAGAAAACTTGTTTCTCGATATAATCATGTTTTGACACAATAAATAAAAAATAGGTTTCCAAACATGTCATGTATTAACTTAGGTTTCATTCATTTGGATAACATTTATGCTTAGAAAAGAAATAATAGATAAATGTCAGCTGTAATGAGATGGAAACTTCACAAATTGATATATCATCAATGATTAATTTTATAATAACTAGATTGACTGTTGATATCAAATGCACGGAGCGTCATGTGTGGTTTATTGAAATGCATCTTGCACATTCTCTTTAGTCATCTGTCTCAGATGATCAATACAATTGGTAACTGATTGTCCTTCGTGCACTGCTGAATCAAATTGTCATGAATTATCATTTGACGCAAAAAAAATTCCAATCTAATCTTCAAACGTAGGCGATGTCAATGCGTCAAATTAATATTTCTTTCATAGATATGGTGAAGCACAATCGTTGTGGCGGTCAACAGTCAGTCCATTTACAGTTATAGAATCAATTTCATGACATGTTGCTGTACCGACATAATCAACCAACTCACGAAATGAAGTGAGAGAATTTTAATTTCTAAAATAGAGGATTAAAAATTATAAAATTCACATTACTAAAATGTTCTAGTTATCTAATTATGATACCCAATACCAAATTACTTTAAAAAAAATCGCTGCAACTGTATGCTTATTGGTATTGTAGCTCAGCGAAATAATTCTGCAAATTTTAATCTAAATCGTTGAATAAATTCTACAGCAATAGAGGAAAATATCAGCTGGTATTTTTGAATGAATAAAAAGGTTCACTTCTACTTCATATATTTTAAAGTAATAATGATAATAAGCCTAAATTCATTCTCAACTGGAAGACAATTTTATCTCCAGAATATGTATACTGATGATGGTCATTTTGATGGCATTATCAAATTCCGAAAATTTCAGTAGCGAATGTATACTAAAAGAGAAGTGAAAAAGCAAATATCACTATGATAAGTTTGCCCCCAAAGTTGGAAGATCCCTTGAATCATAACCTGTTCTAAGAAAAGTTTCTTTCACAAATTTGTCTAACTTCAATGTTCCTCAACACAGTGCTTGGTGAAATATAGTTTTAGATAAACCGAAGGATCGAGTCAAGCTGAAAATATAATACATTTAACTACACTTTGAATTTAGTCATACTACTCGAAATAACTATTAGTAAATGAGTTTATAATCACTAGACCGTAATATCAAATATAAAATGTATAGTCTTTCTAATAAAGAAATTGCTGAATCAACTATTGCTCAAAATTCTTTAACATACATTACATGTTCAATATGAACTATTTGTTTCTCCTAAATTTTACGGTATATAAATTACCGAAATACTTATTATACTAATAGAATTATGTCAAGTTTTATTTTAAGAAATGTGGAAATATTGCTCACCTGCATCGCCATATGGTGTCCATGACTGGGCCCGTGAAAGAAAGGGCTGTAGGGTGAAAAGACCTGAGATTCGTGAAGTCCGGGATTTGGTATCGCCACCGATGTGGGTAACGAAACAGGAAGCATTGGCGGCGGCTGGTGATGATGATAAGAGGGCGGTCTAGGGGAATGACACGAATTGTGTTCTATGGAGGCAGGTGACATTCCCATATTCTCCTGTCCACCCAGAATCCGACTCACCGTTCTTGGTGTTATCCGGGTATCGGTTACTTTATGCCTTTTCTTTTTGGGTGTAACGACTAAACTAAGGGCTTCATTTTGCTCCGGATTTTCTTGCTTCGCCACGCAAAATGGATGACTCATTCCAAACAGTGGAGCCTGACTAATACCTGGGGGTTTCGGAGGCTGAAATATAGGAGGCCTTATATGAAGTTCTGAAGGTTTATGATGTATATTATGACTGTTCACGTGCATCATTGGTGGACAACCATTGCCATTTACCATATGAGATCCTGATGATGAAGTTGGAATCGGCGGTGGTGCTTGAGGTCGTTCTGCTACCTTGGTCCTTGGTGATTTTCTATCTAGGAGTTGTGAAGCCATCAGCAAATCTTTATTGAGCTGTTCCGCTGCGGTAGCTGCGTCTTGCTGCTTACACCTTCTCTGATGTACGAATCGAGACAGTATAGAATCTATTAAATTTGACAGAGATGCTGTTATTTCCGTTTTCAAGGCATCGGCTAAACCTTCTAGATCATGGTTCGTAGGTGTAATGTTTCTCATGAGATGTAACCTTTCCGCAATGTTTTCAGGTTTGTTACTAGGATGAGGTGGCTGATGATGGGGAAGCGATTGTTGTTGTGCCTCGGAGGCGGCAGCCGCCTCTTTCGCTAACCGAGCTTCTTGCTCCATAAATAGTTTGTGGCTGACGCCCAGGTACATAGCAGCAGCACTACTCATATGTGGATGTTCGGGAAGCATGCCATTGTGAAAAGGGGGCCCAGGGTGACTTATTTTTAATTTGCTCACCTGTTGTGCTAACGTTGGTTGCGGTGGTGGTGGTTGAACTAACGGAGAGCTTCTAGCTACTGGCGAAGGAGGCCCCGATCGTTTAATACTTTGTTCACTGTCACTAGGAATTTCCTCAATTTCTTGACTTTCCTCAGATCCCTGTTCAACTCTCGTGCATAATTGCACGTATTTTTGTTGCATTTCCGCTAGTTGTTCTTGCATAGTCCTTAGTTGCGATTTGAGGAGATTCTTTTCTACCCGCTTTTGTTTAATAGGTTCTGTTTCATCTTCTTCATCATCTATATATCTATCAGCATTGGTGTCATGTTGTTGGGGTTGGTACAATTTCCTTTTTTTGCAGCCATTGACTTGAGGTGGTGCTGGACTTGAGCGCATACCTGAGACTATGTTTTCTACTCTAGCTTTCTTGGCATCTTCTGGTTTGGCAGGGCTGGATGGTTCTACTTTCGGAGATGGCAATGATTCAGTTTCCATGCCGTTGAGGGCTTCTTCCATCAATTCAACTTGTCTATCACCAACACCGGCTTCAACTAAGCATTCCTTCATTGCAGCCGCCACTTCGACATCGTTGCGTTCCGGATCTGCTTTAGAATCGTTGTTATTATTATTCAGATGATCTTGTCCGTTCCGCATGTCGTGTTCGAGTGCAAGAAGTTCCTGTTTACGGCCTTGTAGTATATCACGAAGCATGTGATGGGCTAGTTGGTCTCCTGACGAAGGACTACCGTCACAGCGTATCACCGAGTCAAATTTGACGTCCTCCCCGTCAGACGAGTCGACCTTCTGCCGACCGAGAAGTTCATTGAGCATCTTTGCGGGCGCGAACCCCGGTCCGAAAAGACCGAACTGTTGCTGTTGAGTAAAAATCGCGCCGTATAAATTACCACTAGCACCGAGAAAAGTCGGTCGCGAACTGAAGTTCGGGATCGACGAGTAAGAGTTACGCGGCTCACCGGCGTCCACACGCTGTCTAGTTCTTTTGGATTTCTTCAGGAGCTTATCTGTATACAAACCGAATTCTGTCTCCTCCTCCGATGACATCATAAGTTGAAGCGTTATTGGTCGTCCAGGCCCCCCCTCCTGTTATGAGTCCCCACTTAAGAATAGTCGCCCATGTCAATACCTGCAACAGAACAGAAATGAGGCATCGTCACGGCGTCTGACGAGGCGCAGGCAGAGGGCCCGAGCAACGGGCACCTGCGGTCTCTCGAACAACTGTTGATCGCACGAGACCCGCTGTTCTCTCTGCTGCACCTTCTCAATGAATAGAAAACTTGCTTGCAATTTGCCAGTCTCTATCATACAAGCTGAACTTTATGAAAAAACCGAATATGTACTCAACTGGTGCTCTCAATGTTATACAAAATTATTTAATATTGGAATAATAATACATTTGCGTCAATACAAGGAATGTTGTTATTACTAATCTAATATTATTGAAAGTTATTCACTAAAATATCAAATTGCAATATACTAACCATATGTTCTTTTTCAATCATACTTCGAATGTTACTAGATAACCAATTAATATCTGCTTGAATGAATCAATCTCTGTTTTAATTTCTCTCAAATTTCATCTTGATTATTTTTCTCATCATATTATCATATAAGTATATCAATAGTAATTTTTCCATTAATTCGGAAATTAAATTAAATCACATCATCAAAAATTTATAATTTCATCTAAGAAGAATTACCTGAACTTGTTCTTAAAAATGATAAATTCGTTCATAAAAATTTTAAGATATATACTTCCTATTACTTGTGTTCAACATTATAGACAATAAGTCCACAATAAAGTGGCTTTCAAACTATAAATTATTGTTTAATATAATATAGAAGATTGACATATACAGGGTGTCCCAGGTTTTAGTAGCAGTACTTCAACTGTCGATAGAAAATTTGATTTTGAGGAAAATGTTCCTATTAACATATATGCACAGACGCTTAGTTTTTGAGATACAGGGTGTTGAAATTGAAAAAAAATTTCGTTTTTTGCGAATATCTCCGGAACCGTTTATCGTACAGAAAACAGCGTTTGTAAGCATTTTCTACTCATAGTAAGCTATGTTCTGTGCGATAAAAAATATTTTTTTTAGTCATAATTGGTGAAGATTTTGAAGGAGTAGTGGGTGTTTTTCTCCCCAACTTCTACGCCACTGGAAAAAGTACGGTTTTGAGACAACGGTTTCAACCGCCAATGTTTTCTACACAGAAAAGGTACTCAGGTCATAAGCTCTAAAGTTGATCGTTTTCGACAAAAGTCAACTTTTATGTTGAAAAACATGGTCAATTATTTGGTTTTGTTACTTGTTCTAACGTTTAAGTAGATTTTGTTTAATTAGTAAAAAATAAATTTTATTTCAAAGAATTGACCATGTTTTTCAACATAAAAGTTGATTTTTCTCGAAAACGATCAACTTTAGAGCTTATGACTAAGAGAACCTTTTTTGTGTAGAAGACATTGGCGGTTCAAATGGTTGTCTCAAAACCGTACTTTTTCCAGTGGCATAGAAGTTGGGAAGAAAAACACCCACTACCCCTTCAAAATCTTAACCAATTTATGACTAAAAAAAAATCTTTACCACACAAAACATAGCTTACTATGAGTAGAAAATGCCCACATAAGCTGTTTCCTGTATGATGAACGGTTCCGGAGATATTCGCAAAAAACGAATTTTTTTTTTCAATTTCAACACCCTGTATCTCAAAAACTAAGCGTCTGTTCATATATGTTAATAGGAACTTTTTTCTCAAAATCAAATTTTCTATCGACTGTTGAAGTTCTGCTACTAAAACCTGGAACACCCTGTATACAGTGTGTCCAAGATAAGGATATCGATCATGGGGATATCGTAAGCAGGAATAGATATCTACAGGTTTGGTTAAATAGGAAAAAAAGTTGCGTATCGGAAGAGACAGACAGTCATATATGTGGGTATAAAATTTCCAATATCATTTTTACTCCCCTCACTATACGTAGCATATTAGTGTAAGAGAAGTATTCTATCGGCCCAAAGCAACTTTTCAGCATTCTCGCGGATATATCCGTCTTGAGCATTTCTGAAGTAACCTGGACTATTTTTGACATGGTGCCTGCTTTTGTGTGCGTACGTAACTCACTGTGGAGATGATTGCACCGTTCCTATAGATCGTATAGATTTGGAACTTTGAAGATCGTTTTAAAGTGGTGGAAATAGGAACTATGGTATTTTATTGAACAGTATGGATTTTCTGACTCTGCCCATTCAATCTTCTAGGGTGGTTAGCGGAATGATATAAACAAAATTTTTCATTGTATCCCCAACGAAATAATCCAGAAATGACAGATCGGGGGAACGAGGCGGCCATAGGAACGGTCCATTCGCTATCCACTGATCATAAAATACTACTGCAGAAGATTTTTAAGTAGGTAGGCATTGTGGGGAGGTGCGCCATCATACTAATGAAAAATGTTTATATGTTCGACCAGAGGTAAATTTTCTAAGTAGGTAATTTCTTTGAAAATTTAGTAAAATTTTTAAAATATCCTCCCTCTGAAAAATTATGATTAGTTTATGGTGAATAAATCCAGCTTATTCTCTTTTGCAATTTGACTTTTCTTGGAATAGGTGTAAAACTACTACCCTATCATTCCTGATTGCACAATACACATTAAATTGCCAGCTGTTTTGGAAATTTCTACATCTAAAAACATTGGGATTCGAATTGCGTGAGAATTGTGTCGGTTTAATAATCCATTTTCAGTAAATGTTTCTTAATCTATCCAAATAATATTATTCAAAAATGATTCATCCTCTTGAAACTTCCTCAGAATAAGTTCTCCAAAATTTAATCGTTTAGGGAAGTCGATAGGTTTCAATTGTTGAACCATTGAAAATGAATACGGGTGAAACTTATGTCTGCAATATTCTGTTGATTGAACATCTTGATATTCCTGACTCTACAGGACAGTCTTATAGATTCATTTGGATATGCTGCGAAGAATCTTTTGTATTGTTGCCTTGACGGAACAGAAGTTTTTTAAGTTGTGTATTATTCGCTTAACAGTGTTTGCTGATGGTTTCTGTCTTTTGGTATATCGGGCAAATATATCACACGTTCTTGTTATAACTCTGTAGCATTCTTCATAAATAATAAATAAATTCAAATAGTCTTCGTTTGTGAAATTTAACCGTGCCGGCATTGTTTACAATAATCTCGAACTAGATGCCCAATCTTCATTCTCTTACAATCGTATAATCATCCATGGCCTACTTGATCCATCAAACCTAAAAACATCGCTTGACAAAGGGGGAAAACTAGTATTTTGTAAATAAATCGAAAACGATAATATTAAGAAAAAACAAAAACACAAAATTTGCCCTATATTTTTGTGCTGAATACGGCTACTATAAAACCAGTGTGTGTTTCCATTTGAGTATTTATATAAATTCTGGCATTTTTAAAATTAATATTTCAATAATTTTTTGTAAGCACTGTACAAGATCGGAAAGTTTCTTTATAATATTTCTCTGCGCTAAGTCTTTGATTACGAAATCCCAAAAGCACATTACGAAATATGCAGCCGTTATGAATAAACTGTCAATTACCTGTAATTTTTTCTCTAAAATTGCAATTATCCCAAAAACGGTTGAATTCAAGTACAGAATATGACGATTAGAATGTACTTAGAATTTTTTTGTAGCATCCAAAATGCAATAAAATATAGGTTGTTCCATTCAAAATAACGAAGTTGTCATGGAGTACCGCTTCTTGAAAATATTATAAGTGAATAGTACTCATTGACTTTGATCAGCTGTCAAATTGTCAAAAAAATGTTTACGTTTTGAGATATTGATCGATGCAGTTCGTGGTGAGATACCCTGTATACTACGTATATTGAGGGATGTGAAAATTAACGAACAATGAATTACATATTGAATCAAATAATGTGTACAGAAAAATTACAAAGAATACCATGATCGAAAATTACAACATAATAATTAGCATCTGGTAACTATTCAGTGTGAAACTCTACATGTGACATGATCATTTAAAATGCTTATTGCATTTTATAACAACAGTTAGGCGTTGGAAACATTTGTATTTAACATGATTGATTTCAAATGTGATTCAGTTTGAATCACCACTAATTGCTAATTTTGTACCTAGATATATTTTGAATAATTTGTAATATACCATTCGTTAATTTGTAATTTTTGTTCCAACAATTATGTTTCCAAAAAATCTGGATGATGACTGAAACTGTTCAGAAAAGTAATAGAACATCACGTGTGAGATATCGATGAGTGAAGAATGAAAAACACCTCAAAATGTGTACTTACTTATTCGCTAAGCCAGAGCCGCATTTAAAAAAACAAGTTGAAGATGATTGATCTGCAAAGAAACAATGGATATTGAAAATGTATATAGGAATTCAAGAAATACGGATTTTTAAAATTATTTGAAAATTAAAGATGGTATTGGAAATTGTTTACTTTCATGTGAACGACTCTTTAACTGCGCAACTTTTTTCCTTTTAACAACAAATGTATCTTTACCGTTTACGATATCCCTATGATATAGACATCATTATCTTGGACACACTATATAGTTCAAGAAAGTAAAATATTAGGTACCAATATTCATATTTCCAGTTATCATATAAAATGCCGAATGAATGGGATTAACGATTCTGAATTTCTATACTTCCGATTGGCAAATATTTTTCGGCAGGTTTCTTCTTGTTTCAGAGAATAATTAACATAAAAGTGTATTTTCAATAGAAATAAATGGAAAATGGGTATCAATTGTTTCACATCTCTTTATGTGACGACGCTACAAATACTTTTTCTACGACCACGTCGAAATATTATGTATATATCTTAATTATTTCGAACACTACATAATTTTGCATAGCGGAGCTGACACGATATGATTATTATTCCTACCATTGTGTGCTAGGGGCTAGATATTTTTATCAATGTCACTAGTATTTCTGTCAATGTTTTTTTAACTGTCAGAATATTTCCTAAACGTATTTAGGTACTCCTAAGGTATTGTAGAAAAAGTATAGTATGAAACTCGCACAAAATGGTTATTATCTTATTCGCTAAAACTGCTCTTAAATAATAATAATTTAGTAATCGTTTACAAATCATTCGGAAATAGACTAATTGATTTGAACGTTATGTATTTTCCATGTATTTCTTTGTTGTTTGGCACCAAAATAAGAATATTTAGGAATAAAGAAGGGAAACCATATTTTGATCGTAAGTAAGTGATGATAATGTGCGAAGTCGAAATTAACCATCACAATCAGTTTTTAAGTAACAGAAATTGGCATTTAGCAGTTCACCAATATCCCGAGTTAACTTGAGTTCTTCCATTATTTTCACATACTTGGGTGTGTGAAATAAAATTAAGCTCATGTAATTTTTTTACAATGCTTAGGGTGGTATTCTATAGATCGCCCTCCCAATTTTTATTGTTATCTGTTGATGTCTTTAGTTCGTAAGTACATAGGAAATATGTGATCGTCGCAAGCGATGTGCCATATGGCGTGAAAGTGTACTTTTACTAGGATATTCTCACATAATTCACCATCTGTCACGAGAACGAGTGTCTTATCTGTATTATCAACATAATTTATAATTATTACCGCCAAGTTCGTTTATGCTACTTGTAGATTTATACATTGGTTCTATAATTATAATCATCACTCACTACACGTGTTGGGGTTAACCGAGCAATATTAACAGTTTACTAGAATTATTGAATTGATTCATTGAAAAACGTAGGTATATCTATATGAGGTGCCGTTTGTATCATAATTATTACTCACTTATATTTTAAACATTTTAAAATATATATGAGAAAATTGGATAATTTTACGAATATATGTTTTGAATAACTTTCTATATATTATATGGATCATCAGATTTAATATAAATGAATTGTAAAATATAAGTATAATATAGAAGTTGTGAGTTAAATATATATATATATATAAAATTTAAGCTTCGTATATTCGCCAGTATTGTGGCACAGTGGCGCTATACCTGGAATTATGTTTGGCGATGGGTGGCACCATAACAAGGGTTATTGGTGACTAGAACCAGGATAGAATAAACTCATGTTATTACTTACGAGGGAAAGGTAAAAACTCTCTGAAAAATTAAACAGGATATGATTTATTTGGTCAAAACTTATTTTATTTCTCAACCTTATCTCCGATACACTTGGTCCAACCTATTTCCAATTTTTCGATGCCTTCCAAATAATACGATTCCGGCAATCCTTCAAAATAGGCGTTTGTTCCAGCGATGACCTCATCGTTGGAGCCAAATCTCTTTCCGCCGAGCCGTTTCTTCAAGTTTGAAAATAGATAAGAATCGCAGGGTGCCAAATCTGGAAATAATGGTGGATAACGAACCAATTCGTAGCGCAATTCATGCAATTTTGCCATTGCGACGGTGTGTTGTCCTGGTGGAAAATCAATTTTTATTTGTCAAGTACGGCCGCTCTCACTTCAAATCTGCGTCGATTCGATCCAACAGCTCTGTATAATATACGCCGGTGATCGTTTCAGCCTTTCCAAGGTAATCGATATAGACGATACCATGTGCATCCCAAAAACTGTCGCTATGACTTTGTTGGCCGACAAGCCCACTTTGGCCTTTTTCGGCAGGAGAAGTCCAATGTTCCGACTGTTCTTTGGTCTTTGGTGTGTTGTGATGGGTCCATGTTTCGTCCGAGGTTACGAAACGGCGCAAAAAGTGACTTTGTTGGCCGATAAGCCCACTTTGGCCTTCTTCGGCTTCGATTCGCCACGACAAGTCTTCTGTGGATTGGTGTCTGTTGTTTCGTGATGTATCCATGTTTTGTCCACAGATACGAAAAAGCGCAAAAACTCTTTCTTATCGCGCTTGAACATCGGCAGACTCTCCTTTGAAGTTATCACACGGTCGCGATTGTTGTCAACAGAAAGCAAATGCGGCACCCATCTGGCAAATAGCTTTCTCATATTCAAAAATTTATGCAGAATGTTCCATAACCATTCGGTTGAGATGCCCATAGCCTCAGCAATCTTGTGCACCTTAACTCACCGACCGTCCAATATCATACCATGGATTTTATCGACAATTTCTGGCGTTGTAACCTCGATTGGACGACCAGAATGTTCCACGTCCTTTGTGTTCATACCACCACAACGAACAGTAAGCCACTTGTGATCGTTGCAATCGATGGGGAGGAGTTCCCGTAGTGTTTAACTAGCGATATTTGGTTTGCGTAATGTTTTTTCTACGCAAACAAATAATGTTGAATAAAGACGTGAAATTCATGTTTTTCCATGATTACAAAAATCTTCAAGGTTTCTCGCTTTTGATGGGTGTCAAAACAGGACTGAATAACATATCAGTCTGAACATTTTAATGCGTTCTAGTTAAAGAGGGTACATCACAAATGTCACATGGGATTTTTGATTGTGGCGTCATCTGTTTTATTCATGGACTTTTCACCTTGTTTTCTTGTTAACAATAAAACTGAATTCAAACTTCATCTTGTAGAATTGATTGATATAATATGAAATTGATATTGTGAATTTTTAACAATAACTCTTGAAGATTTTCATTTGGTACATATTTGAATATTTAGGCATAATGTAAATGTCTGATTGAAACTGTTCTACAGTCATTTTGATAGATAGAAACAAAGGCTGAAATATACACATATTACAATTTGGAGATAAGTTAATCTTATTTTGTTATCCACCAGTATGAAGAAAAGACACTAAGGGCAATTCGTAATTTATAAATGAATGTGATTGACACATTTGTGGAATCACAAAAATTCATATTGAAGAAGGTTATAAAATTATTTAATTTGATCTGCTATAACGTTTCATTCAAGGGTTGGAACAATTTCCAATTCATTATTTTTGTTATCTTAAGTTTTCAATACAGTTAGCAATTTGACAAAATACTGCAAAGCTGTTTAAGATATTATTTTTTGACCTGTCTATTTGTCATATTTATTCGCTTGCATAATTTTTTTCCTAGTTCTTCTAATAGTATATTATTTTATCATAGTTATATTTTATACACTGTGATATTATATAGCCTTCATCAAAACTCAATGTGGAATATTTTTTCAAAAAAATTAAGGTCATATCACATTCCTTTACTTGAGAATAAATACTTACGGAAAATTTGGCAAGGTAATAATTGTTTGAAATACATCAACAACAAATAATTTAAATATACAATTGTATTTATTGTATTGAAGAATTAAACTAATGGTACAAATTAGATATCCTTAAAGATTCGACAATCTCTAGGAATGCTTTCTGAATTAACAGGTAGATTCGTCGACTTTTCGATTAATTTGGATTTTTGTGGAGTTGATTCGTATTTTTACCCTTAAATTGAACCCTTTTGAGTGAACAATTTTTGAGTCTGTAAGATTAACTTATTAATCTATTTAACAGATTGTCAGGCAAATAAAAGCAATTTCATCTCAAATATACTGTTAACGATTATGAATGCAATTAGCGTAAGTAATAAGAAACAGGAGATAGTTTTCCCCATAGGTATTATCTCGAACATGTTTGGTTCTAAATTCGACAAGACAGTTGAAAAGAGCACTAACTTACACATTAAAGTATTGTGATTGTCATCAGCTGAATGCTAATTCTATAGTTGGCAACATCTCAAGTTCTTAATGACAAATACCACAAAATCCATTTCAACTTGGGAGCATTTCTGCAATTTATTCATATGAGAAATTCGTAGGAAGACTTTAGAAATATGAAAATTGACAAGTTTATTAAAATTCGTAGATTTTGGATAAACAAGTTATCTTTTAGATATAGTCACATAAAGGAAATGAACTGATTATTAAATAACAAATGAATCCTAACCTGAATGATACACTGTAGAAAAATTCCATTTCCAATAAACTTTTATCATAAAACTAGAATCCACACACGATGGCTTTTCCAGGTGAACAATAGTGCTTACAAAGATATTATACTAGCTATATACATGAAGAGAAAATGATCAAGGGGTCTGAATTAATGCTTGGGAATTCAGGCTGCTTACAGTTAATATACGGATTACAAGAATACAGGTTGTTCACACTAAGGGATTAAAATCTAATAAATAGTTGCTTATGTGGGAAGAGGTAGTGGGTATGAAAAATTTACCTGAATATTTAGAAAAAAATTTCTGTGCTTTTATTTATTTATGAGTATTCTAAGTTATCTAAAAGTCTATCTTTATTTACCACATGTAAGATTTCAAAATTTTGATCAAATTGGTGTGTTTTGCATAATGGGCGTCAAGTTTATTATTATCAATTGATATCTGCTTTATAATGTGTAACTCCTTTAAAATGGGTTGACATTGGAAACATTGATACCTATATAAGTCTGTGCTGCAAAATTGTGACAAATTGGATGGTTAGAAAAATCATTTATAGTAATATCTGTATGATATAATGGGTTTCCAAACAGGAAAGACCAGTTCAATCTCAAAATTAATTATTTCATGTTATTTTCCAACCTTTCATAAGATCCTCACAATCTGAGAATATTTCTAGCATAATGTATATGTCAATTTTGGGAAGTCAAATTGCACGGTTGCACCAAGACAATTTGGCACTGAGAATCACACAAAATTGACGCCTCTATGAAGTAAAACTTATTTCTAAATACCAATACTTCACTCACACCATCAAACGCACAAAAAATATGTAATTTTAGAAGATAGAATATTAAGGTAACCTATTTATGGATCAAATGATATACATTTAAAATCATTTTAAACAATTTATTAAAAAAATACATATTTATGCAAACAAAATTTCAATATACTTCAAAAAGAAGTAAATCATTAGGTATAGGTATAGAAAAAAAACACATTTTCACACAAAATGCAAAAATTAATAATAATTCTCTACAAATTATTTTAAAATTTAATTATTAATTGTCAATATAAATGAATTTCTTATATTGAAAAACCATGAAAAAATATCAAATTTGTCAGTAAAATTGTAAAAATACACCTTCAAAATTTCATCTTAACAACGTTGAAGATGAAAATTTTTTACTTAAATAAAGCTTCTACTATTAACAAATAATGAACATATATTTATTCATTTTAATATTTCAATTTCAGTAGTGAATATGGAAGAAGCCGCATTTTCATCCAAAAATTCATAAATTTGTATAAAATTAATATTTTTCAGTTGAATTTTTTTTTAAATTATTCATAAAGGAGGTTTTGTAATGTCAATATACTTCAAAAACAAGTGAATCATCAGGTATAGGTATAGAAAAAAACTCAATTTCACATAAAATTCACTTTTCTCTCCTTTATTGTTGCAAAATCATTAATTAAGTTAGCAGTAACTTCATAGTAGTTGTAGTATAATGTAATATCATTATTTGGTTATTATTTAATTAAATTTAGATGAATGTTTATCTATATTTGTATAATTTTCATTTCCATTGCCAGAATCTTATGTGCCTTTGTGCCTCTTAATATCGTTTGCTTTGATCGAACATAATGAACTTCAACTGAGACGAACCAACTAAAGATGGAAAACTAAGATGGATCTTTTCAAATTTCGTATAATGCCTCTTTAATTCAAAAATGTTTAAAACGGATGTATCCCAGAAAATCCGATACATTTTTATTTGGTCCAATTACAATACTTCCCAATAGATAATGTAATAGAAGATACTTCGTATAGTTAGGCAAGAATAATAAATCAATTCCAAATAAAACAATTGAGTTCCATCGAACATTTAATAGTTATTTTATTGAAGTTTAGAATAGATTTTCATCACGTAACGGCTGATTCTATTCAATAAATTAATGTTATTGATTTTTGATTATTTGTTATGATTATTTGCCGCCCATAGAATACCCAGTGATTTAAAAGAAATTGGGTCACTCCATTGGGTATAAGATTTGGTACAATCTATTTTTGAGCCCAACAGCCTTCTAATAGGGCATTGGAACCTTGATAAATATAAGCATATTAATTAGTAATTCCCACACAATGAGATGACGTTCATTTGATAGCAACACCTGATGTATCTTATTATCTAAGAGTAAAGCACCAGTGGGAATAACTTTTTGTTCACCATGCATGACGTACCGGAAATATTCATACATACTCGCGATCTACCTCTGACGTCAACACCGGAAATACATCTTGCCATCGTGCCATATGCCACAAGCTGATTATATGTATATAGACCCTTATAAAGAGGGTGATTTTTAACTTCGTGTGTCTTATTGTTTTGTAGCACACCTGTTGAAAACGAGGGAATAAAATTAATATATACAGACATGGTTGTCCGTAGCCTTAACAAAATAGATTAATTTTTAATTTAACGAGTTCTGGTCTAATATAATCGAAAGTGTGTTGTACCATGGATAACGTGTTGGCGTATTTTAAACAATAGCATAACCACCACTCGACTGCATGGAATGGATAAATGAAAGAATAATGATTGAATTTGGAGCAACAAAACAATAAGAATAGTGGAAACTCATTTGCATGAAAAATATCAAATATTAATGAATTGAGGAGTAGGCCATAATCTGGAAAATAAAATAAACACTTCGCTAGTTAGATCTAATGTAAGTATAATTTATCATTATGCCATTATCAGTCAGTGATTATACTGATTTATTTGGAGACTGCATTGAGTCGTTACAAAAATTGTTGTGTAACATTATTTTCCAATGCAAAAACACGATCTTCGTGAAGGTGTCATGGAATTATCTAGCTGACAATCGGGATTTTACCCCTGGAGCGGAACTTACATGTTGTTTAAAAATTTTCAATCCAGATAATCAAGACCTTTCTCCTTGATACTGATTACGCTAATTGCATTGATGAATGGTTTCAGAGCAATTGCGTCTTAATTTAAGACGGTGTACCGTAAAGTTATGAGTATGCGTGGTTATACTTTACTAACTAACCTCAAATAGATCAATATAGGAAATATCAGGCTATGGTTTTCGTTTCGGAATCTTGAATGGGCGTCCAAATCCAACATATTTGTGGGATATTGAGCTTCCAATCTAGTCTTACTGCAGATGTCGTTGATTCATCACTACTTATGAGTATCAAAAATATCAAATATTGATTCAATGCTTATTAGTAGGTAACCACTCTTATGAACCATTAACCAACACTGTTCCCTCTTTTTATCATCAAATTAATGTTTAATGCTGCATTACTTCATTGCCGAACTCTTTTTTCTACTCTGTCTGCGGTGTAACATTGAATAAATTTCCATCTTTTTCAAAGCCAATTGTGTAAAAATTTGTTCATAACATGGAGAAAAACACTGTGACAATTTACAGTACCTAATAGAATGTACCACTTAGAATAAAAGTGTTCCATGGTAACCACGATAGTACTGAAAGTAATTACTACTGCTACCATTGAAGCTTACATATAAAAATTCTCGGGAAATAGGTCACAATAACACTTTGTTTTAAATATTCGTCTTTACGTACGTTTCGGTCTCACGACCATCATCAAAAGACTCACTATGTCTAAAAAGGGGGTTTATTAAAACTAATTATAGCACAAGCGTCCAAATCGCACGATTTAACTTCAATCAAAAGAGCCCACGCCGTCGAAACGAACAGAACCACGAATAATCGAAATTGTATCGTCAGAATTAATGTATACAAATTTTTTTTTTTTTTTGTAGTAGGAATCCGCTATTCAGTAATATTATTAAAATATATGAGTGCATATTGATTGGTATTCTCACAACAAATGAGAAGAACGAAGTTATTTGTCAAGTATCTACTTTCGAAACCAGATGTGTAGGATTTATGACAAGGCACTTAAGAAAGGTTTCAGACCTGGGAAATAACAATTACGAATTCTTCCTAAAAACATTTTCTACACTTGTAAAGACGTATGTAAGAATTTGCAAGAGATTATTTAATCAAATTAGTATAAATATGACTTAGATTTTGTGTGTCTACCCTATGATTTACAGATTTGGGGTCCCGTTTTATGTGAATCATCTCCAGGATAGATCTTTTATAATAATTGGTTTCCTTAGTTAAGATATTAACATTTTTGTAATCAAATTGATGGTTATAATCAAAGCAATGCTTAGCAAGGGCGGTGGTATTTTCTAAGTTGTTATTTCTTGTGCTATATTTATGGCCGTACATTCTTTTTTGTAAATATTGTTTAGAGATTCCAGTATAGGTTCCATCACAATCTAAACAATTCAATTTATACACTGTGTGGGTTTGTTTATCTTTGGGTATTAAAGGTTTTAGATTTGAGAAATATTTCCCAACATAGTTAGTAGGTTTATGCGCAACATTTATATCATACTTTTTCAAACATTTTTTGATTTTCTCTGAGGTCTCCGGAATGTAAGGTAGAGCTATAAAGTTGTCTGTATTATCTTTTATGTTACTTTTATTAGACGAACCATTATAGATTTTGTTTATTCTTTCTTTAATGATAGGATTGAAAAAAGTTTTTGGGTAGCCATTCAATTCTAGTGTAGTACGAACAATTTTTAAATTTTTGGGGCGGTCATCTGCGTGGGACAATTTAATCGCGCGATCTGTAAGGCTGTTTATGACACTTTTTTTACAACATGCTGGTGCAACGGAATTGAAGTGAAGATAACGTTGAGACCATACTTCTTTAGTAAACCAAGAGGTTTTTATTTTCCCATCAGCATCATGCCTAATGTTCATATCTAGGAAATTTATGTTATTGTTTAATTCTATTTCACAAGTGAATTGAAGTTTACAGTGAAAATTGTTAAATTTATCAATTACTTATTGAATTTTATCTTTGGGAACACACATAAGGCAATCGTCTACATACCGTTTAGAGAATACAGGCCGAAAATCCAGAGATTAAAAACCACACACCTCTAGATCAATCGGAATTTATAAATGCTGTAAAATTTTGTTTAGAATGCACATACTTTCAGTATGGTGAGCAATTTTTTGGACATATATTCGGCACAGCAATGGGATCTCCTATTTCAGCTACCATTGCTAACCTCGTTATGGAGTGCCTAGAGGAATCTGTTATGAGTTCATCAGATTTTCGGCCTGTATTCTTCAAACGGTATGTAGACGATTGCCTTATGTGTGTTCCCAAAGATAAAATTCAATATGTTATTGATAAATTTAACAATTTTCACTGTAAACTTCAATTCAACTGTGAAATAGAATTAAACAATAACATAAATTTCCTAGATATGAACATTAGGCATGATGCTGATGGAAAAATAAAAACCCCTTGGTTTACTAAAGAAGTATGGTCTCAACGTTATCTTCACTTCAATTCCGTTGCACCAGCATGTTATAAAAAAAGTGTCATAAACAGCCTTACAGATCGCGCGATAAAATTGTCCCACGCAGATGACCGCCCCAAAAATTTAAAAATTGTTCGTACTTCACTAGAATTGAATGGCTACCCAAAAACTTTTTTCAATCCTATCATTAAAGAAAGAATAAACAAAATCTATAATGGTTCGTCTAATAAAAGTAACATAAAAGATAATACAGACAACTTTATAACTCTACCTTACATTCCGGAGACCTCAGAGAAAATCAAAAAATGTTTGAAAAAGTATGATATAAATGTTGCGCATAAACCTACTAACTGTGTTGGGAAATATTTCTCAAATCTAAAACCTTTAATACCCAAAGATAAACAAACCCACACAGTGTATAAATTGAATTGTTTAGATTGTGATGGAACCTATACTGGAATCTCTAAACAATATTTACAAAAAAGAATGTACGGCCATAAATATAGCACAAGAAATAACAACTTAGAAAATTCCACCGCCCTTGCTAAGCGTTGCTTTGATTATAACCATCAATTTGATTACAAAAATGTTAATATCTTAACTAAGGAAACCAATTATTATAAAAGATCTATCCTGGAGATGATTCACATAAAACGGGACCCCAAATCTGTAAATCATAGGGTAGACACACAAAATCTAAGTCATATTTATACTAATTTGATTAAATAATCTCTTGCAAATTCTTACATACGTCTTTACAAGTGTAGAAAATGTTTTTAGGAAGAATTCGTAATTGTTATTTCCCAGGTCTGAAACCTTTCTTAAGTGCCTTGTCATAAATCCTACACATCTGGTTTCGAAAGTAGGTACTTGACAAATAACTTCGTTCTTCTCATTTGTTGTGAGAATACCAATCAATATGCACTCATATATTTTAATAATATTACTGAATAGCGGATTCCTACTACAAAAAAAAAAAAAAAATTTGTTTACATTAATTCTGACGATACAATTTCGATTATTCGTGGTTCTGTTCGTTTCGACGGCGTGGGCTCTTTTGATTGAAGTTAAATTGTGCGATTTGGACGCTTGTGCTATAATTATTTTTAATAAACCCCCTTTTTAGACATAGTGAGTCTTCTGATGATGGTCGTGAGACCGAAACGTACGTAAAGACGAATATTTAAAACAAAGTGTTATTGTGACCTATTTCCCGAGAATTTTTATATATAATTCATACTGGGTCAAGAATCTTATTATTGAAGCTTACAGAAATGAAACTCTGTATCAGATTCTGCCCGAAAATTGGCAAATATCAACGTGTATGAACTGCACTGTGCATTTATACAGATCTGATTTGATATTAGATCTATGTCCTGTTTAGTATATTAGCATACAATAAGTTCATTAACATTTCTAGTTTCCTGAATTTTCATAATTAACTGATGAAACTATACCAGCTAGTGAGGAATATTATTCGACTTTAAGTTTTGATTTTGTTAATGTGATGCTGGAAAGCCGTCATGTTATGGTACATTTGTATAATTAGTTAGGTGCGTGGCCTGGCGGTCTGATGCATGCTGGGGATTGGTGGTACATAATTAATCTGAATTTCATGAGCTAGTATGTGCCCTAATTTGATTTTTCCTATGCCTGTACGTTTTTAAAATTAGTCTGCGTTATTCTCTCCTGAATCATTTTTGTTTTATTCGAATTTTACGCCATTGATTCGTCCGTTGGGAACTATTTTACCGCTCTTGAGTTAATTAGTGAATTGTTATAATTTCGTCACAAACCAATTTTCCGAAGAATTATGAAATATTTTTAATATAGACTTTTATGAAAATTCCGGTTGTATTGCAAATTTAGAAAACTAAATTTGCAATATAACCCAATAATAGTTAGAACAAGCTATAAAACCGTTTAGGTAACACTTTTGATTAAGTTTACGAGAAATCCGGGATTTACAAAATAGATTGTGAGTCGTGTTCAAAATACTATGTGGGTCAAGCCAGAGGAAACATTTTACTCGGTACAGATAACATTTCGCCCAAATAAAGATGAATAATGGTGAAAAATCAGCGTAAGCCGAACATATTCCAAATATATAGGTCACACCATTTCTCAAAAAACTTTATCACTGTTGAAACACAGTACGGACAAATTTGTAGATAATTTAGAAGGGATGGAAACGTATAAGCGAAAAAACAATTTATTAAATTCCGATTTATCTCCAGCTGAGGACAACCCCTTGTTTGCATTATTATCCCCAAATAGTATTCAAACAGGCACATTTTGATTTCTAATTTAGTTTACTCTGATGATGGCTACTTGGTAGCCGAAATGTCCTCAATACTTCAACAGTATTTTTAGTGGATAAGGGTTATTATTTATTATTCATAGTGTATTCACATTGGCAATTTTTCCATAGTTTATTAAATAGTAGTTGTTTTTTCATAACCTTGTTCATCACTCCGGTTGATAAAATTGAGAAGTCAAGTTTGGAAGAACCGTTCCTATTGAGGATTCGCTCACGTTTGGTAATATTTCTAGCATCAGACTTAAAGATTAAGAAATAATAATTACTTTCTGAATTCAGCAATTATGCAGCTTGGTTCGAAATTAAGAATGTACGTTTCTCCGTAGAAAGCATAAAAGTCATATTCTGAAGTGATGATTAAGAATTTTTCATTCCACGGATTTCGTGAAAAACTGCTTTCTCTAATTCAAATAAATGTATGTTCGTTAATTAAGAAAGGCGCAATGGAAGCGTGAAGTAGATGTTCGTACCGCATTCTTACAAATCATGCTGGTGTGGTGGTGTATTTGCTTGCATCTCCCCATTCAATGCATCATCTTATGCCAGGGTAAAGACAAAAGACCAGACTACTCAAGTGAGTTCTTTCTTCCGTAGTCACCCTTCTTATTAATATCTGAATATATGCTATTATTGCTTTTTCCTTCCATACTCGATTTTTAAACACCCGTTACACATAAAGATAATAATTTAGAAAAATTGAATTTAGCTGTGGTGAATAAATATTTCTTCACAGCTTAGAAATTAATTACTACCTAATACAATTTCGTCCGAAACTGAAACAATAGATTCAATTTCAACATAATTATTCGGGTAAATCATCAAAAATTATAAATCACGTATTTGAAAACAAATATCAATTTAATAACGGTAATTTTAGTCTCATATATAATGAATTGGAAGAATGAACACTACCAGCATCAGTATGATTGAAATACCAGGAACCAATGGTCAGTTACGACTGTCGAATACTCATGAATTCATACATACAACCTTTTTTTTTTGTCGAACCTCCCCGGATTACTAATAAGTAATATTTTCATGTCCCTCTTTAATTTGTTCATTACAAAAAAACGCACATTATTTTGATGACATTTATTTATTTTAATTCTATGTTATGCTCAATAAACTTTAACCAAATTTAAAGCTGTCTTAACGAAATAATTTCTCCTGGGTTTCTGGTCATTTGCCATATTGGTGACTCTGAAATAATATCTCGATAGTATCGGAGAAATTCGTCTTCCAGCGCTTGCAATTGAGTTTCTATTTCAGCCTTCAGAACTTCGTCCAACTTTTTATCTTTAATTGCCTCCAAACGCCGAGGAAAGGATATTACATTATTAGCAGACACCTTTTGATTCCAAAGTTGAAGCTCTGATATGAACCACTGAATACGATCATAGTTAGGTACTTATTAAAGTGCCGCTTTTGCTCTGAAGCTTCAATAAGTTTGAATGATTCAAGGCACCAAATATATCACAGTCAAATAGGCCAACATCCGTTGACATTTTTCATTCTTGAAAATTTGCAAGAAATCATCCAGACTATTTTCAACATGATGTCTTGTGTGGCAGCATGTGTCAGTATATATCAAGTTTATATTATAGTGTGAATAATTCAATAGTCAATCTGGCAGCAGGTGATGTTAGTATAAAACATAGAATAGTAAAATACAGTGAGTAGATTATTTGAATAAGATTTCAATTCAAGATAGAGTATATCTTAACGTCTTTCATTCGACAGCAGAAGTGTCCGAAACCTATTTTGCTTACAAAAGTGAGGTAGGTCATTGATCGATTGATCACAGTTCATTTTTATTTCCCGCTTGGCCACGATCACATTAGGAGTGTCGTTTTATATTTGGTTGCTAGTATGCCATTTTTTATGGTTAATACATCTTTCTTCTATGAAAGTTACCGATTCAGAAATATCCAATATTTTTGAAAATTAATTTTCACAACAAATTAACGACAGCTACAAATTGCCCACTTAGAGGTTGATTTGCTGAAGTTGTTTCACTATCTTCATAAACATAAGAATAATTATAGTATCGAGTTCGATTTTTCTCATGATCACGATATTTTCTCTTAGTGCACTAACTGCGCAGTTTAATCAGAATTGTTTCAACTAAAAGGAAAAGGTAATAATTTGACAATCAACATAACACTTTTATTCTTGGAACAATTTCATCTAGCTTTATAGGTTACGATCTGTTATAAAGAAACCAAATGTCAAGTAGGCCATATATCTAGAGAGCTATCTTTTTTATTGTATTGAGGTGTCTTTTTATTAGCCGGTTTATAATCTGACTCGGGGGAAAGAATGACTTTTAAAAAGAAACGCCTTAAACATTTTCATGTTTATTATATTCCTTGTGGTTATAGCCTTGTGGCAATTTCAAATTTACGTCTACTGACATAATGTAAATTTTTATAGATAATTCATATAAGAAAGGAAAGTTTTATGTTGGTTCTTGTGAGGGTGACAAAACATTCGTGATACAATTTACTGCTGCATTATGTGTTTACATAATATGTATTGAGTTTCAAAGTTGAAGCTAATTACGAATATTTCTTTTGGTTATGAATATTTCGATCAATCTTTCACCAACCCGGTATAATATACAGATAATATACAGATGGTAACACCATTTCGATCAATGAGTACATTCTGGTTCATAATAGTAGCAATATTTTGCATATTTTCTGCTATCCAATACCAAGTATGACCTGATAGTTTCAGTGTTTTTCATATAAATAGCCATCATATTTTAATATAATAGATAAAAGCGCTGTAACCAATTTACAACTTTAATCAAACTGTGGATTATCCAGAATCCAAAGCTATTAATGCAACCGTGAAATTGTTCAATATGTGAAATTTGTAGATGATGTTCTGTTGAGCTTCGATTCAAAAATTTCAATCTTTAGCTATACATTCATTGACCTATGCCGTAGCTCAAAATCCTCTACAAGACTGGTGCCAGAACGAAGCCTCAGAACAGTTGTTAGCCCATTTATTATAACCATTAAAAGTTTTCACCCAAATAAGATCATTTTTAATATTTATCCACACCATACACTTTCTTTCTCACTAATTACATAGTACGGGAGCCAAAAAGTGATAAAATTCTGAAACTAGTGGTAATTATTACAAAAACCATAAAACTTTTGCATTATTGTTTTTACAAGTAAACCGTTGTAATGTTGTGATAACAACATGTAATGTTGTGATAACAACATCAACTGACTTCAGTTCAAATTAAATAGATACAGCTACTTCTTATTTTTTCTTCGATCGCTAAAAAAATATTTTTTTCCCTGATTTTCCCGGAAATTCCTGTTAAGGGCTTCTTTGAATCCATCTAGACTGTTCTTGAGATAATGTCAGAGTGTACTTATGTTCCCGGATATACCATGGTGGAGACGAATTGAGTCATTCCTATTGGTCGTTACAAGATTATCTATATATCTTGTGTAATGGTTAGGATCATTTACATAATCTTCAAAAGATCTTGATTACCAGTAACAATCATGATACACTCTAATATATACAAATTTGCCAAGGCTATTATTTTTTGTGTAATAGAATGAGATTTGCAGCTTTCCTTAACTCCCAAGCATATAATACTCCTTATATATCTTGTTTGTATGATGAATATTCTAAATGTATCAGACGAGTTACCCCAGAAGAGAACACAAAAGCGAACTCCAGATTCTACATGGTAAACCAGTAAAGCGTATCAGACGAGTTACCCCAGAAGAGAACACAAAAGCGAACTCCAGATTCTACATGGCGAACCAGTAAAGCTGCTTGAGTGTCTACATACAATTTTGAAATTAGTAGAGCTCTTTTGACGATTTCTCAATTTGATATAGCCAGTCCAGTTTTGAGTCAATCCCAATTCCAAGAAATGTTATGTTATTTTTCAATTTTAAAGTTAATTCATTCACTTGTTCTTCCAACTTTTAATCCTTCTGTTCATGAGGAAATTGGATCAATTGAGTTTTAATTACATTTCTTTTTCAGCTTATTATTGCACAACCCATTTTGTAAAAAGTTGAGTTCAGTACATTCTCAGTATCTTTACCAAATATCACCAATGTACCGTCTACAAATTGTATAAGAATGTATAGTTATGTCTCATGTAGACCATTGATGTATAATAGAAACAACAGTGGGCCGAATATTGATTCTTGGGGTACTTCTCGCGTGTTTGTAATCCTTAAGGAGCCAATATCTTCTCCAAATTCATTCATCTCTAGTACCAACTGTTGCCTGTTCGTCAAATAAGATTTTATAAGTTGCAGAGGTATACTCCTGAAACTATAATTTTTTCTTTTTCGTGCCAATATATCATGGTCCATGCTATCGAAAGTCTTGACTTACTGGTTTGATTTTGGCTACTTTTAATCTATCAGGGAATATGCCGTTAGTAAAGCTTGAATTATCAATATAACTTAAAAAGGAGCAGCTATACCTAATATGAGCCACTGTATTTTAGAATTCTTGTAGGTATTTCATTATTCCCAACAGATATTGTATTTTGAAGAGATATTATTGTGTTCTTGATTTCTAGAAACATGCTTTTAATGTTTAATTTAACATTATGTCTAAAATGTGTATCTATAATATCACTTACATTGGTTTGATTTGTATCAAGACTTAGATTTATATAGAAATTATTGACAAAATTTAGGCATTCAGTAGAATTTGTATTTTAGAGCATATTAGTGCTTTTTAATTTTTAGTTTCTACCTAGGTAAGAATTTACTACTACAATCGTTTTTGCCTAGTTTATGTAGTTTAAATTACTCATTTTCTTTCAGGATATCACAGTACTGTTATAATATCTAATATAATTTTTTTGTATAATTTTCTTTTTGCAGGATACTTTGATTCCTTTAGTTATCCACGATCTATACTTTTGTGGTTTTGCTAATTTTGGAGGTATCTATATCAAATTTATAGTACAGATTAGTTTACAAATAAACAGATTGTAGGCTAAATTTGGACATACTTTTGATTATACATCTGTTCCTAATTTACATTTTGTAGTTCTAGTAATATTTCACTTAGTTTTGTTCCAGTTAGAATTTTTTTTTATATTTTAATACACATTGTGGGATATCATCAACTTTTTTCAAGAAGTCTCAATGAACTGTTGACTGGGGCTGTCTAATATGCTTCCAATTCAATAGATTTGGGTCTAAATCTAACCTTTCTATGAGTTAAGCGAAACGTTTAAATATCTATCCTCGGCAACGATTTCAACATAGCAAATAATGTCATCTCTCCAAATGTTTCTACTAGTCTTTACATCGTGCGATTGCTAATGAATAATGATTATTGTGTAGTACTTATATTAATATAAAAATGAAAAATATACTTTGCATATGCAATTTGATGCGCTTCGACGAGCTTCCATAAAGAATGTAGTAAAAGTAACAAACGGAACCGGAAACTAAACAATCATTGGGCCCATCTCCGGCGGGCAATCACACCTCATGACGTCACTTATTCTTCCGGTAGCTCATCAAAGCCTACTTGGATTAGTACACGGAGATTTTTTTACATCATGAATCCGGATAAATGTTTTTATTCGGTCCGACTTGGAATCGGAAGTGACGATGGGTAATTGAACTTTTTAAGTCACATAGCTAATTCGAGACCAATTTATTAGGATCTTCTACTTCCGAAAAGGCACTGTATTGTCGTGCCATGCGGAAGGATAGAAATTAAAGCCACACTTACTGAACGTGACCGGATATTAGTTAGTAAATTAGATATAATTCGTTTCCATGATTATGGTCTGTTATAGATATATGATGCTCAAAAACAACAAATGCTTGAGCGCTCCTTGCATAATATGTAACTAATTTGCGAAACATTCTGCATTTTGTTCTATTAATATGAAGGTGGAACTGTATTTCAAAGTAAGAAGATCACTAGTGTTGCCAACTTTTTGATAATATTTCCCAAAAATATTTTATGAAATTTGTTAGAATACGAAACCCATCATCATAAATAGTTGATCAAGATATGTATTTTAAGAGGAAACAGTGATGTGTATAATGCTACTTTCCTATACGAATAGTTCAAAAAAGCCTAACAATCATAGAAGGATTTTCATTTTGGACCAAACATGAATTGAAATAGGATTTTTTAAATGTATGTTGTAAATTTCGAGAGATGAAGCTCAACATTCGATTTGTTGAATAGTAAAATGTGGACGAATTTTTTCCACAACCCAGATATTTCGTATATGAAATATCCGCATCAAATAAGGCCAAGTATTTAGTCACAACGTCCTTCGTATGAGTATCTATAAAAGTTCCTGAGCATGTTATTAAGACTATAGACTGTATCTCTAGATTTGTATCAGAGATCGTATATAATTTTATTAATTATAGACTGGAGGGATGCAAACTGGCTTCATTCAGAAACAAGGTCATATATTAAGAATGTTCAATAAGTGGATCCATACCAAGAAATATTTAATCGTTGAATTATTGGACATCACAGTCTGAACAAATGAATTTAGTCTTATCTCGTTTGTTGAAGTCAGCATATTGTTCATGAACATAACCTTGGCTAGTAATTCGGATTCTGGTATCAGCAATTCCTTTCTTCTTAGCACATGATTCTTCCGGCTGCACTTAATTTTCTTTTGTGAATTTTTTCATTTGCTCTAACTTTGGTTTTTGAAAATCGAGTGATGATGCGAACAAATTTTTCTTCAACGCTGAAGCTTGATTTTTCCTAATACCTGTAGCAACATGGTTGTACAAAATTCTCCAATCTTTATTGCGGTTGGCCTCACTAGGAACAAGAGTTATGTCAGGTTCAATGGTCTGTTCACCAACCGGGTTAGGTTTAGTGAAATCCTTGTTTGGATTTTAAAGATATTCATCCTTCCGGCTATGATTTGATTAACAAACACAAATTGAGCATAGATGGGATGGCGAAACCTACTGTTACTTTTGAGACCTGTCGATCAGTTCTTCAAAAAGTTTGGTTGCTCTAGATACTTCGGTTTTCCAGTAATCAAATATTATGTGGTATCACACCCTGTATTGAAAACATCATTCATAAATTGCCCTCTAATGTAGTATTTGACGCAGATTGACATCAAGTAATTAGGTTTTTTTATGAAAGACTTATTTTCCGAGAAAAAAAATAAAAACCTTGATTTTTTTGACCTAAAAATGGATGTTTTACATTTTCCTTTAAAAGTCCATCTTCCTGACATTTTCAAAACAGAGAAAGAAGCATCTAGAGAGTTTTTTTTCCTGTCGTCTCGCTTTCTCAATCCTTAGTACTTTTTCGGCGCTAGAACGACCCAATCTGAACGCTGTTTCAAAAATACACACCCCCAAAAAAATAGTACTCGCCATTCTCCGATTCTCGCAAATTTCAACAGTGTTTGGGAGTTCGTCAAATGGAACGTGCCCAGAAATTGTCATCAAAATTAATGACTTATTTCGACAGTTATCGTGTATGAAAACAAAATTTATTAAGTCGCACATTTGATTAATAACTCGGGAACGGACAATCGCATCGCCAAAAACAAATGACCCTCGGCTGCTCTCAGATATTGCTTGAAAATGTGCGAAATCTCAAGTTTTCATAAGCCATTTTCGAGGAGAAAATATTAACGGGAGAAATAAATTTCGGAAACGGCAACGGAAAATTGTCAATAACCACAGGCGAAACCGCGTTTGTGAACCAGCGTTTTGTCAGATTTAGTGGTGTGTACCGTCTGAGTTTTTGAACATATTAATCGAAGCACTTCCGGCTATGATTTGATTTACAAACGTGCATGTTGCGCAAATTGAGCATAGATGGAACGGCGAATCCTACGGTCACTTTTGAGTCCTGCGATCAATGGGATTGTTTAGTATGTTGTACTCTTGGATGTACGAAAGTTTGATCGCTCTAGATCATTTGGTGTTCCAGTAATGATAGTAATCTGGTGAGGTCTTGTGTGAAAACTCGAAATGGAGAGAAGCTTACATTCAACTAGCTCACACTGTAGAAAAGGCATCATCATTCATAAATTGAGACAGTTCATGGCGTGGATTCTCTTCAACTAATCAGGTTTATAAAACCGAGAAGATACTGAGAAGATAAATGAAATTTTCCATTTTTTCGACCTAGGTATGGATGTTTTTACATTTTCCCTCAAACGTCCTTTTTCCGATATTTTCGAAACAGAGAAGTACATAGAGAGTTCTTTTCCTCTGAATTCCCCATCGAACTGTCTCCTTGCAACCCTCGGGACTTTTTCGGTGCTAGAACGACCCAAAAATATACGCGGCCAAAAAATACTCCACATCTCCCGATTCACGCCACGGAAGATCGTCAAGGGAACCTGTCCAGAAAATATCAACAAAATGAATAAATTTTTTCGACAGTTATCGAGTATCAAACCGAAATTGTGAAAAATCACACATTTTACATTATAACTCGGAAGCGGAAAATGGAATCACAAAAAAATTTCAGAATCAATCTAAATATTTTTGACATGATGTGTGTAAGTGTGTGTGCGGCGGATATTTGGGACATTTATGACAAAGGAATGAAACTTTAAAATGCAAGCTAATGATGATAACCCACTAGATGAAGAAGGGTTATGTCAGTAGTATTAGCAGCGCTTAACGGAGCAGTCTGTAGCTGTAGAATACTTTATTAACACATCCATTTTTATGAAGTAATACCAGCCTTTCTTCAAAATCATCTTTTAAATAATTCGAATACTTACATTTTATAATATAGATGTACGAGAGTGAAAACCATGATTACAATGCCACATTTAAGAATCCATTTAATCAGAATTTGCATTGGTAAATGAATATCAGTTAGTCAAATTGTAAATTGAACCTTTTGTGATTCTAATAACCAGTTCCTGTATGTTGCTTGATGTTGGTACAGATTTCTAAGTAGGGATAGTGAAGGAGTTGATCGTCGTGAGATATCTAAGGTTGCGAGAGACCACTTAAACCACCGTGTCTCCTGGAGACAACGGATTCTATTTCCTTCCTTCCGGATCTACTCACGCATTTAGTCGTGAAGTACATTTACATACATTCACGTGTGTTGTATCAGGTTGATTTATGGTTGTACTTGTGCATGTAATGAATATCCAAATCTGCGCTAGACATTTTCTTGAGATTCACGGCGGTATTAATTAGAAAGTCAAATTTATATTATTAATGTTTACAATTACACTCTTATCATTAAACTATGTTAACTATAAGCTATATCTACTATACGATATTTAATTAAATTTTCTGAATTATGATAATTTAACATAGGATTATAAAGAGAAATAAACCTACAACATTGAACCATTGGCGGGATTCGAACCCACATTCCTGGATGTCTAATCCAGCGTATTTACCAATTACACCACTATGGTCCCGTCAGAGTCGTATATTTTTGTAAATATAAATCTCTGAAAGGACAGTAGATCATTGATGAAAACAGTGCGATTCGATGTTCCGCTATAGATCAACTATTCACGCACATTCATCCAAAGATCAATCGTGTTGAATTGAGGAGTGTAGGGTTAGAGTATTACTATGGTTGGCAATTACTCTGACTGTACTCATTCAATGACAGCATCCCGGTTCTTATATATTTCAATAGAACTGACTGAGAAATGTTCTGGAAAAGTATGAACAAGTTTAAAGTTTCTTTAATTTCATCTAAGCACATTAAAATATATTGAATTAAATTTCTGAATTATGATAATAACTTAGATAATTTAATGTAGGATTATAAACCTAATACATTGAACCATAAAAGGATTATTCGAACCCACATTCCTGGATATCTTATCCAGCGTGATTACCAATTACACCACTATGTTCCCGTCAGAGTCTTACATTCTTGTAAATATGAACCTCTGGAAAGATATTAGATTATTGGTGAATAGAATGCGATTCGATGTTCCGCTTATCGATCAACTATTCACGCACATTCATCTAAAGTTCAAACATTTTGAATTGATGAGTGTAGGTTTAGAGTATTACTATGATTGGCAATAACTCTGACAGTACTCATTCAATGACAGCATCCCGGTTCTATTTCAATAGAACTGACAGAAATGTTCTGGGTAAGTATAAACAACCTTACGGATTATTTGCCCAATTGGCCACAATTTCGTGTGAACACATTAAGAGATATGGAATCAAATTTCGGAATTATTAGATAATTTAACATAGGATTATAAAGATTAATGAAAGTAAAACATTGAACCATAAGCGTGCTTTCCAATTACACCACTATGGTCCCGTCCAGAGTCTTACATTTTTGTAAATGAATAATAATCCTCTGAAAGGATAGTAGATCACTGATGAACACAATGCGAGTCCATGTTCTGCTATAGATCAATTATTCACGCACATTCATCCAAAGTTCGATCGTTTCGAATTGAGGAGTGTAGGTTAGAGTATTACTATGGTTGGCAATTACTCTAACAGTACTCAATCAATGACAGCATTCCGGTTCTTATATATTTCAATAGAACTGACTGAGGAATGTTCTGGGTAAGTATAGACAAGTTTGAGGTTTCTTTGCATAATTGGCCACAATTCCGTGTAAGTACATCAAGATATAATCCAATGTTTAACTTAGATAGTTTTAAGGCTCATAAGCTTTTTTGAAGACTGATCTTAGTACTGTACCTAGAGGAATAGAAATTCTGGATTAAAGATTTCCAAATATTAAAAAAATAGTAATGGGTGTCAAGTCTATGTTTCACGTTGCTTTCCTAATTTTCCCTTGATAATATAACAGTTATCGCGCGCATTATATTTCCAAGGAATATCTAAATACTGTATGTCCCAATTCAAAAATATAGCCTTTACGGCGAGAAAATAGAACTCCTCCAGAAAAAAAGAGTAGCAAGTTCATTTTTGGTTGGTATGTAAATAAATGTAGAACAACTTGGAAGCCTGCCTTGAAGATACCGCATTTAATTGTCGCCAAGACCTGAGCGAATAATCGTACTCACATTTACTATCTAAAAATTATTCAAGGCAAGATTATTGAAATACCTTTATTTGAATCTTACTAACCAATTTTTGGTAAACAGCGAATTATTTGTACTATTCAAAATCACAACATAGAACTGGTTTTAGACTCCCTCGCAAAACATTGTTGACAACATCTAATTCAGCATAATAATAATTGCGGAAGAAGTTATAAATAATTATTCCACGGCTGGGTATTGGATGACGTCTATGATATTAATGCATGTATATTTATAGAGCACATTAATTCATTAGAAAATTAGAGAGACCAACTCGATGTCTTATTAATACATTAATGACATAAAAGCTCAATTTAAATAAAAGTTGCATGATAATGATTAAATATCCTGCTTAATCCGTATGAGAAAGGAAGAAATCAAAGTAAACCCTTGCTGAGAAAGTACCGCAAAGGAAGTGTCTAATGAGGAAACAAGTAAGAGGAAAGGGAGCTAGTTGATGCCCTATGTTCCGTGTAGGGAAGCATTGCAAGTAGTGCAAGTTCTTTGTACACCAGAATGTAGTGTAGGAAGGTTGTCGTAACTAATTTTAATACGATTATTCGAAAATACGAATACTACAGCGATACCCACGCTCAACCGGACTGTATTCATAGAACTAGCACAGCTTAGAGATGTGAAGTTCTGTGGAACTGTACTGTAAATGCGCTGTTGTATATTGTACGGCTATCTTCTAATATACAGGCAATTTTCAGCAAGCTGCTTGAAATCTTAGCTCGATTTGCTTATTCCTGCGAAAGACTGTGTCCAGTTCTTAGATATATTTAAATTAAATTACCGAATCAGTCGTCATTTTGATGCTCTCACCAAAGAACGACAAGATAACCTTTAATTTAATTTTTATTCAATTACTCAATATACATTCTGTCGTTTTTTTTGTACAGGATTATTTTGTAATAAGGTGATAAATAAATAAGTAAATGAATAAGAATGAATTTCATACTGAACACAAGAAAGAAATTATTCTTCAAATATAATAATTTAGTTAATTGTTTTCAACTCGGGATGAGCTGGAATGACATTGTCTGTTATTGAGACAACTACATTATAACTATATTTTTGATGAGTATGTCAAATATACAACTTTTCTATACTTCAATAATTGCGGTTTAGAGTAGTATTTGTAACATGGTTATAGCCATTATTCCTCACTTCCCTCACCCTCCTTTTGTTAGCAAATTATTTTGCTTTTGAACGCTTTTTCGAGTTAAATGTTTAATTGCAATGTATACCCATTCCCTATCTGTTGCCCGTAGGAACAGGTAACTAATTTATTACAAATGATTAGAAATAGCCAAGGGTTTGGAAGAACCACAAATTATACTCTATGCTATGACATTCAAATTTTGTTTGAATTGACAACATATGTGTTTTACAACTCTATGTTTCTTAATCTATATTATTATAATATTAAGCTGCCAGGAGAACTGTCAAAGTGGTTGACACAGAGAACTAACCAAATAACACATCTATGATATCACAGAGTAATCACATTAATGTAAAGTTATTATAAAGTAAGTATGGACCATGACTTATTATTTCTATGATAACAAACATGAAAATGTGACGTCACTACTTCGATGACTTAATTTTAAAAAATCAAATGATAATGTCGGATACTTCTGCAGATTCAATGTAAGCGTGGAATATCTATAACCAGAAAAATGCTGTTGTCATAATGATACGGAAAGTATTATAGAATCCATTTTGAAAACTGAGAATTGATGTTTGGAGGAGCTATATTGCCTTAAAACATTGATTCCCATTTCCCCCACTTCAAAGAGATTTTCAACCTTCCAAATTCGTGCGACCAATAGGAACGGCGTATTTGTCTTTTGAGTGGATTTAATCCATACACACGCACATACTCAAGCAGGCACATACTTATTCCAAAAATCGTCAAGAGATATTCCGAAAGGCCAATTACAATACTTCCCTCATACTGTGTATAGTGAGAGGAATAAAAATTAGGGACACCCTTCCAATTTCGAAAATTCGAAATCTGTCAAGGATGTGCTCATAGATAATAACTTACAGTAGACCACAGAAATACATTTCATCTTTATTTCACTGAGATTTTGTCTTTATTATGGTTTTTGATCTTCTGAACAGATTTTCAGATTGAAACTGGTTCATTTGGGAAACACAGTCTCATAATTTACGGGTAAGTGTAGACCAGATATCAGGTGGGTTGTAACATTTGGATGAGTATTTTGGGTGATAGGTCAGGTTGTTTTATCAAATCCATCAGCAGGCGCTGCTTACCCAAAATTTCTACAGAACACACTCAATCTATTATCTCTTGGACAACAGACTTTTGAAGAAGAGGCAACAAAGTAAGTTCCAGCACGATGCTACTTCCACGCATTTTTCGGCAAATTTCATGAAACAATTTTGGTACCATTGTTGGAAACATCAGTCTTTCATTTAGAAACCCACGGAGATATTTGGTTTGAGGATGCAATTCGGTAGGTAAGGTTAATTTTTTTCATGTGCCGGACTCAACCCGGAAGCCACCTACCCCAAGGAGCTTGGATTTGGGTACCCAGTATGTATTTCCATTGGAACATGCTAGACTACTAATATATCTTCGCCGGTTTGTTCCTGTTCCACTGGAGATGTCTACTAATTTGTGCAAATACGTATTTAGGTGACTATATACCATTGCGGTTTGGGATGATGCCATTAGGTATTATGGTTGAGAGATACGAAATCAGTGACGAACATGGAACAAGATAAGTAAATTGTTCAAAATGGATTATAAAATCTGTCACCGGGTAGTCGCCAATTCAAGTACATCAGCTTCTTAGAAAATCCACCAGAAAATACGGGGCATTTCTGCAGGTTATAACAATTGAAGAAGACATATTTGAAAGTGGACTTCCAAAACAGCAATATTAGATCTGACCATTTTTTGACTATTCATCACAAGCCCATGCACACAGATATCACCATACAATCACACAAATGCGTAGCATATCCATTCTATGACATATAATAATTAATATCCCTTCAAACAAAGAAAATTTCCATTCATAATTAAACTAAATTAAAGGTTGGTATGAATTAAGGTAATGATGTCAAGACGATAGATATAATAAAATTAATAAAAAAAACAAAATTTTCGTTTATTAAAAACCAAAATAATCTATAACTCACAAGTAAACAGGATAAATCGAAAAAATCTGAAAAGTACAAATATGTGATGACTGAAATGGCTTGTACATAGCACAAACTGGGCGATGCTTTAGTTTTCTAAATTGTTGAGCATCTTGAGGCTCAAAATGAATGCTCCAGCTACTGGACCACCTGCTGCAACATAATGATAATATTCAGGAAAAAAGGGCATAATTGGACCTATTCATGACGCCTCAGATTGGCGAAAGAAATATTTCTTCGCATTGACAAAATTGTTAAATTAAATGTTGAATAAAATTTAAGTGGAAAATTTCATTTCTCCAATTTTAGGAAAATATTGTATAAAAGTTGATGGTATTCAAAGGTTAACAACAAATGCTGTGAATTCCGTCTTACGTAGCTAATGGTTTTATGAATCGACAATCCAAACTTCTTCAAATTATCCCAAAGAATCGGAAATTGAAAATGAAACTACTTTTCGGTCATATATGGAGTGTCACCTATAGACTCAAATTAACGGATCAATGTAGAGTTATTTTTCAATAAGTATTTTACATATCAAAGGATAGTTACCTTGTTTACAATAATAATTCATCATTGAATGTGAAGTTTTTCATGAACAAAAGAAGCTCTGTAATGTACATATATTTCTGAGTGCGTATGAGAATCATTATTTATTGTAGCTACAATATTCTCAACTGAATCAACGGAAATTATCCAACCATCATTTGAACACAATTAATGATAATTTATGTAGATGTGTAACTCGTAACCTTGTTATGTGATTATTATATAATTTTATTTTCTTCAACAAGGAAACGTGCAAGTAATCTATCAAACTTTGTTATTTACAAAACGTCACAATTGTAAGAAAAAATCGTAAGCTTTGATTGTGAATGATTTATAAGGCAAACTGAATGATTTGTAGTTTCACATCATGTATTTCCTCCTTCCAGGTCAGAAATTGATATATAAAAGTTCTTCCGTGACATAAATAGTAGGTTTGTGGTTCGTCTTAAACGAATAAAATTACAAAAACCAAATCGCTACCCTTACTACCTGTTATTTGAGGCTCATTATATTTCACTTAAACTGTAACTTATACCAGAACTTAACAATTGAGTGATTTATTATTCTAACCCCTTCTCATTCCAATGTATTATTCATTTGTCGCAATTCAACCAACATTCGTTAAAAGAGAAATAGTTACAGTAATTTTGCATACCACGTAAACTTTCAGAAAATTAGAAATGTCTACAAATCGTTACATTATCCGAGAATTTTATTTAATTATGAATCTAACTTTACTATCCTATATTCACGATAGTAATGGCTCTCAGATTATATGATTTTAACGAAACCAATTGGATTTCTTTATTGTTCTGCTCTGTCGGAAACCATCTTCATGCAACGCTTTTGGATTCATGTGATCTATCATTTTGATTTAGAAAAACATTCTTTTTTGGGGGGGGGGGGGGCATAGTTTGAAACTAGTTCATTTGAGAAACAGTCCTATAATTTTGGGAGATAATCTTAGCACGAGTATGTGTAGACCAGATATCAGGTGCGTTGTAACATTTGGATAGGTATTTTGGGTGATAGGTTATTAGGTCAGGTTGTTTTATCAAACCGATTAACAGGCGCTGCTTACCCAAAATTTCTACAGAACACACTCATCTATTATCTCTTGAACGACAGCCTTTTGAAGAAGAGGTAACAAAGTAAGTTCCAGCACGATGCTGCTTCGGCGCATTTTTCGATTGCTGATGATGATGATAACATTTACCGTGAACTCTTGGACTACGACGAGCAAGGAGCGCGTATGTATCATGACATGCAAAATCGCACGATCTAAGACTCCTTGAACCATTGGGGATATTCAACAACTTTAATTTTAAAAATTTTGTCCTATCTCCGAAACCGTCTATTTGCGTACCCATGTTATAAAAGGTGTCCGTATAAGTGTATCTCGATAAATGTAAGGGCTAGGCTTTTTGAAAACATCATTTGATAGCTTGGGTAATATCGCATCATTTTGCTTTATGACATTTTTTCGTATCTGTCATAATAAGGGAAGGGGAGACCATCCATCTCCTGAACCATTCAAGCCGATTTGAATATTTTTGACCTCGTTTGAAACAGAATGTTATGGTCTTTTCATGGTCATTTTTTGCTGAACCGTTTAATTGAAAACAAATAAACTAGAGGACATTATCTGCAGCGATTACACATTTTTGTAATTTTTGGAAAAGTTAAATGGAACGGTACTATTTTCTAAAAAGGCCCTTAGCCATCATAAATGTTAAAAATTCGAGTACCTCAATCAGATCAAGTTACCATTGAGACAAAAACAAATCACATATCCATGGTAACTGATAAATTGAAAAGATTACAGATTTGACAACTGTCAAAAGTTAGTTGTGATAGTTTTGTGGCTTAGATTTACGTTTAAATCCATGTTTTTGGATAAAATATGCTATACACTAACGCGAATGTGTATGATATGTGCATTTATTTTCAAGGTTGCATTTTGGTCAAAAATATGTTGGCCTATAATTTTCCCTTCCACGATTCCGCACTATACGTTCAAATTTCGGCGATTTTCATGTTCTACTTGCAGTATACAATGTGGGTTTTGCTCCGACCAATAATGTATATTATGCAAATTCACAGCCCCTGGGCTACTGAAAGTGGCTTCATCCTTTCGTAATATTAGTGACAGAAAATTTGGATTTTTCCGAATCATATTCAACAGCCAGTGATAATGGTTCAGTGTACTATCATAAACAGTATCTTTTAATGCCTGATGTAAAACAATGTGGTAGGGATGCATATTATTCTCTTGAAGAATATAGTGGACACTTGTTTTTGAGACTCTCAAGTCCTTGGAAATTTGTATGGTGCTTAAGGTAGAATCGTATCACACCTAGGTCAAAACGTCAACAATATTTTCCTCGATGCCTGTTCTACGAAATTCTTAGAGGTGCTTGAATGAAAATAATTTTTGAGGAAAATGTCTTCTTAGTGGAAATTGCATTGCATATCGTCGCGACATATTGCAAAATTTTCGAAACATTCAAAAATAAATGAGTAACTTATCATACGCTTCCGAATTTGTAAATGGCATATTTTTACCAAAAACATGGATTGAAACGTAAATCTAAACCACATAACTATCCCAACTAGCTTTTGACAGCAAATCTTTTCAATTTAGCAGTTACTATGGCTATGTGATGTGTTTTTGTCGCGAAGGTAACTTTGATCCGATTGGTGTACTCGAATATTTAAAATTTCCTCCTATAAATCGAGAACGAATGGAAATATCGCGCTGCGATATTCACTAAAATGTATCTCAGTTTATGAAGGCTAAGGGTCTATCAAGAAAATAGTACCGTTTCATTTAATTTTTTCCAAAAATCACTAAAATGTGTAATCGCCGCAGATAACGCCCTCTAGTTTATTTGTTTTCAATTGAACGGTTCAACAAGAAAATTCTTTGAGAAGACCATGACAAAAATATTCAAATCAGTTGAATGGTTGAAATTGAAAAAAAGCATTGATCTCCCCTCTCTTATTATGACAGATACGAAAAAGTTTCGAGAAGCAAAATGATGCAATATCATCCAAGTTATCAAAAAATGTTTTCACAGTTATAGCTCATCGTCTAACATTTCGAGACAGCGTGAATTTTATGTTTCTTCATAGCAGTTACGCCTCCTAGCGGCTGAATTTCAAAATAATTTCAAGCCATTTCTCTTGCCCAGTTTATTTATAAGGATTTTTTCCCAACCCTCTAGGCCACTCCGGACACCCGTAATCTTAGTCGCCTGCATCAAATAATAATGCTCATTGATCATCTAAAAAAATTACCTATCCAGTCCAAAACAATTGTCGGACAAAATTTGGTAGCAAAATTTTCTATGAAAATATTAAAATCAAAACTTTCCAAGATGATGAAAAGGAAGTAATAGACTTTTGTACGTCACTTGGCCTCCAAAGTTATGAGAAAGAATCGAAGATACATTTCATTGGGCATTTGCCATAGCAATAGAGCTCATTCTAGAAAGTTTGTTTTGTCTTGAATTAATGAAACCAAAATAGATTAAATAATGATAACATATCATCCAGAACGCCGTTGGAACATGTAGGTTTAGTTGGAAGAGTTCAATTTAATGTGTAGGTAACTGAATACGTCGCCAAAACGAATGAATATGTTGTACGGCAATTTATTTAAAACGATCTATTTAAGTGGAGTAACACAATAACTTTGCGTCATGCATTCACACTTGTGTTTAACTAGCTCCATCCGGTGCTCGCATTAAGAAAACGGAAGAAGCATTTAAGTCGTGTTACATTACGCATACAGTTAAACAGAATGCCAAATTCTCATAAGGGTATTTTAATTATCTGTTGCAATTAGCCGAAGTTGTAAGCAACAAACAGGAAATAAACTGAAACTAGTGTGTCTAAACTGTTAATTAGTGAGAGGAATTAAAAAATAAACTTAATAATAATGTTTTAAAGAAACTTCTATTTGAATTTTATTCAACTGATTCAAAGCTCGCTGTGGGGCATTAATATTGAATATATTTAAAATTTGTTATGTTGTTATTCGTTGCCTTCGATAAGACAACCTTGTTATGCTATTATCCTTCTTTCGCACTTACCTTAATGGTAACCTTAGTGTTGAAGTTTCTCTTGTATCTTGTTTACATTTTATTATAAACTACGATAAAGCAAATGGTATACCTTGTTATCTGACTCTTAATTTACTTTGATTACTGTATACTATCATATTATAACAACTTTCAAAATTCTACTTTGACAACTTGAAACGATTTCAAAACACAGATGGATAATTCATTATGTTCCTCAGTTCCACTGATTAATTGGAAAATTTCATTTACTCCAAAATAAACCTTCTTCAACTTCAACGTCAGGTATCCTTTTTGTGAAAATATGCCTTAGGTATCATGAAAATATGACTCTTAGGTCACTCATGGTTCATATCATTTCCTTTGTAACTTTGAATAAATCCTGTTGTGATGGTTGCCGCAGTCTCTCCAATCTTGTTAAGTCGTTAGGTCGATTTGTTATTGAAGGCTTATTAAAACCGTATGACAATTTGAGGCCCTTGTTATTTAAAGGTTACTTTGTATAGAGAACTTCACCAAGTTATTGATAACAACTTCAGAAGTCATTACCCCTTATTTGACAAAAATGTTGTTTCGAGACGAATGAACTTTTAAGGTTAGATGCTTATATCAACAAGCGTGGATTCTGCGCGTAATGGAATTGGAATCCTTGAGATTTTGATCTGAATGCTATTTTTTGTGTTCTTATGTTGATGTCATAACGTCTTCTTATTAGCCAATCATAAATCATTTTGCGTATTTTAGCATGCTGTGTTTGACATATTCCTGAGTTCAAAGAAACTTCTGCGCGTGACTTCTATGCCAGAAAACTGGAGGATTTCGACCAATGAAATTTCAGCATTTCTAGAATATGGCTTTTTCTTCAATTTCAGTTTCATGTGTTCAAATTATTGTTCCTTTTATCATTACCTTTATTTTAATCTATTCTATGTTTCTCTTACAATTTATGTTCGTTATAAATCTAACATATAATTTTATTGACATTTCTAAGTAGGTACTTGATTTTTAATTGATATTACTTTAATATGCTTTGCTTCACTTTGGAATTCATTCATTTCTTGATTTTTAATTCTCTTCCTTCCAGTCTTAAGCTCTTTTCTCTACTTGACTTCATACAGTTTATCTAAATCATACCTCATTATGTAAGTAGATGGTTATCGTGTCATATGGGAGATTTGCATCTCTATTAATCCACCTCTTCAAAGTTCCTAACATGTATGTTTATCAGATGAGAACAACGATTTCCTTTGCTGACTTTTCTTGACATTGCCATATCACAACAATAATACATATCAGTAAGTTACGGACAAATTCATCCAATCTTTTTAGAGGAACTTAATATCAACATCTGATTTCCTACAAAATAGTAATTTGGATCAACATTGGTGAATAGTCTTGTTAAAATTGAAATTTCCTCCTGATAATTTTAAGATTCTAGTTAATAATTTCGAGGTTGCGCCGTTATAATCACTAAATTTGACGCAATTTTGAAATTGAAAATTCAAGTCACTATTTGTGAAGTGCGAGTTTTATCCAATTCGTCAATGGGCGATTCGGTATAATACTTCCAGCAGGATTCTCAAGAAAGAGGATATTGATAAGAGTAGAGAGAGAAAATGTATGAAGAATCAGGAAATAGCAAGTCAATTTGCTAATGCGACGTCGTAGTGCGTTAGAAGATCCAACGCTTGGAAGAGTTAAAGACGACTCAAAAGTCTACTAGGGAACTCTTCAGCTTAATAGAACCTAGATATTCATTGGGAATCAACTACAATACAGTTCAAGATAGAAAAGATCATATTACAAAATAGAAAATAACGAAAAAAAATGCAATATTTTTCCCTTTGGCTTGTTCTATGGAAGTTAGAATTGCATATTATAATCAGGCACATATAGTCGGGATTTTTTTTTCAAAAGTGAGGGATCTAGGTTTGATAATGAAAATCTTAAAATGATAACACATCATGATCGATTATTATTGTTATGATTATATGGAAAAGGAGGAGAAGGTTATTCAGATATTGGATATGCTTTTTAGATAGATAGTTTTGATAAACCTATTATGTTACAATACACTAAAACAGTCCACAAAATACTGTGGATACGCTTTATCATGTAAAATGCATAAGGCTTCTTGTGGTACAACAATAAACGACGGTTCTTCTTAGGAGTCATTGCGTCGATGATTTTTCCGGTCCTTCTATAACCGGGAAAATCATCTTCCAATGAACCTCGAGGATGACCACAGCAGATAGACTCGTCAGATATATGACTACGCTCCACGAACTTAACAGTTTCCATCGTTCAGATCGATCATTCTACTCTAGCTGTAGACTGGTAGGGTAGCAAACCCTAATTGTCAAAACAGTTTCATTAGTTTTTTCGAAAACTCCAAAGATTTCCACCTCAGCAGGCAAATATTGGGATAACATTGACAAGGTTGAATCGGAACAAAATCAGCGACTTGATAGTAGATTGCTATAGATCTTTGAGTACATTGCTCAGTGGAACCTGACAATGTGCAATACATTCTGAAATTGAGGAATTCTCGATGAATTTTAGTTCCAGAAGCTCTGTAAACTCATCGAGACAAGGGAGGAAACAGGTGACTCTGTAATGTTCCTCGTGTATTTTTGTCTGAGGGTTGTTTAGGTATCTTTGTCTACCGACGATTTTCGAAATATTGAATTGAGTTTCGCCTGCACTTCAGATTAGCGAATGTATGCATGAACCACAACCCGCAACCGTTCTATGCTACTCACGGTACCAGAATCATCGCGAACCAAAAAGTCCGTGATTATTAATGTAATCTCCATTCAATCAGTGTGATTTGGAGTAATAACTTTGAAAATCTAGTGATGTTTGTGCATGTTTCCACTCTACAATTATCACCGTTCTTGGTATGATTTAATTGACTGCATATTGATATTGAAAAGGATCAATTGAAGCTTGAATATGTGTTGCAAATGTTTCGTTGGCTCAAATTAATAAAACAGAAATGGAAATATATTCATAAAGTTACTTTTAGTGGTGGTTTTGTTCAAAGTTTTTAGTTTTCATCGTAATGCAGTAGAGAACTTCTTTGCATTTCATATTTAAGACTGTAAAGGAAGGGTTGTGAGTGGTCTTGGCGATACGCTATGAGAGGGTGAGGTATTTCGAGTGGAAAATATGATTTCTTCATCTCCCGCTTCGACGCAGAAAAAATAAAAACTGGTAAGCCATATGCATCAACATAGATGACACCAGTACTTCGTGATGAGGAACGGCTTGATCCACCGGATCGCGGTGATGTATTTAACGTCTTAGGAGGATTTTAATCACATCTACTTCAGATACATCCTGATTCTAATCTGAATACGGTATAAAGTGTGAATGCTTTCATATATATACAGTTTCGGGCTCGATTGAAATATAAGTTCAAACTAGAGAATATAGTCCTCAAATATGAAGTTTATGTAGTAATGGCTTACTTATTTAATTTTTTACAATGGTTTGAATTTTCATCAACAAAATGAAGAGAAAATCTATGAAAATAAGAAAAAAGTTTCTCTTAAAAATTAATGATTTGCATTTTTTTCGTTCGGTTTCTATGGAATTCTATAGTCTTTTGAAGCACTTTCTGAAATAACCTGTATCGGTAAATTTTACATAATTAACAGATATCTATGTGAGACTGTAACATTGCACCCAATCATAACAAAATTAGCAAATTAATTACTAAATCTGTATTATTTGTTTTATGTGCATATTGTCATTCTTCATCAACTAATATACGACTAGAACACATAAGTTCTTTGCTGACCAAATCCCAAGACCGAACTTGGAAATATTCCAATTATTATTTTGTGACGGTAACGATTTTAGAGACAAGTCTGGTAACTTTGAGAACATATTACAGTGAAACCTGGTTAAGTGGGACCTGGATAACTGAGAAACCTCTATTATTGAGAGTTGCAATGAGGTCCCGGTTCTTTTTCATTAAATTACCTCTGTTAATGGGACTTTTTGAACCTGATTAAATGAGTTTTGAATTCTAAGACTTTTTCGATGTTTACCTCTATAATTGAGACTCTGTAGCTCAATTACCTGTATAAGTGAGACAAATTGAGGCAATGGAAGCTTTAGAAACTTTACACAAGTATTTCGAAATGTCAAATATTGATAATTCTAATATTTCTGATCAAATTTATTCTATCGAGAAACAGGTTTCAGCAACTAGCAATCAAGTACAAACAAACGTAACCGATTACTTTAATTCATAAACTTTACCGTACTGTTTTATTTTCGACGCAATACCTTATGTATGTACATTCATACCTACATTGAATTCAAAAAATATGCATTTTTATTAACATTTCCACCTCTAAAAATGGAATAACGGCACATTTCGACCTCTGTAAATGAGACAACTATAATTTTAAACCTGCTTAATTGGAAAACTGGATTATTGGAAACCCTCAATAATTGGTACATATGTCTTGATCCCTTGAGATCCCAATTAACCAGGTTTCACTGTATTAACACAAATGTGAGAAAGATAATACTACTCTTCGAAATAGTCACTGAAACAAAATCATATATCTATTGTTATTCGGGATTCATTCTGAATAATCTTAAATTTACAATCAATTTTTTTCTTTTGAATCTTCTCAATATAGAACAGACAGTACTATGGTATTTTCATGAACAGTATGAGTAACATATTTACTGCCTTGCATCATTTAAAGGTGATGTCCTTACTTTTTGTCAAAATAGAGTTGTCGTCATAGGTCGGTACAATGAGTACATCTTCTTTTCCACAACTTCAACGTCGTATATCACCAACATTAAGAAAAAAACAGAACTACAACGAAAATGGCATCTCGAACCAAGACCTTAAAAACTGGCATCGACTATAACTTAACTATATTTATCCCTAGGACTTTTTGCTTCATTGACAACTTATATTGAAAGAGTAAATTTTTCCAAAGACTTCAGAAAATTCCTTATAGTCCAGGCTATGAACCGGAAAAAAAAAAACAAGTAGGTTCGAATCAAAATTTTTTTTTTGCATTAGCTTCAGGAGGTTTTCAGGATCATTCATACACCTTGAAACCTCTTGGGAACCCCAACCTCACCGATTGGGGGCAAAAATGGCCCGAAATCTCCAAGTCTTAAATTGTATTTGCTACAAAAAAAGGTATTTTGGCATTTCGAGTGCACCTAGGAGATTTTTGGGTCGCTGAACACGCATTCGTAGCCAGATTTACTTGCAATACATCGTAGGGGTGGTAAAATCGACAAAATTGGTCAATTTTGCACCCCTATATGTTATTTTGCAATTTACGTGTTTTAGGCATTTCGAATGCACTAAGAAAGTTTTTTAGGTCGCTGAATACGATTCCGAAGCCAGATTTACTCGAATATCATCGTAGTGGTGGGGAATTTACAAAAATGGGTAATTTGACACGCTTCTAAATTTTTATAATTTTTGCATTTTAAAATTACTTCGGAGTAAATCTGGCTTCGGAATCGTATTCAGCGACCCAAAAAAACCCCTTGGTACACTCGAAATGCCAAAAACACGTAAATTGCTAAATAACATATAGGGGTGCAAAATTTGCCAATTTCGTCGATTTAACCACCCCTACGATGAATTGCAAGTAAATTTGGCTAAGGATTCGTGATCAGCGACCCGGAAAACCTCCTTGGTGCATTCGAAATGCCAAAAACACGTAAATTGCAAAATAACATATAGAGGTGCGAAATGGGCCAATTTTTTCGATTTGACCACCCCTACGATGAATTACAAGTAAATCTGGCTACCTATTCGTGATCAGCGACCCCAAAAAAAACCCTTGTTGATGCATTCGAAATGCCTAAAACACGTAAATTGCAAAATAACATATTAGGGGTGCGAAAATGGCCAATTTTTTTCGATTTTGCCACCCCTACGATGGATTGCAAGTAAATGTGGCTACGGGTTCGTGATCAGCGACCCAAAAAACCTCCTTGATGCATTAGGAATGCCTAAAACACGTAAATTGCAAAATAACATATTGGGGTGCGAAATTGGCCAATTTTGTCGATTTGACCACCCCTACGATGAATTGCTACGGATTCGTGTTCAGTGACCCAAAAAACCTTCTAGGTGCACTCGAAATGTCAAAATACCTTTTTTGTAGAAAATACAATTCAAGACTTGGAGATTTCTGGCCATTTTCGCCCCAATAGGTGGGGTTAGGGTTCTCAAGAGGTTTTAAGGTGTATGAATGATCCTGAGAACCTCCTGAAGCTAATGCAAAAAAAATTTTTTGATTTGAACTTACATGCTTTTTTTTTATTATAGCTAAAATCCCGGTTCACAGCCTGGACTATTAACTTTAATACTATTTGAATCAGTGGCGGCTCGTGAATTTTTGAGAGAGGAGGCTGGACTTAAAACGTTTTTGTAAAAATATACTCTATTCACAGCCTTTTAACCTTTGCACAGCGACCGTACCAGCTACTTAAGTGACAAAATTAATTGTTGCCAGCAAGAACCAACGTGGAGGTATAGAGTTTCTCTTGGCAAAACATTTTTTGTTCGTTTTTGTATTTTATTTTTTTTTGGATTTTTCATATTTTTTCTTTTTCTTGGAATTTTTCATATTTTGTTTTTTTTTATTAATTTTATTAACTTTTTTTTATATATTAACGGAATTCTACGGTCTTCAGTTTGCGAAAAATGATCAATAATATTATCAAAAAATGTATCATTTTGTTTTAAGTGTTTTACTAAATCTTTTTCAATAGATATTAAACTAACATTGTATAAACGATTTTGGCCCATTGTATTTGGCATGTAAGTTTTAATTCGTTTGAGAGTAGAAAATGATCTCTCCACCGATGCCGACGAGACAGGAAGGGTGACTGTCAAACAAAGTAGTTTATAAAACTGAGGTAAAATTTGTTGCAAATCGTTGTCTATCATATATTTTATCATATCGGCGTGACTGTCGTACTGGCCTAAAATATCTTTATCCGAGTATATAACGCATAATTCATTGTGCCGTGCTATTTTATCAAAAAATTTATCTTTTAGAATTAAGTTATCTTAAAGTTTATTGAGGAACTCTTTTGAAAAAGATTCGAAAAAGATTCAAAAAATCTTCTATTCGTCAAGTCAAAAAACATCAATCCATACGGAAACTTGAAATTTTTCCAATGAGATCTCTTGAATAAATTATATCAGTGAATTTTTGTTGTAAAATTTGAAAAATAAGATCAGTTTGTTCAAATATTAATTTAAAATTATCAAGAAAAAACAAAAATTCTTCATTTTCTAAATAAGATTTTAAACCAACAGCAGCATTTAATGAAACCTGATCTGTTGAAAAATCATCACTGTTTAATACAAAATCAAATGTTTCAATTAATTTGTCTTTATTTTTATGGATGGTAAATACTGCACGTGATGTAAAATTCCATCGAGTTGGAGCATTACAGAGAAATCAATGATTTTTTCAAACTTCGTCTTGTCAATACTACTACTATTAGTATTAAATGATCGATTTTGATAGTTACCTGACATTACTAATCCTTTTAAATCCGGTAAAGGCCGTTTATTTAAAAGAAACACTTTTATCATATGTTAATCCACTAAATAGATTTTCTAAAATGCAGCAACTAACTCACTAACACTCATTTTAAATTTACAACAGACAACAATCTAATCTTACTTCGCGTGGCGTGACAATACATAAACAAGCACTGACTGACCTACTCAGCAGTCGGCAGAACGCACGTGTCGTTTTTCGTAGATTGCGAGCGGCTGCCGCAGGCTAGCCTCCAGAGGGTGTTGCCATTTTCGGTGATTTACCCAGTTGGCGATCGTTCTCTTCGGAAAAACGGCAACTGCGTAGAACATCACATGCTCAGCGTTTGAGATATATAGAGAGTCTAGCCTCAGGGCACTGTTGCCAGATTAAAAATGACTACTGAGAACGGGGAATTAATTGTAAAATTTTGAAAATTATCAGAGAAACAGGAAATTAAATGGAGAATGATCATTAAGATAAATTGGTGAGGAGGCTGAGCCTCCTTAGCCTCCTTCGAGGAGCCGCCATTGATTTGAATGGTTAATAATAGGGACAATTCATTGTGAAACATTGGTAAATATAACAGTCCACGTTTGGAGAATAAGTTTGACTTTAAAGTCGATTTTCTCCATTTCAACAATCTTGGATATAACTCCTTTGAGCAAAGTGCTGTAGTATAACCCTAGAAAATAGTGTTTTAAGAGTTAACAAATGACTGAACTCATTGAACGAGTTCAAACACGTATATTTTTTCGGGATTCGATCATACATTGGAATTTTCAATGTCTTTTGATCTTTTTTCGCGATGTCATTATGTTACCTAGATGCATATTCTAGTCAGTAATGTAATGAAGTGGAAGTAACCAAGACGAGGATATTTATTCATCCAGCTACCTGCACTTCTGAAAAGGGATGCATTCAGTGCAATACTGGCGACTTGAGACTAAGAAATTCACGGAAGGGAAAACGGTGAGATCAATACAAACTGTGAAACCTCGTGGTAGTCTGTTTATAAACGTGGGGAAGGTTAGGGAGATCCCGTGCTTACTTCTGATTCCTACAACCCTCTTTCACTCTTTCTTTAATCTCAATGCAGGATTTCTTCACCCACTTACTCTGATATTCGTTTGATTCATTTCAATTTTGCGACTCGCTTTATAATATTCCGTAAGTCCACCCTTATCGGGTATATATATATACACTTTCATCATTATTGAATCGGACTCATAATTCCACTCATAATTATAACATTGACAGGTGAAACAGATGTTCTTAATGTTTTTTAGTTCCCAAGAGTAGTTTGTATTTAAATACAGTGATCATTGATAAATTTCTGTGATATATCACTGCACACTGTAAAAAATATTTGGGTAAAATTCCCCTAAGAAATGGTGGCTCATTGCTCGGGTAAAAATCCTTGGCGGTGTAAATTTTCCAGAGAAAAAAACACGTTGGTGTAATTTTACCCCCTAAAATTACACATTGGTGTAAATTTGTATAGATAAAATTACACTCTAACGTGAATTTGTACAGATAAAATTACACTCTAATTTAAATTTGTACAGATAAAGTTACACTCTAATGTAAATTTGTACAAATAAAATTACACTCTAATGTAAATTTGTACAGATAAAATTACACTCTAACGTAAATTTGTACAGATAAAATTACACTCTAATGTAAATTTGTACAAATAAAATTACACTCTAATGTAAATTTGTACAGATAAAATTACACTCTAACGTAAATTTGTACAGATAAAATTACACTCTAATGTAAATTTGTATAGATAAAATTACACTCTAATGTAAATTTGTATAGATAAAATTACACTTTGATGTTAATTTGTATAGATGAAATTACAGTTTGATGTAAATTTGTATAGATAAAATTACTGTTGTTAATTTTACAGATACATTTACACCAAATTGTAATTTTGTTTGTAAACGAAATACCTAGATGATTTGGCCCTGAAATATTCATTTAAAAATAAACTTTACCTACGCACTATTCCAACTTTTGATTAAAATATTCTGTTCTATCATAGTCAACCAGGAAGATGAATTAACCAGTTCATGTTAGCCCTTTTTCTAACATTCTATTGTGAACCATTACCTGAATACAATAACCTAAACAAAATGAAACGAGAATTTTTGTTCTACTTATATTCAGGATTACAAAAGTTTATAAAAAATTCTTTAAGAAATTACAAATAACTAATACTGTTACAAACTTATATATAAAAAAACCTCATACTGGGACGGCAACAAAAGTAACAAGACTACCTGAAATTCAAAAATATTTATTATTAGAATAAGAGAGATGAGGAAAAGCAATACACATACATATTAGGGCCAGGGGGATTCAAAAATAGAGAAAATTGAGATTCAAAATACTGGAATGGAAAAAACAGGAAAAAATAGGAAGCCTTTCTATAAAAATAAAATATATGAAATGAACCGTACTGGGCCTAGAACGATGCAAACCAAATTATAATTGACTACCTACCTTTAATAGAGCATCAATTCTCTATAAGAAAACCACGAATGACAACAATGAGAAAATCATACTGTACATTATTATTATTGAAAAACAAAGATATAAAACCAACTTACTTGCACCTCAATTCCGACTGAGGAAAGAAAAGTACCTATATTAAAACAAAATAATAGAATTATTGTAAAATACAAATTCATCAGGCAAAATTCACCTGAAACTAAAATGTAGTATATTTAAAAGATAACAACATACAAATACTCACTTTTCGGGTACAAATAAATCTTACACCGTACACCTGTCTGTGATAATATTGACAATTATATTGCCTTAATGTAGGAAATCCATGTCTGCATATTTGACAGTAATAACCTATTTTTAATGTCATATGTTCTGCTGGTGTACAGGTTATGTGTATCTTGGAAATCTATAGACATAAAAGGCGAATATAGGTACAAAAACTGCAAAGAAACCAATCAACCTACCTTTCAAAAGGGGCCCAAGAAAACAAGTATTCCGGTTCTCACAATAACGAAACAAACGACTGTTTAATAAATGTATTTCATTTAAAAGTTTTAAAATGAAAATGATCCTTACTGAATTAGAAACAGAAGCTCATATGCAACACGACGACAGTAAGTGCAAACTGCAATGCAATCTGGGAAATTCGACTATGCAAAACGTCTACGATAGCTGTATCTCTCTCGCTCGAGATCATTAGTAGCGTGTAATAGAGAGGGATATCAATATCTGTACGTATACGCAACACAGAGTAGACACCATCTGTCGATGTCAGTACCGCAATTAGATTAGAGCGCAGGACCGATTGAGGGAAATTTGAATTGATATTATTTTGTTAACCGAAGATTCAGAGTTTTCATTCATATCATACTATATTTTTGGTAGTATTTTATATGCATATTAAAGAAATTTTATCAATTTAATACTACAATGGCTTAGTTTTTCTATTTAATAAATAGCGGCTGTGTTGTGTAATAAAGTGTATAACAAAATATTTCTCTTTTATAATTAAATATTCTAAACTCAAAAACATAAGATGTTAACTATCGCTGTATGTTTACTAATTTACACAAAAAAATACTTTGTAATTTTTAGTCATCATGACAATCATTTTTCAAAGTCTGCATGTGTGTTATCGGATACTTGATTAGCTAATGGAACCCTCTGCCTTTAACATACCAACCCAACCTTAACAATTTTCTTGAAGTCAGCTTCCTATTAGTTGATCAGTCATCCATGTAACCGGTTCATAATACGATGTCAAACTGTACGATCATATCACCCATTTGAATAGATTTTCACTACTAGTGGGAAAATTTATCCAAATGAATAAATTTTCACTATTAGTGGGTAAATTTATCCAAATGGTATCAAATTTACCACGATAATGATAAATTTCCAGTCAAATCTAGGGTAAAATTATTCACGCAGAGGTAATTTTCTATTCTGTAACGTAAAAATACACCAGAATCAAATTTACCTGGTAAATCTTCTCCAACTTTTAGGTACTTCAAGCTTTATCTCAAAAATGAGGTAATAGTTGCCAGTACATCGTAGTAATTTTACCAATTTACACCATTAAAATTACACCCATTTTTTACAGTGATGCATCAGTAGGTACAATATACAATCTTCAGTCTTCCGCATTGGCGTAACTTGAGCATTTTCGTTAGGAGAGCCACGACCCCTATATATACCTAACATTTATATTTTATTGACGATAAAATTTGGAATAGTTAGTATAATTTTAACAAGAAATTGAATTATTCACTAAAACACAATGTGTTGTTTTTTATAAATGCCCTTATCGGAATTCATCACTTTTATCATTATTGAATCGGAATCATAATTCCACTCATAATTATAACATTGACAGGTGAAACAGATGTTCTTAATGTTTTTCAATTCCCAAGAGTAGTTTGTATTTAAATACAGTGATCATTGATAAATTTCTGTGATATATCACTGCATCAGTAAACAATCAGTACAATATACAATCTTCAGTCTTTCGCATTGGCGTAACTTGAGCATTTTCGTTAGGGGAGCCACGACCCTTATATATACCTAACATTTATATTTTATTGACCATAAAATTAGGAATAGTTAGTATAATTTTAACAAGAAATTGAATTATTCACTAAAACACAATGTGTTGTTTTTTATAAATGAGCTTCAATTTTCTATTGCTTTCACAAAAAGTCCAGAATTTTTTGCGGTGTTACAAATTGCTTCATAAAGAGATTTTCTGTATTTAATACATGGAAACCTTTCTTGGTTTATTGTGCTCCTTAGCCAAGTTTTAATGCGTCGCATAGCCGTAAAACTTCTTTCACAACCAGCTATTTGTAACAAAATGTATAAATTAGAGACAAAGATTTTCTAAAGAAATTTAAATATTTTTATTTTTGAAAATGTTTTTCATTATATTCACTTCAGCATGTAGAACAATCATATCAATTTTCATAACATCTTTATAATTAGCTATAAGCTTTACTGCTTTTTCTATTTCTATTCTATGAAAGAATCAACGTTGCTCAAAGAAGATTAGCAAATCTACATTTTAAGAGTGTTATAATATTGTCTAAATAATATTATAAATTTGTGTCTTACAATAATCAGCCGCTCTTGTATTTTCAGGAAACTCGTGTATCATTACCCTTACCTAAAGTATTATATTTGTTTTCTCATTGAGAAACCTGCTTTGTGTATAGGCCAAAGTAACTATAGAAAATAGATAATAGACTATTTCTGGTTGAATAATAATAATTATATTTGACTAAACTATTATACTACGTGTGCTAGTACATTGAAATAGTACAGTTTTTTGCTGATAAACATGAAAAATAACCAATAACATTTAATATTATCTCTCTGGTGTGAGCCAGGGCCGTTTGTGGGGTGCTGACCCCCTCGGCTACTACCTAGTTACGCCAATGGTCCTCCGGGTGCATATAATATAACAAAATACAGAATGGAATGTCAATGAATAGACATAGACTCGTCGTCATATACTGCTGATTCAAATTCTGAACTTGAGTTGAGAATGCAATTGGAATCAGGAAATTTGTATTGGATTGTTGATGTATCCTTTAATTTTGCCATGAAATCATACCTCCATACCCAAGTTTACGACATTAAGAAATTCCTCGGAAAATAATTTTTTCAGTCCAGTCGATCTTATAATTTTGTTTTATTCATCAAATACCTTGAAATTTGCCTGTTCTGTTGTTTTTGGGATTCATCTTGGTTTCAATATTTTGGAAAAACTCATATTTTTATAGCGGAGATGGGATATAATGCGACTGTTATTAACTCAAGACGAGTGTTAGATGAGAGAACATTTCCATTAATCTAGCGAGAGATTAAATGTACTGGGAAAACTTCAGATCTTTTATCTTTGAATTTCAAAGGCTTAGTAACTATTTTAATAATTTCAATCTTCCATTGCCTCGTTAACAGTATTTAATCCTTCTGAATGAGCGAACTCGTGTACTGTAGGTAATCTTATTTCCTTGTTCCACATTGCGCTGTAATGAACGAAAGACAAAGCAGACAACTTGCTCACATGCAGCTTGCATATGAGGCATAGGAAAATGCAGCGATATTTGCTTACATACTGGAGATTCTAAGCTCTTAAATTATCGATTATGAGTTATTAACTTCCTACTAGTCATTCCACTTGCATTTCAAGTGGAGCAACAGTTATGTTCCAATTGCATCCAAGATTAAATTTAAAACTGTAATATTTTTATCAACCAATAGTTTCATCACATTGGTTTTGTATTCTTCTTTTACAACAACTAAGAGAATCAATAAAATACAATCACAAATTGTTTTGCACGTTCACTAAAAAGGGATACATTCTTAATATATCAACGATGATAGTAACACAAATTCAGTAAAATTGTAATGAGTATATTGTTTCTCCACACAGTCGTATTCTGAAATTAGGTAATAACACAATACAATTACTACTTATATGATTCTAGAACTACTATGATACATGTATTTAATTAGGTTAATTCATTCATAACGAATTTACACAAATTATGGATAGATATTTATAATTTATTAACAACGTTGTCCACACAATGTCTAAAAAGTCAATAAGGGGCTTTTTCAGGCCCATGACAGCCCATACTACAGTACTTGAGACAGAACATCTTGAGTATATAAGATATAATATCTATGCTTTCGTGGTGTAAAATCATTTTAAATCTTTGGAAGTGAAAGAATTAAACACAAATTTACAAAAAAAATGGAACATTTAATTTTTATAACGCTGACAAAGGGTATCACACTGTAGCATTTTTCTAAACTTGGAACTCAATTTGCACAGTGTAGTGAAACAGCTGGTCAGCAGTATTTAAACATTAAATGTTGCAAGCTTTTGTGCACATTCGAGTTCAACCCTCCAAATTGAAATAAATGTAACTAGTTTTGCTGATATTACAAAGTATAGGTACTAACGTACCGTAAAAGAACTAATCTTTTACCAATAACATTAATGGTAATCTTGGAATGAATGGAGTCACTAAAAGAGTTCACAGTTGTGGATACAATATACCACTAATAAGTACGAAATAATAGTAACCCTTATTGACTGAAAATACTAAAGAACTCTCAACCAAGTAGCCATCATCATTGTAAAAATTACTGATATCAAACTGCTTTGATGAAATAGATAAATAAATAATAATAGATTTTCGAAGAACTGATAAAAAGAATTTGAATTTTTAGTTCGAGCAAAATACAGCGTAAAATAATTTTTTTATTGTGTGAAAAAATTTATGGAAAAAGAGGTAAACAATCTGAAACTCATATAACACGAATAAACGAGCCAAAATGATCTGCAGCTATAATATAAAATAAAATTATCAATATTGATGAAGAAAGCATAAATGAACTGGAACATTATAAACCATACGTACCTAGTTATTATATTTATTCATTATTCCTTTTAAAACAGAAGAATAATCAATTGATATTATATGTCACTTTTACAATTACTCTTCGCGATTAAATAATGTATATTTTTTTTCAATTCTAGAAATAACTTGAAATTCAATTTTATAATAATTCCTAGCAAAATCTTTTTCTGTTTTTGACAGTCTTACTTACATTCTGCTTATTCGTTCCTGAATGATTCAAATCTTAATTAAGGTTCATAATAGCTGAAAAGCCATTAATATTTTTCTGATTGCAGAATGATAAATAGGTACTAGGTATATTCATTTTGCATAAAATGCGCGAAGTTACCTTCAAATTCATTCAAAATCAAATATTCCAAAGACGAAAGAGACAACATACCTACAGATGACAAAATATTACTCCACAAGCATAGGAAGTAAACATTTTTGTGAAAACAATAGATCTCGTTTCAAAGTGAGGTTATTGGCGTAGCGTTGTATTTAATTATGATATAGTGTACTGTCTGATAGAAGTGTAATGCTATTCGGGATACTATTCGAAATTAAAGTCGACGTATCCATTAATTCATTAAAATCAACACGATCAAAACTAATTTTCGCTGGAGCTACGCGTATATGCTAATTAGAAATAGGATGTATATAGCTTCAAGCGAAAAGAGCATTCAGTTGGTAGGTACTTTTATAAATAAAAAACAAGCCAAGGGTCAGTATATTCCGTGAACATGGAAAACAGTTTAGTTCTTTTATACGCTTCATGTGTTACTGCTTCAAGTAAATATCGATTTTGAAGTATCAACTCAAGATTTTAATTAAGTCCCACTTCGGACAGTTTACATTCATTCCGTTCGCATTTCGTACATTTATTATAATATTCGAATGAATCAGTACAAGCAGATCAATTTAAAGAAATAGGGTTCGAAAGGAACTAAATGATTCTATGAGAAGGTGACTTCAGAAGCATTAATCCTGTTCCCGAAAAAGGCAGCCCTAAAACTGTATAATAATCTTCTATGGTTGACGTCATTTTTAAGGTCAATTTCCTTTAATAGTTCAATAACGATGGTCTGTCCAGAAAATAACTGTGATTTGTTGTCATGTTGATAAAAGAAAATGGAAATATAACGAAATTAGCTAGAAATTTAGAGAATATGTATATGAAGTTTTTGATTTATTGGTAGCAACAAAAGAACGAATCATTCAGGAAAGCAACCGACACATTAAGAATACAATATCATGAACAAGAGTTGAAACTCATTAAATAATCTTTGAAAAGTGTTTATGCCATAAGATCAAGTTATCTACGGACTATACTTAGTTGTTAGTTGTACACATATACCTGTTCACTATAGAGAATGACGTTATATTTAGAAATTTTGTGCAATCAATTCTTTTAAACAATTTCTGTCTATCTTCTCCTAGCCAGGAGTATTTCATTTTAACAGTTGACCACACGATTAGTCGAGGAAATAAAGCACTAAAATAGGCCAAACCATCCAAATTCGGCGCAGTTGGATGGATTGAGACGCGGTTTTCTGCATTCGATTTAGAAATTTTGTGTTTTTTTGCGGAAAAAATTTAATGCATTTCTACAGCGGAAAAATTTATTTTTCGTAGTACACTTTTTGAGGTGAATAAACGGAGTCGAACACGAATATGGTATCAAAAAAATCACCTGATGTCCCCTTGAACCATACCCGGAGTATCCGGGGTCCTGACGCCCTGGATATCGATGAATTTCATTAGTAATTTATTTTTTATGTTTGTTAACTATTCGAGAGTTGATATAAGGGTTTCTAGTGATGATTACGACGTAAACAAATTCTTCTGCAATACTTGGTGGTACCCTGAGTCATCTTCTAGAAATTTGTTCAGTTTTTCTTCGTAAAATGTAACAAATTCTAACTCTCTGGGGTTTTCGAAGTCGCCGATCACGTGTATGATATTCAGAAAGTTCATGCCTAGAAGATGACGTAGATACACAGGGCTCCAGAGACCCGGAAATACCCCCAGGTTTGCAGAACATTGTGAGTGTCATAGTCGTGTTCGGCGACTCTGAAAACCCCCGAGAGCCAGAATTTGTTACATTTTACGATGAAAAATTAACAAATTCTTGGAAGATGACGTAGTTACCTGGTCTCAGGGTACCACCAGGTATTACATAATAGTTTATTCATGTCGTAATCATCACTAGCAACCTTTATATCACCTCTCGAACAGTTAACAAACATTAGAAATAATTTTCTAATGAAATACATCGATATTTAGGACGTCAGGACACCGGATACCCCGGGGGGTGGTCCAAGGGGACCTCAGGGAAGTTTTTTGATAGCATATTCGTGTTCAGCAACCCCAAAAACCCGCGAGAAACCAATTCGAGTCCGTTCTTATTATACACCTCAAAAAATGAACTCAGAAAAATGCATTTTATTGTTGTAGAAATGCATTAAGTTTTTTCCGCAAAAAACAAGCCCGCACAACATTTTTAAACCATTTTCTGAATCCAATGCAGAAAACTGCATCTCAATTCATCCAACTGCGCTGACTTTGGAATCTGGAATGCTATATTTCCTCGACTAGATTGCCGGATGAAACAGTCGATTTCATCCAATAGACTTGACAGTTCATAACAAATTCGTTGTTAATCTAAAGTTTGATAGAATGAAACTTCAAAAGTTCAGAAACTCTTTTTCTCAGGACTGCAGGTCAACTTATATTCACGTCGTGTTGTGTATAAGCTGCAAAAATTGTGTATCTACAAAATAAATTACTTTGATGAGGAACGTGAAACTGGAGGGCCATATCTTCATATCACTGCCATTAGAGACTGACTTGCTGCAGCTTCACAAAACTGAGTGTCTCAGCAATAAAATATCAGGTTAACAAAGCACAATTGAAACACTTGCAAGTACAAGAAGGAAACGGCAAAGGGCTAAAGTGGTAAATGCAGATGATTTTGGAAGAAGGGTAGAATAGTGGCTCGACCAAATTTCCAAATTTCTTCAGAAATAACGCTTTCTTATGTGGAAGTAAGTTGTACGAGTGATTTGTGGAAATGTGTTACTGTTTTCAGGTGTTTTAGTTGAGGTAAATAGTGAATGTTATAGTTGCAGTTTGACAAATTTTGTTCCATTGGTAAATGTGCAATATTTTCAGAAGCAAAATAGTGTTTAAAGCAGTGAAGTGATATTTATTATTTCATTGTGGTTATGCAATAACGTGCAGGGGGGAAGTATAGATATAATACCATGCGAATTCTTTCTTATTTCACAAACGTTTAGGTTAGTTGTGTCTAAAAAAATTGAGAACCTGGTCAATCTGACAACTCTGTACCTATCACATGCTGGTGTGATATGATTTCTTTCTTATAGTGAATAAGCTTTATAATACTATCTAGAGTATAATGAAGTATATTATATTTACACAATCCAAAATGTTGTTCCTTAATGATCGAGGTGTTTTTAGGACAAAAAGCTTTACATAATGCGAGCACATGTCCTAAATCTTAATGTGTGAAAATAATCTTTTTCTGATTTTTTATGTGTTCACTCTTCCATTCGTAAATATGACATCGAAGGATCTAAGGAACTAATTTCAAGCTAATAACTTGCCTGGAATATAGAATGAAAATAATGCAACAAGAATGTTGATGTGTGTATCCGATTAAAAGCCCGAAGTGTTATTTCAGCAATGTCATACATCCCGCTGGCTTTATTCTTGAGCACTCAACTCCTCAATTGGAATACATAACGTTTCCGGGGACAAATATTATAGTTTCTTGCGGAAAAAAGCCACCCCCGGCTATGGGTGATCGAATAAATGCATTATGAAGACGCTGAGTCATCGGCATATTGTTTCCTTTGATGAGATGTGGATGACTATCAGTTCAGCTTTAATTCCTTCCTGTTCCTTAAGACATCTGTGCTAATATCGGAGTAAGTGACCATTTCATAAAAAGAGCGAGAACTAATAATAAGCTGCTGATCGATGAAACAATTTGCTACTAATAATAGGTATATACCTACTGCGTCCATATTTCAAGATCCCAATTATTTGTTTTATAAAGGTGATTTCATCAGATGTGTTAGACAAGTGAAACATAATGTGCCAAGGGAAAGTAGAATTTTTGATTCATTTTATCAGGAAGCTGATTACATTTTTGTAATTTTCGTAATAAGAATAGACTTTAGTTTCTCGCATCCAATCACAATGTTGGTCATGGAGTGATATTACCTTCACCATTACTAGACTTTGCTACCTAATCGGATCTTTCGCCTCTAATAGTCCTTATTGTACATGTTACCTAAACAGCTGCTTAGGAAACCTAGAAATCTTCATTCCAGGCTGCTTATGAAGCGCACTTCGAACCTTCGTAATAATCTGATGTTGATTGTGTGCTGGCCAGTAATGAAACTAACAATCTCAAAACTTAAATGTACAATGATAAGGTCTTTCTAGTCCCGATCGATCAGTAACGTCACATACTTATAGTTCTGAACGACCACCAATAAAGGTAGCCATGACCGACCAACAAGACCAAAAGTATCTCACGCCATCTATGAATAGACGTCGCACTAAGAAATCAAACAATATACCACATGAACTTCACAAAAGTTACGAGGAATATGATACTATTTGAGTGCGCCAGATGTTCAATGAGGACTAGAAAGACCTAATCATTGTTATCGTTCAGTAACGTTGTAAACTTGCTCGTTCCTCTGATAAGGTCTATGAGAAGAGCGAACAGCTGTCTGGAACTATAAATTTGTGATGTTACTGATCGATCTCGACTAGAAAGACCTTATCATTGTTATTTGGCAAAAGCCAACATGAGTATATTCTCTTATCCATTTATTTCTTATTCTCTTACACTGGCTCACTCAAGTAGTCTCAAATTCCCTGTAACTTTTGTAATGTTCGAGTAATCTATCAGTCTACGTGGTACATTGTTAAATCACTTAGTGGGATTCATAGATGGCATGAGATACTTTTGGTCTGTGTACCATGTTATTGAATGATTATGACTATCTTCAACAGAGATCATTCAGTAATGTTGCAAACTTGCTAGTTTCACTGATAACCTCTATGAGAAGAGCCTAACAGTTGTCTGAAACTATAATTTTGTGACTTTACTGATCTATCTGGACTAGAAAAACCTTATCATTGTTATCTGCCAAAGCCAACATAAGATAAATGAATATATTCATATATTCATTTATTTCTTATTCTCTTACACTTGAAAACTTGAATGCATAAGGTTTTAATATTTTGGACTATACGTTATATTGTGCTCATTGGGTTGTATCATTGACTTTCTCGGAACGAAGTATGTCATACTTAATTAATTTCATGGTTATCAGAATTACGTAGTTATTGTATCGGGAATATTCGTTCTTCCCTCGATAATAAACGAAATAAGTTTTCTTTTCAATCGTAGCACAATAGCTTGAGCTTTCAAGGATCTTTCAAGAAACCAGTTAGGTACCACCTAACAACTGTCTGTCATATGTCTTAAATAATTAGAAATAGGAGGAATTAAGGTGGAAACTAATTATGTATAGCAATCATCTTTACTGCCTAGTTTATAACCGACCATATGGATCGCCATCAATTTAGAGAAACATTTACATAAAACGAATGTTATACAAGGAGTTTCGTCTTTGTTACCTTATTGATAATAAATATTCATGTTCATTTTTTGGAGATAGTACTAACTAATTATTTCTATGTGATTTATTTCTATTCTAGGTCAAAATAGAATAGTGATTCTTCAGAGAATGAGCAACGTCATAATTTCAAATATAATCTCCCTATTTAAGTTCTATGCGATTGGTAATTTCTTATAGCTAAAATGGTTCAGAATTTCCTAGGATATCAGGAAAGGGCAAATTAAATTATGTACCAGGGAATTTGTCTATTTGTTTGTCTTCTCACGATAAATTGAAAAGGGTATGATCTATCATTAGTTAGGATTGATAAGCTAATAAAAACGTTATCACTAGAATGTATACCTGATAAGGAATAAAATATGATCAGAAACTTCTGACAAAGTTCACAAACCAGTCCAGAAGTGATTTTGCTAGCAAATAGAAATGGATTAGCTACACCAAATGAACTTGAGAAAAAGGTACTGTAAAATTCAAGATACCCAGCTATCACGTGCACTTGCGACGGAGTGAAGGAAAATTATATTCATTATTCTAACATTGCGGACTCATTGTCTTGTCCATCTGGTATTTACATATTTACAAGGACTATCTCCTAGAAACAACCCTCACCAGCTCTATTCTTTATATCAATAGTGATTCGAATCGTTTGATCATTGGTTGAAAAGTGCACTAGCTGAACTGAGTTTCACAAGTATCAAAGAATAGGTTTCAATATTGAGAACCTAGTGCAAAATTGATAACTTCACTCGCGTTGCCGATAAAGAAAGATGAAGAAAGTTGGATATACTTCAAATATAACTTTCAGGCGACTAATGTAGGAAGAAGTAAGTCAAACGGTTCCCGGATGTTCGTCCGAAAGTCATTTGACCAACAGACAATTGACTGAACGGACATTTCACGCACAGACAATCGACCGAATGGATATTTCGCAAACCTGGAATGGCCTCTTGGTGGTAATATCACATACAAAATGGTAACTCGCGAACCTGCATTTCCTGAAGCCATCTGATTTCTGCTCAGAAGTCTCAACAGCATGTCCAGCTGATGATGATAATACATATTTAAGAGCAGAATTCGACATATCAACTGTTTAAATAAAGCTTGGACCACTGAGTTAAATTTTATTCCTTATTAGTCGGTCAATTGAGTGAAACACTTCTTCCTCTCTACCAATACGATAGTATTTTCAAGATCCCAACCAGACAAGAGATTCACCATGGTGTGCCTACTACGCAGTTTCGTAACAGCAACAAGTGTTGGCTCCCCAAATTTGGTTTTCTCTGGTAGTTCATAGAGTATTATTATACTCTTCGCATACGAAGTCTGGAAGAGTATATTGCATTTACTCAAAAGTTCTATTATATTCAGATTTTAACAAGAAATCTTCCTCGGTTCGGTGACGAACCCTAATTGTCATTCAGGGTATTCGCGTGTAATGAAAACACCTTTTTCTGAAGGTTGAAGAATTAAAAAAATCACAACCCAAAGTATACATTGAATCGATTCAGACCTTTTTCAGTATATTCAGGTTAATTTAAAGCTGCCTTCACCCAAATTTCAACAAAACAACAATTGAAGTAAAATTATATTTACACCGTACTTTAACAGATTAATAATAACGGCGTTCTGGCCTAGAGGCTAGGACAGCTGACTCCTACTCCGTAGTCTCGGGTTCGTGTCCCAGAATCGAAAAATTTGTCTTTGTTAATTTTCTTGAAAGCATTATTAACTCGAGTATTATATAGTTGTCTAAAGATAGTGGAATAAATAGTATATCTCATTACCTTTATACAAATGCGAAGAGTATCTTGTATAATGTGGAACAATTATATAAAAATCAGTAACCAAATCAAATGAATTCCGAAGGGTAACGTTGTAACACACACTATTTATCTCTTCTCATAATGGCAACACATTTCTAGTTTAAAAATGAAATCGTGCATAAAATTCATCTCTCAAATTAGTTCTTCATGTTGAATTGCTTGTTAGGTAATCTATTAAAAAGCTTCCTTTTCATATAGATATTTAGGTTGTGTGGGCATTGATAACGTTATGCAAGCTCGACCGTGTTCCGGACCCTCCACGAACGTGCGGGGCTGGGATGCAGTTAATAGTTGATACGCTCCTAACCAGTTGTTGCGTTTTGAATGTTTTATTAATTAGAGCAAGAGAAATTAGAGCTGGGACGAATTGCAATGCACAGTAATAAAATATCTGTGCGGTAATTTCGCACATATGAAATACAATCGTATCGCAGATCTGCACATATTGGTCGGAATTTTGACAGGGCGAGTGATGAATGTCGTGCATAACAACGGCAGCAGTATTGACAAGCGTCCAATCCAAGCGAGAGCCGACGCAGCAAAAGTCGCCGTCGTCCGGCGAACAAAAACTGCACATAAAATCACATGCAAGTCTGATGCAGGCATCATTCAATTAGTCCTGGGTGTGGCCACAATCTCGCTTATAAAACATCGATCGAACGAACGGTCATCGTTTCAAAAGTTCGCTCTTTGATTCCCTCATTGCCGCTTTAAATCCTCGGCGCTTGCGCTCATCGCCCTCGCTCTTAAAACTGTCCTCATCCTCGGCCGACGCCAATTTTAGCAGGCCGCGGAAAAACGCACTATGCGACATCTCTATTCCGCTCGCATTTTGTACCTGCAGTTCACTGCCTCTCACTTTCGATCGCCCTCGCATTAACGATGCACCGCGGGACAGGTCCGGCGCAACCCTTTTTCACTATCTACTATTGCTACGAAAGTAATATCTATAATTCTCCCTTAACCACTATAAGGTTAAAGAAATAAAAATAAGAATAGAATCACTACAAAATGATATCAGATTGAAAATTAATATTATTAGTAATAAGATACTAACGGTTACAACATTACATTTTAAAAAAACCATTTACCAGACACGACGGTAATGAGTTAATTTGCCAATTTCAATGATCGCCTCCCACATTAAGACTGTTTTATTAAGCAGGATGATTGAATTTGGTAAGCTTCAGTCGAAATGTCATGTTTGAGTACAATTAATATTGCGATGTGTCAAATTCATTCATAACTCCTAAGAATTATTTCCCGAAAACAGATAACACAGCTTGTAGCTCTCCATTTAGATGCCACTCTGCTGGTTGAGCAATTTTCAAGATTTATATACAAATTTTACAGTTGAAGGTCTCAATTGAATTCCTAAAAACTGTTGGTTATAAATATATACCACAATCATACATGCAGAAGTGTCCACAATTAATATTTTAAACTTCTAAAAATGATAAAACGAAATAAGAAAAAACCTGTTTTGACCATAGTCCAGGTAGAATAGACTGTTATACGGAAAAAAAAAGTCAGCGCACTCCTGGAGTGCAGGCACAAGTGAAAACTTGAACTTATGGCGCGTTGGGCACTTTTTTGGGTGAGCATTTTTAGGTGCGCTCGCGAGATGAGAAATTGTTCATAAAAAATCAAGTTTATCAAAGCAATGTGGGCACTTTTTGAATAGACATGAAGTATAATAATATAGAAACTATATTCGAAGGAAGTGGATTTATTTAAATGAGTAAATATTAGTAAATAGTAAATACAAAATTTATCAATTCTCATCCATAATTTCAACAACTCTTACATCATCATTATCAGCATTTTCATCATTATTATCAGGATTTTCATCAGATTCTAAAACTGAAACAATAGGTCTATGGTAACTAAAGTATGAAATGAACAATTTTGATCTAAATCTATTTATATATCTTGTGAATACTGCATTATTGCACTACAACAATGTTTTTATTAATTCTATTTACACTTTAGATTTGTTTTTTTAACACAATACCATAGCAGCAACACAAGTCGAATGAAATATTTAAATAAATAAATTTTCCGTTTGATATTCATTTATAAAATAAATATAAAAAACTCTCAATCTCGTCTGTCGCGAGGGCACGAACGAATGGCCATGCAAAGACTGCGTATAGCATGCAGCGCTCTCGCATACCTATACACTCTGAGTATACATATAGGTATGTAATCTCGTCTGTCGCAAGAGCACGAACGAATGCCCATGCAAAGAGCGCGTATAGTATACATATATTATAAGAATACACGCGGAGTATATCTGTGTAAAATCTCATCTGTCGCGAGAACGGCTGAAAATGCTCTCCCACAAAAGTGCCCAACGCGCCATAAGAAGTTTTCACTTCAAAAATGTGTAACAGGCTCAGTATTATAGCCCTCAACAAAGTGTGAAAGTTCCCCATCGATTTCTTTGCCGTGGGCTGAGTTGCGAGGTCAAAAGTCGCGAAAAAAAGCTTTTCGCAAATATCTCGAGCACGGCGACCTTCATTGATAGAACATAGTAAGCCAATTTGTAGCTGAGGCGATTTGATATAAAAACTTGTTCGGAATTTTTCGTAAGGGCAATTGTTTTACGACATACTTATAGTGTTTTAAATTTTCATGGTACATTTATGTTTTTTTTATTCATTAGTGAATGCATTTATCGTACATTTCTGCATTTATTTGTGCATTAAATATACAGTTGACGTGGTATTGACCTTCTTCAGTTTCGCATTGCGATTATTCCGTCACCGAAGTTTGAACAAGGAAAGACGAGATCGAGGACATTATCGATCTCTTCGTTATTGATATCAAAAGATACCATGTTCATACAAGTTTGGCCATGACATTGACTACAAAATGCAGATCAATTCAATGCTACTTTCCTACCTCCACAATTGGACCCACAGGAGTTCTTGCAGTTAGAAAATACTATATTGACCAATACATCAGGAGCGGCTTGGAACAAAGTTGTAACTGGTTCCAAGGTATTATTTTGTAGTACCCATCTCCAGTTATGAGGATCAATTTTGTACTTGGTAATATGACCGATAGAAGTGCTGCAGAACCAAGCAGAGGTTGGAGGAAGCTTAGGCAATTGCGCAGCTGTTTTAATTTTGTCGATTGAATAAATTTGAAATATCGCAATTTATCGAATGAGTCTTGTTTTTTGCTGGCTTTATATATTCGAATAAACTGTTGTAAATAATCTAGCATGATTCATCATGTTATTACTCTTTTCAAACTGTTTGAAGATATTCTTACCAAGAAGAGCAAAATTGTGTCACAGTCAGTAGGGCAGACAAATGGAATGTGGCTTTCTCATTTTGGATATGAGGCTAAACTGTCGGAAAAATACATTTTGGATTCCACTTCCGCTTTACCAGGCTTCTGAAAATACATTATTTTGTCCTGAGGAGTTCGGGCAATTAATATGGACATCAAGTTCACATCCTCGCCAATAATAGCCGTATACTAGTATTATCCAACTGATGTTGTATCGTTGTTCCGATGATCAGAACATAAGCATCATGTTTTGCTTGCTTCACGATGACATTAGCACCTTTGAATTTTTCAGAAAACATGGGAATGAATCGACTTCAGTCGATTTTATTACTAAGAAATTGTTGTTGACTCGTTGGCACTGTCATTGGTGCCTCAAAGAGAATATCAGCGTATGAAAAAACTGTAGCATAACAACGACGGTGCTCTGAAGCTTTGATATTTTTTTCACTTCTAAGTTTTGAGTCATGAAACAACATATTATTATTTATGAGCTTTTCAGTGCCTAAATTAGGATCCTGTATTGACATGTAATACTTCAAATCAAACCCTTGATATTTCAATTAATTAATTATAATCAATATTCAATATAATCATATAATTCTTGAATTAACTGTTTTTCACTTTGAATGTATTTATAAGTGTACAATATGCTTACTATAAAAAAATTGTCTACAGAAGTTCCCTGAGTTTAAAATAACCAAAGTTAATATTGTTTCCTTTCCTATGTCTTGTCAGAAATCAGGAAGAACTTCCATTCTGGATAGAACATAGAATAATCATAATTTTTCTGAATTTTAATAAACAAAAAATTTAAATGATAATTCGAAATTTCATGTGTATTTAATTAATGGTTTTATAATGTAAAAGTTCATTAAACATTTATTTAGTTGTTAGTTGTTTATAGTCACTAAGTACAGGGTGTCCCATTTTAGGTACTTTTGCGGGTTATCTCCTTTATTTTTAAAGATAGAGAGTTGCGGTTTTCGCGACACTGTGCTACTTTTTCGTAAAACTCAAGATGCCGTCAACAGAATTTTCATAGCCCTTCTAGTTTTTAAGATACAGGGCATTTCTGAAAATGTTGCATTTTGTGACCCCCCTCGTATCTCCGTTATCCTTCAACTTATCGAGAAGGTAAAATAACATTCTAATAGTTTTTTTCCCGTAGAATGCAGTGGTGTAGATAACTTTTGTTACATATTCACTGTTTTTGAGTTATAGAGTAAACTTATGTTTTTTTAAATGGAACACCCTGTATATTTATAGACTATAAAATTTGTCTTTTTTTACCTTTTCAAATATATATGATAGTATCAAATTTTTTCCAGAAACACGCAAATATTTGACAATTTTCAGAAATTAAATACATATTTTAATAGTAGGCCATTGATATTGTTTATGACAAGAAACAGAAATAAACGTCAAATCTCTATCGCATTTAAGCTGTTTATTTTCTTTCTTTTGGTATCATTATTCAATAGATATTTATCAATTTTTCCGAATAATGGCAGTTTACGAAAATTATGAGAAATATGATATGATGGTATGTTTTATACAGAGTAATGAAAATTCTGAAGAAGCTTCGGAATTATACTTCCAAAGGTGAGTAAGCTATTATGGCTATGAAAATCTCTATTATCATTTAAATTTTTGCTTGTTAGATATCCAGAAAGAAGGCAACCGTTTTTTGGGATATTTGCCCGTTTAAAAGCAAATTTAGTTGAGCACGGATCATTTGTTCACCCGCGCCCTAAAACATACAACAAAGAGAACAGGGAAAGAAAATAGATAGATACTTTAGGATATATAGAAGCAACACCTTCGTCCTCATGTAGAAAAATTGAGAAGGAAATTGGTGTACCAAAAACTAACGCTCAGAGGATCTTGAAGAAATATAAGTATCATCCATACAAATTTAATATACTACAACATTTGCATCCTGGCGATGCCGAGCGCCGGGCACTGTTTAGCCAGTGGTATTTGCAACAAATCGATGCTAACGATTCATTTGGCAGACTTGTTATCTGGCAGACGAATGCTTTATTTCAAGTGCTGGCATTTTCAATCGTCACAATACCAGGAACTGGCGTAGTGAAAATCTGCATTCAATGTTTGAAAGGGCACAACAAGGACGCTTTGGAGTTAGGGTTTCATGTTTTATTTTGGGTAGACATATAGTTTATAGGATTTTTGAAGGAGGTCTTACAGCACGTAAATACCTAGAAATTCTTGAGGAAGTTATTCCAGAACTGCTCGAAAACATTCCATTAGCCCAGTATAATGATGTTTACCTACAGCAAGATGGTGCCCCAAGTCATAACTCTAGGCTCTTAAGGGCCTTCCTAAATAATAACTTCTCTCAAAGATGGATAGGTACCAACGGACTTGTTAGATGGCCTCCACGATCACCAGATCTCTCAATTTTAGATTTTTTTTTATGGGGCTATATACAAAATGAAGTATATAAAACTCGATATGACGGCATTGCAGAACTTCGAGAGGCAATTCATTTAGCTTTTCGAAATCTGCGAATGAGAACAATGGTTCTTTTGAACGCTATTCAAAGAATCTCGAAGATGTGCCAATTTTGCATTAGAGAAAATGGTGGTCAATTTGAACATCACATTTAATTTTTTTTAATAATGTTATTTTTTTGTGTTTTTGTTATATTGTCACTTTACGCCACAAACTGTTGTTACAAACTTACTGTTAGAAAAAAGATCTATGGGAATTTTTTTTAATAGATAGATACCTATATACAAGGTATCCAATTATTTGTTAGTAATATGTAAGTTGCACTTGTTTATTATTGTTATCCATAGCCTACTATTAAAATATGTATTTAATTTCTGAAAATTGTCAATTATTTGCGTGTTTCTGGAAAAAAGTTTATACTATCATATATTTTTGAAAAGGAAAAAAAAAAAATTTTATAGTCTATAAATATACAGGGTGTTCCATTTAAAAAAACATAAGTTTACTCTATAACTCAAAAACAGTGAATATGTAACAAAAGTTATCTACACCACTGCATTCTACGGAAAAAAATCTATTAGAATGTTATTTTACCTTTTCGATAAGTTGAAGGATAACGGAGATACGAGGGGGGTCACAAAATGCAACATTTTCAGAAATGCCCTGTATCTTAAAAACTAAAAGGGCTGTGAAAATTCTGTTGACGGCATCTTGAGTTTTACGAAAAAGTAGCACAGTGTCGCGAAAACCGCAACTCTCTATCTTTAAAAATAAAGGAGATACCCCGCAAAAGTACCCAAAATGGGACACCCTGTACAGAAATTTTAATACTAATTGATATATCATGACATATATTTATAAAGTTACCAACAATCAAATCAATCAAATTGTTGAACATCACGAATATTCAATCTTAAATTAATGAAGTCCTAGGAACAACAAATAAGTCCGGCTCTGTGTATTGCAGATGATTTATGCGATAGAAGTGTTTTTGAAAGGACAACGGATTGTTTATTTTTCATTCGCTGCCCGAACCGACCATTGCACGGTGCACATCGGACTCCAAACAAATTGAATAAAATTCCTTCGTAATTTCCAATAATATTGTCTATGTGAAATAGATGAAACTGGCGCAGAACAGTATATAGAATAATTATAATTTCGAAAATCAAATACATATGAGACAATGAGCATTGTGCGTGATAATATTTCGTGATGAATCAGAGGAATATTTGAGATTGAAGTGTAATGAAAATTATCAGAAAGGCCAACCTTTCAGCGGAGCCCAATCTGTGTACCATATACCAATTTTTGAATAAGAGGAATTGCGTTTGTGCGAATGAATTGCACTGACATACTTGAACGGCAGCATCAGACACAATTAACTTCTTTTGAGGGTGCCAGTGGAAATGAAGAAAAAACTGTTTAAGAAATAATACTCCAAAATCATTGAAACCAAAAAAATTTTTACAAAGTAGGGACGGTCAAATATGCTCCGTGTAAAGGTACACATATTACGTCCCTATTATCTCAACTTGATAGGGAGTAGGGACGTAAAGCAACCATTGTTGATAACTAGTGCGCATAGTAAGTTGTCCCTCTTTGCCAAATTTCGCTTTATTTCGGATTAGCAGATGAAATCGGGATTATAATAATCTGGTCAATTTTACTTGCCAAAGATTTGTCATATTTGGCCACCCGGATAGAGAACGTCTCCGGTAACTTTGAACGTGCATCTTCAACATTTTATCAGTTACTGGTGTGGTTATGCTTATTGAAGGTGAAATGTATCAGAAGCGGAAGAAGTAATTTGATTAATTAAGAAACGAGTACAACCTAGGTTCTCTTTCTCTGGAGAAAGAAACATGTTCTCTCATAAATTGCCCATCTTAGAGTTTTAAAGGAATGCGGAACGTTAATGAAGAAGCAAGGAGAGAAGGAGCGCATAATATTTTGGTAAGATGTAGGAATAGAATAGAATAGAATAATGTATTCATGCTAAGTACCAAGTATTGGCTTACATTCGTCAAGATAAAAGATAGAAATAAAAAAAAATTCAAACTATGATAGAACAAAGAAGAATAAAAACGTAATACTATTAAATTAGAACTGAAAATATAAAAATTCCTTAAGAGTATAAAAACAATGTTCAGCAAGAAAATTTTTAATAACCCTTGAAAAATCGTCAAGTGGGAGCTCATCTAATCAGTAGTGGTAGTTTATTGGAAAAAAATTGGACCCCAATAATAATTAACGCTTTTTCAGCTACGTTTTATGCGGTGATAATTAATGTGTAAATTATATTTCGGTCTAATGTTGATACAGTGATATGTGTTTTAACATATATTAGGCAATGTTGAATGTAAATGAGAAACATAACTTTTAGATTCTTAAAGACAGTCTGCAAGTCTGCAAGTATATCCAAATTTCATGAAATATGAATCAAAGGATGATATGTTTAGCAAGGTGCACAATAAGAAGGCGTACGCTGAATTTTTAAATTCTCTTCATAAAAATTATTCAAATTTGTGCATAAAAGAACAAAATTAACCACACACAAAACAAAATTGAACAAAATTAAGCGCGTTAAATAATCCTGTCATCAGAATTTTGAAAGCAACTTTCACACAATATTTTCAAAAACAGCAGCACAATTTGTAAAAAAATTTCAACAAAATCAAAGCCATTCAATCAAAAAAGATGAATACTTTAATTGACGTGGGGAACTAATGAAAAACAAAAAATCAACAAACAATGGTTAACAAACCTAACCGACATTTCATAACAATCACAGATATAACAATGATAACAAAATATCATCAGAAAATATCTTGATGAATTGTGTATTGCATTCATTGACCAAGTGTGAGCCTCCTTTTGTCAACGTCAAGCAACGGATCGTAAAATTTTATTATTACCCAAGATGTAATAATTCAAAATACCTTATAGTAATATAACTCACGTTTTGCTTTTCACAGGAATTGCCTTTCAATAGGTTTTATTTCTGGTTGAATTTTGAAGATCAAACATCACGCCTTCCACCTGGTTTTTAAACATCTTCAAAAGTATCGTAAAAGTTTCATTTAAAATGTGTTATATTTCTTGAGATAGCCCACCTGTCGGGTTTTTGAAATTCGCACTACACTCGGGGATATATAGGCATTGTGTTTCCTATTCGTGACTACTTCCGGTGTACTTGGGTACGAAAATTACCTTAATTTGGTACTTAAAGATACTAAAGACCGCAAACAAGAGGATCGTACACCGGGAGTTGAGTGATTTAGTGGCAACTTACTTGCCAGGTTTAGTGTTGCTTTGTTAACTTATGTTCAACTAGATGTCTTACTTATAGAAATCTCCGAACTGTGTGTAAGAAGATTTATGTTTGCACATGTATTCTTACACACTAATTTATGTCGATTTATCAGTTGATCTTTCTAAAATATTTCTATTTAATTGTTTAGTTGAAATGGTCGACTATGTAAACGACGACTCAGAAATTCTAACTTCCTGATAATGGTTTTTGAATCCTTCAAATGGTAATGATTCCGTTAATACTTGAACATGAAAACGATTTGATATAATAAGATGTTGGCATTTCTAATGTCTGCAAATGAAATTGTATGTTCTTCACCGAATTTGAACATGCCCTAAAACTTTAATTTTCATTAATGTTATTAGTCCTATTTTGGATTTTGGATTGAGTTGAGAGCGTGGCCTATTTGTAGTATCCCTGTAAGACCAAATTATTATTTAATACTGAAATAACTGAAATTAATAAACTAAGATTAAAAATATGTACCTATCGTTTGAGAAACATACTGAAAAAAGATTCTAAATTAAACGTGCTATTCTGGGAAATTGAAAAACTAATAACTTGTGTGTTTGAATATTCGTTATCCGATAATGCTAAAATTCTAGAAACGTTAATGTTAAATTTGGTCCTCTTTTATTGAAACATGAATAGTACGTACCAACATTGTTCATAATTTGAATACAGATCATAAAGAATTCTGAAGGCTTATTAGATCAAAAACCACCAAGCCCAACCTTCTAAATAGTTGTTAGAGTTTTACTTGTCTACCTCGTGAAGCAATACAATGTGTATACCTCGCTCCAACTCACAAGACTCTCGTGTACCGGGTGTTTCAAATTCGATTCTCACCATTGGGATCTCTAAAACTGTAAGAGATGCGAAAATGGTTAAATTGTGACAAAGTTGCGCGTTTAGGTGACTAGAAAAAAGAAGCTGGGAAAGTTTCAAAACTCCGGGTATATCATCAACTTTATTGGTTGAGTTGGCCTTCCCATTGGATTATTGCCGTTTTGAATGGACATTTTTTTAGCTGTTCAATGATGTATCACAAGGTAGACTCACGTTTCCAAGAATCCAAGATAATAGAAAAAATGGTGAGCTTTGACGTTAATGACCTTTTGCTATATTTTGATTCATATTATTTGCATAACGACTTTTACGAATGGAGGTAAAACGTATATGATGAAACGTTATTACAGATGCGATACAAATAGGAATCGGATTTTTGTGGATATCTAAGGATATACTCGTAATTTTGATACTTTCTCAAATGCTTATTGTTAGTTACATAAATGCGCATTTTTGTCCCAACTAGACATCTTCATTGATCCCAACAGGGAGGATCGAATACTATATAACGTATAGCTGTAATATGTGAATTCAGATAATTATATTTTCTAAAATCATTATTACTTCAAGCTATTCTGGTTCACATAAAATCAAAGTCTGGAAGAATCTGAATTTGAAAGTTAAATAACTTCAAATTAAGATTCCAATATGTAAGTATGTTTTCATTTTGTTAAGAACCATCTGATAATATTCTTAAAGGTGCATGACTTGTCTTTGTATTAAACAAGTTTGCACGCAAATCATTTTGCTAATTCAACCGCATTGCCCTTGTACATTCCAGATGTATAACTAGAAATCAAGGTGGCGAAGCAGATGCATAATATTCCAGTAAACGCCAGTTTTTAATTTACCTTCCGTGTTTCGTTTTGATATTGTTCAGAATTTACCCTTTCTACCTGCATCTTACGATCAACAATATCATTATCGCAAGGTCCTTCACCTCTTAAAACTGGCGTCGGCATGAAGAATAAAAGTGTCTTAAGGATCCGGACGGGTATACAAGAAGGGTTTTGAAAAATATTACATTTTCATACCATCTTAGCAGATGTTTGAATTGGGCAAAACAGTAACTATTTTTGGCGAAATCGGTATAATAGAACAGCCACAGAAGGATTGAAGTGCGGATGTTTATCACAATGATAATTGAAGCATCTGCATGCTCATAATGCAAACATCTTCACATAATAAACAGCGTATCTTTCAACATCGAATTCGTCAGAGTAGGAGAATATTTTATAACAAATGTAACGTGAGCCATTGGCTGTTCATCTATTAATTGTTTGTTGAAATTTTAGATTACCTCAAGAAGAGAAGGTCTTTGATACCATCATATATTTCTGTTATTCACACATGTATCCAATTATACAAAAAGAGAAATTCATTCAACATATCTTGAAATTACCCTGAAAGAACTTCGAAAATTGTGTTACTAACTAATTCGGATTGGTCTGACCAATTTTTTAAACCTTAACCCTATTAAGAATACCCACTACATAGAACTGTTTTTTCCCCTTTTAGTTCATCTTCAAAAATGTTATAATTAGAACTGAACGAAAACGCGAAGAAAAGGCCCAAAGTATTCCGAACGCGTTGTGATGTCACGATTCTACTATTCAAAGTTTGAAAATATACTCTGGGCCTAAGCAAAAATCTGAACGTAATTTAGATGATTTAATAATGCACAAAGGTATAAAATGAGTAGTTGCGGTTGTTGCTTCTAATCCTATGCAAAACTACATCCAAAATATGTCCAACATGAGTTATTTGTGAAACTCGTGCAAAATGTATCTATTTGTGGTACAAAGCATGAAGTTTACCATACTGAGTGCACCAAATATACTTTTTGCAAATTTTAAGAACAACATTTTTTCTACGATCCAATTAAATTAATAAAATTTTCAGATTTCATACTGCCAAATCAATTTTCGACATTATCATTGTGAAACTCTGATGTTCATTGATAACTATGAAAAGAATCCATTATTAGAGGAATTTTCTATGATCATTAATTGATTTCGTAATCAACAATGTAAAAATGAGTATTTTCCTGCATTAGTTCAAAAAGGAAAACTGTTGACATAGGCAGTAGTTTCAAAAGTGCTAACTTCATGCACGACCGTAGAAAAATTTTTAATTCATAATATACCAAGAGAAGTCAACTCAAAGTTGAAGATAAGTTTAATGTAAGTAATGAACATTCACATAAATTTGTTGTACCTTCAATGCCAATGAAATGTGAAATTATCATAACCCTCAAATTTTTGAATTACAACTGTAGTTTCAAGAAGTTGTTATCATATTGTATAATATTATTTCTATTTAACTATTCTTGTACCTATATCACATTTCTCAGAGCCAGCTATTGGCATTTCATTCATTACAGTTAATAGTGAGATACAAAGCATTAACCATAACGATGGTGGGTGTTTCTAACTTCATTAAAAGTTAAAATTCAAACCAATGCAGGAAGTTGTTTTGATTCATTTACCTATGATTATCGAAATCCTTTGTTTGCGAAGAAAATATTACGTTGCTATACAACCAGCCTGCATTACATTATACCATGCGCCACCAACTCTCATAGTCTTCACAGTTTCAGTGATATAATCTTGCCATGAACCGGCAGTACCATCTTTGGACATCCATGTTTCCGTGAGATATTTTAAGTTAGAAAAAATTTCACTTAATTCCAATAAAAATATAGGTAAATTTTGTCATACGACATACACACTTACACATTCCTTAGACTTGAACATTCACGTTGAACAATTATAGCTACAGGAATAGCTTACATTTCATCACGAATTTTCATTTTAGTTCATCTGGGTATTCTGGCCTTTGAAAAGCCCCACTTAAAAAAAATCAGTGGCTGATAGGCTGCCGGAAAACGCTTCTTCCAAGATTCTCATTGATATTCTGGCAGTATGGCTTGTCGGCGGCCTGTTGGAACCTATACCGTTCCATGTCATCATCTGTTAGCTGAGGGAGAAGAAAATGTCTTGATATCTTGCAAATGTATCTGTACGGACCAACAATCATGGACGATGAAATTGCACACCATAGATTAGCTTTAATCGAATGCAATGGTTGTTCGTGAACTTGACATAAATTTTGAAGTGCCCACTACTTGCAGTTCTGCTTGTTAACATGTATGTCTAAGCATAAATGACTTTTATCCGACATAAACAAATAATGTTCAATATTGTGGTTCAAATCTAGAAATGCTTCTGAGAATTGGAGACAATTTATCTTATCCTGATTTTATGGACATACGACGAGTACTTCGCTCAGACAAACGTAATGCCGCTGCAGGTTGTCGAATCTTTCTGCTCGGACTATGAATAATTGCTTGCCTTGTCCTGTCTTCATTTTACGGATTACATGCAGACGACAGAGGTCTGCGAGTTGATTTTCGATTTATAACAATACCATATGGTCTGTACTTTTTAACCCACCTTTAAATAACATACCGCGCATGTGCTTCTCGATTCTGAAACCTTCGCAGAAAATCTCGTTCCAGCTAAATTTGACGAAATTTTCAATACAAAAAATACGTTGTTTTTTGGACCATCGCTCCATTCTGACAACTACTGTCAACAATAGGAAACAACAAAGCTCACTTTTACCAACCATGTCATAATGATCTGCTTTTTAAGTGTGCGTTTTCTATTGTAGAAATAAAATAGTCCACTCTTTCTGCTGCTCACAGTATTAACGCATTTCTAATGATTGAAATTGTGCGAAAAATTGAATCAACCATGAACACTATAATTGAAATGATTTTCGCAACAAAAATATATCGAATTTGGATGCATGTCAGGCATCGACTCTTTCCGACGTTTAACTTCCCTTGGCACATGAATAAATGATTCGTCGAGAATATTTTTACATGTATTTTTCTATAGGATGACAAAACAAAATTTATGACTACATATTTTTAATTTTTCTCTATTAAATTACATAAGTTGAGATTTTGATTCATGTCTATTGAGTATACTGTCAAACGGTGAAGAGTGAAATCGTGACGTCAAGCGCATTCGAAATACTTCGGTCCTTTCCGGCGCGTTGACACTTTTGTTGAAGATACATTGAAGAGAAAAAAAAGTCCTATGAAGAGGGTATGCTTAATAAGTATAAAGTGTTTTGAATAATTGGTTAGAACCTAATTCAAATATTTGAACACCTCGTTATACATCTTTCCGATCTCAGTTGATCAGGTTCAAAGATCTATTCAATGCCGGTAGAGGCAAACAGACAGAGACAGTTATGTTAACTTTCGGAATGTCAAAACTGGCAATTTTGTATCGATTATTGAGAATAATTCACGTCCGCTTCTATATATTAAATTCACGGAGGGTCGATTAAGCATTGAGTTAAACGGTTTTTATATACAGTGCCAATAAACTTGTTACTTTATAATATATGTATTTTTAATGCTCTATTGTAATTTTTATTTGAATGAACGCAGGGGTTCAATGAGGTTTAATTTCAATTAATTTCAACGATCAACATGTCATGCTGGTGGAGCTTTTATTCTGTTTAAACAGTAGGTAATCGTTTATATGATATGTTTACATTTGTCAACTTTAATTATTAAAAATATAAATATCGGGCATATTTATCTAATTTGTAGATTCATTTTATTTGCATTGCTCCATATTCGTTCACGCCATGAATTTAAAATGTAAACGAGGGAACGTTTCTATACTTATCTGAACATTTTTGATGTAATATTTTCATACAGATCCTATTAATCATAAACTTTTGCTGTTGAATATTAAAGTTGGAGCGTTCCGTCGACAGTTATGGTTAACTTCCTAATTCGAAGAGGAACTAGCATTGACCATGAAAATTAGTTTATATTTAAGAGTTTATCTCGCTGCATTATATATTAAATTGGTTTCCATTCAGTATCGGATCAGTCTTTGGCTTTCGCTATTAATATTTCAGAAGGAAATCATAAATTCATTCCTTCCTGTGTCTGTTTTTTATATTTTTTTTTATTCTATCGTTTCATTAGTCTATAATTTTTGAAAGTATAATTACCAATTACTCAATACTTTAATATTCCTCTTCTTGCAATTTGGAGATTTTCGTAGAATGAACAGAATGTGCGATATCTAAACGACGAAAGAATGCTGTATTAAAAGTCTAATTGATCATCCATTTTAATGTCTTTATATTTTATACCTTTTAAAATGACTACTGATTCTAGTGTGTTTAATTTATAATCTCTACTATGAGTATACAAAATTTAAAATTCATCTTATTTTCGAAAAATGTTCCCCGTTTCTAAAATATGGTTGGAGGAAAATGAATCTCTTTCCCTTCGAATTATCGAAAATGTTCCTTATATCTCATTTCTATTGAATAGTTTCGGAATTAAGAATGTGTAAATTCATTTTCAACTTATAATGTTGTGGAAATAAGACCACTAATTCACACTACATAAACAGTGAATGTTTTTATTATCCACTATTGTGTACATATGTTTCAACACAGTGTCATCATCTGAGTTAAGTTATAAACTGAGATGATGGCACTGTGTGTTGACACATATGCAAGCAATAGTGGCTAATAAAAACATTCATTGTTCATTTAGTGTAAATTAGTGTTCTTATATCCATAACTTTATAAATCTCATTTTTATATTACGACTTGACCCACCAATGTAAAAGTTATCACACTCTGCAAAGGTTAGCTTATACACTCCAAGTTTATTAAACTTATTCGTTTCATCTGTACATTGAACAAAATGTGAGACAGTGTATTTTGGAACTTAAAGCTTACTTTTAGACTATATTTCGATATAACGATAAATGATTTTTTCACTTATAGCACTAAAATATGCCAGGGAAAGGTATTTTGATGAGGAATTGCTTATGGGTATAACGTTGATTATATTCAATTTTTCATTTGAGTTTTCAGGGGAGAGAGGAAGTGAAAATGCTCTGAGTATCATTGTATTGTATGCTGCTAATCTGTAACTAGGACGAATTGGCAATAGGTACAACCTGTGAACGTAGGTTTTCTATAAATTTTGAAAACGATAATATTATTATGGTGCGTGGGGGTGAGGTCTGGGAAATTTATTCTGTTATCTTTCTAAAGTAAAATAAATGTTAAGACGAATCTTGGTAATAAAGGATAAAAAAAAACATTTAGTTGTCATGATGTACCTTTGAAGAAGGATAAAAAATCATCTACATATCCAAACCAGCAATGAATATATTTTTGAGCTAGATCTAACTCATTATAGTTCGTTCAATATAAGGCATACAAATATCTGCTAAAAGAGGACTTATTGAGGAACACATAGGTATTTCATTGTTTCATCATTTAATTGACAATAATTTGGGCTAAGGCAAAGATCAAAAGCTTGTTCCATCTCAGTTTTCATTATACGAGATTTGCAGGTGATTTTTCAACATTTTTTGTTATCAACATTTTATATTCATTGGGGAGAAAATTTGAAAACATATTTAGAACATTGAAAGATACTAAAATTCCATTTTTAGGGCAAGATGATCTATTTATTGAATTCGGAAGTTTTTACTTCGTACTTTGGCTAACTTAGCTTACTAATATTTTTTTAAATTGAATTTAATCTTACCGCTAGATTATGTGTAGGGCTATTAACATAGGATATTCGTGGCGCACAGAAGCATTTTGTTTCTGATTTTTTATGAGGCCGTAACTTTTAAATTGGTAGATCAAGTCGTAACATCGAAATTAGATATAAGGAACATTTTCCATCTTTTAGCTCAATAAAACAGATTCGTCTTTCTAGAAATTCTGAAAACAGTGCACATCTTTCTTAATTTAGATGAAGTTAAGATTTTGCATGAAAAGAGTAGACACACTAGAATCAGTAGATATTTTCAAAGGTATAATAATAACGACAGTAAAATTTCGAATGACCAATAAGATTACTACAGCATTCTTTTTCATGTCTCAATAACATAACATTCCCTGTGAACCACTTACTCGTACCTTCCTAGTAAATTATTATTATAATTTCCTAATTACCCAATTAATTCTATATCAATTTTTCAATCTCTTCAATGTACTTCCTCATATTCAAATCGACACCACACTTGTTACTTGTACCTTATTTTGAGTATAAATATCTTAAGATCTTTCATGCTTATTCATACATTAGTATCGTTTAGAAGATGTCACGCTAGTTGTCGAAACTAGAGTCACGTATAAGTGTATCAATATGATTAATTATCTCAAAGTAGCTTCCACCATCGATTTTCTTTCGTCATTATCACAGATCATTGAAATGCGGTTCTAAGACTTTTCGAATTGTTTTTCTTATTTTTCCATGGAGTAAAATAGATATATCAGTTGCAATTGAAAATTTGTGTTTTTCAAGTAATTCATTCCACAGTTCATGGCCAAAACTATTGGATATTAAACAATAACTGTATCAAAGACAATTAAATCGTTTGAACTGGGACGCAATCAGAAATCGGAATATGATACGGAAGCTGGTGGCAAGCTTCTAGTGACCTAGTGCCTAATAGACATAATGCTCCCTAACCTATAAAACATTCGATCCGAAGTCACCCTTAAGTAACACAGCACAGTAAGTAATAACCGAATTACAGTGGACCAGATAGAGCGATGCAGCGGGTGCCTCGCGTATTATAAGGGAGAATGACTAGAAGGTAGTTATAAGGGGAAAAGAAGAAGGGTAGTTGTAGTTTCTATTTATTGGAAGGAGGGTCTTTTCTTTGTTATTCAGACTGGAGAATAAGTCAGCTGGCTGCTTGACACGGGGGATGTAGAGGTGCAGCTGTCTAAAGGTTTACTTGCAATAAATGTGGATACAAGCAGTGGTTGTTCGTCAAGATTATATTATTATTATCTCAACAAAAAAAACATGTATCTCAAAAAATAATGTCCATTACATACTTTAGGTACCTATACCTTTAAGCTGAATATATCTGTTTGGTTTGTATTGTGTCTTAATTATTTCTAATATATACAGGCTGTGCCACGCGAGCTAAGATGTTATAAATTAATTCAACTATAGTAATTTTTCAATACCTTGTAAAGATGAGAATTACTGTTTCGGTATTTTATATGGTGATCGTAATAGTTTTGAATTAGAATTACATTTAATTCTCAACTACATCAAAACATTATATGTAGATCTTTAGTACAGTAAGACAAACGTGATTATTTTTGTAATGTATGGGAACACAATTTTTTATTGAATATCAAGTAATAATATATTATATATCTAAATATTAGTATCGAAATAATGAGAATTTCTCGGGATTATTTTTTTTTTTTTTCATTATAATCAATTACGTATTTCTATATTTGAGTAATATCAATGAATTTAGAAAATATAATTGATTCAAGTCTGTATAATGAAGTATTGGAGTTCCTGATATATGTATCTATCAAATTCTGAATTCTGCTGTCCTAGAGTTCAAAATATTTTTTAAATATTTCAAAAACGCCGTTCTGTGTTATTAGTTTATTAAATTGATTCATACCTTGAAAAGCTAAAGCTAGTTTTTTCAATGAGATTTCCAGAGAATATTTACTTATAACAATAAGAAGAATCAGAATATAAATTTTTTAGAGACAATATCTTGCAAATTGAATTCTATTAGAGAAATTTACCTGAAAATGTCTATGGCGTGAATATGTATAATAATAAAAATCTTCTTATTCATGTGCATCGTACAAAAATAATTTTGAAGAAACATATTTCATATTTATATCATTTAATATGATCATATTTCAAGTAAATGAAAACTTGATTAATAAACAAATTACAGCTGATCATACACAGGTAAGTTTGTGTTTGTAATATGTTCTTTTAACCTCATACTGGACAAAAATAAAGAACCTAAAATAAAGTTGATGATAAGAAGTAAAAACAGTAAAGTTACAAAATTATCATTTTATCAAAAATAATAAAAAAAATACTGAAGAATAATAAAAATACCAGAAATAAAAAATTAAAATGACAATTAAAATAATAAAATATTAGATAATCACAAAACAAACTTGATAATGATTGATGATGTAGAATGTTTGGAATTTCATGAAGGCATGATTCAATAATTAAAATATTTCTATTCAAAAATGTTGATACAATTTTCGTTACTTTTGTTTTCTTAATTGCTAGGTATTAAATTGAACAATTTGGGACACAGATAACTGAGTGAAAGAAGTATATTTCAATTGGGATATAAGTAAATTATTACAGTTGAATCTTGCATATTTTTTTATGCATGAAGTTGATCACAGGATCATCACTCATTGGATAATGAATTTGTTGGTTATAGTCTCGGCTTAGACATGAAAGTCTATTTATTTGTTAATTCAAATACAACATTTTAATTACATGCACAAGCTTATAAAAAAGTGAAATATTATTTGAACTTCTCGATAGAAGATGTACGTTCAACATACAAACTGCAGGAAAACATTTAACAGACATAAACAAAAGTACGCCACTGACGTTAGTTTACATTTTTATCTGCAATTCTCTTCAGACTAAATACAATCTATCCAGCGCGTGTCAGACACGGGCCCCGTTTTTTGACCCTCCGTCAACAAAAGAAAGTCGCCCCTTACCGAAGCGCGCACTGCGATCTCAACAATGCTACACCGGGCCGTAATCTTAATGCCTTTTATCATGCAAATGTTCGCCGATCAAACATCTGCCCATCTCCCGTCACGTGACTTGGCTAGTACTCAAGGCGTAACGGTGACGTCACGAATGACATGTAAGAAAACTGTCTCAAGGTTGTCTTACATCCTCTGACGTCATAAGTTTGTCTACGACATCGCATAACTGGAAGTGGAATGGAATTTCTGAGTGGCGAACAGTGACAGCAGACGGAAGCGGATTCACCTTCCAAGTTTAAAGGTAAGATACTATCACTTGATTGTTGTATTCATTGAACCTATTCTCACGCTTATTTATCTACATGATAAGGAAATGTATAGGTTGTTTTTTATATACTACGGTTAATGAGTTCCAACCAAAAGGTAATTCATCACAAATTAATTCATCAATTATTGAAACATTCATATATTGAATAATATCAAATTTAAAGAAATAAAATATTATATTACGCAATTGAATTTTCATTTAAAGAAAATGAAATATCTCAAAGTAATCGATAAATCATTTCCAATTATATTTACATCTAGAGACAGACCCTGGTTCACGATCAATATAATAAGTTGACCTACGACGTGTTTGAAATTTAAAACTAGTTGATACAGAGCTCCAAAATTAACCTTAAAATCAATAATTTTCACCTACAATTATTAGCTTTAATTGAAGTATATACTGTTCTTTTTGTGAAATTTTCATAATTTTGTCTACCTGAAATTTTTGGCTTCCAATGATGAATCACGAGAATGGAAAATAATGGAACAGTAATTTCATTGCAAATTTGAAGTTTATTTTGTTTTAAAAGCAAAATCTCCTACTTCTAGTCAGAACCTGTTGAAGAGCTGTTGAGAGATACATTCCCGTTCTTCTAATGAAGCATTAGCAAGAATCTTTGGAATGCTTGGATGAAGTAATTAACTTGTTTGTTTATTCTTAAGCGCTCAGTTCAGTTATAATCAAGTGACCTAGGTGACCAAACCATTTGTATCGTATTAGTTGGTGAAGACTTATTCTTGAAGTTCTAATATTCACGGAGATTATTCGCAGGAATAGTAACAAACTCTTTGGGTCTGAGTAATCCGATTTGATATCAATAATGCTTCATAGTATTTTTCTTGTGCCATTTGCACTACGAGGGCGAAGTGAAACAACGTTTTTCGAATTTTTCGATCCTTTCCAAATATTTTGGCAATCCTTCAAAATAGGGGTTTGTTTCATTGATGACCTCTTCGTTGGGGCCAAATCTGGAGAATATCGTGGATGACAAACCATTTCTTAGCGCAATTCATGCAATTTTGCCATTGCGACTGCGGACCTGTGTGTCGGTGCGTTGTCCTTGTAGAAGATCACTTTTTTCTTTGTCAAATACGGTCGCTTTCGCTTCAAATCGATTCAACAGCTCTGTATAATGTACGCCGGTGATCGTTTTGCCCTTTACAAAGTAATCGATATGGACGATACCGTGTGCATCCCAAAAAACCTGACCTTTTTCGTCTTTGATTCGCCAGGACGAGTTCACTGTTTCGACTGTCCTTTGGTCTTTGGTTTTGTTGTGATGGATCCATGTTTCGTCCACGGTTACGAAACGGCGCAAAAAGTTCTTCTTATCGAGCTTGAACATTGCCAAACACTTCTTTGAAGTTGTCACACGGTAGCGCTTTTTGTCAACAGAGAGCAAATGCGGCACCCATCTGGCAGATAGTTTTCTCATATTCAAAATGTTATATAAAATCGATTCCATGTAGTATTCAGCAATTTTCAACCCGAGACATAATTCTCTGAAATTTGAGAGAGAAAGTTCAGGTTTGCTATAGGTTCACATTGCGAAAATTAAATCCACGTTCAATTATTCATTTTCCGATTTCTAAATTCTATTATAATCAACTATAATTTTCATGGATCTCATTATTTCCGTCCTAGAAAAGGATAATGCAACGATATTTTTCATTAAAAAACTACTAGGTGCTGGATTTTCCAAAATAAACTAGTTTTATTTAATTTAATGAATGTCTTTTTGATCCAATTTTATGCCAAAGGTTCACATTAGAACAATGATCTCATCAATCTCCAGGGATAAAAACCATCACCAACTAGATGCTCATTTAGCTTGAGGCATCCAGGGTGTTAAGATGCGACAGCAGTTGATCGCACCTTAAAGTGATTGGATGCGAAATGTTTTATGCGACAGCATTGATCGCACTTTGAAATTGTTGAATATTCTTCCACTTGTAATGAAACACGACTTGTTTAATTTTGCTTGTATTTGGTGAAAAATCACGGTGAAATTTATAAGCAAGTTACAAACTCAAGAGTTGGAAAAATACTCCAAATTACAGCCTGATAGAAATTCTAAACTAAACAGTTATCCCTACTACACTCCTCATGGGGTTGTTTGTCATTCAGTATAATATTAAGAGGTAGAAGTTCATTCTATGTCTTATTGGAAAATTCCGCTTAATCGTTTATTGCTATGCAACCTTTCTGCGAATTCTTACTTTGTATTTACGACAGGAAAGTCCAGTATCACTGTGTTCCAAAATACCTATTATAAACGGTTAAGCTCATTTTGGTTCACTTAAATAATTACGATACCTAATATAATACAGGAATATTTACAATTGAGTTTTATGGATCTTTCAAAGGATGTCTTTGGTTTGGAACAAACATACTCCCCCCCTTGAAAGATCTGTGGGTGTTCTACCCATGAGCTGGTAGTGCAATGGAGTTCCACGAAGGTCAATAGGGCATGGATATACATTCACATGGACATTATATCATACTACAAATATATACATTTACATAGAATAATATGTTACAAATACGATATGTACAGTTCAATAATACGAGTATGTTTCAGATACATTGTAGTTCATCGGTTGCACTCGGAGGGATTCACTTAAACATTATCATCGATGGGTAATAAACACACACGGGACACTGCACGTTTAATAATGCCGTTGGAGGTTTTTATTGAAATCACTCTAGTGTTGTTGTCCTTTCCTGGATGTAATTCCGTTACTCTACCCGTCAGCCATCTTAATGGTGGTAGATGGTCTTCTTTAAGTATGACCATGTTTCCCACTTGAAGTTCCATGGCATTTTCCGGTTGAGTCTTCCATTTACTTCGTTGCTGCAAGGAAGAAATATATTCCTTGCTCCACCGCTTCCAAAAGTGTTGACGCAGTTGCTCAATGTACTGCCATCGGGATAACCTATTTTGCTGTATGTGGGTGATGTCAGGATGTGGGGAAGATAATAGCGAGTCACCAATTAAAAAATGTCCAGGAGTGAGATAAAGGAGGTCATGTGGGTCATTAGACAAGGGTGTGATGGGTCGAGAATTTAATATAGCTTCAATTTGTGTTAATATCGTAGTAAATGCTTCAAACGTTAAATTGGCGTTTCCTATTACTTGTTTTAAATGATGTTTTATGGATTTTACTGATGCTTCCCAGAGTCCTCCAAAGTGAGGTGCTCTAGGTGGTATGAAATGCCACTTTATGCTGTCTTCGGTCAAGATGTTGATTATGTGGGTACCATTGATCTCGTTATCAAATAATTCTTTCAACGATTTCAATTCATTATTTGCGCCTACGAAATTTGTCCCATTGTCTGAAAATATATCGGTGACCTTGCCGCGGCGGGCCATAAAACGATATAACGCAGCGAGAAATGCGTCGGTTGTCAGATCACTGACTAATTCTATGTGAAGTGCTTCAGTAGCCATACATACAAACACTGCAATGTAGGCCTTGACTAAACGCTTACGTGATTTTGAACCTTCTTTTATTAGAAAAGGACCTGCATAGTCTATTCCCGTTTTGATGAAGGGGCGGCATGATTCTAGACGATATGATGGTAAATCTCCCATGACGGGATTAATGATTCTTGGCTTAACTCGAAAACAAGGAATACATTTTCTTAAAACATTTCGAACACTGCTTTTACCTGCAATCAGCCAATATTTGCACCTTAACGATGCTAACGTAGCGCCACACCCGGCGTGCATTAAACGCTTGTGTTCATTGCTGATTATCAAATTTGTAAAATGGTCACTGCTAGGTAAAACAATGGGGTGTTTCTGTTGAAACTCCAGATTAGATTGACTTAATCTGCCACCTACCCGAATTACTTCATTTTCATCTAAAAATGGTTTCAATGATAACAATTTGCTATGATTATTTACTCGCATATTTTTTTTGAGGGCTTGAATTTCGCCATTGAAATGAATGTTTTGAATAATTTTTATAATGGTGGTCTCTGCGCCTTTTAACTCGTCAATCGAAAGTAACCCAGTACGTGTGCCGACGTTGTTAATCTTGGCCTTGATGTTATTACTGAACCGTAACACATATGCGGTAATTCTCTTCAGCTTTTTATAACAGGAAAGTTTAGTTATTAAATTGAAATTATTATGATTCGTTTGTGCTATAACACATGTCTCGTCTGATAGTTTCTGTTCTGGAATGATGCCTTTGGTAGCTGGTGTCACTGGCCAGTACTTCTCAATTCTTTGTAGAAAATCTGGACCTTCCCACCACAATTTGGACTCCTTTAGTTGCCCCGGAGTAAGACCCCGTGATATTATGTCCGCGGGATTATCAGCACTGGGTACATGCCGCCAGTATGAGTTATGAGACTGTGTAAGTTCTTGTATTTCCGACACTCGGTTGGCTACAAATTGTTTAAAACGATTGGGTGCTCCTGCTATCCATGACAATGTTATAGTGGAATCGCACCAATAATATTCGCGGATGGCGGTAATAGTTAATGAGTTTTTTACCTTTTTTGCTAATTGAGCAAGTAATAGGGCTCCACTCAATTCTAAACGTGGTAAAGAAATAATTTTTAGTGGAGCGACCCGTGATTTCGCGCAGATCAATTTAACCGATATATTTTCGAATTGATTCGTTGTTTTTAAGTATAAACATGCACCGTATGCGCGCTCAGATGCATCACAAAATCCATGGAGTTCTATGGTATGTGGTTTTTTGCAACTAATGTGTCGCGGTATGAGAATATCGTTTAGAACTGGTAATGTTTGTTTAAATTGACACCATTGAGTGTTTAGAGCTATAGGAATCGGTTCGTCCCATCCGAGCTCTAGTTGCCATAGGGTTTGTAATATCAGCTTTGCTAGTATAGTAGTTGGACCTATTAAACCTAGGGGATCGAAGAGTTGAGAAATTTCGGATAATATCGAACGTTTTGTGATGCGATTTGTTTTTTCCAATTGTACTTTATATTGCAGTGAGTCAGACAAATTATTCCAATGAACGCCTAATGTTTTTGATTCTGTTATGTTTTCCGTAAGTAATGATTGCATAATGTGAACTGGTTGTGCTTCGATCGGCTCGTAATTTGTATTTGATACCCATTTTCTTAAGTCAAATCCTGCCGTTGCTAGTAAATCAGTCACATTAGTTTTGATTTGAGTAAGCTCTTCTACTGTTTCAGCCCCAGTTGAAAGATCGTCAACATAAAAATCATTAGTGATAATATTATTCGTAATCTTTGAATGAGTGTGATGATTTTCTGCAGCTAGGTGCTTTAAAGATTTTATAGCTAGATATGGTGCACTTCCGGTGCCATATGTCACTGTATTGAGACTGTAAACTTTTACAGGTTGAGTAGCGTCCGAGCGCCAAAATATTTTCTGGTACTCGCGTTGATCGGGCTCAATTAATATCTGCCTATACATTTTTGCGATGTCCGCTTTAATCACGAATGAATGCTGTCTAAAGCGTACTAAAATGCTGAATAAATCATTTTGAAGTGCGGGTCCTATCATTTGAACATCGTTTAATGATAGACCGGATGTTGTTTTGGCGGAACCGTCAAAAACCACCCTTAACTTGGTAGTTGAACTGTCCTGTTTAAAAACTGCATGATGAGGAAGGTAAAATCCGCGATCATGACTGTCTTGGTCAGTTACATTCGTCATGTGGCCTAATGCTTCATATTCGGACATGAAATCACCATATTGTTGTTTTAATGCCAAATTTTTATCGAGCTTCCGTTCCAGAGCATAAAACCGTTTCAATGCATTTGTATATGAGTTGCCTAAGGCTTGCACATTTGATTTGAAGGGAATGCTTACAATAAACCGACCATTATTGTGACGCCTTGTGGTTTGTGAAAAATGATTTTCGCACATTTTCTCTTCACGTGATAAGTTTGATCTGCCTTCTTGATAATTTTCAAGTTCCCAACATTTGGATATTTGATTGTGAATTTTGTCATTTATACTCAAATTGCATTGAATATGATATCTAGGAAAAACATGACTACCTGAGACTATCCAGCCCAATTTTGTTTTATGTAATATTAAATTTGAATCGGAAATCTTAATTTGACATATGCATAACAAATCCCAAAATAGATTTGCGCCTATCAATAAATCTATATTAGCGGGCTTATGAAATGTCGGATCTGCTAGCTGTATGTTTGAGGGTATATGTATACGTGAAATATCAATTGGTTCACTGGGTAGGTGTGCTGTAATTTTAGGCAAGACCAAACATTGCAATTCAACTTGAAAATCGTTTGTATTTGATTTCAAGTTTATAGAAGTGCTAGAAGTAATATTTGATTTAGATTGGTTAATTCCTATCACCAGAATAAAAGTTTTGTTTTGTTCTAACTTTAAGCGACTACATGTTTCAGCAGATATAAAGTTTGATTGCGAGCCTGAATCAAGTAGAACTCGACATTGATGTTTGTGACCTGTGATATCAAAAATTGAAACCATTGCGGTTGATAGCAATGTTTGTGCTTGCATTGCATGTGCACAATGGGTCACGGTAGGGGAGCTACCTTGCTGTGACGTCGATGGTTGATTGATTTGTCTTGGTGTGATTAAGTTTTCATTGTGCAACAATGTATGATGTTTTTTATGACATATCTTGCATGAATACCTTGATTTGCAACTTTGCACATCATGACCCTGGTATAAGCAATTCTGACATAACTTACGAATTTTTGATTGTGTTGTCCGCGACTCTAATGTCAACGATAGAAATTTTTGGCATGTAAAAATGGAATGCGGTTTTTCTGCATCTTTGCAGAATGAACAACCTTTTGTTGTGCAACGAGATAATTGAAATTGGGTTTCGAATTACCGAGCAACTTGGTCTTGTCGCGACCAGTATTTGATAGGTTATGATCTATAGACTTATTACTGAACAATTTATCTAATAGTTTTGCTCTGTTTGCTAAAAATGTTGTAAGACATTCAATGGTGGGAGCTTTTTGTTCAACGATGTGGCGTTCCCATTCCCGCTTTGTGCTATAGTCTAGCTTTTGACCAACCAAATGAATGAGCAGCCTGTTTGCTAAATTGTTTGGGTCATCTATAGTTTTAATCGCCTCTAATTGATTTGAAATATCATCCGATAGTTGACGTAACAACGCTGATGATTCTTTGGCTACAGGTGGTAATTCAAATAGGCATTGTATAAGTTTTATGATAATGCTTTCCCTGTCTTCAAATCTTTCTATTAATTTATTCCAAGCAATTGAATAATTAGAATCTGAGATAGATATTGCTTGAATAACTCGAGCAGCATCTCCACTCAAAGCTGCTTTCAGGTATTGAAATTTATCGATATTAGAAATATTAGTATTTGAATGTATTAACGAAAATAATGAATCATGAAAATTTAACCATTCATTAAATCGTCCATCAAAGCCGGGAATTTTAATTTCATGTAACTTCACACGTTGTTGATATGGTGGAGATCCAGGAACAATATTACTTTGAATGTTTGTAAGTAAACGCTTTCCGATACCAAGATTCTGATAATAATGAGTTTCAAAAGCTTCGCGTTGACTTAATGCCTCATCTTCGTCATCGTTTAATTCTTCAATATCATTTTGAATTTCATTGAATTGACTATAAATTATTTCGATATCATTGTAGCGTATTTGTAACTCCTCAGACATGTGATCGGGTTCAAACTTATTTAGAAAATTTCTGAAAGAAGTTAATTTTGCTTTCAAAGTACCCCGTTTCTTTATTAATGATTTTAATCTGTTAGCATTTTCATTTGAATCAGGCATGTTGATATTGACTTTATTAACACAAAAGAAACAATACTAAATGGGAATATTAGGAATACTTATACAGGAAGGACTCACCCACGCTATTTCTTCCTTTGATGATGTGTATGTGATGCTAAGTCCCGACTTCGTACTAGCGGCTTATCTTGGATTGTTGAAGTACCTATATATGCATTATAGGCAAATGATGTGATGTTGTTCCATTGGCACTTACACTGAACTAGGTTGATGCTTCCGACAGTTTAAGTGAATGGATGTGTTGAATTGTAAAAAACCAACAGGCACTGGAATTTTTACAATCCGGCTCGAAGGACCAAAATGTTAAGATGCGACAGCAGTTGATCGCACCTTAAAGTGATTGGATGCGAAATGTTTTATGCGACAGCATTGATCGCACTTTGAAATTGTTGAATATTCTTCCACTTGTAATGAAACACGACTTGTTTAATTTTGCTTGTATTTGGTAAAAAATCACGGTGAAATTTATAAGCAAGTTACAAACTCAAGAGTTGGAAAAATACTCCAAATTACAGCCTGATAGAAATTCTAAACTAAACAGTTATTCCTACTACACTCCTCATGGGGTTGTTTGTCATTCAGTATAATATTAAGAGGTAGAAGTTCATTCTACGTCTTATTGGAAAATTCCGCTTAATCGTTTATTGCTATGCAACCTTTCTGCGAATTCTTACTTTGTATTTACGACAGGAAAGTCCAGTATCACTGTGTTCCAAAATACCTATTATAAACGGTTAAGCTCATTTTGGTTCACTTAAATAATTACGATACGTAATATAATACAGGAATATTTACAATTGAGTTTTATGGATCTTTCAAAGGATGTCTTTGGTTTGGAACAAACACAGGGTCAAGTTCTCTTATTTTATCTCAAGAGAAGCTTATAGTGTCAAAATAGAGTAGTTCTCGACATTGAAAGTCTTATGTGGCAATAGACATGCTAGATAGCGTTGATAAATCGTTATTTTCCTCTGCGTGTATTGAGGTGTCTAATATATCGCAAGACTATCGTGCTGAACAAGAACTGGTGCGCTATGGGAACATGCTACCGGAACCGCTTATTGTGCTCACAACTTAGCCACTTCCGTTAAGTAGTGCGTTTCCGTCGAATAACTTCCGTTGTTTCCTTACATCACAGCGACAGGTGTGACTTTATTATCGTCATATCTATCAGCCCTTTTAATGAATTATCATCCACCCTTTATAAATGTTATGACTTATAAGATTAGATTTGGAAGTTTAGGGAATATAGTCTAATGAGAAAATTGTAAAAGTATTTAACAAGTTATTTGCAGTATCAGGCAGTTTCGCATGGTTGTGTTGTATTCAGGAAACCAAAGTACATCATGGTATAGAATACCTCGATCAAATTTGTATTATAACTAGAAATTTATTGCCGCTTGGAGAATAGATGAAAGTGTGCACAGCAAAGTTACTCATCGCAAATCATTTTTATATAACTGTTTCACATTTTAAAAGACATTCTTTACGTTTGTGTAGAGACACACAGCTGAATAATATCCAAATTGATAATGTTTTCAAGAAAATGTACAAAAACGTATTTTGCGTTTCTGGGAATCGAACCCACTTATTGAGAGCCAGGTATCCAAACCCCTAGATCACATCGCTATTGCTTATGAACTGTTGAAGTTGCTTTGTTGAAATTTGTAGAAGCAGTTTTAAATTAAATTAACTGTAAACGTTTTGAATCAGTTCAATTTATACTTTGAGAGCTATGATTTTTTTACACTTCAAACCCTTCACAAAATGGTGTGTTTATTACCCTGAAAAACAGTAGAGTTCGTCACCAAACAGCAGCAAACATTTTTTGTAAATATTTCGTGTAGGCAAGCTTTTCGGGTCATACTTCTGGACAGACAGACAGACAAACAGATGGACAAATTGTTTGAAAGTTGCTTATACTGTATGGAGAATACTATATAGAAGTTTTGTTCCTATACCTTCTTCAACGATTTTAGAGATAACTTTAGTAAATAAAAAAATTAATATACTCTTCGGACTTAGTCGATAATAGTGCCTATAAAAATAGATATCATCATGACAGAGCAGAATACGCTGTTATAGACGAAGCTAATATATAGAGAATATAAATAAAGATATAAAAGCAAAAATAAGACTGACTCAAATTCCCTTTAATAAGTGGAGGTAATAAGATAATTACAAAAAAATGACAATGAGCTTAATACGCAATCGTGTGAAAAAAAACATCATATGAATATGTTATATTACAATGGAGATTCAAAATATTTCGACTTTTTGTAGTAGCATTTCATTATTAATGAAAATTTCAAATACTTCAAATTACAACACTTTTTTTTCACAAAATTTGCAGATTCAAGAATGTTCATTGAAGAAATGGTTAGTATAGCATACTTTTTGAAGCATGGACGACACGAGTATTGATATTTGAGAACAAAAATATTCCTTAAAAATTTTTCCGAAGAATCTTAATAAGTTCAATTTCAGCCGAATCTCTTCAAAAAAAGATTCCATATTTGATGTTTATATTGACAACAATTATTAGCCATTACAGCAGCTTCAATTCTTACTCACATTATCTCTTAACATTCTCAACTAATAACTCAATAAGCCTAATTTTGATCATAATAAGTATAGTCAGTTGGTTCAAATGATATTATTATTATTATAAATGTTGGTGGGAAACGCTCCTTTGAATGACATATAACCTAGTGAAGCAATTCTCAGTCAAGAGCACTCAGCAAGCTCCCGAGGTGGATGAACAGTCACTTATCCAACAATCAGTCCAGACTGGCTGTATGGATGGGTGGTTAGTGCCCTGGAGAGGTTCAAGACGTTCTCTTTTCTAGTGCTGGATCTCCTCAATATCCCGTAGCTCTACAGAGAGTGATCTGTGTCTTGGATGGGTTACGATTTTGCGCATCTGCACAAAATACGCTTTATCGTTTCTTCACGAGGGTGAATTGCTCAGATTTATTTTATGGAGGTGATAGTTAAACGGTCCATAACCCGTTGATACCTGTGTCAGCAGTTTAGCATAGGTTTTAACCGTGTCCTTCACTTGCTGAGACCAATCAATACTTCTGACTGTCTGCAACTTTTAACATGATGCCACTCTCACGAGCGTCTCAGGGGTTCTTTGGTTCCAGTTTTGCAAGCTACTCGGCTATTACGTTTCTCCTTATTCCAAAATAGCTGGGAACCCAGAATAGGGTGTCTGCTCCGCTACAGTGGTATACCGTGTTAATGCAATCCCACACCAGCTTTGACGTTATGTTCATGCTTTCTAACCTGTTTTGGGCACAACACGGATTAGCCAGTATTCACTCTTGGAGAATAGTGACGTGTTCGCCCGGAGGTATAATAATACCTTTGCCTTGACGTTTGCGATAAATCCCTGCTCCGATCTGTCTATGGTTTCTAACCTCATCAGTGAACCAGACTTCTCCATCTGTTGGTAGGACTGTTTGCTATTATTCCATATAATTTATTTGTGAATGTGAGGAATGAAATTGCATTATCTGAATCTTGTTTATATTTAATTGTAGACCATTTATTTCATCAAACTATTTCTTCAATGTACTTAGCTCTTCCTCTGTTTTCATTACCAAAACATCATCAGTTTGAGCAGTTATTGATGTAATTATGTCATCCGCAGAAGAAACAATCGTATTCAAAATTTGTGGGAAATCATTTACACAAATCAAGAATGAAAGGGCTACCACTATGGAGCCTTGTGGTACTCCATGCGATATATCTTCCCAGTCAGATATGGTATCATCAGCATTGCAGTTTACAACATCTTTTTGCGTTTTATTTGTAAGGTGAAATTTCGAGTTTATGAGGAACTTCAAGACAACATAATTCGTTGAGCAACCTGTTATGATCTGTAGACTCAACGGCTTTGGATGAGTCCTGTCAACTATTTTGCTCAGTACCTACTTGGCAAATTGCATGATCTGTACATCTATCCTTGATATTAGCATTTTGTTTCCAATTGAATATTTCGTGTTTTTCTATAAAGTTTGTTATGAATGATTTAGTAGCTTGCCACAGAGGAGATAGAATACACGTCTTTGGAGAAGAACGAACGTCATAAGCCGGGAAAGTCATTCTTATCCAAAATAAGTTGCAAAATTACGAAATTTAAGGAGTGAGGAATTGCAAAAAAAGGTTTCAGCTCTCGTCTGATTCGAAAAATTTTGCATTTGGATGTATAGATAATTTTTATCATTTATCGTTTGGTTATCATTTTTCTACTGGATTATACTAACAATTTCCAGGGAAAGAATTATTTCTGTTCCTTCCATGGGTTTTTCATTATGGTATATTTTCATCCAGTTAAGCGTTGAAATTATTGATGTCAAAGTTGAAGGAGGAAAAAAATTATTAAACAATCCCGTAATGCCTATTCTTCTATGGAAATAAAAGCAATAACTTTGATAGTTAAATTTGACATGCAAAGAAAAGCGATGATCGGAATGGTAGTTCCGAATTGCATCCCTTGGTAAGAAAATGACAACCGAAATGCATATCAATTATTATAGGTAATAGAAAACGGCAAATAACTCAAAACAAATAAATGGTGTCTGTGCATTTTAAATTAAATAGACAGGGGTCAAATTCAATTTCAATTAACGATTTCGTTGGGTTGTAGTAAAGTTTTCACCATACAATCACATTGTTTTTCAAACAATTCAGTGGTAAAAATTTAATATACCTACAGGATGTTAAATTTCAATGAACCAGATTTATTTTAAGCCTAGGAGAGCGCTATCTTCAGTAACCATATGCAAATTCACCAAAGAAACACTCAGTATAATTCTCAAATCCTATATATTAATAGAACATCTCCTAATTTCAATTTTAATTCAATAACATAAATTGAACAAATAATGGAACATCAATCATCTCCAGCCTGCAATTCTAGGTTATTAGGTTATTTGTAAGTTTATATTTGGAAGTAATAGCGCAGAACGAGATAAGGGAAGCACCAATGATGTTTTTATATCACATGAATAATTGAAGATCGAAATCAGAGATATGAATGAATTTGAAATTGATTTCTTAACAGCTGTATCAAAATTAAGTTTGTAATATGTTTAGGTATGAATAATCTTTACTCTTTCTTTCAAAAATGTGTTATTATCAAGAAGCATTTTGTTTCATTTAACAACATCCATGAAACAATTTGGCTAACATTTATAAAAACAAAACAGTCTTTTAGTTATAAGCATGTGAAGACATTTTGTTTTGATAGCCACTGGGCGAAAGACAGCACAATCTTTAAAGCTGCCGGACGCAATTCGGTAGGCAGGGCTCACTCTTTAGAAAGGTAAGGGACGCAATTCGAATGCAGCTGTTGAAATGGTTAAGAAATTAACTGTGCACGGAATTTGACCCTGGAACTTTTGATTAGTAAATCATTGCTTCAAATACTCAACTAACCCGATATATTTTCTTGATCTGGAACGTGGTCTGATACTGTCATTTTTGGGTCAAATCGCTGTGCATTTTGAACACCTTTTTCAAGAAATCATTACTTTTTCTCAGAACTTATACCGCCATATTTTAGTCGATGACGCTATGATCAGAAATATCTTACCAACTATGAATAGGTAATGTTTCAGTTAGAAACTAATCTGACATCTCGATTCCGTTACATACTCTGTTCTGATCACGCAAACTTCTGATCCATATCATTCGAACCGCCATTTGTCATTAAAAATTGATTTCTTCCCTTGCCGTGTCAATTTCACAGAAAAAGCGTGACTTATTAATAGGCGCTATCAACGTTACCTTGTTGCTCTAGAAAATAGTGGAACACATCATATATTTATAAAAATAACCGTTTTAATGTTTTCATAATTGCTTCTATAATTTAGAAAATTATTCTAAAATAACACGATATAATTCTCGTTTATCTTCATTTATCGCGTGTAATAACCTTATGTCTGTCATTCATATTCCCGTAGGAAGTTACTACTACCGAAATTTTCCAAAATAGGAATACAATAATTTTTGACCCAGTTTGGAGTTTAATCACGCATGCAGAAGTGATGATAATGTAAACTACAATCTTAAGGGGATATGGGATCGTGAACGTTAAGCTCGAATGAACCCTCGAAAGGGATCGCTTTCCTTGTATCGTTGCAAGAGATAAGAAATCCTCACAAGTAGCAACCTGTTGAATGTTTCTTGAAGGGGACTTTCCCATCTTAGAACAACGAGAATCAACAGTTGGTTTCTAACTTGTTAGCGTCTTATTTCAACTTCAGGAAGTGTAATTAATTCCACATTAAAACTGAGTTGTTAATTTAAAATTAAGTCAGAAATTCAGACGAATATTCATCATTCATGATATTTCAGGGTTTCTTATTAACTTCTTAGGCTGATAAACTCATTTTTGGGTATTAATAAGACGATAGTAATTGAACAGGTGTTTCCAGTCATTTTATTTCATTAGGAGATAATGTCTCATATTATTCATTGCGCATTCTGAACTTCAAAGATCGATTTTGAATCCTAATAGAGATCTTTGTATCAATTTCATGTTTCTTGTAATACTATCAAAGTGTCACTGATGGCTTTGGAATACTTTGCATGACGTTTTTTAATTTCCTGGGATTGACAGGAAGCTGCTGGTTGAAGGAGTTCCACATTCATTTGAACTAGGAAAACGTTAATTTAGAACTGATGTATTTGAAAAACAATTTATTTCACATTTTTGCGACATCCTTTATCACGTACCTGCTATTTGTTTAGTTGATCCCACCAAAAACATTCTGTAAAAAAACTAGCCAAGTCTCGATGGAGCTGCTTGTTTATCTCTAAAAAGTAATGAAATATAGACAAAGTCGTGCCAAGTCTAAGGTTCCTCACTGCGATTTATTTATTATTAAAGTTAATGTTGTGTGACTTGGCCGTTGAACATTCTTTATTTGTTAGTGGGTACAAGTCAATTTTGTTTACACGTAATGTTATCTGTTGTAACTACCTATGTTTGTTAAGCGAGATAATAGCCCATACTGGTATTGGTAATTGGACCATAGTGTCTCATTTTAGGCTGCTCTCTTCTTTTTGGAGCGTCAAATCGACCACCGATCTAACATAAAATAGACGTACAGACAGACTTCTATCAATGATTAGAAGTCCGTCTGTACTGGAAATAATTTTGTATACTGTTTGTTTCAGGCTCGCCTACACATAAGTATTATTGAAATTCGCAGCTTTATCAAGCCTACAATTGACTGGTTATTGAATCAACGTTTTCCAAGTGGCAATTTTCCATCGTCAATGGGTAGCGGTTCTGGCGACAGATTGGTGCAATGATGTCATGGAGCACCTGGTACGCTTGTACCCTTCAACGGCCAACTCACACAACATTAACTATAATAATAAAGAAACCGCAGTAAGGAACCTTAGACTTGGCACGACTTTATCTAGATTTCATTATTTTTTAGAGATAAACAAGCAGCTCCATCGAGACTTGGCTAGTTTTTTAAAGAATGTTTTTTGTCGGATTTCACTTATTTTTGTAGAAACGTGGGCATATTGATTTATTTCATTAGATTTTCTTATTTGACACATTTTTTTTCTTTTTAGGAGTAGTTTCTTTATTATTACAAATTTTTCTTTTCTTTTTTCCGGTTCTGATTCTTGTACAGTAGCAACAGTTTTTCGTATTGCCCATTCGTGTTCATTATTTATTCTTTTAGACGGTTTAGACGGTTTAATTTCTGAAAGATCGGCGCGGTATTTACGCCTAAGCCGGTTGTATTGGGTGATCGCTGAAGCTTGAGCTTTTATACTCTTGAAGTCAACATTCATGAGGTGCACCCCATGAAGATTGGTTACTCGTGAAAGCGCCACGTAGGCTTGGCCACAAAAGAATATGGAGGTGCCAATGTCCATGAGGGCATTTTTTAAACTTAGACCTTGGCTCTTGTGAATTGTTAGGGCATACGCCACACAGATTGGGAATTGTTCTCTGTACACGTATGCCCGGGGTATGATCTCAAATTTTGACTTAATAGGCAATAATTCGTGAATCAAATTCACGACATTCTTTTATGTACCAATAGTAGAAGGGGGGCATTACCATATCTCTAATACAGCTGAGACAAGCTGATGGTTCTTCATCAGATACATCAGACCTTCGATTTTTTACATCAAATGAAGAGGCAAACAAAGTTGAATATTTTTTGTAAAGGCAATATGTCGATCTTTAATAGTTTGGTTGGGCTCTTGTGTTTTCAAATAAGGGTCACCAGGTACTCCAGATCTTTGATTATCCTCGTTTTTATAGTTTTTCCTCTATGTGTTCATTAAACCCTAACTCTGTACCAAATTTCAGCTCTCTGAGTTTATGGGAAGTACTAGTTCTATTCTGATGATCATGAGTGAGTGAGTGAATGAGTGTCATAAATGCGAAACTTTGCTTTCGCTTAACTTCGGAACTAAATGACCTACAGACTTGAAATTTTTTATTTTAGGTATGTGATTTTATAGCTTACTGGATGACGAATTTCTGCGGTCTGGTCTTATCCAGAAGCTCTAAAATAGGGGCCTGAAAATGCGGCGAAATGGTTCCAGTAAAGGATGGTACGGCAGTGTTTGCTTCGCGCTCGACTTGGCGAGGGCACTCCGATATTACAAAAGTAGATGCTTCTCATATTACCGCGATTGAGAACAAGTTTTCATTCACAATGGTTTTGTTTTCCAGTAAATTTGACTTGAAAACTTGAAAAAAATATATATATTTTTTCCATACTACACGAGAGGAAAACCTATAAAGTTCATGGAAAATCGTGTGAAGCAACGGCAGAATGTGGGGAGATGGAGTAGACATTTGAATTTATATCAAAAGTTCAGAGTTTATTATGGGAATCTCGAAACACCTCACCAGGTAAACATTTTCATAACATAGCATTCGATAGAAAATTTAAGTTTGGTATAGAGAAGTTCGGCAGGAATTAAATACGAGTATTATATTTATGAATTTTCTACAGATATTTCCGGCTCTCTCCTAAATATATAAGACCTTCAGATATTCAGACCTATTCTGTTTGCAAATAGCAATTTTGTCAAGAAAAACATATTACTTCCACAGCAAGATTTGAAATTTTGCTATCAATATTGCTACCTCAGCAACCTCATAATAGTACTGGCCAAGTAACAAGACAAGATAAAAGATTATGGCAGAGAACCACTTCTTTCATTATTATTTCTTCCAAGAGTTCGAAAATATTGAAAATAGATAGGTGCTAGGTGGTTTTGAACATTTATTCAAGGTACTTTTAAAGGAAATTTTCAGACTACAATACCGGCATATTAGAGACACCAGCAATCCCCTTAATTTGCCAACAGAAAAGTTCACCAAACTATTCCGTCTGAATAAAATAGTTGCATTTGATGTAATAGAAGATTTGAGGGAATTTGTTGATGACCAAATTAAGAAAGATAATGTTCCTTTTCACTTACAGGTGTGCATAAAAAGACTGAATGGCTGGATAATGTTAAATTTAACATTGATTTGCTTAGGTTTATCCTAGTTTTCAATTTTTTGGTCATGCTAGCTACCAAATTATTGTTGGTGCCTGAATCTCGGCATCAGTCACCCTGTTATCAGTAAAGCTATAAATAAAATTAGCTTTTGAGATTGTTTAACAAGTGAGGTTTACATCTTGTTTTTCTTCACACAAAGGTCTTGAAATATGGTGTTGTCCGCTCTGAATGTACTGATTCTGGAAGATCATAATAGCAATATTGCTAGGACAAAATTGATAAACAGTCTTGCTTTAACAGTCCAAACAGAATATGTGATGTCAGTCGTATTGAGCGATTGAGTATAAACAACAAACAAACAGTGTGAATACTGTATTATTATTTCTCAAGGCCTCTTCTGAGAAATCACAATAAAATAGTTTTCCTGTTATCAACTATAATACTGGCCGGTTTAAGTTGGTACGCGAGTTACTAGAAAAGTAACTAGGAATATGCGATTTTCGACCTAATCGACGAACATTTTTGAACACGACAAGCTAAACGAAGCGAGCGCAGCGAGCTCGAAAAATGATTGAAACGTTAACTTTGAACCTTTTAAAAGGTGGTGATAGCCCCAAACCGGGTCGAAAACTGTTTTGAAATAGGTAATTTTCCGTAAATCGAATGACGTTCACGTTAGAAGCCCGTAGCTCGCGAGTTGGAAAAGTGCAAATCTTCGGAACATAGAACGTCTTTACGAGGACTTTTTGCGGGCCGTTTCCGCTCCATGTCGTTAGATTATAAACGGGGCCAACTAAATAGCATAGTCTCGGGCCCCAAAATGTCTTTTAAATAGGAAAATTTAATTAAAATAGAAACAGGTACTCTCAGGTCTCACCTATGCACGTCTAACGTGCAACGTACCAAAGGGAATTTTCTAGCTACCAAAATATACCCGAAGCGGATAAATGCTAGCGGCTCATAGCAAAAAAGACTTTATTACAGCTGGCGCCGGCCGCACGGGCCACGAAACGGCCCCAAATTAACAAGATCGAGGTAAAATGTATAAACTCTAACTTACGCGGAGCGGGCTCCTCGAGGGAAACTTCAAAATGATTTCGTTCGTAGCTTATTACATAGGAGGTTTGGCCTTCATGCAATTGTATTTTTATACAATTCGAACCTTCTAATTTCGATAGGCCACCTGAAAATCCCGGAGTCCGAAGCGCCAAAGATATCTGAGTGTTTAAACTTTCGTATAAAATTGCGAAATTTGGCATTCTTAGAAACGTCAAATTAATTAATCTGACACAAGAGTTGGGGATATTTTTATTCAAATCGATGTAATACCACTTTTTGTCGGCCATATTGTAATAATAATAATAAAATATTCTCAAATCGAAAACTAGAGCCTGTACCTTCAATTAAAATTCACCATTCGAAAGATCGTCATCGATAATGCAAAAAAATTATTATAGTTTAGCATTTAACCCAAAAATGCCTCTAAATAGGTCAAATAAATTGATAAAGATTCGACGTCGTTTGAAGGTAACCTATGTAAGAATTACCTGATAATTTACGAAAGCGACTGATTTCGGAGGTGTATGTATAATAAAACGATGTAGAAATAATGTCAAGAGATCTTAAATAGCTATATACTGCTCAGAAGTTTCCAAAATGGTCCATGGACGAAGGTATACTTCCGAGGGAAATATGTACATTTCCACATCTATAGTTTATGTGGGGCTACTGAAACTATTTCTATCGTCGCAAAATGTTCTAGCGAACCTCTATGGTCTCACAGATAACCTCCTCTCATGTATTTAACCTCTGGCAAGCGTAAGTTGTGAATATCATGTTTCCATTCAAAAGTACTTGAATATGATACAACAAAGGGGCCCCATCTATTAAAAAACGTTCTAGAGGTATGTCTGAACAATATGTAACAATAAGATTCAACAAACTTTATTTCAGATTTGAATATATGAATTATATCAAGGTTTGGAACCAACAGATATATTCTTGCAGAAATATCGTGACAACACGATATAGAAAGGTATGTACATCATATTCGAGCAGAGTTCAATACATTTTCAATGAATATATCAAGATATCTGTCATATTCTACAGTAAAAGTAGCAATTTTCAAGTAACGTAGCAGCACGAACATTGGATTCACTCAGAATTAGTTCAAATTGATGGTACAGGACTTTCAATGTACTCGAATAATGTTACTGTATATACAATAAAGATATTTCTATAGACATTTGTATCGTGTATTATGTTTATAGGAATACAAATAGTGATTTCACATGTTCAACGTAGACACAAGGTTATGTCTTACATTTTACCAAGTATGCGATGCTAAATATGGGTAAATGATATTGAATAAAGCAAGAAAAAGATGTTTTCAAGAGTATTTCATATGTTGTTGGAATGGAAAGCATTCTTAATGTTCAATTTACATGATGTATCATTTTATACATATGTCAGTTGGTGGAAAAATTTCACCAAAACAGATGTTACATGCATGAAAATGATTATAAAAGTGTTAAACAATTAATCTGCTACCACAAGGTATACTTTCAACAAAGTATACATCACTTTATGGATGTTATACAATATTAAGACATATGACGGAGATACATTCAAAGGATAGATGGTACAGTTTCAATACTTTAAATTGAGCTTTGCAAATGTATATATGAAAAGAATAAAGGTAGGAGGAAAACTTAATAATGAAATGCACCCTTTTTCTTCATTATTCCTGGCATAAGTATCAGATTCGATTGCTTCCTCAACGGGTTGTAGATTTTTTATAACATAACTTTCTCTGAGACTATCTAGCAATAAAAATGAATATGTACAAACTTGCTTGAGACATGTAGGTACAAACGAAACACAATTGCATTTTGCAAGTTACTAATAGGAATAAATTCTGTATCTTTGTATTTATAACAAAAAGGGTAAATCGTACAGTTTCAAGACTGGGAATTGGTTTTTACAATGGTTCTACTACCGATATGTTTGAGAAATCTTTTCGAATGGCATACTAAGAACGTGTATCCTTAAGGTAGCTCAAAAGAGAATGTCATTCTGCTTCAGACAGACAAAATGCTTAGGCTTCCTCAACGGCTAATAGATTTTTTTACAAAATAGCTTCTTCTCATTCCTCAGAGACTGTAATTTGGACTGAAAATAAAGTAAAAAGTAGCTTCACAGATACTGCAAATAGCATTGAAAATAATTGAAAAAGCAGCTTGAGAGATTAACATACAAAATTGTATTGCATTTAGCATGGCAATGCTGAAAATTAATTAGCTTGATATTCATAAGGTAGGTATTACAATTTTTTTTCTTACAAGGAGAGGTAATTGTGTGTACCTATTTGTTAGAATGTTGAGAATTAGGGGGTACAATTACAAAGCAGCATAGGACATTGTCTGAGAAAAGAGGGAAAGCAATACAAGCAAATCTTGTATTGATCATATTTATATGAAAAATAAACTTCATACAGAATATATTGCTGCTATCATAAAGACAACCATAACAGATCACTATTCCACTTTACTAGCATTAAATATAAATCATATTAAAGGTGTAAAAAACGACTTATTGGTGACAAAAATAGACGAGGATAAATTAAGGAAATCATTGGAGGATGAAAATTGGGACACAGTTAATATTGAAATCATTTATAATAAAAACATAAAAAGAAAAGAGTGGATCACAGCAGGCATTTTGAAGTCTATAAAAACTAGAAATTGGCTTTACCAGCAATATCTAAAATATCCAAATAATGAGACTATTAATAATTGTTATAAAATATACAGGAATAAACTCAATGGCCTCATTCAACTAAGTGTAATCATTTCAAATACAAAATTATGGATAACGTAGGGTCTAATAAAGCATTATGGGAAACAATTAATAAAGTTGAGAACAAAAAGATCAAAAATAAATGGGAAATCAAGGAATTGAAGCTTGAAAGTGATGAGATTGTAAAAACTCCTATTGATATTTCAAATGCTTTCAGTAAACACTATGCTAACATAGGTAAAACTTATGCAAAAAAAAATACGAAGGCATGAAACTGACACTCACACTAATGAAAATAGGAGTCCTAGATCCATGTTCTTGTACAGTACAACTCCAAATGAGGTCGTTTCTATTATTAATTCAAGTGACAATAATAATGGTACAGGTGAAGATAAAATATCTAACAAAAGTACTTACGTTCTCTTCTTATGTTAGGGGGCAACCTGAATTCAAGGAATTAAAAACAGGTAACGATTCCTGTTTAGAAATTGTCCCTTCATTAAAGTATTTAGGAGTCACAATAGATAAATTTCTAAAATGAGATATACATGCCCAAGAAATGATAAAAAAATTAAGAGGCATTGTTTACAGAATGTGTCATTTAAAGTGATAGTGAATCAAACAGATGTCCCAACTGTGTAGAAGCAAATGACAAATTCGATGCGATCAAATTCAGGAAAAATTTTAATTAGTAAAATAGAATTTGAAGGAAATTGATATTTGTTATTTTACTAATATTTATAACAATCTTCTGGAATCGAAATAGTAATGTTGGCAAAATATTTAACTCACAAAATAATCATTATATTGCTATCCAGTCTAATTTCAAACATTCAAGAATTTCATCAATTGTCATTTTAAAATTTGATCTGAAACTATTAGTTCCAAATCTGACATGTATATGTCTCTTTTGTCAACATGTACACTTTTTTTCGTGCTCTAAAGTATACCATAGTTTGATGAATACGTTAAATATATTGATTATTATATTGTTCTTTTTGTCGATACATCCAACATTACGAAGTCATCTCACAAATGTTTATGACAATCATTTTGACGAATTTTTATCTTGTGGCAAGTTTGTATGTTACAGAGTCTACTTGCATCTTACAATACATCCACTATTAGATCATACACTTTACTGATACTACAATATATACTTTGAAAAAACTGTGCAATGGGTTTCCCAATAAATTTGAAATGTTAAGATGAGAAGACTATTTATTACTTTGTTTATGTAATCTTCTATTGTATCAAACCTAATCAGTTGTATCGAATACAGGCTTTTCTTAATAAACTATCGCTCACAATCGATAATTTTACATAGATAAATCAATTATTCCAGAAAGTTTATTTAAATTATTATGTTCCATGATGTCTATTATAATTGATGATTTTTGATGTAAACAGTTTCTTTATCACGTTTCACAGTACATACATTGCGATCAAATTCAGGAAACATTTTAATTAGTAAAATAGAATTTGAAGGAAATTGATTATTGTTATTTTACTAATATTTATAACAATCTTCTGGAATCGAAATAGTAATGTTGGCAAAATATTTAACTCACAAAATAATCATTATATTGCTATCCAGTCTAATTTCAAACATTCAAGAATTTCATCAATTGTCATTTTAAAATTTGATGTGAAACTATTAGTTCCAAATCTGACATGTATATGTCTCTTTTGTCAACATGTACACTTTTTTTCGTGCTCTAAAGTATACCATAGTTTGATGAATACGTTAAATATATTGATTATTATATTGTTCTTTTTGTCGATACATCCAACATTACGAAGTCATCTCACAAATGTTTATGACAATCATTTTGACGAATTTTTATCTTGTGGCAAGTTTGTATGTTACAGAGTCTACTTGCATCTTACAATACATCCACTATTAGATCATACACTTTACTGATACTACAATATATACTTTGAAAAAACTGTGCAATGGGTTTCCCAATAAATTTGAAATGTTAAGATGAGAAGACTATTTATTACTTTGTTTATGTAATCTTCTATTGTATCAAACCTAATCAGCTGTATCGAATACAGGCTTTTCTTAATAAACTATCGCTCACAATCGATAATTTTACATAGATAAATCAATTATTCCAGAAAGTTTATTTAAATTATTATGTTCCATGATGTCTATTATAATTGATGATTTTTGATGTAAACAGTTTCTTTATCACGTTTCACAGTACATACATTGCGATCAAATTCAGGAAACATTTTAATTAGTAAAATAGAATTTGAAGGAAATTGATTATTGTTATTTTACTAACATTTATAACAATCTTCTGGAATCGAAATAGTAATGTTGGCAAAATATTTAACTCACAAAATAATCATTACATTGCTATCCACTCTAATTTCAAACATTTAAGAATTTCATCAATGGTCATTTTAAAATTTGATCTGAATCTATTAGTTCCAAATCTGACATGTATATGTCTCTTTTGTCAACATGTACACTTTTTTCGTGCTCTAAAGTATACCATAGTTTGATGAATACGTTAAATACATTGATTATTATATTGTTCTTTTTGTCGATACATCCAACATTACGAAGTCATCTCACAAATGTTTATGACAATCATTTTGACGAATTTTTATCTTGTGGCAAGTTTGTATGTTACAGAGTCTACTTGCATCTTACAATACATCCACTATTAGATCATACACTTTACTGATACTACAATATATACTTTGAAAAAACTGTGCAATGGGTTTCCCAATAAATTTGAAATGTTAAGATGAGAAGGCTATTTATTACTTTGTTTATGTAATCTTCTATTGTATCAAACCTAATCAGCTGTATCGAATACAGCAATGAATTAATTAAATTTGTATTTTACAATATCAATGATTCAAAGACATTTTAATTTTGAAAAAGTGGAGTTGCAATATTTTAATTTGTTGTATAGTATTTGAGGAAACATGTGGTTGTAGAGCGATTATATTTTATGAGCATTTTCTTTTGCAATACTTGAAGTTTCAATGATTGAATTATATAACCTAGAATTGGCCAAGTGACGTACTCTACAACTATACCTTCGACTAAGATTTGACTCCATTCCAATTTTATACTCTTCTATGAATATCTACCACTCTCAATCTATCTAACCTATGAATGTCAAAGTGACATACGATCCAAACCATAGAATAACTTGTGACACGTGCTAATAGTAAAAGTTTCTATAAACGCGTACCCATCTCTATATAACCTACAACTGCCAGAGTGACGTCTGTCACAGTGACAACCTGAAGGTGCCCATACACCTCACATAAAGGTTACCACGCACTATCCGACTAAACCCTCAAAAAGGCGTTGCACATGAAAACAACTGTACGTCAGCGGGGCGTAACTTAGCGGGGCGTAGCACAGCGGGGCGTAGCCCGTAAAATCAACTAGTTAGGTAAATACCCGTTTCTTATTTTTGTATTATTTTGGTGTCTCGAATGATTTTCCAGCTAGTCATTAATGACTAACTGTAAACAAGTTAAGAAGGTTTAGTCAATTTTCCAGTGGATATTATCATATCAAACTCAAAATAATGTCAGCCTAACATTTATTGTAGACAAGCAAGGATACTCACATAATCGTACTGAATGAAAACAAAATCAGAGGCAGCGTCCACTTACATATAACAAATTAGGAAATTTTATATAAAACATTGCTAACTGAAGTTGACAAAAAAGATCACCAGGAACAATAATTGAATATAAATTCTTACCAGCCCAAAACATTGGATCGAACATTGAATATGACCTTTTTAAGTGTACCTACTCACCACGAATATTCAAAATAATCTTTTCTGTCATTAAAATTTTGTTTGAAGTAGGGTTGCCATCTTTTTGATAATTCTAAGAAGGACGTCTACATTTTCGAAGTGGTACTGAGTCTTGACCGCGGCTAGGAATGTTGGCACTTTATTATATCTATAGTATTTGAAAAACAAAAGTTAATTATATTGTGACATTGACTATCAATAAATATAAATTTATATTTCTAATTTGATTTAACTGCTTGATAGAGCAGAAATATTATGCTCTGCAAACTCAAAAAACTTCACAATTGAAATAAATTAACAATTCTGAACGAATTAATTCACTAGAACATTGATTTTTCTCGTCCCTCCATCTGAAAAAAATGCATTTGGAATTTGCTGAGCTTACAACTATGATTGATAAATCAATATGTTATATCAGAAGTTTTCAAAACGTATTGTCATTTTTATCGTGTAGGTATGTAGGTACATATTAATGCTTAAATTCGGATTATTCATTTTCAAAATCCAAATACAATGAGAATTTAGTCTTCAAACTTAGGAGCCTTATAACTGTATGACTATTACTCTTCGAAAAAGCGTACCACTTCTCTAATCATTGTATTGAACCTGATGAAAATTCATGTAAAGTTACAAAGTAAAACAACCGTTAATACATTTTCATATATCATGATGTTAGTATGGATCTCCACACTTCCACTGCTCCCTGACATTCCTCTTGTTTGGCAGTTTGCAACAAAAAGTTGCCCAATTCTAACAAAACAAACTACCCTCCTTATCGGAATTGTAACTATACCTACGAAGATTATTAGCTAACTTGTGGACGCGCGGAGGAGATTCTTACTTAAAAAGGATACATTTATAGAGTAAAAAAGCCAGAAAGAAAATTAGCTGAAAAAAAGACTGCCCTTTTCAAAATACATGGGAGGCAACCCTAGTTTGAAATGTATATCAGATATTTGTAATGCTGTTCTAAATTATACCACATTGATTCAATTGTTGCATCTTTTCAAGTTGTTCAAGTTATGAAACCCGATGGTACTAATAGAAATGAAATAAAGATGAATCAAAATGCTGGATACAACAATCCACAGTTGCTTTCATTATCAATTGCTAAAAATCAATGATGTACATTATAAAATTGTACGGTGTATTATGAGGTGTTTATAACAGTGAACACGCCTGATAATTTCTGTGTATGTGACGTCATTCAAGACGTCATACGTTTAAAGTTGTGAGCCCGACACCTGCGATTGTATCTTACAAACAAGTTTCCTTTTGAGAATTTTATGAATGAGCCTTTGAAGTGCTTAACCTTCAGAATTGTATTATGTTGTTATAGTGTTCCTTGCATTCAATCTTCGTTCAAATAGTTTTTGTTTTTTTTGCACTTGTTTACGTTTAATCTGCGAATGACATTTACATGCGTAATTATCTCAAGATTACATAGTGAGGGGCTTATTAATTTCAATATTTTTTACTTCCACTTCGTCGAAGGCGAGGAAAGTATTGTATTCATCCCATTCTACTGGAAGAATATCTTAATTGATTATTTGATCCAGAATTGATGCAAACTATCTTAAACGATTTCTAGTTTATGTTGGGCATCGAATCTTTTTAGTTATAACCTGTCATAAGGCCAAAATAATATTAAGAAGAAGAAGAAGATAACCTGTCATATTATAATAAAAAACTACAATTTGTTATTTCCGAATTAGTAATGAGGAGCACCCTCGAGCAAATTTGGAATCAATCTACCACTAAATACATATTGTATAGATACCAGAAATTAGGTGATGTCAATCGTTCTAAATTTAACACATACTCAATGGAATATAGGACATACCGGGTGTTCAAATTCGATCCTCACCATTGGCATCTCGAAAGCTATAAGAGATACGAATATGGTTAAATTTATGTGATTAGCAACATGCCGTTGCGGAAATTTTATAATTTATATATTATACGAGTATAATATCCGGAAAAACAGATATTTTTATCACAAAAAGGATTGTCATTCAACGTTTCGTCTCCTGGCCACCCTAATCAACTTTATTTTTCCCTTTGGGCGCCATACGACTGAAAAACTGCAAAACGTATGGAGACCTAATAGGAAAAGTTTCGAAAATTGTTGTTATGTAAAAATGGCCATTTATTCGTCATTTCTGAATTACCTATCTTAATATCCTTGAAAATCGTTTCAGCGATTTCTTTTTTCAAATTTCTTTATTTCTTGAAGAAGCAGTTTGACATAATAGCTAGGCGAGATTTTAGATGATACTTCGATCAATTGATTTGAGAATATGTAAAGGTTCAGGACAACTCAATATGTGACGTACGAAAACCGAGGTTAACAAACCATGTGCTGTTTCTCTGAGGAATGGTATGTGACAAGTGAATGGTGATACGATCTTTGCATCTTTCAAGCTCATGAGCAACGCCCAATTATGATCATGAAGATGGCAGTTATCATTGTGGCAGCGTCATATTTTTTGGAAAAGCAGTTATTAACATTACCAAAATTAGATTCAAGACATTAAATTAGGAAGGAAATCCTGGTCATGCAAGATAATGCAAAACTAATTATAGACAAACAATTGAGCAAATAAAGTTTAATTTGATGAAATTTGTAAAGGCCATTGAATGGCCTAGCCGAAACGACGAAACACAATCTTAAACTTTCATGGTGCTTGATTAAACGATGTCCGAGAAACGATAAATTACTTGATAAGTTTGGAATTGTTCGGAACTGTGTACCTATTTATTCGAATTAATCAGATAGATACAATTATAGAGTTAAGGATGCGGTGATTCAAGTCTTGAACAAATTCAATTTACTCGCTAAACTTTATTAACTAACAGATTTTAGTTAACTTAGACAAAAAGTAACTTGGGATCTCAGTATATCTATTGATTCTCGTTCATCGCGAGACTAATAGGGAAGAAGACACGAGTACGCTCCTACAGTAAATAGAATAATACTTTGTTTGTATTTCAATGAACTAGCGAATCATCTTTTAAAAAGTCTTCTTCTAATCGGATGTTCCAAAATGTACAAATATTTTAAATCTTAGTATTGAAACATTTTTGTAGAAATGTTGGATACAGTATGTTGAAAAAACTATGTCACAAACTTTACTGACCTGCCATGCATAATTTTGTATTTTCAAAAACATTTCCTGAGAGAGTTAGAAAAAATCTTATTTTGTTCTAACTCTCTAATAGTTCTCAAATATATACCGATGATTAGTTTTTGGAACAATTTTCCAAAATTGTATAGGGGCGTAGCTACAGGAAGCTACACGTTGCACATCTTATTTTATATATGTTACTAGATATTTCCGAAAAATTACACATTTTTTTGATACCTCGTGTACTTTGGAAAAAAATTTTGTTCAAACTAGTGATGAGAAAAGCAAAACCAAGAGCAAGACTTGTATGGTCTTGGTTTTGATCTTGTTCTTGCACATATAATAGTATTAGTCTTGGTCTTGCAAAGTAATGTGTTTCACGGTCTTTGTCTTGGTTTTGCATGTTAAATCTTGATATTGGTCTTGGTCTTGCATCAAGAGTCTTGCAAGTCTTGCTTTTTCACAACAATCGAACATACCTAGTGTAGCCGCCCCCAGAAATGTCAGGGTGCTACTGCGACATCACTTCGCGCACTCTCCAACTGGTTGGTAAAGTGTCTCATCTCTTGTACCGCAATTGGGACAGGATGACCTCTCAGTGAGGGAGAGCATACAGTGACTGGTATGGACACCTGTAAGGTCGGCTATGACATTTATACTTTTCGAAGTTCAGGGATAGTTCCTTGATTAATTATTTATAATAAATAATGAAAAACTTAGAAAAAATTAAAAAAACAATAAAACTCTAAAACGACAAATGACGTCAGTAAAAAATGAGACAAATATATATCCAAATTTGTTTCCGAGATGTGCGGTGTCACATTAATTATATCCTAGAATTTAAGTATCAAATTGAAATATAGTACGATTACTAAAAGTTAGAAAGCTCAGGGCAACAACTAAACTTCTTACGTTCAAAGTAACGGAATGTTGTGAACATTACCCGTTTATATTGAAGAGAAAAATAAACCTCATACAGTTGGAAAGGGCTTGAATTATCATGGTTCTAAGCATTATTATAATTTTCAAATTTTTATTCGAAAATCTTTCAATGCATGCATTCTCTTTAACAAAATGAGAACAATAACAATTTATAAGATTTATTAAGCAGTGATGATATCGGAAATATTCTTCATTACCGTCATATTTTAATGTAGACAGTAACTAAATGGCTGGTTTAAATCAATAAAATAATTAGTACGTAGCATTATATGATTTAAGTGCTAATTAAAGCTGATTATTAAGCTATTGATCAATTCCACTTGGCACACAATGTTACAAAGTTGTATTATCACATTGTTAAAACCCAAATTTTCACCAAAAGTCCACGCAACTATTATTATCAATTATATTGTTAATTTGTAGTGTGAATTAACCAGAAATCGCTGAAAATTTGTGGTAACATGTGAACGCATTGAAAATGTTGAATAGTATTTAGTTGTAAACCATTTCCTAATTAGGTGTTTATTTATGCTACTTATTCTCATGAATTTATTGTATGTGGTCGTTAATTTTCCGAAATAATTGATGGGACCTCAAAGAGTAAATGTGTGCGAGGTTATTCTGACTCGACGTGCCACTATATACTAACCCGGGAGGTACATAGGTGACAAACTACATGTGTTCATTGTTTTCCACCTGTGAATTTAGCGAAATTTTTCCTAGAAAATGTGTATGACAATAATATTTGCTATCACGAAAATCGATTTTTTTTGCACTTCATAAATATTTTCGGCCTTGGTGAAAATAAACACTTTTTTTTCTGCCACAACATGAAACGTTGGCCTCTGTTAGAATTTGAATTGAGGAGTGTAACAAATTTGACACCAAAGAGACTAAATCGTACCGATGCATCTACATGATGCTTTGAAAGCTCTTCGTATCAAATTTACTGATACTCTGATAATTCTATCAAAAATAATACTGACAGAGAAAGGGAAAAAGAAGAAGCGCTCAATGATCCACGATCAAAAACTAGTAATCAAAGATCAATAATTGTAAGACGCATGACTAATATATTTTCAGTTTGTTTTCACAATCATACAGTTTTCCTTCAATAAAACTGGAAACCTATCGTCATTTCAATCATATAATCCTTGAATTTCAATCCAACGTAATTCATATACTCACATTCATCTAAATGATACCTACAGTATACGTAGTTTTCATCGAATTATTTATAGCAACAGTTTTTGTAAAACATGTTGTGTATTCTGAATAAGAAATGTCGGATGTAACATGATTGTAGTTCTTCCAAATGTGAATCATCTTGAATTACAACTTCTAATTGCTGATTTTGTAGGTGTTATTTTGTAAAAATGGGTAATTTATAGTTCGTCAATTGTTTGTTATTACATTGTCAACTACAACTTAAAATCATCCTCAAGCATTACATCGATGAGTTCAGAATGAAAAATACCACAATACATGGGTATTCAACAAAAAAAGGTGTGGTGGATGATAGTAAAACTGGCATTAAGACAAGAAAGCTATAACATGTTGCTCCAAGGACATGTTATTCATTTCGCTGCATTTCTGATGATAAATCTAGAAAGAAATGAGATAGTAGATCAATAAATTTGATTTTCCCAAAATTAATTGTTATCCAATCAAAATTTATGATGGAAATTTTATTCTTTTATTTGTAGATATATGTTTCATTTGTTTTCCTGGTATTTTGGTTCTATATTATTACTAGGAATGAAATAAGACTCGTTTCTGACGTTTTGACAGTTTATTCCTATTTTATCTTAAATAAAGAACCAAAATAACAAGTAAACAAATAATCATCCTTGAATCATTTCATAAGCTTCACTATAATTTGTGCTTTACTTGTATTCCGTATTGTGTTACTCATTTGCGGCATACCTACTATTATACTTTAATAGTTAATAAATGGGTTTTGTATTACTTCAAAGGACGTGGTGACTAGACTTGAAGCGAGGATATCCGCTGGCGATGCGGTCCAAAAGACATACAGATAATCAGGATTTACGCTGACGAAGTCCCGTGAGATATGTGATTCTTTTCTTCCATGTCGTAAATAAATATTAGTCATTTGTTATTTACTCAGGATGTTTAAGATGAAACAATTGTCATAGTATTGTTGTTCTAATTCTATAGAGATGACTTTACATCGTTTTATTATTATTCTACATTTATGTACAAAGGATGATTGTTAACTTTGAAATTTGAAGAAACATTTCATGAAGATTTTCAGGATGCATTTGATGCATCTACAATTTTGTAGTACGAGTAATTATATCATGTAGCCCTTAAGCTAAATAATTAAATATTTAATTAAACCCTCCAGCGTCACAACCATTGCTGGTCGCAAACCAAAGATCTATAGTCTATAACAAAATCAGCAAATTCATGATAACTAGCTGTTCCATATTGCAATATAGCAAACTAGTTGATAATAAATATAGTTTTAGAAAAATTACAGAGGTCAAATGTAGTCATGGAGAATAAAATTGAACTTAAATAAAATAAAGTTTGATTTTCAATAATTTAATACATTAAATCAAAATGTGTTTCGCCGACACATTTTATAATATCTGTTTGGAGAAGCTGCGGTGTGAGTGAATCTAGTCACATTTAATGTATTAAATTAGTGAACATATAATTTTTAACATTATTTTATTACAGTTTGTAATGGATTTTCATCACGTAATGACTGATTCTATTAATTTTTTAGCAAAATTGAACTAGAGACAATATAGCGCTATTGACTTTATCAACGAATATACATAGCATTATTTGTTATATATTTATTTTTTAAATTTTTGTATGCTTTACTACCCGAGAAGGAAACCTATAATGTTCGAAGTACATCGTGCATGTGAGACAGCAGTGGAATATAGGAAGAAGAGATAGGCTGTCGTATTATTCTTGAAGGTTTGGAGGTTATAGACATAGGTAAGGAGTTGAACGATTTCGCTGTTCGACAAAAAAATGGAGTCTGGTAGGAAAAAGTTCGGCAGGTCTCAAGTTTGACAGTGAAGTGGTGACAAGTCTGAGCTCATCTAGTCCGCTTATCTGGAATCTCTCGTGGTGGAACAACAGAAGAGATTTCTGATGAGCACCAGACCATGGAAATATCTATAGAAAAGGGAGAGATCTCCCACCTTGTTCTAGAAAGGTCGATGAACTCGTAATAGTGACATCATAAATCGAACTAATAGCTTTCTCCTGGATAGAATCCAAGAGCTTCATCGTATGTTTGGGAGCCGAACTCCAAACATGTGAACAGTACTTCAGGACAGATTGAATCTGTGCTTTTTAGCTTATTAGGAGCTGCTGGGAATGCTGGAATGTAAAGTAGCGCGGAATAGGAAACCAAGCGTTTGTGAAGTGGTTTTCGCAATGGACCTCACATGATCGTCCCATCAGAGGGTGCTGTTGGTGATGATCCCGAGCATTGTTATGTAAGACTACATACGAATAGTTGTACCTGACATCATCATATTAGGAATTGTGGGATCTGCCTTCATGGAGAATATGCAAGCTTGAATTTTGGTTGCATTTCAATTGATTAAGATATTTATACAAACGGCCAATTTCTCAATGTCAACTGTTAAGGTACCTTATATTACTTCTACATTAAAGTATCCATAACATTTCTCATTAGAGGAGGTAACTTTATAAGAGGCCATTTTCAACCACGAACCTGTGATAGAGTACAAATGAAATTCATCTTCAATTCTGAAAAGGTCTTTAGTAACCTAAAATCCTGTATTTCATACTGTATAGCTTTAAGGAATCCCGCGCTTTAGTGAAGTGAATTAGTTTTCAAACGTCTTCTGATGATCGTCATGAGACCGAAGCGTAAGTAAAGACGAAAATGTAGTTGACATATGTATGTTAATGTGACCTATTTCCCAAGAATTTACTCATAATGTATTCCTGTATGTAATGAAAAATTTTTTGGTGGGAGAGGTATTTCGAAGAATTCAATTCGTCATATATTTCCATATAGTTCTTCTTTTTCCTATGTTTTTGGTCCGTCTCAGATAAACTCTCCACAATCTTCAGAATAAGATGAGGAGCTATAACTGGAGGACAGCACGTTCCGTTTCTCAAACATTAATAATAAAGATTCTTGACCCAGTATGAATTATATATAAAAATTCTTGGGAAATAGGTCACATACAGTATATAAATTGAATTGTTTAGATTGTGATTGGACTTATACTGGAATCTCTGAACACTATTTACAAAAAAGAATGTATAGCCATAAGTATAGCACAAGAAATAATAACTTAGAAAATTCCACCGCCCTTGCTAAGCACTGCTTTGATTATTACCATCAATTTGATTACAAAAATGTTAATATTTTAACTAAGGAAACCAATTATTATGAAAGATCTATCCTGGAGATGATTCACATAAAACGTGACTCCAATTCTGTAAATCATAGGAATGATATTCAGGGATTAAGTCAGATTTATACTTACTTGATTAATTAAAACTCTTGCAAATTCCTACATACGTCTTTATAATGTTAAAAGTATATTTAGGAAGATGCTTAAAAGTAAATTCCAATACAGGTCTGAAACCTTCTCAAGTACCTCATAAATCCTACATCTGGTTCGAGTAGATACCAACAAATAACTTCGAACATCAGTTGTTATGAGACCATAGCAACATGCGCTTGTATATTATGAGAATATTACTGAACAGTGGAATCTTGTTACAAAAAATTTATTTATACTTTAATATTGATACAATTTCGATTAGTCGTGGTTCTGTTCGTTTCGACGGCGTGGGCTTTTGATTGAAAATTGTGCGATATGGACGCTTGTGCTATAATTAGTTTTAATAACATAATAAGTCTTCTGATGATGGTCGTGAGACCGAAACGTACGTAAAGACAAAAATTTCAAAAGCCTATTTCCCAAGAATTTTTATATATCAAACATTAATTTAATGAATATGAATCGTAGATTAATCAACCTTATAAATAACAAATTCCCGGATAATGTCAGGTTAGAAAAAGCGTTTATAGCTTGTTCCAAGACAGGTAAATCGTTTACTCCAGGTGAAAGGCAACGTTGGAACTAAATAATGTTCATGAAACATAAATTATAAGTTAAACGACGCTACCTGGAGGTTATTATGAAATTGACTGCGAGTTTTTTCTTTTATTGAAACCGGTGCATCAAGAGTGCAACGAAGCAGCTTAATTCTAATAATGAACTATATTCTGAAAACCTTGCACGGGTTAGTTATGATGAAAAACAAGAATCAAATGTGTCTTCTTTTACAATTTCAGCCTAATATGAATCCTTCGATGACTAGCCGGGCTGACATATTGCTCTTCAGTTATTCCAAGAGTGGGTGCAATTATATACAACAACTTACAACAAAAGTCAGTTATAAAATAATGCATTGGTATGTAGTGGGGTTCGTCATCCGTCACGTTATTTTCCATAATGATAAGAAGTGGTTTATATTAGTTTATATGTGGTGGCATATGCCTACAAGACCTCTGACCGACATCTGTGCTTGTTTGCAGACCGTGGCAACTGCCAGGTGGTAATGTCTTTCAGAGGGTTACTGCACTGGCAGATGTGCTAACCTTACCCCTTGCCGTACGCTTATACCCTTCTTCTCTTATAATGTACCTAGTTATAGATTTGGCAATGCATGTTTCTTATCGGTCTTTATCACTATAAGATGTGTTTGTTCACCCAATTCCCCTAAGTTACTAGGTTTGTGACAAGCATATGCAGGTTGTTATAAACACCACGATCAAGAGTCGGATTAACTCCCGGTGCAGGAATAGTGTTGTCTATTTCTCGACTTCTCATATCGAATTGATGTTTGGTGCTAAATATTTGTTTATTCACAAAAAGTCTATGTTACAGATATTATTATTCGGAAAGCTAGCACATATTATGCCCGTTCTGACTGCATGGAAGGAAATTTCAAAGAAGGATAATGTCAACAATTTCGTATACTTTTTTTTTCAGTTTTGTAGTATCTAACCATACTTTTCTTGGAGGCCCTTCACAACTAGAATATTACACTGAAGCTTTCAACATTTTAGAGAGCAATATATCTTGTGCATTTGATTTTTCAGGAAAAATGCTTGTGTAATTCCAAGATTATATATTTTTGGAAAACAACTCGACTATACATTTTATATAAAAAATAATATTCACTGATGTCTTGAGATGTCTTGACTTTTCCATTTTCTGCAAAACAACAGTAGTGCTTTCATTAAAATTTTCTACTATTATCGCTACAGCAAATCAGTTCTAATTTTTAATTATCAGTAATATCAAATTAAACTTCGGAGATTGAATTATTCTTTTAGTTTTCCGATTCTTTATTCTAGAAAATAGTTGAAAATGAAATATCACTGACACTTTTGTCTTCACTTTAGAACAAAATAGCTTTGATCTGTATCAATAATATAATTTAGGTGAGTGTTAATATGTGAATAATACCCAGAATTACAATTTTATAACTTTATATTAACAATTGTTCCACCTTACAGTGGCCTCTTTGTATATGAGGTTATTGAAGTGTAATTTTTTTGTTTTATTCCTAGTTCACTACGTATAATCAAATAATCTGATGACCGTAGAGCGGGGTTGATGAAGATCATGATTGAATGAAAATCTACAAATTTTTTTAAGTAATCCTAGTATTTTTCAGTAACGTAATTTTGTACTGAAGTTCGTTCAAAACCAAATGGCAGTAACTGTAAGCAAAGATATTAGCACAGTAATATTCGACAGGGTTGAACTTAGGCGGTAGTTACATTAAATGAGTTTTAATTAGTTGATGAAGTTGGCTTCGACATAATGTAAATTCATTATTACTTAGGAAAGGTTTTTGAGAAAATTGAAATAAAGAAAAGGAAGATAGGGATATGATTGTGGGAAACATCATTTCTTTCATTCACAACCTAAATTTGGTTTCATTTCATGATTTTCACATTGTTTTTGTCTTCAAAATAACGCCCCTTACTAGCATCTATAGAAGAATATGAAATTTGAATCGTTCAGACGAATAGTATTGAAGATGAATATCCACGATCTATTTAAGGAATCATGTGGATGGAATATACAGGACGTTCCATCTCAGACGAGCCACCCCGTATATTTCTTATCCCATAGTGAGTGGAAAAATCTCCCGAAACACGTCGAATGATTTTGTTTGGCGGACATCTTTTGACGTATATTTGAGGCTTGAACGAGCAACCCCCTAATAGGGGGCGCTTCAACCCCTCAAAATTGACTAGGGGAAAGGGGTTGAGTGATACGTCATTCGAAAGGTCTAGGAAGCCTCTTTACAACGGTGTATGAAAAACGTAAATTTGATGAACCGTTTTTGCCAAAAATTAATTTTGTTGCTCGAATGCGCCACCTTGATTATTTTGGTTATTTGTACAATGTACAAGCTCATTTTTATTAAGCCTTTTTTACAAGCTTAAAAAATCTTCGAAAAATCACATTCGTAAAGCAATTGAATTGTGTTGTCATGCTTACAATGAAAAAAATTAAATCTGCGTGTTTAAATCAAATGTTAAATATCTTTGCAGCCGCTCGGGCATAATTTTGATTTTGGCAATAAAGGCTTACCAGCTCAACACGTTCTTGCAATGTGTACACCATATTTCTTGAAATTTTAAACAAATCAGCAAAGTAGTAACTCAACAGATTGATTAAAATCATGATATGATCGAAGAAACGTTAAAATCAGATAAAAACCCTCTAAGAACAAAAAATGAAGGCAATATAAGGAAATGTTATGCTGTTTTTTTATTTATCAGTTTGAGAGAATGTATTATTGTATGGAAGTCAATGGAGGACAATTTGAACATTTGATTTAAACACGCAGATTTAATTTTTTTCATTGTAAGCATGACAACACAATTCAATTTTTTTACGAATGTAATTTTTTGAAGATTGTTTAAGTTTGTAAAAAAGGCTTAATAAAAATGAGTTTGTACATTGTACAAATAACCAAAATATTCAAGGTGGCGCATTCGAGCAACAAAATTAATTTTTGGCGAAAACGGTTTATCAAATTTACGTTTTTCATACACCGTTGTAAAGAGGCTTCCAAGACCTTTCAAATGAAGTATCACTCAAACCCTCTCCCCTATTCAATTTTGAGGGGTTGCTCGTTCAAGCCTCAAATATACGTCAAAAGATGTCCCCCAAACAAAATCATTCGACGTGTTTCGGGAGATTTTTCCACTCACTATGGGATAAGAAATATATGGGGTGGCTCGTCTGAGATGGGACACCCTGTATTATTTGGAAACATATTCTATATAATAGAATATTGATGTACTTAAATCATAATCCAGGTAGCTAAATAGTTTATGTTCTGTTTACCAAATTATGTTTAATATCAATCAAAGTGTGCTATTGATAAGAAACAATTACCCTCATCCACTGAAAATACTGTTAAAGTACCAGCCACCAAGTAGCCATCATCAAATTGGAAATTAAAATGTGCATGTTTAAATACTATTTGGAATTAAAACAGTGAACAAGGGAGTAGCTGGAGATAAATCTGAATTCATTAGATTGCTTTTTCGCTTATACATTACCATCCCTTCTAAATTAGCTCGATATTATTGTTATTACTGTGTTTCAAGACTGATAAACTTTCTTGAGAAAATCATGTTGCGACCTGTTTTTAAAATATGTTCGATTAACGCTGATTTTTCACCAGTATTTTCTTTATGTGGGCAAAATGTTCTTGATACCGAGTTAGAATGTTACTTCTAATTTTGCCCACATAGCATGTTGAACATGACTCACAATCGATTTTGTTAATTTCGAATTTGTCGAAGTCAGAAACTATCAAAGAAGTTGCCTAAACGGTCTTCGCTTATTTTAACATCTGTTCAGTGCCAATTTGAAAAACAAAAAAAGATACGTGTGGCACTCGGGGACTGCCGCGGTAAAGCTATTGCATAGCATTTTTCTCAACTTATGCAATTATAATTATTTATTTTTTTAAATTTTTGCATTATTTTTTTTTCTTTGATATTTTTATTCAAGTTTTTTCTTTGATATTAATTCAAGTTACTTTTGAGCGTGGTGACCGATAAGAAAACAAATTTTTTTCTTTTATTGAATAGATGAGAAGTTAATATCGTTTAAAATATTTTTATTATCTTACAATACATGTAGGTTATTCAGGAATTTGTTATCATTGAAACTATAGGTTTATGGTAACTGAAATAAGAGACATAAGTTTGAGACTTGATATCCTCTAAATATCTGGAAAATACCGCGTCAATGGTGGCCCCATATTTTGTTGTGGTTTCTTGTGGATCATTATTCATTTTCAAATTCAATTTTTCCGAAAGAAAAGTTGTCAACCGCTCTGATTTTTCATCAGCGAAGTTGAAATCGCCAGCCAAGATAAGTGGAAATTTATCACCATTTGTACCAAGTATTTTCGACCCTTCTTCAGTGTACTCCAGTAAAGTGCGATGAATAAAATGCTCTACCTCGTCCAATTTTGAATTCGGAGAAATGTAAATTGCTACCATGACTATGTGTAGGCCATTTCTAAGTTTGCATAAGCACGCACAAATATCTTCAACAAATGAGCGCCTAACATTAACATCGCTAACGTGTGCAATATGTATTTCAATATTCAGAGTCATAATATTAGTAACATTATTATTATTTTGGTAAATAACTACCCCACCTTTTGGAACAGTATCTCGTTTGAATTGAACAATACAGTTGAAATTAGGTATTTCCATCGGATTATGATGCACCATGCAAGTTTCGGTAAGAAGTAACACATTTGTTTGTCTCGTAACTGAATCCTGTAAATCGTATTTGTGAATATTTAGACTTTGGCAATTGAAAGTCATTATTGAAATGCCATTTCTATTACTAATGAAATCTAAGACACTTTGAGCTGTCGTCTGAACACTATTTGCAGGCAGTCTTTTGAATTTTTGCAACAAAGATGCAGTCGATGCAGCTTGCCTTCGATTATTATAAAACTTGAATGTAGAATTATCGTTTTTTGTCGTGATATACAATTTTTCAATATTTGTCACCCGAGAGAGCGCAACATAAACGAGTTCCTGTTATTTTTCGTCACGGAATTTCTTGATTCGGTCGCCGCGCTCAAAGCCCGCGATAAAAGCTATATGCAATATATGCAATAGCTTAATAGAAACAGGTACTCTTAGGTCTCTGCTACGCGCGTCCAACGTATAAACTCTAACTGACGCGTAGCGAGCTCCTAGAGGCATATGTCAAAATGATTTCGTTCGTAGCTAATTACAGAGGACGTCTGGAGTTCATGCAATTATGTTTTTAGATAATCCGAACCTTCTAATTTCGATAGGCCACGTGAAAATCCCGGAGTATAAAGCGCTAGAGTGTTATAACATTCGTATAAAATAGCGAAATTTCTCACTTTTAGAAACTTCAAATTAATTAATTAATTTGACACATGTTAGGTGTTTAGGTCTTACATTATTTTTCGTTACGGAATTCCTTGATTCGGTCGCCGCGCTCAAAGCCCGCGATAAAAGCTATATGCAGTAGCTTAATAATACATTGAGTAAAAGCAATACATTCCCGGACGACTATTTAAAAATATATAAGATGGACAGTGATGATGATATCCAGGTGTGCGGGACATTACCAGAGTTAGTAAATGCTGCTGTAAATGTCATCTTAAATTGATTGCCAAATATATCTAAGACAAAATATGAATACGCTCACAAACGTTTTATGGATTATTGCCAAGAAATAAAGACGACTTCCCGATCTGAAAATGTCATGATTGCATACTTTTCCGATTTATCTACGAAGTTGAAGGCATCTACGTTATGATCAAATTACTCCATGCTGAGAGCTACACTTAATACAAAAGAAGATATTGATATTACAAAATATTCGAAATTACGTGCTTGCCTGAAACGTCAGTGAAGTGACAACTATAAACCAAAGAAGTCAAAAGTTTTGTCAGATGTACAAATTGAAACGTTCATTACTCAAGCACCAGATTATATATACTTGATGAATAAGGTACGTTTAGAATATAGGAATTCAAAAATTACCTAGATGTATATAAAAAAACCGGTAGACACCGATTTTGACGGCCTAGGTCGGCAAAGTTCGCTGCTTAGCACCGTACTAAAATACTAGATTTTAGCGTATTCTGGGATCTGTAGTTGCTCCGAGAATGTAGGCATTCTTGAGCGATTTCAGAAAAATTATTGAATTTAATAATTACCGAAGGATGGATAAGTGAAACTTCTGAATTTTATTGAACTAAGTAATGGCTCTATTTGGTTAATTGTTTGCATTCCATTCGCCTTCTTTGCTTAGAAATTAAGTTATTGATCAACGATTTGTCGTAACTATTGTCCAACGCTATTTGCTGAAGCTTCTTAAATTCGTTGTTATAATTTCGCTGGCTCAAAGGGACCTAGAATAATCTATGAACAAGTCTATGGGATGGACCTATTTTATAATTAATTGGTGTGCTGTTCATGATAAATAGCTAATTCTTCAAAATTCTGTTATTCTCAGTACTATTAACATCAAAAGAAACTTAAACAATCTGTATATCGTATTGTTCTTGGATTAATTCATAGCTGATGGACCCCGTAAACTAATTCTTATCTACATCATTACTCTTTGTAAAGATCTATTTGACCGCAAATACATGTAAGTGGCCCGTTTATCAAACAATGTGTAATTCGATATTATGTACCATTTGCAGACCATATTGCATTTGTTTTGCCGTTAAAATAGCAGATGTGGTTTTAGATGTCTTTTTTAAATCGATGAGTGTCAATACATAAGAGAAACAAACCAAATATCGAATATCTTTTGAGTTTCTCTATAATCGATCGATCACGTTCAGACATCGATATCTGTAATTCCCTACGTAAATGCCTCAAGATGTTTTCTTTATTGACAATACCGATAATTGCATCACGCCAAACAAACATTAAGAGCCTACTTCGAAAAAATATCTCATTGTGCTTCAATCGAATTTTGATTCATCACTTATAAAGAATGGGTATCGCTTTTACACGAATTGCAGAAAATAGATCGACGGCTGCTGTATTTCATATTATTATTGTATTGACATAGGTAATTTGATTTGAAAAATACTGGTGACTTTGTAACACAATGCAAAATTCGTTATAATAGGAAGTGGTTTGATCAAATTGTAAATATACAGAAGTTCACGTTTTGTAGACAAATTAGAAGTATGTATCTAATATTAATGCATAACTGAATTATCATCACCACAGTTCGTCCACATAACGCATCGTCCACATTAGTGAAAAAATACGTTGTATGTTGAATGTAGAATTCGGCACAAATATTTAAGCCGCTAATTTGGCACCCTGTGATGGTTGCATGAATATTAACGCTGTGCTCGTGCTCCAAACGTGTGTGGTTCTTGGTTTGTTGCTATTTTTGATTGAGTTACGTTGTAAATTTTAAATGAAGATGACGTTCTTCTTTTAATACATACCAGGATTTCATGAAATCCTTAGGATGATTTATGAAAGATATAAAATTTAGTTCAATTATTGTGACAAACGTTATGTTGGCTCAACTAAACCGACTATTTCTACCAAGTTGAAAGAGAATTTTTATAATAATATCAAGAAGTCATCCATAACAAATCATGTCTTACAAACCGGTCACACAATTACAAAATCGAGTCGTTCTCTCTAAAATGCAGCGACAAACCTTTCTTAGAGACATTGGACGCTATTATAGAAACAGCTTGGTTGTCATTTATTCAATTATTATGAGCGATTACTTGTTCACTAATAGGATATTGACTATCTGGAATATTTGATGTTTATTTTCAGTCTTGAGGCCTTTTACACTGCCAGAATTAGGAATTAGCATAATGGCCAATTACTGGATGTAACCATTTCCAAAATTTGACCGTTAAGTATGTCGCATTCTTTCATAATCTTAATATTAGAATCAGTTTACATACCAATTTAGATTAAAAGAGGAAGTTTCAATTTACCAAAGAATCTAACTGAACTTGGGTATGAAACAAATAAAAACAAAAAACATTTTCTTCGAAACATCAGAATAGTTTATTAAGATGGAGTGACGATAGAGAACGAATTGTTCCATAATTTTAGTTCATACGGCCGGCACCTTGGTTTCTATATATCGGTTGAACGGTGACTCCTATTTATTCAAAATTTTTACAGAATGAAGGTATGATGCTCGACATTTACTGGTTCGTAATTCAATGTCGTATCTTCGACTGTTTACGAGTTATTGGGCAGAGCGGTCCGTTGGAATACTCGACACTATCCGCTTTGTTTCCCGCTATCTTTTTGGCCCATTGTAGAGAGAAATGGTGGCTACAAACTCGCGGCGTCATCTACAATTTACGGGCGGCCGTTGAGAGAACTAGGTTTGCCAGATGTTTGGACTTTGTCAGCTTTTTGTATAGGAGCCGCTTTCTTTTTTCGATGCCGCTCTCTTTTTTTGATGCCGCTCTCTTTTTTTAATGCCGAATGATTCATTTTCGTGGATTTGTAGCTTACTATTATAATGGCCTATTCATTTCCAAGATAGAGTGTACGTACACAAATAAATGCGACGTTCACTTGAACAGAAAACTCACATCCACATCGCGGTTTGAAATGCTGACCAGCTCAGAATGAACACACTTCAAATCGGTTCATACGACACGTTGTTGATGGTTTCTACATTGCGGAATCGATTTCGCGCAACTAGACAGACTGCGGCGCACGCTCTTCGGTCGATCAGAAATACACTTTTACGACGCAACTAGAGAGACTGCGGTGCACGATGTTTGACTTATCTTTATCCTATTTATGCGAAACAGGGCGTGAGCGGAGCGAAAGCATAATCCGATCCTTTTGGTACACTCACTCAATTCGTCTTAACTCAAGGCCATGTACAGCGTACTGACCGATCTCCTAGTGTAGGTACAAGCCATCTCACCCCCCATCTTACCCGGAGTGTCTGGGTGAAATGACTTGGGTAACAATAACAATATACGTTATTGAGAATCATTATGTTGACAGTTATTCCTTGTTTGACACAAAATTTTACCACAATGATCACACAAACTCAAGTACTTTGAACGACCTACGTGGTACCATTTCCCACATCTAATACATGACACATGTATTAGATGTGGCATTAATGTGCCGTTATTGGATTATTTCATTAGATTTTTGTGATTGTAAATCGGACAAACCTTTGTATGATGATTAATTGTGGGTCAGATTTTTTGATTTGGTTGACTAGTTCTTGGTTCGCTTCTTTGTTAGGTACTTTTACATGCTTTCAACATTTTGCTCCCTATAAGGCATTGGGTACATTATATTTAACATCGTACTTGGAATATCTTTTATTGGGATTTCTTCGTTATTGATTTGTGAAGTCCGGCATCTAATAATTGCCTTTCTATGTAGGTAAATTCAGTCCCGGATGTTTTAAGATCTACGTAAACTGATCCAGGTATGTACCTGGTTGTTAGGTCAGACAAGTATAGTACCTGCTGCCTAGAAAAACCACACTTCTGTACCCAAGTATTTGCAGAGTAACCAATAATGATTTTTTATTGAACCCCCTTTATTCTACCATAACCTAACCTGTTGATGTACAATTTCGTTAATCTTAACACTCTCATAATAACGAATAATGATTGTTTATTGTACCCCTTTTGGTCCTAACCGAACCTAACCTACTAACCTAACTTTGTTAATATAGAATGCAAGTATTGTGATCGCGCTATTGTTAGCACTCTCATAATAACCAATAATGATTTTTTATTGTACCCCTTTTAGTCCTAACCTAACATAACCTAACCTACCAACCTAACTTTGTTAATATAGAATGCAAATATTGTAATCGCGCTATTCTTAACACTCTTATAATAACCAATAATGATTGTTTTTCGTACCCCCTTTGTTTGTAACCTAATATAACCTAACATAATCTAACCTAACTTTGTGGATAAAAAATGCAAATATTGTAATTGCTCTAATCTTGACACTCTCATTACTAAGAATATTCTGGATATTATTTACGTAATATGATTTTATCAGTTGGACTGAATTTACATAGGAATATGGAAATGGGACTCAACTTACGTTTTCCGTGAGTACTAGGCAAGTTACGTCCATGTTATAATAATACATACATACATTAGTCTATTTATCCCGGATAAAATGGAGTCATCTAACTCAAACATTACGGGATGGATGACTCACTTAATTTTTTCTAAATAATACGGATGAAGTCGATCAACAATAATGACATAACTTCGATACATCAACGTAACGACTACAAATAAATAGTAGTACGTAACTGGACGTGAAGAAGGGCAGACGAAAATTTCGACATAGTTCAATATTTTTATCACTAATAATTCAACTATTCATTGTTCTAAAGACCGATAACCGCGTTCTTAGTGCTGATAAACTAGTCACTGGTCACTGTTATCGGTCACCATGACCGGAAGGCCATCTCTCCCGAACTTATCTCATGTCTTTAGATAAGTTATAATTTAAGTGGAAAAAGGATATCACAATAAACTAATTTATATTATATTACATTCGACAGTGGTAGATACCTAATATTGTAGTAGTAAGATTATAAAGATTGGAAATGAACTCATAATATGTTTATTTTTGGTTATATCCTGTAGAAGGTTTCCACCAATATGTGATCTGAGAGTGGGTACGTAATGTATAGTTTGTTACATGTACATTGATTGAATCTTAGTATAAGATTTACACGCCCACCAGTCACGGAATTGCTTACCAATAGAAGCAGGTGTACACGACAAGCTACCTAGATAGAATGAAGTCCCGACGCGATTCTACACGACATATTGTACAACTACAAAAACAGGTTAAATCAAACAAGTACTTCACGGATGAGACTTATTATTTACACTCGCTACTTCAAAGTTCACGACATGGTTATGGATATAAGCGCAGAATATCACTTGGTGTAACTGATAATTGGTTTGAATTAATTACGCTTTGTACTTTCCTCACTATAATTAGTATATAATGTAAGGAAACTATTGTAACCAGTCAAAACTTTTTTTCCGGCTTTTCGCTGATATATCCGTTTTGAGGATTCCTGCTCTTCAGTTCCAGTCTCGGAGTATATCTCTCGAGGAAGCTTCTTGTGAATAATTTGAAAGTCAATCTGGCAGCAGGTGTCATTATATATTCAATGTAACATAGAGTAAATCTTAACGTCTTTCAGAGTTACTTCTAGCGATAACACATAATACGGGGCTTAATTGCTCGGTTTGTGAGAACTGGATCAGTCTGCGATCTTTCGGGAATATTAATTCCAAAGCACACTGTGCGCACTGATGTAGCGGCATGTTGGACGTTAGTACGCATGGTGCGGTTAGAATCGCTTCCCGGAAGATTGCCGACTTTCAAACCGGGCGATTAAGTTCCGTATCATGTTTTCACTAGGAGACGTTGCCGATATTGAGTTCCAATGTTTGATTTTTCACTGGAACAGGAGACCCAATGAGTTTTACTCGTTGCGTGATATGATACGTAGACATTTTATAACCTGTAATAACAAATGAATAAAAGATATTGAAAATGAATAATTTATTACTGTTTCACACTCTTCAGACTAGAGTCAAATTCATCTTCAACATAACCAAACGCAGTTGAAATGCAAGACATATACTTCTTATTCTATTTCGCAGATCTGAAGATTTCGACTCGCGCCTATATCCTGGTGTCTAACTGTCTATTTCACTTCATTTTTCTTCCAATCAATGTGGAATCATCATAATAAAACATCTTTTTGTTGTTTCACAGATGGAGCAAAATAGACAAGAGTTCTAAACAACCGTTCCCAAGTAGGTATGTTTGAATAAGTGCAAATGTTTGAATTATCAAAATAAGATTGCAAAATATTACTTTAGGATATCAAAATGGAAATAATCGCAGAGGATAATACGATATGAAAACTAATATGTTACACGTTACAGTTATTTTAAAGCAGAAAACTGAATAGTGGAATATACGAGGGAAAGGGGAAAAGTCCTTGAAAAATGAAACAAGAAATGATGTATTTGGTCAAAACTTATTTTATTTCTCAATTTAATCTCCTTGTATCCCGATAAACTTTGTCCAGCGTTTTTCTAATTTTTCAATCCCTTCCAAATAGTACGATTTCGGTAATCCTTCAAAATACGCGTTTGGTTCAGCGATGACCTCATCGTTGAGGTCAAATCTCTTTTCTCCCAGCCATTTCTTCAAGTTTCGAAATAGATAAAAATCGCAGGGGGCCAAATCTGGAGAAAATGAAGGATGACGAACCAATTGTAGCGCAATTCATGCAATCTTGATATTGCGACTGCGGACCTGCACGCTGCTGGGTTGTCCTGGTAGGAGAGCACTTCCTTCCTTTCAAATGCGGCTACTTTTACTTCAAATCGGCGTCGAATCGATCCAGTAGCTCTGCTTAATAAACTCCGGTGATCGTTTTGCCCTTTTCAAGGTAATCGATATTGACGATACCGTGTGCATCCCAAAAACAGTCGCCATGACTTTGTTGGCAGGTAAACACACTTTGGCGTCGATTCACCAGGACAAGTCCACTGTTTCGACTGTTTGTTCGATGTGTTGTGATGGATCCATGTTTCGTTCAAGTTTACGAAATGCGCTTGAACATCGCCAAACAGTACTTTGAAGTTGTCACAAGCTCGCGGTTGTTGTAAACAGAGAGTAAATGCGGTATCCATCTGGCAGATAGCTTCCTCATATACAAAAATTAATGCAAAATATTCCTTACTTAATCGATTCAGATGTCCATAGCTTCAGCAACCTCGTGCACTTTAACTCGCCGAGCATCCAATGACATACCATGGATTTTATCGAGGCCTTCTGGCGTTGTAACCTTAATTGAATGACCAGAACGCTCGACGTCCTTTATGGTCATACTACGACAACAAAAACTAGTAAACCACTTGTGAATCGTTCCAATCGATGGTGAGGAGTCCCCATAATGCTTAACAAGGGATGCTTTGGTTTGCGTAATGTTTTTATCACGCAAGAAATAATGTTTAATCAAGACGCGAAACTCACTTTTTCCCTTGTTTACAAAAATCTTCAAGGTTGCCTGCTTCGTATGGGTGTCAAAACAGAAATGAATGACATGTCAGTCTTAAAATTTTAATCCGCTCCAGTTAAAGATGGTACATCACAAATATCACTGTTTTATATTTCAGGGATTTTTCACCTTGCCTCGTATAGCTTATTAGAAATATTTGACCTGTGTATACTAGCATAGGTGACAATAATTTATTAGTGGTATCATTCAGTATGATCGTTTTCCTGCACTCCGGGTGCAAACCTTTCATTTGATGAAGAAATCATAATAATGACTCAGTGATAATTGCTATTTTCGAAACATTCGAACCGGAAACTGTTATTAAAGGATACCCTTCAGCTCTGCTTCAGATTTCAGTATCGACCACAAACACAGGAACCTTCTAGGGAAAATATAGAATTTTCTAGATTGATCTAATTTCAGATTAAAAGTTTATGTAAGATTATTTATGTTCGACTTTGATTTAGGTGGAGTTTTATATATTTGTTTCCAAGACGGCTTGCTCCGAAACGTGAATTAATGACTGGCCACAGGGTTTTTCACGATGACCATAAAACATATTCCTGTTGTTGCGAGACAATCTTCACTCGTATTTAGTCAAACTTTTAGAGTATTGTGATGAGCGAGGCAACTCATTCCTGTGGAGGTTAAATTGATGTTTTCTAATATAGCTTACGACTCTAATTGTAAATGAAACCTTATGAATACTTTAAATAATTCTATTCCCTTTCTCTCGAGTATAGCTCCAACAATACTATCATTAAATCAGCCTTACCTGCAATGAGAAAGTAAAGAAACAAAACACACCTTCACATCCGGTTTGTTCTCATTGGCCCAAACAAGATAATAATCCTCGAATCAACTTTTGCCACGGTCGTGTTATTACTAGATTTATACAATACAAGTGATTATCAGACCGCGCAACAACAAAACAAGATGACCCAGGAATATCACTGAATAGATCTCGCGTAACTATAATGTATCTTGCATAAAAATCAGCTTTACAAACAAGTCAAGCTCAAAGAATCGCAATCAGTGACAGCGGATGAGAGAGAGTCGAATTTAAGCATACCATCCATAGCTAAATGACAGAAGGTTAAAAACCTTCTGTTCATCAACTATAAATCCTGTCCGTTGTTGTCGAAGTGAATCCAATAGAATATTAGCTTTCATAATCCTACGAATTGCAGTTGAGTAGGTACATTCCTCACAATTGCAAATTTTAAACGGCAAAAATCTCACATCATGATGGACTTGACATCGAAAAATATAGAGGTACCACACCTCCAGGGAATTATCGTCAGTACTTCAATGTGGTTAGCTGCTGACACTTATCATGACCAAGGAATGACATTTTGAATTTTTCCAATGTTTCTTCTACAGTAATATCAATCAGAATATTTTGTGAACGTTCTTTTAGGATGTTTTCCGAGACAAGATCATCACTTCACTCCACCTCGCTGTTTAAAAAATGCCCAGTGAGACACATCATCTAGGACAATCAACCATACTACTTCTGAAGATCAATTTCCTCACTTGTACCTCGAATCATATATGGATTTGTTAAATGATTCCAAGAAAAACAAAATTGAATATATGGCGGTTTTGCTTCATGCTAATCTCACCTCTATTACATTTAAGTGGATATCAAAAGTATCCTTCATAGGAGTTGTTTAATTCAATGTTCTACTCTATAGCTTCAAATCCAAAGTACAAGCCTTTCAAATTTGATAAAATTAAGCAGCAACATTGTTTTGCTGTCATGTATGATGATGTAACCGGAGACAAATTTTGACACGCACAAACATGACCAGAGTCCTATTACACGAATGATGAAATTGTGTTATATTTGATACCAAACAGCACTAGCCATCCCAAGTACTGATTCGATTATTAAATTATAGATTTGACGGTAGAAGCTGCGGTTGAAGGATGTTTTACTTTCAGGTTCTAGTGTATTAGTACTGATTAAACATTATACATGAATTGGAGAAGCATAAATAGCTGAATAGTTTGATTCTATACATATATTCTAATCATTAGATAATTGTTTATAAAGCACTAAAATGCATGGAATACGAATCGAAAAAATGGAAGGTTGAGATCAGATTAGACTAACATATAGATAATTATGAAATGTATGTTGTATTCAGATGTAGTATAAATGGGATATTCCACCATCTATTGAATAAAATAAACACAGAGAAAAAAAGTGTGAATATTGTCTCAAACTTGGTGAACACGTATTTCAGCGGCTGATTCGGTAACCACAAATCATTTTGAATAGCATTATGGTAAATTTGGACGTATTTTTGCACTAACCTTACGAAGAATCATGAACATTTTTCACAACTGGTAATATACCACAAAGGTATGACATCATTATTGATTAGCCATACTACATAGTGGAAGTCATTTCTATAAGGAGTAATAATAGGTGATTGTTGGTCTCCATTTGTTAGATGAACCAATTTGTTCCAAGGTTGAATGGGTGTCAATAATGATGGTGATCATCTAGGTAGCTGATGTTCACAAAAATAGTGTAAAAACACAATTATCCTTCCTGAAACTAGTACTTGGTTGTGATTGGTAACGCTATCTCATGTTACTTTCTGTATTCGTGACAGGTTCCTGAATTTTACATCTACAACATTTATTCCTAGCTGGCACAACTCGATATCTTCAAACATGAACCGAATGCAATAGCCATCATCAAAACATAATACCGTATGTTGAATGTATTGATGACGCAAGACGAGACGGGACGACTTAAAAGGGTCTGTCTCGTCTCGAGTTGGCAATAACATTCTTTATCTCGTCTCGACGTGACTCCTCTAGACGATACGAGAGAAACACCTGGTCTTGTCTTGTCTCGTTTCGACTTACTATGTGTTATGAGTATGTTTTGAGATAATGCAGTGCTCTAAAAAACCTGAAATTTTTGTTAGTAGGAGCTGAATATGCGCTTATTTTATTACACTTACGTTCCAACCACTTCATTCTCTGATCATACACAATATAGTCACTACCACATCTTGAATCAATTATCATCCATATAAATTATACTAGGAGGTCGGTCAGTACGCTGCGCATGCCCGAAGGGTTAAGACGGAGTGGTGAGTGTGCCGAAAGGATCGGCATTACACACACTTATCATAAAGCTTATATAGATGCCTCTATGCTTCCAACTTGAATTGTTCCATGTGAAGGAAAACTTTGTAAATGAAAGACAAGAACTGCAATATTATGTTGATATTATTAAAATCTTTTATCAAAACGTTATTGAGATTATAGCTGCAAGAATTAGGTATACTCAAAAGAAAGTCAGAAACAGAATATAGATAGTATTCATAATCGGACTATCGTGGGTGAGAATTGATCCCAGTATTGAATTTAACCTTGGGAGACATTTTTCCGAGTTGCAGCTTGCCAAAAACCTGAATTCTGGTTATCCCCGAGATTATGACCTCAATAAAATCATGATTCAGAAGAATGACCTACCTGTAATCGATATCAGTTGTTATTCTAAGATGTCATAGAATTGTGATTTAGGTCGATTCTGTATATGAGGAACTCGAGTCCACGATTACTTCCTAACTAGTTGTCAGGTGTAGATCCCCTGAATTCTGGTCATTCCCTAGGATTTGACACCAATAAAATAATGTTTTGAAGGAATAATACACCTAAAATCGATATCAGTATTGGTCTAAGATCCCATAAACTACGTACCGCATGAACCGATTTGAGGATATTTCCTTTTAATGTCTCAAACAAATATTCGGTGTATATGTTACTGTAAAAGACCGGAACTGGTGAACGTCAACAATCTCCGTACCGTAATTAATGTGCCGTGGTTAAAAAGTGTCATCGAAAGCTAAATTTATATTAATGAATGTTTTTGCGAAAGTGATTGGAGTCAATATGATTTTATAAGACAGATGTAATCTTTTTTCAACAAATTTAGGTATGAAGAATGTGATGAATTTTTCGTCAGTGGTTCAAGGGAGGGGAAAATACAATGGGATTGTTGATGATTCTATTTTTATCATTTGAACTTGAAGTACGATCAACTTTAACAACAGTTTGTAATACTGCCACGATTTGTCTAATAATGGACTGGGATTCACGAATGATTGTTCTCTCACCACAAGATACTGAAAGCCACAATTAGTGTGATCACATCTTATTTTCCTTGACATTTCCTGTATGAGTCTTTTCTCTTACAGAGGTCAGTGTCGATTTATTATTAAACCACTTTAAATAAGAAATATTCACCCTTATCCACTAAAAATATCCTTGAAGTACTGAGGACCTTTCGGCTACCAAGTAACCATAATCAGAGTGAACAAGTGACTATCATCTTGTTTGCATTATTATTCCCAAATGGTATTTAAGCAGGCACATTTTGATTCATAATTTAGTTTACTCTGATGATGGCTACTTGGAAGCCGATAGGTCCTCACTACTTTAAGAGTATTCTTGGCGGATAAGAGTGAATATTTCTTAAATTCAAATGTATTAATTTTGTAGTATCCATATACAGGATAATCCATCTCAGACGAGCCACCCCGTATATTTCTTATCCCATAGTGAGTGGAAAAATCTCCCGAAATACATCGAATGATTTCGTTTGAGGGACATCTTTTGACGTATATTTGAGGCTTGAACGAGCAACCCCCTAATAGGGGGCGCTTCAACCCCTCAAAATTGAATAGGGGAGAGGGGTTGAGTGATACGTCATTTGAAAGGTCTTGGAAGCCTCTTTACAATGGTGTATGAAAAACGTAAATTTGATGGACCGTTTACGCCAAAAATTAATTTTGTTGCTCGAATGCGCCACCTTGAATATTTTGGTTATTTGTACAATGTACAAGCTCATTTTTACTAAGCCTTTTTTACAAACTTAAACAATCTTCAAAAATTCACATTCGTAAAAAAATTGAATTGTGTTGTCATGCTTACAATGAAAAAAATTAAATCTGCGTGTTTAAATCAAATGTTCAAATTGTCCTCCATTGACTTCCATACAATAATACAATCTTGACTGAAAACCGTCTCTAACATGGTTCAGCATAATTGGAGTTATTTGACGACACTCATTTACAATTCGTTGGCTTAGTTCGTCCAAATTTTCAGGCTGAGTCACAAAAATCTTGGACTTAACATGTCCCCACAAGAAGAAGTCCAGAGGGTTCAGGTCAGGAGATCGGGCAGGCCACTCCGTAGGACCTCTTCTTCCAATCCAACGACCGGGGTATTGCAAATTGTGGTATTGGCGAACTGTTGCGGCGTAGTGAGGAGGAGCTCCGTCTTATTGGAAATGCAATGGTTGTTCAAGTAGTAGAGGATGGTTTTCTAATTGTTCAGTTATTAACGGATCAATCGCATTTTCCAACATTTCAAGATAAATTTCGCCAATTAATTTACCAGGAATAAGCAGAGGTCCAATTAGGTGATCTCCCAAAATTCCTACCCAAACGTTTAGCTTTTCCCGATGTTGAGTGTGAGCTTCTCGAAATACATGAGGATTTGTATCGCTCCAAATTCTACAGTTATGCCGGTTAACCTCTCCATTAAGTAAAAAAGTGCATTCGTCAGAAAAGCAAACGTTGTACAAGAAATTTGGGTTATTGTTGATACGCTCGACCATAATTTCGCAAAACTCTTCCCTTCGATCCCAAGCATCATCATTTAATTCTTGAATTAATTTAATTTTGTACGGATGGAACTTGTGTTTATGTAGAATTCTGAAAACGTTAGATTTGCAAATACCGGAAGCTGCAGAAAGTTGTCGTACAGATTGCGTGTTTGGCATAAGTTGGACATGTCCCAATACCGCCACAGCTGCTCCTTCATCATTAACAATTCCAATGGGTGTCCTTTTTTTTATCCATTACTGAACCCGTCTCCACAAATTTTGAAATCAATTCCATTACGTACTTATGGCGAACGCTACGTTCAGGATGGTTTTCGTTAAATATCCTTGCAGCCGCTCGGGCATAATTTTGATTTTGGTAATAAAGGCTAATCAGCTCAACACGTTCTTGCAAGTTTGTAAAAAAGGCTTAATAAAAATGAGTAAATTGTACAAATAACCAAAATATTCAAGGTGGCGCATTCGAGCAACAAAATTAATTTTTGGCGAAAACAGTTCATCAAATTTACGTTTTTCATACACCGTTGTAAAGAGGCTTTCAAGACCTTTCAAATGACGTATCACTCAACCTCTCCCCTATTCAATTTTGAGGGGTTGAAGCGCCCTCTATTAGGGGGTTGCTCGTTCAAGCTTCAAATATACGTCAAAAGATGTCCCCCAAACAATGAAAAATATACGGGGTGGCTCGTCTCAGATGGAAAACCTTGTATACACAGTACTTAAGCGATCCGGTAGTTGAACAAAGACAGATGTCCGTTACACACGCAAAAATCAAATTGAATTTTTGAATAAAAATGAAAATAACATGATACTTTTATTTGTTGAAATCCGTATTAGGCCATTTTCGGATTGTAAAACCGGACACATTGTTGATACCGCTGGCAATAAGACGTTACTTGCAACAACATCATTTGTGTTTATGATTGTTAGTGTTAATTTATAATTTAGTTTACTATGATGATGGCAGTGTAAACTCTTTTATAGTTTATAATTATCAAATTATTATCAAAACTGTTATGTGTTATGCTATGAGTATCGATGACAATGCTAAAAGTGTGATTCGGGACATATTTGAAATAGATCATAAGAAATGAGAATCTAATGACTAGATACAGCAAAGCACTGATTCAAAATGCAGTCGAATAGACACAAGAAAATGGATCTGATGTTTTCCTTTAAATATGTGATCAAATTTATTAATTTTTAAAAATAAAATTTTTTCTAAACTCAGGAATATAATCAGAGATCTTAAACGTTGGGATTCAATGTTTTTGTATCATAAAAATGAGTTTCATATTTTAATGATATTAGGTATGTATATCATGAGTGTAAAATATAAGTTTCTTATTATAATATTACTACGTTCAATTTGAATCGATGCGGTTATGTGCTAACGTGAGATTTCATACATGGAACCAATGTAGTTTCTTGAAAATCCTTTGGAGATAATAGCATAATACAAGTACGATCAAAGGGCAACAATGTAGTTTCTCTGATGAGTGGAGTTAAAATATCTTGGATAGCTGCAGTCTTGTAAGATAGGTTCATCAAATTAAATTAGAGTTTTCTATAATCTCATAACTACATCGAGTTCAAATTCATATCATAATGAGAATAAATGAATTTTTGTGTATTACAAAATCAAGAATATGTTGAACAAGCGCTGTATATTTCACATGTAAAAGATGTAATTCCAGAAAAACATTAATTTATTCCTTTTGGAAGAGCAATGTCAAATAAAGTAATATTGGAGACAGCGAACAAATCAACAAGTCTCACCTAATAGAAACGTTATATAAATCACATATAATGAAATTAAAATCTGAGGTAAGAGATATAAATTTCCTGTTGTCAGGACAGGATATACGCTAGGATGGAGACATTATTGTCAGTATATTGTAAGTACAACTTGAAAAAATTGTTTGTTTAGAATAGATTTTAGTGAACAATAGCAAGGAATTGCAAATTATAAGTACGAATTAGAACGCAGTTTTCATTGTTGTAATCTGAGAATGGATTTGATTTCAAATGAGTACAGACATTATTTCGTGAATTGCAGAAAGGGCTTAACTTATTATTCATTAAACTCCTCTTTAAATTTGTTCCACATTTATTCTCCAGCCATGCAATTCTATGGACATTATTTTCTCTCTAAGTATATATATAAATCTAGAGTTGGTCATCTATAAATTATTTATTAATCAATTAATTTCCATTTAGTCATACAATAAAACTCATTTCAATTTTTATAAAAAGATATACAAATCAGCATCCCTATTTTTCTCGATAAAAAGACGAATTGAAAACTGGTTTTATATACAATTTTTTCGCGAAGCTACAGAAATATTATTTACACTCCAGTTAAATACTGCTAATTTCATATTGTCTGTTATGATTCAAAATTCAAGCAATTAAGAACAATCAGGTTTGATAAAACTTCCGTTTCCTTTTTGATGACATATTTATCTGCTTTAAGCGTGCTAGACGCCTTTCTTCCAGATTATTTTTATCGAAATTCTTCCCACATAAGAAGTGATTTCGATAGTTTGAACAACAATAAGATTAAAATTCATTATCGGCAGGACAGCAAACATTTTATCAAACTCAAAGAGGAACAGTGTACGCTATAATGAAAGATTAAGATTCAGGATTCTAAAACAGGAACGGACTGCCCCGATTAAATGTAGTCTATTAAATGTCCTGAAAAGTTATACGTATTACCATTACTTTCTCTTCTCACATAATGGAATCATGCATAATCAATTTTTCCTCCATATTTGGCAACATTGATATATAAGTCATCCATTTTCGGAAATGATATTTTTTCAACCAAAGCGTCATGCAATGTGAGTTATAATGAAATGTATATGTCAGTTTTGATCGCTAATACTATATTAATTATTAAAAATAATGGATGAAAAATTAACGAATCATCTATTTTATTGGAAGATAAGAAGATAATATTAAAAATATCCCAATTTTATATTCTTACGCAACTTTCTTCTGATTTATTGTTTCCTTATTTCAAATAGTTCTATTACACATATCTGTAGTAACTTTAAAATAATAAAATGAATGATTTGGATGAAGATTCTATTCTTGAAACTATTATTTCGAAATATTTTTTCCTGTGCATCTATCGAACTAATTGAAGAATCATTAAGGTAAACTCAACTTCAACGGTATTACGTTTTTATTCGAGTCAGTTCAAAGCAGGTTGCATAAAACAAACCTATATATCAATAATAATTGAACTTCGCCAAATTTATCGCCAAAATCTCTAGCGATATCTCAAACCAAAGTATTTTATATAGATTCGCCCGAATGGTTTAATTATATTGTGCATATAAATAAATGCTATTCTAGAATGGATTCGAAAACAAACGTTCCTCTCTTGTTTCGAGGGATAGGCTATATACCTAATTTTTAAAAGAAATAGTTTTTCTCGAATTTAGTTTAACATTTGAGCACCAGTGTTACAATAACATTAAGATATATAAAATAACTCACCTCTATGTTATAGGAAGGGTTGGTATTTGAAATTTAGATTCCATTTAATTAGTCTGAAAAAGAAAAGGTAATTAATAACGGGAGATGTGGAAATTTATTAATTACAAAAATCAATGTTTATATCTTTTCTTGATTTATTCTGCATAACTATGAAGATGAAATATCATAATTTTTAACCTTCCCGCTTGGAATGTTGGAGTACCTGGGAATCATTCATCTGTAAACAACCATATGAAGCAGATAGAACAACAAATAAAATGTGAATAATTTGAATAATAAATGTTTCTCGGTGTTAATCATTTTTTTTCAAGGACACTCATGCCAATCAATAAGCGTCTTTCAACATTTTATGATCAATATACGCAATTTCTAAGCATTACATCATCATCAAGATGTATTATTGATCCATTACTGTTTTACGTATTCGTGAACCGAATGGAGAATGTACAATAGACTCTATTGGAATTTGAGTAATTTCACAAACTATTCATCCTGAATAAATATTAGTTATGTTAACAGGAACACATGTAACAACGAATTCATGCAACAGTAATGATGAGTATAGATTATGGATAGTTTTTATGTACGTAGTGTATTTTTCATAATTGATGGATTTTTAGATGTGTCTTGTGTAAGTCCAAAGACAGAATCTGGTTCAATTGCGTGTATTCCACGAATTGTTCATTCTTACTTCCCTCTAACGGAAAGTATTAGAATTGGTGCAAAATGCAAAAAAATGCTTTGCGGAATTTCCGAATCTATCTAGACTATTTTAACATGAAGTCTGTGTGAGCGTGCGTTTCTATGAAAACGATCGCACCATTACTATTGTGATAGACATTTCAAATATTTCAAATCGCTCTTGAAAATAGGAACTGTATTGTTTTTGGGCGCGGTAACCATTTCTCATGCCACAGCGAAATCTGTACTCCAAAAATGGTTCGAGCACCGTGCCTAGTAGAGGGAACTGCTCAGTATGTCACATTCCAAGCGACTAATGGGAGATCTCCAGCAGCAACGAGTGAAAAATCTACTGATGTTCAGCAGACACAAGAAATACGGAACCTTGTGGCATTCCTGACCGTACACGCCCCATGCAACAAACATCTCTGCACGATGGGTCTGGTTCTGGGAGATCAGCTCACATGCAGGGGTTGCGGCGTGGAAGGTGAGACACCCATGCATGTGCTGTGTCAGTGCATGGCATACGCATCTTAGGAAATCAGAGGTATCCCCTACATCAGGCTACTGAATTTCATTGAATAGACCGGGCTGATGATGAGATAGCAATATGTGAGGGCACAATAGGACACTAATGACCGCAGTGCAGTGGAGCTCTCTCTGGGAAGGAGAAACAACCTCACGGGGAGAGGTTTTAGTCGGTTAGAATCTGGCACACCCGGGGGCACGAATCCCGAGGCATAATGTCAGATTTCCTCTCCTCGACGCAAAAAAAAATCATGGAATCAGGTTAGATATACAATAGTGTCAATAATTTCTATAGTTTACGTCATCGCAGGTGACAGAATGAAACAAAATTATTATACACTCTACTAGTGTGACGTCACGTCGCCATTTTGGTTGGATAGGTCATGGCCCATTTTCCAAAGAAAGTGTTTGTTTACGGTGTTTTATATGTGATATTTGTTTGTAGGTGATTTCGAGAGCCATTTATACGTTTATAATCGAGTGATTATTACTGAGACGTACACAAGTGAAAGTGAGTCTTGTAAGCAGTATATGAAATTATTAGATAGTCAACAGATATTTTTACAGTAGAGAACAGTGCATAACCTAACAAATCGCCTAGCAGTTAGGAGTTTATATTTTATAAAAATGGTGATGTGTTGGGCTCCAGGATGTCACCATTATAACCAGAGAGAAGTGTGCAAGTTCTTCAAGTTTCCGAAAGATCCTTAATTAAAGAAAAAGTGGATTTTGCTAGTGAGGTTAGTCTACCATGAAATGCTGGATAAATTCATAGAATGAAAAAGTAAAATAAGGGACATGTTTGTCTGTCATAGCTGCAACCAAAAGCAATAAACTATAAATAAACTAACATTATTCTCAATTTTTTTGGTATTCATGTACTCTTATAGGTTATGTGAACCACTCTTTTTGATTTATGAATTTATAACTCCATTAAACGTTTACAGTACTTACTTGAATTTTTGAGCTTCTCAGAAATACACAACAATAGTCTAATAATTTGTATAAATTTCGCAAAATCACCACCAAATTAAATATTACACGTAAAACACCATAAACAAAAACTTTGTTTGGATAATGGGCTATGACCTACACCAACAAAGACGGCGGCGTGACGTCATTATACTAATAGAGTGTATTATAGTCTGTATAATTTCGAAAGTCAAACTGACAGGTGTCAGCATGAAACATAGAGTTGTGAAATACATTACGTAGACCATTTGAATAAAATTTGAAAGTTACATAGATTATAGTTTATAGTCTTTTATCTAAATCATTTCTAATATATTTTCTCATACAAGCATACACTCCATCTGCAGTTTCTGAAAGCGAAAAATTTTGCTAACAAAAGGGAAGGAATCGGTGATAGATTGATCACAGCTTTTTATCCAATCATTAACAAATTTACCAATTACATCCGTTGAGGATGTAATTATTGGTCAATTTCTTCTCCAAGTTGAAACATCTGATAAAAGTTAAATAAAACTTGATGAAGTATATTGGAGGATTTTCGTTTGAAATAACGAAGTTACGAAAACGAGGTAAGGGAAGTTGGGAAACAATTGAGAATATTTTCATGAATGTTTGGAAAACTACGGCCGTTAACAATATGATACACAAAAACGAATCTGCAATTCGGAATTTTTATGGCTGAATAAAGCATAATTTGTTGTGCAGTTACATTTCCAATAAGTCCTTTCAATGCTCATGAGGGGCGTCTTGAGCTATCAATTCTATAAGAACGATCCACCTACAGTATAATGTTTCTGTTTATCTAAATCTCTGTTGAACTAAATCACTTCAACCGTTTACAGAGATAAGTAAACATATGGCTTGTTGTAGACAGAATAATTAGTATCAAATGTCTCTTATCTAAGATGCTCTTTCAAGAGTTAAGTTATTAGACTATAAAAATATAATTAGCTAATGATGTGGTAAAAAGGGCATGAAGTATTTGATTTATTTACAACAAATGTGTAACGCAAATTTTGCAAGACTATATAATTATTAAACTGAGCAACTTCATCTGTAATCAATAATGATTTTTTAAATAAAATGACTATTAACAGTTCGATTTTCCCTAGTTTAATAAATAAATGTTTTCCATCTATCCTAAGATTTTCATTAAACTTATATATTAGGTAGCCTTTTGTAGTAATAAGCTAGTACTTTGAAATATTAATTTGTTTGAAAAAGTTGTTACTGAAACTATAGTCACATTTATTTATTAAACTAGTGAAAATCCAATTCTCAATAGTCATTATATTCAAGTTTAGAATGAATGTTCATCACGTAATGACTGATCCTATTGGATTTCAGATTTTTATTATCAAGAAGGATTTTTTAACTGTGTTTTCAGTGATTAAGGTAATATTCAGTAATTGGATTGTCAGTGCCACAGGGTATTGTAAATTTTTGTTATTTTTGTTCAGCTTCATTTGGATGCAACAACATTCTGCTTTAAAATGATTTGTAACATGTACCATAATTGATATAATTTTTCCAGATGGCCGGAAATATTATTGTCAAAAACAATAAAGCAATAGTTATGAAGTTGGCCATGGAATTTTTCGTATAATTAAATGGTATTTATATTCCAGCTTTGAAACTTTGATGTGTGAAACATGAAAAATACGTGCTTCGGGTTCTGTTGATACGCAGTTTTCTATTAAATATTCTAAATATCAGACCAATATGAATTATTTCGTTTTCAACAATTTATGTTGAAGCATCAGTGGAAATTACTTTTGTTGCGTTTATGGATGTTTCATAAGTAACGTGTATTACCTCCTATTTTTTTTATTCTATAAGCTGTTATGAAACTAATAATTCTTCCGCCAAACACAGACTTTTTCCTAGGATGAGAAAAACAAACGAATAACCAATATTTGAAAGTTTCTTCTATTAGTATGCTGGTATGTCGATGACATCCTAACCTGCTTCACGTCCAATTAGGTACGTTTTACAGATATAACAAAATTCTTCCCTATAGAATTAGCGTAAAATAATTCAATCAACTTTCTATATCCTATCTCACAACCACAAAGTTATTATTACATACGAATTCTTAAAATTTGTAATAAAGCTACATACACATGCAGGATAGGATTTACAACATATGGGCCCCCAAACAATTGAAATTTCGGGGACCAAAATTTTGTATTTGTTTGATATTGGCACTCCGGTGGCGGAGCTATAGTAACGTTTTCTTCAATAGTAACGTTTTCATGTTCTTATTATAAATGGTAACCAACAAACAAAGTAATTGCTCTTTCATTCAATCATAATGAGTGTATTGTCCTTTCTAAGAAAGATGAATTGAAAAGAAACGCCATCTAGAAAAGGAAAGCTCCGCAGTATGCAATCATTTCAAACAAGACTACATCCAATTCATAAAAATGAATTATTCATGCAAGATTTCAACAGATCTGATATTGATAATTATGATGATTTAGTGAAGCATTATTCTGAAATGTTGAGAATACCCGATTCCTGGAATATTAGAATTATTAAAACGAACATTGTATTTTTAACTTAGTTTCTGACGTTACTCTATTAAAAATAAACTTGCGTAGATGATAGATAATAAACCAAAATATTTGTAATTTGTAAAGGACCTTGAACTAAGTTCCAAAGAATGGGAATGGATTTTGAGTTTCGATATGGAAATTAATGGTCTCAGCTGCAAAATTTGTTAGATATGTTCAAATACGGTTATGTTAGTATGGAAAAAGATTCAGTTCAATATTGTCTAAGACACGGTCCAGAATATTTGAAGAAAGCGTTAAAGATTAGTTAACATATGAAGCCACTTGATTATATATCAAATAATACAAAGGACCAAGTCAAGGATAAAATATTTTGCATCTACAATCGAAGAGCTCTGTTTAAAACCCCGTCAAGTCTATATTTTATAAGTTTTGGAAAAATTAAAAAACATTTCTATTTTCGGGTATTTCTTTCAAACAGAGGACATAGATGCTTCTTGTTGTATGTATCAAGGATAAAGTTGTTGGAGTAACATCAAAAAACATTTTCACTAAAAACCGTACGAGATTTTATTTAAAATTTGGGCTTGTCCGGTTTGGCAGTGAAAAAACTAATTGAAAACATAATGATTCTTTTTTATTTGAAAAACTGATACTCGTTAGATATAAAATAAGAACTATATCTAAATAATTGAAGAATCGGAATCATAGGCTCTATCTTCAAGTCTCCTGTCTTACAATTTAGCCAAGTCCCTGCCACATTTAATTGTAGTCGGTGCAAAAACCGGAAAAGTATGAACGTTATTATGCTTTGGTGAATGGGACGGAAAAAGTCAATTTTACCCAAAAGTTTACTTGCAATAATAACGATGTTTATGATAATGATGATTCTTTTGTAATTACCTACTAAGAGAAACCTTTCATCTTGCTGAATGAATGTTTCTACAATTTAAGATGGAAATAACAGACACGATCTATCTAACATATCTTCCTCACTCTCAATCATTGAAAAGGTTTTGAGGCTCCTTATCGATGAAATATTATATATTAGTTCAAAATTGAATTTAATCGTAAAAAGTATAGCTAGAACAGCAGCAGACAAGAAAAATGTAGCATTTGCAATAACTGTTTTGTTATTCATTTGGAAAGTTTAGTTATTACCAGTATTAAAAGTAACGGGAACTGAAATGGTTCCTGGATCACAATCAGTGTTTAATATGGTACAAAGTAGTGGTTTCGAACTTCTTTGCCTGAAGAGGGATAGTCAAAGAATTAATGGTGCAATGTTTACTAGTATGATATATGAGTTATAAACAAGCGCACAAAAATAATATTGTTTTATTCTTAATCTTTTAAATTTCAGCAGAAGACTTTTTTCCCTTTCTTCATATCTGTAAAAACCACTGAGTAAATTGGCTAAATTTGAAAACCTAGATTATCAGATGATAATGTTAATAAAAGACTTATAAATTGAATCATGAAGGTGTCTTTAAATATAAAGCTAACATTCAACGGTATATTATCTCACATCTTCGAAGGTCATTTGATTGACCAAGTAGTATCTATCCTATTCTTTTTTATGTATCTATGATATAACATGTTCAAATATGATACTAGGAGTAGTAATCGATGCGATGTTTCATTAAAACATATTATTAAAATCTTAAAAAAATGGTCTTCGCGTATAATTGAACGGAGGAGGTATGCAGTATTGCCTTTTTACTTCCTGGTTAGTATTGAACTCGACTGTTAACTAACAGTATGAGATAGCTTCATTCATAGGTAATTAAATATTTAAATATTATTCCGTTACCAATAGAGAATTTCGGAAATGATTCGGATAAATTAAAACAAATTGCTATCAAAGACAGATATTAACCTACTTTGATAGATAATGAATAACAGAACAATTGTATGCCCAATTCGAGTTACAGTAAGAACAATGAAAATATTATAGAATTTGTTAAACAAAAACATTAAATTCGTAGGTATCCAAAACGAATTCTATTAATTATATTAGGAACGAAAAATCAAATAGCAGCATGTAACATGTGATACTCAAACGAGTGTTTTCCAAGAGACAAATTTTCATATTTTCTGGAATGTAGTACTTTTAAAACGAAACCATCAGATGAGCTCATACATATTTGAATCAATATTTAACATTTCTGCTCTTCTTCCGGACAGTAACTTTTCCATTTTATAAGATCTGAGGAAACGTATGTATGTTGTGATGTATGTACGTAACTAGAAAAGTTGATTTTCCTTCCACAAAGCTAATTAATAAGAAGCAAAATCGTGAAAGTAACTGATTGCTTTTGGAGCAAAGTACTCTCCAACGGTATTCTTCATTCTACAAGATTCAACCCGCATTGGAATTTAAATTTCTAATTTTATTTAATCAATATCGAATTAACCTCTTTAGGTTTGACGTGTTTAAAGGTGTTTTGTGCAATCTATTTATAGTTTTCTGCATCTCTTTCGTAATGAGAGTATCGCAATTCGCATGAGAACTGATTGTTCTTAAATGATGATTGACACACAATATTGCAATTTTGCAATGCTTGGTTCTGTTGATGTCTGATCTATTTCAATAACGGTACCATATCGAACGGGAAAGAGACGAAATTGTGTGGAAAATGTTAAAACTTATTCATATGAATGTATGTGATGATGTTATTCACATATCTTAAATATCTGAACCAGTGGTTATTCCCAACCCATATTAATTCGGGGACCATTAGCTTCATTGTCACCCCTTTCCATCACTCACATAATTGAATTTAAGAAATCAACAAGGAATTCTGATTGTAACGTAAAGTTAGTTTATCCCCACTAGACCGATATGGTTCTTTCAAGCATCTTTCTCTATGATTGATTAGAGCCACCCCCCTAGTTGAGAAGGAAGGTAAGAGAAAGTTATAAAAACATAAGCCGAAGTGTAATAGTTCAGTTTTATATTGGAATCTTTGATTGTTCCTTGCGTTTGATGAATTTGAAGAATCACTTAATATTTTTTAGTAAAACTAAGTAAATTTAAATATATCATCTAGTGGTGGTTGAAGGTATAAGGCGAAGTCAAGTTTAATTCTGTTAAAGTCAATATACATTCAAATAATTGGAATTCCTCCTGTTAATTCGATTACATATCAGTTTGTAAAATTGTTAGATGGTTTTTATTCCGAAAGAGGATTCAGGTCCCAAAAATGGCGTTTCGGTTCCTTTTTTGCGCGTGCATCTACTTTTCCATTCCCCTCTAGTCCGATGTGTGTAGGAACCCATAGGAAGGTGATCGCATTAGTCTTGCTCAGTCCGTTCAGTTTCTCTTAGCAATACCAGACCATCTTCGAGCTTCGACTTCGCCGCGTTGATGTTTGACTGCTTGACTGTTAGACATGAGGATTACTAATTTTCGAAATAAGTCCAGTTCAATATAGAAAGGGACTCCCGGAATTAATCATTACTCAATGATTTATGCATTTTCTAAAGCGATTATCATTTTATTTTCATCTAATTTGATTCCATATATATTAATCATTTCTGAACCAATAAAAGTGGAGCGCGAAGTAAAATATAGTTGGTATAGAAGGTACAATTAAAAAAAGTTATCCCACATGCTGATTTGGAACAGAATTCAATTCACGAGAGAGAAAATATGTGAATTCACAATTTCACGCAAAACTTAAGAATGATGATGTCCATTCAGCAACGATACTAAATCATGAGCATAGTTCAATCGTACGAAATAAGTAGTGAAAGAAAAACGTTCAGACTTACTTTATATGATCTACATTGAATAGAGATAGAAAAATTTAACCTCTATTTGGAAGAAATCTGAATCCCGCTTCGTTTCATTATCTGCTGGTTGTAACAAAATTTTAGTTGAGAGTAAATGTGATTCCCCTAACTGCTATCAGTTCATTTTGAATCGATATATTGAAACCACAATTGTTTCCTCCTGTTTTCATTATTAGACAAAAGCGGATAGATACCCGTTTTGATGCGATGTAGACAAAAATTGCAGAGCTGATGTATATCGTAGTGCATAAATTGCTCACGTGGCATTAGTTGCAATTACCGGGGTACACTTCCGGGCCGGAAATAGGTGGCGCCCCTTATGCGCAAGCGCACGCAACTCACTAGATTTACCGCTCTCTAATTATTGCTTATGTACATATCGCATTCACAACTATATCGCCTCTGATTACTCACCACAATATGACTTAATAAAACAATCACGTTTACCCTCTAAACACACACAATTAATGGATTAATTGATAATGCATTCACGATTGAATTCTGAACATGTGTGAGCGAGTTTCATGAGAGTTGCTAACTTTAATGATTGGATAAAAGAATGTAACCAATATAACAATATGATTTGCTTGGAATTTAATGAGATCAAAATCAAGACCGGAATTGGAAGGAAGTGTACGAAATACATTTCAGTTGTTCTTGGGATCTACGGGAAATTCAAAAAGGAAACCATGCAGTTCCGAAATAGCATGCAGGTTATCAGATTGAATATGACTATGGTACTGATAATTTGGTTTAATTACAGGAAAATGTATATTGTTCCCATACAACCTGGGGATAATAAATAAATTATTATCTTATATTTTATGACAAGCAAAATGATAAATCTGAAAAATGCCACGGAAGAAACAGAATTCTAGTGAAAATATTAATTATATAATGACATATTAAACCCATCACCAGAAATGCATTATCTAGGTTCTACTGCTGTTTAGTATGCCGGATAAAAGATACACAAGAAGCGATGACGTTGAATTATTGAATAATCTCCATTTACAAGACGAATATTATACTCAGAAACAGAAGCGATAGACATAGATGACTTTGATAGCTGGAGAAGCTTCAGATAAAGTTTGTTGCTACGTATTAGCCTAAGCGAGAACACCGCGTTTCGGGAAATTGGTATCAATAAATAAATATTCAGAAACGCCGAACTCATTATCGCATAATTTTTTTCTAATATATGACATGATGTCTTTGAATTGTTATGGCTTAATAATCGATGTGGATTAGTTTTTATTGAGCGTTTGAGAGAAATGTTCCTAATAAATTCAAATTGATATAATTTTTGATCCTGTTTCATGATTTTATCAATATTTCTATTGACGGGTGTTTGGATTTTGTATTTTAAAAATACATGTTTTGCAGAACCTATCTCTAGATACATATTATGACTTTAAATTTTAGCATCTCATTTGATAAAACTTGATTTTCCTGTTTATATTTAATAAATGCCGCGGAAATATACGATAACAAATTAAATAAATTGACTAAGAATTCTAGGATCTATGATAATTTTTTCGCCAGTAGTCCCAAGAGTATTGTAATATAGTAGTCAATAATTGAAACAGAATCCAAGATTCATGCAAACTAATCGTTAATACTCCTACAGATTATGTAACCAGCAATACATTAGTACGTAGAAATGATTCATGTCGCTCATAGATTTAGATACACATAATAGATTATTAAAATTAGCAGGCAACACATCATACAACATGGATGGTATGCAACCCCCCATTACTCTAGAGCCGAAGACGGCTCTACAGCAGCGTTGCTTTTTATTCTCTTGGATACAAACGTATTCTGATACTGATTTAATTCCAATGCATTTTGATAGAAATCATAGACTTAAAAATCTCATCGGTTGAATTGAGTGACCGGCTGGTTATACTTTAAAACGTTATCAAATATAATTCAATTGCTTTGTCCTTTATTTTTTGACAATTCATCGAATGAAAAAGAATTCACAGAATCCCATAAAATCACCCAATCTAAAAATAAACATAAAATGCAAAGCACAAGACCTAACAAGAAATTTTCTGCCGTCAGAAAATGGCTTTAATTATTTTACAATTTAAACGATTATCTAAAAACTATCCATATTTGTTGAAAGAGACCGAAACATTTTCATTTTAAGATCCTTATTCATCAAGTCTCTATTATCCCCTATACTTTTATGATAGATATTACGATTCTATTCTGTTTCTTGAAGGAGGCAGACAATCTGTATAGATTAATAGTTTCCTCTCTTATTATTTCTTGAAAAGAGCTATTTTCACTAATATTCACCTCTGTACGGGTCGCGATATAAATGTATCAATAGTACCTACAAAAAATCAGATGTCACACTTCAGCTCAACAGAAATAGAACTTCGAAATTATACAAAGGCATTGCTTATTTTCATTGATTATTGCAACTCCGCTGGAATTCGGAAAAAAAAACCGTAATAAATTTTCTGATTGACTGTCCCGATTTCGCCAAGAAATATATGATTGTAATAGTAACATAATAGTAACACGATCGGATGTTTTGATACTTTATTTCAAGACAAGTAATGTGAATAAGGTATTACCTGGATTTACACTTCCGTAGCTATAACTAATTAGCAACAATACAAAACTTTTCACCACTATAAGTAACTATTCGATCTAACTGATCTTCTGGTAATATTTTACTGTTAACGGTTGCTCCAATACAAATAACAATAGAGACCATATCAGCTATCATGTATTTGGTAAGTTGAAACTGGAATAGCTTAAAAAAAATTATCCATTTTTATTTTACTCAATCATAGAAGTTCTTCCAAATGTGTTACTAGATATGATTAATTTTGATATAGCAATTTTTTCCAAAATAGTTCCCAAAACTCTGTATAACACACTCTGAAAAATTATAGCCCTATACATTGAAATAACGTCGTACATATTCCCTATTTTTCGGAAGTTTATTTAAATCATCAACGATTTTTCCCCAGCACATCACTACCAAATATACAGACATCCACGTGTCAAGCACGTGTATCAGCGCGTAACATATAATGAACAATCTGTGGGTGACCGCAATTACCCATAATGTGTAAACTAGTGACCAAATTATGTACATAGCAAGGGTGGGGGTGTCATTGATGCTGACTGTCGATTGATATCATGCCTATGTTTAGCAAAATACATTAACGCATATGTATATCCTCGTCAATCCATTCATTGCTCGAACGCATACTCTCGTAATTGTTGATTGTTACAATGCCAAATTATAACCCAATTATATATCCAACATAAAAAGGCTTGTTACAAACTCGATAAACGTTCTGATTTCAGTGGTGCATCAGTTAGTCTCATCTATACATAGAAGGAAGCATATTATGAAGTTGAAAAGTCTTATCTATCGCTTTGATATTTTCCCATTTTCGTTATTTTTTTGTCCCAAAAATAGTGAGCATACATTCCCATAGCACATATAATATCAGAGTCACATACTGCCTATATTAAATTGCATATGCCGACAATTTGAAAATTACCCGAGTCATAATAGGGCATTCTTGTTTTGTCTTCTTACGTATTGTTTGTTCCAAACCAAACACATAGTCCTTTGAAAGATCCATAAAACGTAATTCTAAATATTCATGTATTATATTGTATATCGTGATTATTTTAGTGGGCCCCGAAATAAGCTTAATCCGTTCATAATGGGCTTAAGAGTAGGTATTTTGAAAGACAATGACACTGGACTTTGCAGTCGTATAGTATATCCTAACATTTTGCAAAAAGGTTCTAATCATAAATGCCTAACTATAAGCGAGTAAGCGGGATTAATGTCTAGTTTAAAAATTTCACCTAGGCTGTAGAAATTAGTATATTCCCAACTGTAGAATATGTCACTGGTTTTTCTCTTTCACCATTGCTGTTACTAAATACAACCAAGGAAAATCAAGTCGTGTTTTATTACAAGTGTTGGGGAGGTACGATCAACTGCTGTCGCACCTTAACACTTATAGCTATCAAAAACAGGAGGACCACTTTCCTTCCAAATATTGATATCATTCTGTTGCATCATCCTATTTACAAATATATAATAAGTATCCGATCAACCACAACTGAATAACATCAATGTCAAATGTAATTTTTTGTGATGTCCAAACTCACTCGGGATCTGATTCCAATCGATTTTCCAGGAATACCGTGGAACATTCAGTAGTAGGAATACAACTCATTATCAGGTTCACATAAAATTTAATAGAACACACACACACACATAGATCTACACACAAATTATGGAATTTGAAATTAATCCAGAAATATGTTATTGCACCGGATAGGAAATATAATAAATCCGTCGCCGAACAGAGTGAAAGAGGACCGTGTTTTCGTTGCTTTTAATTAAAACATTGATTTTCATGCATCAAACTTTAAATTGTAATTTTAGACTTCCACATTTGTAGTTTAAAATTGCAAATGCGAAATTTTATACACTCTTCGAATTGTATAATATTTAAAATGTTCCGATCTCACACCTAATGTGAAACAAACCCATTAGTGTATGATGTCCATTTGAAGGGAGGAGCATACTACATTCCGATTGATAGTTTTATTTTCTAGGTTATGTTTAATGATCAGTTAATCCATTACTAGTGGATAGTTGTGATATTCACAAACGGTTTTATGCTGAAGGTATCTTCAATTCATAATGGATCTTATAGTCATTATAGGTGAAGGAACGGGCGAAGAAGGCTTTATTTTTTCTTGTTATTCAATTTTCAGATTAGCCTATTGTTTTATGAAGGCAAAATAAAATGTTTCTAGTAGTGATGCATACAAGAGCTTTTCGAAAATATTGACCAGCTATTTTTGTTCGTCTCTTTAAACGGACAACATACTGTATTTTCCATGTTATCCTTACATCAACTCATACAAATCATAGTAGCTGAATATTTCAAGGAGGTGGTTATTCATAAGGCACCTCCATTTGAGCGTGAATTGACTGAAAAGTATAGTGACTGGTCCGATGATGGAAACGACGGCAACGTTACCCATCGGGGATCAGTTACATTACGTACTGAGTATGTCATTCTCGAGAGAGAACTATATGGTCCGGATTGACTCCGGGAGTAGATTCGGCAAGCAACGTCCTTTGCGCGGGTAACAGTTGCCAATGCATAAGATCCGGTGAATTGTGCACCACAAACATTTCACCACTAAAACCATGATATCGTGCCTTCTTATCCCAGAACTGTGGCCGAAATGGATTCACGGGCTTGGTTGACATAAGCGGCAGGCTATTTGAACGAAGCCGAACGGTGATTCGTCAAACGTTCTTGGTAAAACAAGTAACACGGGGAGCTGAAGTTGACTGAAGTCCAGAAGGGGCAATGATATAAGTCTAGCAAGCAGAGCCCGTAGTGGGTCCGCCCAAAGTAGTCTCGCCGGGGGCGAACAAAACACCTGCCTCTGCGTGGGTAGAATGCTGCACCACATGGCTTTACTCCCAAGTCCGGTGTCGATGCTTCGTATCCCAGGTGTCTGTGTAATGGATTCGCGGCCAGGGCAATGATATGTGATACGCCGATGAGATGAGTCCCCACTCGTCAAACGAAAGCTGTTAATTGACACGAACACGAGTAGGCAGGGGAGAGGGGCCCAGATGGTTCAAAAGACCGTCTCCTCTCCAATTTAGGCGTTGGTGCGTTGGTCTCTGCCGGACAGTTGGCGGGCTGCTGAAAATAGTAGAGGGCCCTACGTGACATATCCAACGTCTAACGACGGGTGAGCAAAGGGGCGGGGTAAAACGTCCCCACAGTTATTATTTCCTTCCCCCAAAATAGAGTGAATCTGGTTGTACTTCTCAACCCAAAAATAAAGACAGAATCGTCAACGCGAGAATATGTTTGGCAATTCTGAAGCAACTTTTATTTCAAATATGAATTCCTGCATAGAGCAGACAAATCTGTACGCTGTGCGGAAAAACTTTCATTTAAGTCGTTCTCGAAATGAGTTATCTGTCACTTCAGAAGTTCTCCTATTATCAGGATACGGAAAATATCCACACAAACGGATGAACTGGTCATCAGTTCAGAAAGTATCAGTCTGCATAATAACGTTTGACCAAATCTTGAAACCTGAACGACGATTCAAAATTATATCCGAAAGACCAATCATCATACAAATTACGTCCTCTCATCATCAACCTGAATAAACATGTAAATTTAGTGTTCTGTGTGATAATCTGAGTATCGACTATTATGCCAGACAATAAATGAAAGGCTAACGATACTATTCAGTTTTAAAAACTGTGCCTCGTGCTTGAGTAATATCTATAATATGCTCTCTGTCGGAATATATACTGTAAAATTAGATAAAGATGATCATCTGGAGGATGACTTTGGCATTGGTGGTAATGTGGTTCTGAAATTGATCAAGGCGATCGAATCTCTTCAAAAATGGGATATCTTTGTACATTAAAGAGAAATACTACTGAATGTCTATCTTAATCACTCATCACGGAATTTCCGAAACTTTGAAGCCTACCAATTTGAAATTTGGCAGATAGGTTTCTTGTACCACATATTCACACACCAAGGACGAAATTCAACGCCAGAGATTGGAGGGAATCAATGAATTCTGACGTTTTTGAAAGCTTAGATAATCTGGTAATGTTTACATAACATGAAGTTCATAGATTGATGGATAATCATAGCTCCACCAATCTCTATATAAGCAGGTCAGGTTCATCCATCAGTTAACCTTGAGGCAAGGTATGATGAACACGATATTGTACCAAGATATCAAAATTATTCTGCTCCAAGTGCTTAATACCGTTTTATTTCAATCAACAGGAGAAAAATTATGCAACTATTAAGAAATAAATAAATATTTATTTCTCCTTGGCTCTTGCGAGATAACAATGGTAAGATCCCTCTAGTCTATATCGATAAGTAACATTACAATATGGTAGTTCTGGAAATGGTAATTCAGTTTTGTACGCTTTTGAGGCAATGAAAAGATTTCCACAGTTGCGTTAGGATACTCAAGTTTTTTCAACTGGAATAACCACATTAATGAGATAAAATGTGAACTTATGTAAAAGTACATGATTGATATCTTTGGAGGGAAAAAGGTACAGATCCCAGAAATGTATGAAAGCGAGTCACTCAATTTTATATGAATTGCTTGCTTCGAAAATCTAATTATGAAATGATTCACCTTCATAAAAGTACACATGTTTATTTCAAATCCGATACTTGCTGTTAGATTACAGGCCAGTCCTTTAGTTTTGACCTTGGTAGATTCAATAGTGGTAAGAACTATGGTATTTGAAGGAAATAAAAAAATTGGAGTGACGATGCAAGTAGCCACACTGCGAGATTAAGTTTGAATATTTTACAAGATTTGTTTCAGAATAAATTGATTCAAAGGAATTGGAAGCTTCCTTCGACCTCACCTTTTTATTCCTAAGGCGTTATTTGAATATCTAAAAAGTCAAATTAACAAAAATAAACCTAGAAGTTAGGGGCAAGACTTCGGCATAATCATTGAAATTAGAGCTATTTCACGTCAAATTCTTGGATCAGTTATGCAAAATTTGGTCGAGAACATGATTGGGGCCTTTGTGCGTCCCTTCCTACAAGAATCAGTTCAACAGATCTAAGGCAGTGCCAGAAAGATTTTGCATGGCCTGATAACTCTTATGGCTTCAAGCAGTATATGTGTGCTGCCGAGCTGTTGTACTAAGAGAAGACTGTGCTGTATATTCTGCTAGGATGTGAAAGGCAGTTTCATCCGCCTCTTCACTTCTACTACAAGCTGGGTCTTCAACAATGCCCATTGTGTGTAGATGTTTATTAAGAAGACAGTGTCCTGTGAGGAGTCCTCTCACCAGTTTTAGGCATTTCCTGCTAATAGAGAGTATGGTTTTACAGAGTTTAGGCAAGAACTCTCTAATGTGGAGCTTCGCTTGCCTCATGCCGGGGACACCACCCCAGTAGAGAGCCACTGTCTATCCAGTAGCTCCTCGCGGGTGTTGAGCCCGGTGGTCTATGAAATTCCGATCGTTGAATCGGAGCCGGGGGCACTCAAGGAACCTCGTTTGACCAGTTCATCGGCGACTTCGTTTCCCTTCACCATAAAGTGGGCGGGTTCTCACACAGCTCGACTCTGTTCCTTTTAGTTAATCCAGCCAGATTTCCCTACACTCCAAGAAAAGCCTAGAAGTCACTCTGTAGTCGCGAAGTGCGCCCAAGGCCGCTCGGCTGTCTGTAGAGATGTGAATCCGCTTACCTCGGTAGTTTAAACTCAGGTTTTCCTGACCTTAGTTTAGGACATAAAATACTCTTCCGTAGTTTCCTCAAATAGGCATTTGATTGCTGTAGTTTAAGTCAATAGTGCAATTTTTAAAATGATCAATATTTTTTTTGCCTAATCCTATATATATATAACTCATTATTTTGGACCGAAAATATGGTATTTCGTTTTACAAACACTCTCGTTTTTATCCAGACTATGAAGAGAATTAAATGGTTGTAACTTTAAATTATCTAAATATTATGTGTTGAATTGTTATATTTATTATAATGAATAGCACAGTTACTTCAGACGTATCACATACAAGACTAATACAGTGGTGTATACATGAATGATTTTGAATTTATTGAGAAACACTACTTTCCGATGAGCACATTGGACATGAATCAGTCATGCATATGAACATCGAAGGGTAAAGGGCGCATTAATTCGATACATGGTTTGTAGTGATAATTATTAATATATCGAAGATTTGGACTATTTAGCGTTTGGTAGGTATAGTAATACAGTTCGCACACGGTAGGTCAGCGTAAAATACGTGTTAGTACCTAATGTGATTGAAATTGATAATGTGTTCCACAATTAAATTCACAACTGTTTAGTCAACTGCTTTTTGCCGAATTTCGGCGTTTAATACGTGTAAATTCATTCAAATTGTGTAATAAAATATGAATAAAACACAAATTATCACTTTAACAACAATTATTGTTCCACGACATAGGGGCATCCTCATAATGAGTATTCAAGTTGTTTATATTTTGTTATTAGAGTTTCGATTTTTATTTCATATACAATTCATTATTCAACTGCTGTTTGATTAAACCTCCAATAATAAGTTTGCAGGCATGACAACACCAAAAATTTTGCATATGCTGATTAAAGGGGTTTTTATTAAATAATAGACGACTTGGTATACTGTGAAAAGTATTTTTAGTAAGAAATACGTGCTCGGATAGTTGTTGATGTCTGAATATACTGTATATATCATGACATTGAAATCTATTTGAATTAACAGCATATGTGCTTTACAACCTGTGTATTATGATAATATTTTGCTGTCCGGTGTTCAACTGTCGAGATCATTAATATGAAAGATTATGTCAACTTTACTATCATGATGTCACAGAGTATCATAATGAACTGTTATTATTAAGTAAATATGGTCCATGACCCATAGATTTCAGGATTACCTCTATGATGATATATCCAGAATGTGACGTTACTAATTCGACGACAATTATTTTCGGATACTTCTGCTGGTGAAATGTTTGATTCTGATACATATTTATAAACAGAAAATAACTATTCTCATAATGATACAAAATTAATATAGATTTCATTTGTAAAGCTGATGACGAATGCCAAAAGCATCACTTGCAAGGGGGCACACTGCGTCCAAAATTATGTAGTTCCTATTTACTCGATTTGCAAATTTTCAAATTCGTACGACTGATAGGATTGGCGCAATCGTCTCCACAGTGATTTTCATTTTTTGACCGATTACGTTACTACTCTTATACTACAAATAGTGGAAAAAATAGTGAACTGTGATCAATGGATGATTGTCTTCTCTCACAGTTGTTAGCAAAATACCTTACGGACACTTCTGCCGGCCAAGTGCATGGTTGTATAGAATATATCGGAAGGCTGATGAAGAACCTTGAATTATACTCTACGTCACATCGAAATTTATTTGAATGGTCTATAACATGTATTTTACAACTCTATGTTTCATAGTGATACTTGCTGTTAGGCTAGTTTTCGGAATTATTCACACTGCATTCACATGAACTATCAAAATTTGCCACAGAGTAAACTCATAAATATTCTGTGATGTTACATTGATGACGTCACTTCAATCTTAAAGTGAGAATTCCGGACTGTTTAGCAGGTTAAATATATGCGTGTCATTGTTATCTTTATACGGTTCAGTAAAATACTATAATTTCATTTGAAAAGTTGGAAATGGATGTCAAAAATACCACTACGAACAAGGCTACCGCCCAAAAACAATGCAGTTCCTAGTTTCACCACTTGGAGGGATTTGCAAAAATTAAAATTCATACGACTAATCGTATACAGCTTTTACGCACCATTATTCGCACAGATGCAACACATCATCCCGAAAATAGTTTAGATCGATTCAGTAAGGTTCAAACGGATGTTTCCGTAGAAATTCGGAATTGGTTTTCACGCCAATCACAATACTCCCCTTATATTACTTGTAGTGAGGTAAGTAAAATTTATAGAAATTATTTCACACCAACATTTCTCAACCAATACAATGTGTATTTTTTCTAGCGTCACCATGCCAACCCTGATATTTTCCGGTATTTTTTGTCTGCAGGGGTACCCTGAAATGAATTATAGCGGAAATTTTTCGACATAATCATAAATAATTTTTAATTCCATTGTAGTAACTAAAACTTAACATAATATGTAAGAATTTACTATGTTGAGTTTCAAAATGATATTTCTGTGCAACTATATAGTATTTAGAGGAATAACCGCGTAGCAATCTGGATCATAATCTTGTAGTTAGGTAAGTGAAACTTATAGATATTATTTCACATCAACATTTTTCAACCAATACAATGTGTATTTTTTCTAGCGTCACCATGCCAACCCTGGTATTTTTCGGATTTTTTTTTCCTGCAGGGGTACCCTGAAATGAATTATAGCGGACATTTTTTGACATAATCATAAATAATTTTTAGTTCCATTGTAATAACTAAAACTTAACATAATATGTGAGGATGCACTATGTTGACTTTTAAAATGATATTGCTGTGCCACTATATTTTATTGAGAGGAATAACCGCGAAGCAAACTGGATCTGTACATGTGACATAAACCAATAAAATATAATTTTCTACCAATTGTAGAAATATACATTGAATATATTGTGGGCTATGATGTATCTTAGAATAGTATTTCCATACAACTACAGTTGATAGAATTGAGAATTGAAAACTCATGATTTTAACTACTTATTACGACATAGATACAACAATAATTGAGATAATATAATCTCCTACCGTTTGTAGTAACTGGCACCTGACGCAATATAAAAGAATGTACTCTGAATCCCAAACTGATATTTCGATGCAACTATAGTTCGTGAAATCGGTAATTCATATAATATTGAAAGCAAAAATATACCTAAATATGGAAATAATTTATTTACAATATGGTGAAAGTTTCTTACCGAAAACCACCCGTGCTCAAAAGAGTATTATTTGAATTTATTATGATTTTATATTATTGTCCTGATCACAGTTTTCATAAATATCAGCAGGCTTTCTCTTATTACATAATACGTGATACTCTATCTGCCTGAAATCAAAAATTTACACCAGGAATTGCTCCTTTCTTCCTGAGGTCATATACATTTGAATTAATTACTCGATATGTACTAGGTATCTTGCAAGAAACAAATGTTAGGGGAAATGATAACTGTTTGTATAAACCTACAGAGGTGCACCTGAGTTCATACTTTTCGGCGAATTTGATAAGATTTTATAAGTTAGGAAGCGATAGATGCATCTGCTCCCAAATTACAACAGCATCATCTAGGGGATCTAAGGATTTCATTTGTTAATGATTATGAACAGACTCATACATCTTTTTTATAATACGATATAATTATGTTAGTTGGTGATTTTGAAACGTAAAGTGATGTTGCAAGTTTTAAACATTACTTTAAACACGATAACAAAAATTTTCTAGTAAGTATTTTCCACATTTTATTGAATATAATATCATTCAATCTCCAATGTACAAGGATTTTTTCCTTGTTGGTCCTAATTGCTAGAGTTATTGATAATCAAATCATCAAATTTAATTATTATTAAAATTAAGAAATTTCAAAGAAAACAAATTCACCTAATACAGGTCCGAGCAGTTATTGTATGCACTCTGTATTTTAGCATGCAGCTGTGAATTATAAAACACAGCTGGAAGAGAAAAGAAGGGACTTCTTGATTTGAAATACTCGGTCTCATTGAATCCGGTTTCAACACACCTAACCAATTTCATATCAACGTATACATTTGAAAGGGGAACTGCAACCTGGTTTAGTCTGGTCAAAACTGTGCTCGTGATTGGTGTCCGTAAGTATATTAAATTGATTTTCTCCATTTTTTCTTAAACTGTTGAATGCCGTTCAAAACAATATTGATTCATTCTGTTGATTTCACAATTTTCATTTCCGTTATAAGAATTTCAGATCGACGTTCGGTTTTATATATTTTAATTCGAATTCAGATAATTGATTAATAAATTGTGCATGAAATAAAAATTAAGTTGAATTACAATAAATTGACAATTATTGCTTCATCAAAAATTGTATCTTCGGTCATTATTCAATAGCGAAATTGTGTTTCATTCAAAATTTATTATTTAGTTCGCAATCAATTAACAGCTAGTAAACGCTGAAACCCTAGAATAAATAATTTGAGTCGATATATTTGAATTTATAAAATTGATTATGATATCCATGATAATAACATCGTATCAAATAATACCTTCTCAAAATGTAACTTGGCTGTTGAGAAATTGATCAGATTTCAAGTAGGAGAAAGTATAAAGAGTTTCATTTAATTGACAAATAAGTCTATATTCAAAATTTATCATTCGATGTTCCCTCCAATATGATGTTGAAGGCTAATCAAAATTATTCTGACATGTAATTTGAATGATTCTTTGATGAAAACTAACTTACTAATTGTAATTTCGGTATTTGTTGATAACATAAATAAGTAACATATCTAGAAATTAAATTCACAGTTGAAATTGAAAAAAGTCAGTCCGTAGATGCAATAGATACAAATCGCGATATTTGAATTACTTTTGATATTGTAATTCTTTAATATTCGATACAACCATTACGTCATAAAATAGGAACATTTCATTCAATGATACAAAAAGCATTTCCCACACAAACTCATAACCAGGCTTTTGAAAAGCAACAGAAATCACAAAAAACATGGCAATTGTAAACTTCTTTTCTGTATCCATAAATATGGCAAAAGTTGTAAAGATGATTCTAACAATTTAAATATAACATTCAAATCAAGTTAAGCTTCATTCATCAACGAATATAACAGATCAATTCAATAAAATTTCAACATAAAAAACTAATAAACCTAATTAATAGGTTTGATGTAAATTATCCGGATAATTTAACTGGTTATCTTTTGCTTACCTTTGCAATATATTCTTATATATTGGATAATCATTTAGTTCCATCTAAAAATTTGATCCTTTGATTATGTAGGTGCATTATGTATGCTGACTAATTGAGTACTTCTGTTATGACCTAACGTAGGAACCACGTCGAATATTGAATTATAAAGAGTATATTTGTGAAGGTCCCAAACGGAACATTTTGTTTGCTACTTGCCTCCAAATAAAATTCAGATAGACCTACTTCTGATTCCCTATTGATAAATTCAAAATTCCTAGTATATATTTTAATTATTAATAATTTCGTGATATTACCAAATTTGAATTTACATGAGGTAGAAGAGACTTTATTCATTCATTTCAGATCAGTATATATCTTACCATAATATCAATAGGCAAGTCTAGTTGGAGCACTAAGTCAATTCAATAAATTAAATAATCTGAATCAAGTCTTCTCAAGGACGTCTGGTATAAAACGCAATCATCACTTATTGCAAATGCAAATTTTTGAAAATTGTGTAAATCCAGGAAAAGGAAACAAATTTATTCTGATTTGGACTCATGAACCGATCACAATTGATTAGCTGAATTTCCGTAGGAATACTTCATCTATTATCAGAAAGCGTATTCTCCACTATATCTGTTAATTTTCTGAAGTTGTTATGTTTACTGACAACAAATCAATTCATTCTGATTTCTCATCATATTTCCAAGTGTGAAAAGAAATGTTGAAATCTTCAGTGAATTTTGCCAGAAATTATTACAAAATTGTGACTCACGTGAATTCAAGGAAAACGAAACAATTTGAGTTATTTTGGCAAGAACTTATAGCAAAACTGAACGTTCATGGAAATCTATTCATGCAATTCATTATCAGTATAATATCACGATGAAACCTGAATTGGTGTTTAGATACTTTCCGAGATTGTTGTTGAAAGAAAAATGAACATTCGTGGCTGCTTCTTATTTCGAATATAAATACTGTGAGAAAAATGCTAAAATGAAACAAGAGAAATTGATCATATGATATTGCAGTGGATTTATTGAATAAATTTGATCAGTCTCTCGAAAATATCAATGTTTCCAACATTGGGTTGAGTTTATTTTATAGTGACAATGTGTATGGTAAATTATTTTGATGTTGTTAGAATAATAATTAGCATCTATGAATTTAATTAGAACTAATCCAGTTACTAAAGTTTCTAGAGAATCAGATAACATATTATTGAAGTGTAAGATTATTGTTAACTCTACAACAAACAACACTTATATCACAATAAATCATCAAATATTGGTAAGGTCTCTAGTTACTATAAAGATATGATTAAAATCTTCAGAGATAATTTGCAAATTTTTGTTTCCGATATGTCATCAAAGTAAGATTTTATCATGAGATTATTTATGTATTTATGTTTATTTCAAAGTGATTCTCTATTTTCAATATGGAGAAATTTTATAATTATAGCAGATTTGTATGAACTATAATAATTCACTAGGGCGGATTCAATTTCTTGTTTGCTTTTAGAGCTCTAAATAGAATTCAGAGATTTGGTTCTGATATCACAACACTCGAGCGCACAATTCAAAAATATATAATTGAGTAAGCAAATAATGTCAAGTATATATTGAAGCATTTCAAAGTTCCATGATAATTTTGAGAAATAATCCTTTTCATAAACTGTTGTCTTAATCACTATGTTGATAGGATTAAATGCTAGTTACGAAATACCTTGGAGATTACTTTAGAATGTATAATTGTTATGATCAACTTGCCCAAATTAACTCTGTATCTAAGCTACCGATTGAACTAAAAAAATAAGCCACATGGTATGCGATTGCATGTCATGCAAAACATTTATTTCAGTTACCTTAACATTATATCTACATTATCCTTTAATTAAATTGTCACATTTTTATAAGTTCTTCCGAAAACGTCCTTTAAATTATGAAACAGTTTTGAGAGATAATGCACACGTTAATTAAATCACTAATTTACTCTTGCGAAATTACATTACAGGAACCCACGTTTGAGTCGTTTGTCGAGATCGGTCTGGAGACAGAGTCCAAAGTCGGCAGCGAACGAGGAATGTGCGCGTGGGATAAGAGAAACGTCCTTACAGTACGAAAGGTGCCGAAGGAGTGAGGCGTCTCTAACTAAGACGTGGGCTTAAGGCGATCCTTAGGGAAAAGACGGCGCCGCTGCAGGACGCCAGTCGACGACTGACACAAGACGTCGCAGGGGAACGACGCGCGCCACCACAATACCTCCCCACTAATCTCGCCACGCCTCCTAAGGGGAATACTCTAATTAAGTGATATTTTTAAGTAACTGCTAAGATTTTTAAAGAATGATCCCCCTATTCCGTTTCGCGTTACCGTTAATTTCGCCGCGATGCTGCGAAATTAACTCACTTTTTCATTTGAATAAAACTGCCGTACTTGAAACCTACACTACCCGATACATTACGGATTCTATTAAGCAAATTTGATTCCATTCACACTTGATATTATTATTCAAGGTGAGACAACCATTCTCAGTTAATATTAGGGAAATATTTATTACCATGATCTTAAATTGTTTAAAAAATGAATTGTCGTTAATATTTCCAATCTATGCTATTGTAGCTTGCATCCAACACATCAATTCAATTATTATCTAGATACATTGCTGCATTACTACAATTTTCCAACTTTGACAGTAAATATTTCATTATTTGTCGTTTGTCTTCTTTGTGTTCATTGATATACTCACGTTTCATGTTAATCCCTATTTCTGTAATCATTTGGGGAATGTATTATGTCAATTGCAACGAGAGTAGAGTTAATGTGCTATTTCACTTATCATACTCAATAATGAACTGCTTTTTTTTCTGAACCGTTTTGTAGATCTTTTCATACCAGCAAGATTAATTTCTACATTTCATAACTTGAAGTTATCAACATTCATTAGAAACAGGTTTTCACACCGACTTCCATCACATTTCTACTTAATGCATGATTTATATGGCATATTGAAGGAATCTAATGATCAAATTCCAATTAGAATGTGAATATTTCTGAGATATGATTTGAGAGATAACAGCGAGTGGCTCAATAATTTATGATCTGAACCATACTTTCTGCAGATAACGATTACAATGAAGACTCATTGATAAATCATAACCTATTCTGGCTTACAATTTGTATTATTACTTGGTATCAAATCATTTGAGGAGGTTTCCTCATTTTTGAATGACCAGAAATGCATAGATAGTGAAAAATTGTTTGGTTTCAACCATGACCTATCATCAGACATTATAAGAAAAGTACAATAATACTCAACAGCATTTTATCTAAAACAAAATACAATTTGTTCACGGCACAATTTGGGTTACCTAATGCATATTAACAGAATAACTTTGATAATCTTCGATACCGCTAACTATCGTATTTGAATTCTATCATGACAATTGAATCTATCTAGCAATCACATTCATAAATAGGTAGTCCCAAAATTGTAGATACTATTTCCGATATGTATACTACTTAACTAAAAAGCCAGTCTACTCTGATGATGGCTACTCTGTAGCTGAAAGATCCTCAGTACTTTTAAAACTATTTTTAGTGGATATTGGTGATTGTTTCTTATTTATAGGGCTTATCAGTCACTCAATTGCTGCGACGTATTGAGATTTCCAAATATTATTGACACTTGAAAATATTGTTTTAAAATCCCATCTGAGAAATTGAATCAGATAAACATGAGTATTATGTGATCGGGTTCACTTTACTTCTCCAGTTTGAACAAACTATATGATAATAACAACAAAAATAGTTCAATCATGGAACTTCCATATAAAGTTTAAATAACGAAACTATAGAATTATTCTCGAGAATGGTTCTACTATTATGTAGATGAATACAATAATAATTTCCTCCTGCGAGATTCTTTCAATAATTATTGACGTAGTGTATTAATTCTATTGGGATTTTCAGAGAAATTTACACCAATCATTTCAGAATTTTCAAATAGTACCAATATAAAATGATTTCTAGGAAATTTATATAAGGCATACCTAATAAATGATTAATTTATTATGATAAATATCGAATATTATTTATTCAGGTTAATCGGAATATAATTATGTTTAGGTTGAGTTGACAATGAAAAACTCTGAAATATTAGAACATTAATAACTTTCAGTCAGGTAAATCAACGACAAACGATAGGTTCCGTATTTCCATTTTATAGTTCATCTATAGAATGTCGGGTTAATGAAGAGTTATCGAACCATATTCCAGATTTCTATCAGCTATTTTTTATTTGCTATCGAAGTATCCGTCATTCATGAGTCGATTATCCAGCGGAATATTGAAAATAGATAGAATAGGTTGAGAGTTTCACATTCCCGTTGATTGCATATTTGAATAATTATGCAATTCCGCACTTAGGCTCTCATCATATTCATTAAGGCAATTGTATATCCAGAAACATAGTAATCATGAAAACTTGATAAGGATAGTCGCGATTTCACAAGACTGATAACCGCCGTCTTTTTCAAATGATATAAGACCATTAATTAGATAATAATATGAAATCAGCTGTTAATTTGGATAATATTGTGTGTTATTCACCTCAACATTTTGTTAATATTCAAATTACATTTTAAATATCAATAAACCGTAGATTCAGGAAGTTCGTCAACCGTATTTGGATATCATTCCTACATTCATCAATTTTGAGTCTCATCTTTTCTGAAACCTCAGAATAGAATTCAAGATATCTGCTAGCATAAGTTCCAGTAGTATTTCTCTAGACACAATTACTCGAGAATTATTAGTCATTATCAGATATCTCCTGGGAACAGTAAATAATTCATAGATCTTATGTATTTCAGGGATATTTAATTTTCTAAGCACATTCTTGTATTTCTAGGTGTTCAAAATGAATGGATCGTTAAAATTAATTTACAACATCATATTTATAAAACGCTTCCACATAAGAGGGACAAAAAAATTCTAGCTAATTTTCCATTCTCACAAATTAAGAGAAAAATCATGTTTAAATATAACCCCGCCAATCAATATTGTAAGATCAACCGTGGAAATACCGCTTATTCGAAGAGAAGGAAAAACATTTGAGGTGAAACTATTGAAGTTACAATATAATTCTGAACGTTGGTATATAGTCATTATTTAGAAAAAATGTTAAATTATCACTATATCTTATTTATGAATCATTATTCTTTCAGCAGAGAAGGAAAAAAATAATCCCATATTTTTTTTGGAGATAAGCTAGTACGTTTCTTATATCAGATATCACATTAGGTTTTAACATTATTCCAAGTAATTCTGATTAGGAAGTCAAAATGAATTAAAATCCCAAATGTTGTATTTTCCATCAGACACATCAAATAATGTAATTTTGCATCAAGCACAGAAATGCCAACATGACTTTTAAATTCTGCAGAAAATAATTTCGTTTTAATATTTTAAATCTTTCAGAGTGCTGAACCAAATATTGGGGTTGTCTGTCCAGCAGTAAAGGGTTGAAGCACGGAACAAGGAAGGGTTGGAATTCATACAAGCCGACACCGGAGCGGTCATCGTCCGCGAGGGAAATAATCCTCGGTCAGGCTGAAAGCGCAAATCGATCTTGTTGAATGAAATATTACATTATCTTTCGAGCAAATATAAAAAAATTTGATTATAAAAGAAATTCGATTATAAAAGATGGCACATTGAAAATATTAGCCGGAGATTGAAAATGTTTTTTTCAGAATCACAATCAAATTTATGATGATGATTTGATAATATATTTTGTTGATTTTTCTTTGTGATTTCCTTCCCAGATCAAATAATTCAATTAAGCTGCAATATTTCATATTTGCTTCACGTAAAGACCATCGATATATTATGGGTATTTTGAAAGAAGAACGGTTAACTCGGTTCAAATATCATCTCACCGTCGACCAAGGAAATGCTACTATCGATTCTCGTATAAGATAAGTCAAGAAAATTTTAACATTTTGATTACAATTCAAACTTCGATATATACTTCTATGAGTTGAATATAATACAAGATTATGTGGAAAATAAGTTTATCGTTAAATTTAATTGACTATTTAATTAATTTGTTTATCGCATAATTTATTTATTTTCCTAATTAAATTTCGGATGTGTTTGTTTTTTTGTCCTATGAATCACATTATTTATTCTACGTTAACACCTGTAGAAATGTTGTTAACGCATTGTCATCTTTTAACACAGTTTTAACTTTTATAATTTTTATTTGCCGTTTGAACTTCGTCACTTTTCAATTTTATCCTTGGGGCGTGAACTTTTAAATGTTGTGGATAACCATTTCGTTGGATTTACACTGAGGCTGTCTGGATTGTTTAATTTTGATTGTTTTTACTTTTCTGTTGCACTGTCAGTTGTATTTGGTATTAGGTTATACCGGTTTCACTTTCACTACAAGTTAGTACGGAACTTTCGGCCACAACTACGTTATGTTCTAGACCAGAATTAAATGGAATTGGACTGGGAGACATCAAGGTACTTAAGAGAAATTACTTACCTTATAATTTTCCTTAAAATGTAAAAAGGCGCGTACACTTATAATAGGAATCACAACACTTAGGGTACATGGCAATGAATGCCCGTCTTGTGGCACACTATCAGGCATTATCAAGTAGTGGGGAGACGCATGAGCAGCGTCGAGACGCTAAGGATGCCGGCCGATGGCGCCCTCATTTCTGCGGTCGTGATACACACTATCTTTGCTGATTTCCACACGCAGAGACTTTCCAAGCCTACTACGAACGCTTGCATAATATCTAGTTATGGAACTGAGGACCTCTCCTCCATATGAACAGCACTAAAATTTTTAATATGTATTCATTACGAATTTTTTCCGAATTTCTCAATATGCAATCATACGAAGAATGAAACTATCCTGCAAAATGTATAATAATGATTTAGAGGAAGTTTCATATCAACAACTGCTAATCAAAAACAAATATTTAAGACTGTCATATTGTGATATGACATTCGTCGTATTATTGGTTGATATAGTGAAAGAAAATAGTCGTGCTTGTCTTGGAATCAATTCCAAATGAATATTAACTAAACAGGTCTGTAAATTATAATTCAAGGCATCAAATTAATTGACCAACATAAATGGTATTCGTAATGTATGATTTCGGTTATTGTTTATTTCAAATAACTGCCAATTCGTGTATGCCGAATTACATAATTGTTTTGTTCACTTGTCTTTATGTGCCACTTTTTCTTAAAGGTTCATATTCAGATAAAACCGATTGAAATTTGTTAATGTTCAAGATGTTCAGACCAATCTTAAATGTCGATTGAAAGCTTACTATCAAGATCTAAATTGATTAAGATTCGATAGTGGAAGATGTTGCTTTGATATAATTGATTCATATTGATATAACAAAATACTTGTTACTTTGTTTCGAATCACTAATATCATCAAAATACCAACAAGACCTTAGTTCCGACAACTAGCGTGTCATCTTATAAATTTGAATCTTTTTGAAGATGAAATGCTCATTGTCGAAAGTATAGTCCGTTAGTGTTTCTATATTAAAAGTGATAAAAACGAAATAAAAATGTTTTATTACATCAATCCTAATTGTCAATAGTAGTCAAAGGTCTTATGTACACTCTCCATGTTCCGGTTACTCGAATTAGTATCATAATAATTAGTGTATCACGGAACATCTGGTTTCGTGCACGGCACCTCCACCAATATGTTAAATATTCCTGAATATCATACAACTGGATTTTTGTTCCATTTGAGTATATATTGAATTTAACATTCAAAGATTTTTCGGAATGTATGAATTGAAGCTTAGAAACATGATATCGAGGTCAATCAACATTACAAAAAAAGTTGCTGAAAAATCATGATCCCCGACCCCAAAAACCCTCACATACCAATTTTCAAAAGAATCAGACCATAATCACAAAACTCTTGATATCTATGCCGCCATCTTGATTTTTTAATTTTGAATAAAATATCATGATCTTCGACCGCGAAAACCTCCATATAGGTACCAATTTTGGAAATAATCGAACCGTAATTACAAAAATCGTGCCATCTAGTCCGCCATCTTGAATTTTGAATAAAGAAGATGATCTCCGACCGCAAAAACTCCATATAGGCATCAATTTTGAATAGAACCGGAACATAATCGCCAAACCCGTTCGCAAACTTCAATTTTCGAATTGTGACCAATTATCATGATTTCCGATCTCAAAACCCCCATGTACCTATTTTGAAAAGAATCAGACCATCACAAAATTCATCCGCCATTTTAGCCGCCATCTTGAATTTCTAAATTTTGGTAAACAATCACGATCTTCGACCTCAAACAGCGCCATATATCAATTTTGAATCGCCTCGAATCATATTAACTAAGGCCTTCAGATATCTTGAATTTTGACAATGATCTTCGACCTCAAAACCGTATACCCATTTTGAATAGATTCGGACCATAATTACAAACTCCGCCGCTCTTTTAGCCGCGTTCTTTAATTTCTGAATTTTGACTAGGAAATCATGGTATCCGACCCCAAAGATCCCCATGTACCAATTTGGAATACAATCGGACCATCATCACAAAACTCATTCGCCATCTCATCTTTTTGTCTTATAATACATCAGCACCCGTATGATGAACACCTACCAAATTTTTAGTCAATCAGACGAATAGAAATGGGTGAGGATTCACTTGCAACATTTCATGCGAACGCACAAATAGATAGATCGATAGATAAACAAGGCAAGTTGAATAAATGATTGTGATGATTTAGAGAACGCCAATGAAACACGTTATATTATACTTTATGTCACATTGAAATCATAATGTATGTCAAAACCACGGTCGTACATAAAGGTCTGGCGACTCGTATGTTTGACGTGAGTCTCTTACGCATCGCCAAACTCGTAGTCTCTCGCTCAGCCACTAGCTAGCGCTTGGATCAGTAAAACGATTTCTTTCCGGAATCGCAAGCAGTGTTACTAAGTGTTCTGATTTGAGAGAGGAATAGAACTGTTACTCTAGTCAAAATGTATTACTCACCTCAAAAATAACTTCCCCTTTTTCGTTATACATAACGCACACAAAAGACCTCGTTAAAACGATATCTATCCGGAATCGCAAGCATCCACTTTTAACGCAATTCCGCATCTTTCGGCACTTTAAAAACAAAAGTTTGTTGCTTCACACTTTTGTACCCCGTTTTGCATTTCGGCACAATGCACGGTTTCGTAATTTGTTTCTAAAAACGCAGGTATTCCTTGTGTTTACAAGTCAATTGACAGTTGTCAGAGAATATTCCTACGTGACGACTTTTGGTACTACGCGACAGTCGACGCTTAGCGGACTCACTTCTCACATAGGAAACAGCCCCGAGTTTCCAGACCTGTATGTACGACCGTGGTCAAAACTCTACTCTGCTGTCACCTGTTGTCAGACTGACTTTTAAAATGCAACATGTTTCATACTGATACTTGTTGTCACACTATCGCAATTTGCCACAGAGTAACGACATATCGATGACCACTGAAATCTTAAAATAAGAATCTTGGGCATTTCTGAGTGTTAATCTAATATATATTTATGACCGGAAAAACACGGTTATGCTCAAGATTCGATAAAACATCACCATAGATGGATGTCAAAAATATTATTCGAAACGGGGCTACCGCGCCCAAAAACAATACAGTCCCTATTTTCACCACTTTAAAGCGATCCGCGAAATTTCAGATCTATACGACCAATAGGAACGGCGCATACAGACATCATATCAAAAATAGTCGATCGATTCACGATTCAGAAATGCTCAAATCGGATATATCTGCGAAAACCAGTATTTTTTTTATCTGATTACAATATTTCACTATTTACTGTGTATAGTGAGGAAAGTAAAAATACGTGCTTCTTGAAATAGTGCTCAACGTAACTGCAATATGCTCCTCATGCAATTCGTCAAGAAAACAAAGTCACACTAGTGTGAGTATTCAGTCTATTCGGAAGAGAATCCAATCAAACCAGAGCGAATAATCGGCATTCTGATGAATGGGACATCTCGACGTTTTTCATTGAATGATGATGGATTTGGTCTGGTGGCCCCAGTATGATACAGCTCAATGCAAGATCTGCTGTGAAATTTCATATTTCTTAGTATGTCATTAGTCCATACCAATCACTCTTTGTTCCCCTTTTTTTAGATTCTTCTAGTAGGCATCACAACGACGTTGAAAACTTCAAGTGAATCAAATTATAACATGATGTTGGCGTCAAATTCCATATGATCAGTTAATCCATTTTCTTCCATCAATATTCCAAAAGTTTTGAAATCCACCAGTCCTTATTATTTAAATATCTAGCTAGCTCTTCACTATATTCAATACAAATCTGCAGTTTAATTGCTTCCCTATCTATTTCAGTTGATCAATTTGTGACAATTCTCATTCTACTGGGTTACAGTAGACATAATCAATCATGTTCGAAGGATGTACTTGGAGACAGACAGCCATTTTTTCAGACATACTAACACCAGTGGCGGCTCGTGAATTTTTGAGAGAGGAGGCTGGACATAAAACGTTTTTGTAAAAATATACTCTATTCACAGCCTTTTAACCTTTGCACAGCGACCGTACCAGCTACTTCAGTGACAAAATTAATTGTTACCCAGCAAGAACCAACGTGGAGGTATAGAGTTTCTCTTGGCAAAACAATTTTTTTGTTCGTTTTTTGTCTTTTATTTTTTTTGGATTTTTAATATTTTTTCTTTTTTTTGGAATTTTTCATATTTTGTTTTTTTTATTAATTTTATAATTTTTTTTTATATATTAACGGAATTCTTATCAAAAAATATATCTTTTTGTTTTAAGTGTTTTACTAAATCTTTTTCAATAGATATTAAACTAACATTGTATAAGCGATTTTGGCCCTTTGTATTTGGCATGTAAGTTTTAATTCGTTTGAGAGTAGAAAATGATCTCTCCACCGATGCCGACGTGACAGAAATGGTGACTGTCGAACAAAGTAATTTATAAAACTGAGGTAAAACTTGTTGCAAATCATTGTCTATCATATCGGCCTGACTGTCATACTGGCCTAAAATATCTTTATCCGAGTATATAACGCATAATTCATTGTGCCGTGCTATTTTATCAAAAATATATATATTTATATTTTAGAACTGAGTTATCTTAAAGTGTATTGGGGAACTCTTTTGAAAAAGATTCGAAAAATCTTCTATTCGTCAAGTCAAAAAACTTCAATTCATGTAAATCGGAAAATCGAATCTCAATTTGACCTTTAATAGTATTCAACATTTCATAAAAAAGTTGTTTATACTTAATGTAGTTTCTTGTCTACCAAATTATATGTTTTCCTCCTTTTTGCGGGAGGAACCTCATCAGTTGAAAAATTTTCAAATAAAATATTAAAATGAAATTCTGTATTACGGAAACTTGAAAATTTTCCAATGAGATGTTTCAAACGATATCTTGAATAAATTATATCAGTGAATTTATGTTGTAAAATTTGAAGAATAAGATCAGTTTTTTCAAATATTAATTTAAAATTATCAAGAAAAAACAAAAATTCTTCATTTTCTAAATAAGATTTTAAACCAACAGCAGCATTTAATGAAACCTGATCTGTTCAAAAGTCATCACTGTTTAATACAAAATCAAATGTTTCAATTAATTTGTCTTTATTTTTATGGATGGTAAATACTGCACGTGATGTAAAATTCCATCGAGTTGGAACCATTACAGGGAAATCAATGATTTTTTTAAAACTTCGTCTTGTCAATACTACTATTAGTATTAACAATGATCGATTTTGATAGTTACCTGACATTACTAATCCTTTCAAATCCGGTAAAGGCCGTTTATTCAAAAGAAACACTTTTATCATATATTAATTCACTAAATGGATTTTCTAAAAGGCAGCAACTAACTCACTAACACTCATTTTAAATTCACAACAGACAACAATCTAACCTTACTTGGCGTGACAACACATAAACAAACAAGCACTGACTGACAGCACTGACTGACCTACTCAGCAGTCGGCAGAACGCACGTCTCGTATGTCATAGATTTCTAGCGGCAGCCGCAGGCTAGCCTCCAGAGGATGTTGCCGTTTTCGCTGATTTACCCAGTTGGCGTTCGGACTGGTCGGAAAAACGGCAACTGCGTTGAACAACACATGCTCAGCGTTTGAGATGTATAGAGGGTCTAGCCTCAGGGCACTGTTGCCAGATTAAAAATAACTACTGAGAACGCGGAATTAATTGTAAAATTTTAAAAATTATCAGAGAAACAGGAAATAAAATGGAGAATGATCATTAAGATAAATTGGTGAGGAGGCTGAGCCTCCTTAGCCTCCTTCGAGGAGCCGCCCCTGCCTAACACAGATTCCCCGGTATTTGGTATCGTGCACGGCACCTCCACCAAAATAGTATATACTCCTCACTATATCCATGTAGATTTTTGGAGGATTCCAATATTCATTAAAAAGTTATCACGGTGATTACCACTATATAAAACTAGCGAAACTTATAATATATAGATAGACAGATAGATAGTGTATTCGTTCAAGCTTAAAGATATGCCGTCAAGTGGCGTAGAACACGTCAGATAACAGTTAAACAGTTGAATAAATATAGTTAAAATATAATACTGCGATAAAATAAAATATTCAATAATTAAAATTAGTAAAATTATTCTACAGATATGCAATAGCATACTTTCATGGAACATGAAAAACATTTTGAAGAATACATATGGGGATCAGTCAAATGATCATTGAGCTTTATGAATGAGTATTTTCTTCAATTTGGTTTTCAAGATTAGAGTAGGCAGCTCTTGCAGTGAGGAAGGCAATTTATTGAATATTTTTAGGATAGTGAGCTAAAAGTTTTTTTGTAGGGACGTATAGTTCAATTTGTTGCACTTAGAGTTGTTTTTATAACTTGTGCCATGATCGTGTTTCTGTAAGTAGTCTCTGAATATTTTTCGATTTTTGCAAAACACGAAGATCACTACCTGAAAAATATATAAACTATGTAAGGTAAGTATTCCATTTCATGAAAAATACTGATCATAGCTCCCTCTCTAAGGCAACTCAAATATACATCTAACACATCTTTTTTGAGGAGCGAGTTGCCCCAAAACACTATTCCATATTTTAGAGTAGACTGGACATAAGCATGATAGGCAGTCATGAAGGCTTGATTACGTATTAGTATACTTATAGGATGCAGTTTACAGATGTTTAATATTCTCCTTGTACAAGTTTTGTTATGGTACAAGAGAGAGAAATAATAAATTGCAGCAGGTGAGCCTTTGTTTCATGAGGAAAAAATTGCTTTTGAAACACGTCCATTGCCCAATCCAGATGAAAATTATGAACGTCTTGGGACTGCGACAATTAATTTTTCCAAACGATTGTCAAGTAACTCTTATTCTGATTATTGTAGTATCTATTTGATACAATTATTTCATATATTAAACCTTGTTTTGTATTAGAATGCGGGAGTCATGTCAGCATGATGTATTGACCTTTGGGAAATGCACACTGAACACACTGAACTGGAAGAGTTTCTACATGAAAGTAGAATGATGAATCAAGTCTAATTTTTCCAACCGATCTTTTACTGATTTCAGCAAGTCTTTAATCTTTTACAACCGGAAATTATTCTCAATTGATATGTATCTCCTTAGATATTGAAGGTGAGTATTGAGAGAGATAGATAACTTGAATAAAATGATGATTAAAAGTTCTATTTTCTCTAGTCTAATAAGTAAATGTGACTCAAGTTCCGCTAACATAGTAGCTTTCCCAAACACATATTATGAAGTACTTTGTTGTACATTTACTTATTAAAATAGTGAAAATCGATCTTGTAATAGTTATTTTATTTACGTTTAGGATGGATTTTCATCACGTAGTGGCTGATTCTATTCAATTGCAGATAGTTAACTGTTTGATAATATCAATTGTATCCAAGTGAAAATGGGAAGAATTATGAGATGACCGAAACATGTCGCGCGTCCGTTTAATTAGATTTACTGAAATTGACCAGGAACGTCTTTCTTCGACCAGACCACTACATTAACCATCAATTTCCCCAATTACAGAGAAAACGTCGCCACGAGAAAATAGTAATTGACCAGATATGCCTTACCGAATAACAGTTCAATCTAATGAAGTTTTCAGTTGAACAAACTTCGCATTCATTCAAACGTTATAAAAAAACATATTCAGTACATTTTTTTAGAAGGGGAAATATTATTAAACCTTGAACTATTCCACACCTATGATGGTTATTTATTACTGTTTTACATTTTTAGTTTTAGGAAAATGTAATTTCTTAAAATTAATCAACACTTTTACGGGATCAATGAAAGTATCACACGATAACTAGATTTTTCTTGTAAAATTTTATTACTATATCAAGATTGAAATTTATCTCGACGCTACAAGACGGTCTACTATATAATCTCCCCACTGTGATATTTGTTAGTCCCAGACAGCTGTTTCGCTCTTCTCATGAGCTTGTCAGTAGGACGAGGCAGACATGAAGTCACTGATCAACCATCTCCGGAAGTGTTATGAGGGAACACCCTCGAAATTGTTTGGCGAACATAGATGTTACGACACCATCTGCCGGAAAGCTGATGTTCCACTGAGAAAGCAATTCACAATGCTACGCATTGACAAAGAAGCTTTTGCGATTCAAAGAATCGACAGGGTAATAGTTGGAGATACTACCGCCAGGTGACCGCCCCGCAACATAACAGAGTGAAATACACAAACATTTCGTGTTAGAAGTCAGTAGACAAAGCTTTGGTTTGACAGGTTGAACAATGACAACACGTCTTCTAATCCCAGACAGCTGTTTCGCTTTTCCAATGTTCGTCAAATATTTTCGTTTTATTATATCACTTTTGGAGATGGTTGATTAATGACATCATGTCTGCCTCGTCACACTAACAAGCTCATAAGAAGAGCGAAATCTATTTGGGACTGAAAGACGTGACTATTGACTTCTAACGCGAAACATGTTTTTACGAGGGCAGAGTGGAAAGTCCCTGAAAAATGAAAGAAGAAATGATTTATTTGGCCAAAACTTAATTTATTTCTCAACATAATTTCCTGTTAGCCCGATATAATTCCTCCAACGTTTTTTCTAGTTTTCCGATCCCTCCAAATAGAAATAATACGATTTTGACAATCCTTCGAAATAGGCGTTTGTTTCAGCGATGGCCTCATCGTTGGAGCCAACTCTTCTTCCGTTGAGCAGGGAATTTGGAGAATATGGTGGATGACGAATCAATTCGTAGTGCAATTCATGCAATTTTGCCATTGCGACTGTGGACCTGCATGCCGGTGCGTTGTTCTGGTAGAGCACTTTTTTTCTTGCCAAATGCGGCCGCTTCATATCAGCGTCGAATAGATTCAACAGCTCTATATAATATTCTGCCTTTTTCGAGGTTATCGATATTGACGATACCGTGCGTATCCCAAAACACCGTCTCCATGACTTATTGGCCGATAAACCTAGTTTGGCATTTTTCGGCTTCGATTCGCCAGGACAAGGCTACTGTTTTGACTGTTTCTTTGTCTTTGGTGTATTATGATAGATCCATATTTTGTCCACGGTTACGAAACGGTGCGAAAAGTTCATCTTATCGCGCTTGAACATCGCCAAACACTCCTTCGAAGTTGTCTCACGGTCGCGCTTATTGTCAACAGAGAGCAAAGGCGGTACCCATCTGGCATATAGCTTTCTCATACACAAAAATTCATGCAAGATGTTCCATACCTGTCCTATAGTCTCAGCAATCTCGTGCGCTACTCGCCGATCGTCCAATGTCATCATACCATGGATTCTATAGATGATTTCTGGCATTGCAACCTTAATTGGACGACCAGAACGTTCGGCGTCCTTTGTGGTCGTACTACCACAACGAAAATCAGTCAGCCAATTGTTAATCGTTCCTATCGATGGTTAGTCCAGGCAATAAGCCGGAATAAAGGCCATGATAAAAAAAAATGGTAAGCTAGAATTCGAAATTTTTTTTGCATTTTATTCCTAGTACCCCATAGATCATTCATGACTATCAAGACCGCAGAGGTCGACGTTTTTGCCCCCCAAAACGGGGTTTCAACCCCTCGGAGGAGCATTCTTATAAAAACAATCCAAAAGCTTAGAAAATTAATGAATTAAGAACCGAAAATGGACCGTAGTATGTTTTTTGGGTCGCTGATCACGATTCCGCAGTTAGTTTTCTAGGAAAACTCCCTCCAGATGAGAAATTTGGAAAATTTATATATAATATATAATTTATAATTGTGATGCAAAAATGACCTCTAGTTGGTTTTTTGGGTCACTGATCACGATTCCGCTGTTATTTTCTCCAAAAAACTGTCTCCAGATGGAAAATTCGGGAAATTTGAGATTTTCCTGAGACGGTTATGAATAATAAAATATAATTTTGTTGCAAAAATGACCTCTAGTAGGTTTATAGGGTCGCTGATCACGATTCCGCTGTTATTTTTCCCAAAAAACTCTCTCAAGATGGAAAATTCGGGAAATTTGAGATTTTCCTGAGACGGTTATGGATAATAAAGTATAATTTTGTTTCAAAAATGACCTCGGTAGGTTTTTTGGGTCGGTGAACACAATTCCGCTGTTATTTTTCTCAAAAAACTCTCTCCAGGTGGAAAATTCGAGAAATTTGAGATTTTCCTGAGACGGTTATGAATAATGAAGTACGGTTTTGTTGCAAAAATTACTAGAGGCCATTTTTGCAACAAAATTATACTTCATTATTCATAACCGTCTCAGGAAAATCTCAAATTTCCCGAATTTTCCTTCTGCAGAAAATTTTTTGGGAAAAATAACAGCGGAATCGTGATCAGCGACCCAAAAAACCTACTAGAGGTCAATTTGTAACAAAATTATGAATTACATATTATATACGTGTTTTCCAAATTTTCCATCTGGAGGGAGTTTTCCGAGAAAACTGACTGCGGAATCGTGATCAGCGACCCAAAAAACATACTAGGGGTCATTTCCGGCTCCTAATTAATTATTTTCCTAACTTTTGGATTGTTTTTATAAGAATGCTCCTCTGAGTGGTTGAAACCCCGTTTTGGTGGAGTAGAAAACTCGACCCCCGCGGTCTTGATAGTCATGAATGATCTATGGGGTATAAGGAACAGAATGCAAAAAAATTTTTGAAATTCTAGTTTAGAATATATTTTTTTTTAATTCTCCGGTTCGTTGCCTGGACTAAGTAGAAGTCCCCATAAATTTAACAAGCGATGTCTTGGTTTGCGTAATGTTTTTTCCACGCAAGAAATAATCGAAACGCGAAATTCACTTTTTTTCATGTTTACAAAATTCTTTAAGGTTGCTTGCTTTCGATGGGGGTCAAAACAGAACTGAATGATACATCAGTCTGGAAATTTTAATGCGTTCTAGTTAAAGGTGGTACCTCACAAACGTTACAATGGATTTTCGATTGTGGTGCCATCTGTTTCATTTTTCAGGGACTTTTTACCTTGCCCTCGTAGTTCTATTTTAAAATATCGAAGATTACATCTGTAAATGATTTTAATTAATGATTAACTAATTGAACGCATTTAGAGAAAGGGTTCCTGGTAATCGGTTCATACGGACCATCATTCAACAAGGTATTTACCGAATTGTGATAATCCTCTTTGCCCATAATTACTTTGGAATTTCCCTTATCTGCTTTCAAGTAGTAACAGTATTTTTCTTCCTAAAGTTATTGGATGTACATTCATATGATTTAATGGAATGTTCAAGAATTGTCTTGCACTCACTAAGTTTCAAATTTGAGTTCTAGGCTAAAAGTTGTCAATGATCTTGTCTAGGATATTTGTTACTGATTTTAACCATCTTTGTTCAGCAGAGAACATGATTATATATATTTTCGCGTTCTTATGTGTATATATTTTAATAAATTTTGGGAAGACGTTATTTGTCAAACAATCGTTGAGGAAACGTAAATATACTTTGTTTATTTTGGTTTTTAATTTAAAACCCCTGGTCGGGAAGTGATCGTCACTAATGAACTATAAATATAACACTATATATAACTGTTAAGGGACTAAGGACAGAGTAAAATAAATTAGACATCACAATGTGCCTGTTTAAATACTATTTGATGATGATAATGCAAACAATAGGTTGTCCTGAGTTGAATATAAATCGGAATTTAATGAGAGAATTTTTCGTTCTCCATCCCTTATAAATTACCTAGATATTTATCCGCACTGTATTTTAAAAGTGAAAAATTTTCATGAGAAATGGGGCGACCTGTCTTCAGGATATGTTCGGCTAACGCTGATTTTTCACCATTATTTTTCTTCATATGGCAAAATATTCTTTATACCGAGATAACACTTTCCTTCTAGTTTGACCCACATAGCATTTTGAGAGCAACTTTCAATCGATTTTGTAAATCTCGGATTTGTCGTAGTCGAAAACTTTAACAAAGGTGTTGCCTGAATGTTCTTCTAGGTTGTTCTTACATCTGTAAACTTCTTGTTTTGCGAATTTAGATAACAAATTCTGAAATTTATTAATTACTGAATGATGATAAGTGGACAGTTCGAATTTTATTGAACTATTTGAAGGTAATGGGATTTATTTGGCTAGTAGGTTTTGTTCCAATTTCCTTTTTTGTTTAGAAATTAAATTATTAATCAGAGTCGTAATCATTGTCCAACGGTATTTGCTGAAGTTCCTCAACTTCGTTGTTGTAATTTTGCTGGGTCGAAGGGACGGTCAATAATCTATGATCTAGGCTGCTAAATGGATCTGTTTTGAGATTAAATGGTGTAATCGAATCCGCAGGAGTATATCTACTTGTTGGAGATGGTTTTCTGTATATGTCGAAATTCAACTGATTACCATCTTTCATAATGTTAATGTCAAGGAAAGGAAGATACTTATCTGTTTACTTGTGAATTTCAGTGTATTAGTCAGGCCCATTAGGCCTGTTCAAAAAGCCATGTAGGTCAGAATTTTAACTTATAATAACGAAAAGATCATCAACATATGTGTACCAAACTTCAGGAAACTGATTTAATTTTCATTTCAAGGAGGTTTTAAGTTAGTTCGTTAGGAACATATTGGCCATAAAAGAGAGACTACTTCGTTTAAATAAGTTATTAAAATGAATAGATATTAACGCGTAAATGAAGGAACGTAATAGATTACTGACCGAGATTGAAATGAGTTACTTCAGCAAATCGAATAACGATTAACGACATATAATATTTATTCATAATTATAAAAAGCGTAATTTTCCTGCCGTTCAATAAAACCATAATGTGAAACCGTAAAATGTATTAATAGGTGTCATTGCCGCTCTCCATTAAAAAAAGTGGAGTTGGAAAAAGTTCAACTTTTTTGCCTTGCACAACTAGGGACACCTGTTGTTGGCCGCTATTGAGGGAAATCGATAATTATATTCTCGCGATTTATGTCCGTCGATTCGCTTAGAAACCGACTCTCGCTAGTTTCAAATTGCCGAAGTTCATATTCGTTACGGAATTTTAATTCCTGTTATGCACATTCATATTTCTTTTCCATATTTGAAAAATATCCTTTTCACAATTTGAATATAGTATGGAGATTTTGAATTTTCACATGGCGGACCGGGTAAATCTAAGTTTTCTTTATCATATATAAATCGCTCTGTGGAATGACAACAACAATATAATAACTCAGTTATTTATTGAGAAATTTTCTGCAACTAATGCCCTATTATATTCTGAGTCATTCATTGGCTTGCTTCCTTCTCTGGCTTCTACCAGGAGACTGAGGTTACGTTGTACACATCTATAGTAATCACACTTATACAAGGATGCAATCGGTTTGTTTGAGATACAAAAATGTAATCTCATTGTATTACTTCGAAGCATACAAAATAAGCAGCACAGTGTTTGAACTTTCCTCAGTTATTCTCATTGAAGCCAGTTATGCTATCTTGCCATCAGGTTTCTTGTCAAGCTGGTATAATAGTCCATTCAATGAAGCTAAAAAAAGTCTTGAATTGGTTCATATGGTGTCCAGAATTATATGTTTAACGCCGGGTTATTGAACAAAAATCGTTTTAACTTAGAAAACGGTAACAATAAAAAAAATATTTTTGGCCTTTCTGTGAACAAAATAAAATTTTTCCACTGATGTCCTCACCAAAAAATGCATTCCTCCCGAGTTACTTATAGTCCTTTCATAAAAATGATGTTCAAATTGAAAATGGTCAATTTTGAAATGAATTGAAATATTATATTTGGGAGTTATTTGTCATATTAAAATGATCATTTTTAGTCTCAACTTTTTTTTCCAAAAATCAGAAATTTCAAGAAACACCAGAAGAATTACGTTTTTAGAAGCGGCGAAAGAGGTAGGAACGAAATTTTCTAACCGTCTAACTAATTGAAGCGTATAGATAAGACCTGACTAGATATTTTTTTTATCGATTACAATTTTCCCCAAAATGCATATTTTCTGGGATATGGGAGATTTTTCGGCGAAAATTTGGAATTAAGCCTAGTAAAACTAATATGACTCGCGTTCTATCAATTCTATCTCTTTAAGACTTATTATTGAGGGGTATATCGGTCGCCAACTATGAATCTGTCATTAAAATTTGGTAATTTAAATGGTGGACCCAAATTAACAATGACTTACTACAAAAATTTCCCAAATTCTTTGATATCACTTTGTCATTTAAATTGAAATGATTAATTGATAAGCGCTCATACCTGGGAAAACATGCCTTTAGAGAAAAATTTTAATTTATGAGAAAATGTGTATTCATGTCTTATCTATGGGCTCCAATTTTTTGAATTGCTTGAAAAATGTCCCATCTTCCTTCAGATAAACTTCTTTGAAAAACTCGGGAAATATCGATTTTTGAACAATTTTTTTATTTTAAATTGATTTTTCATTTTGACCTCATTTTTTTAATGACAGTAGCAGAAAAAGTTTATTTTGAACCCAAAAACATAAAGATACCATTGGTTTTCATTTTTGGTATTTTCTAACCTCAAACGGTTTTGTGGCCAATAACTAGACGTCAAGTGCGCGGTTTCGTACTTCCCATATATCATCCTGGACATCATGTGTACCTACTCACCATGTTTGATCGAACTCCGCATACATCGCGACCTTTGGTAGTGAACATGCTTGATTTACTTAACTATAAGTTCTCCTTTCAACCAATGGTTTACGGAATTATCAAATATAATCAGCCATTACGTGATGAGAATCAGTTCTGAACTAAAATAAACCACTATTGAATGTTTGATTCATTCCAATTTGATAATTAAATATACCTATAGTTTCGCTAACACCGGAGCTTTTACAAACAAATATTTCATAGTAGGTATTTTGATCACTGTAATCTTAGAGCAGATGAATTTTTTCTTATTTTGACAAAAGAATTGCTAAGTCTTACTCCATTATTCATATATTTAAATTCAATATTTGAACAATATTGAACAAAACATACCTCTTCACATTCTCAGACGATGAAAGTCCTTAAATATTTGTTAGAAATTAAATAAAAGTTATGAAGGGAAGAAATTACTTTACTCTAACCATGCAACGTTAATGGAGGTCAATATTAGAGCTTATGGATTTATTGAAATTCTCATGACAGTGAATTGTGAGGGGGGGGGGGGATGACGACGTCACTGTTGAAGTCCACTATACGAATGGAATTGAATCACCGAAAGGTGAACCTATCTGCAGGGTATTTAGGGAAAAGAAAAAAGAACAAACCATCATCCAGAAATGTAATGCACTAAAATGGAGATATTCGAATCAATGGTATTCCAAATCAATAGGGAACCCTTCCGAGAATGAATTTCATAGCCAACCTACTACATCTAATCAAACAAAAAAAGCTTGTTGATCCCTGGTTGGATAATTAGGATGCACAATACAATAAAGGCTGCAAAGGAATCATGTTCAGATGTGAATTATAGCCTCCATATATAAGCTAGAAAAGAAGGGTTCACTTGTGGGTGAGAAGACTTACCCATGGGATGAATTATTGTTAGCATAATCTTGAAGAACTCCTTTCTCCGAATTACATCGAATCTCAATAAGGTCTTAGAGGTCAAAGCCTACAATGTTGTATACAGGGTGTCCCAGGTTTCAGTAGCAGAACTTCAATAGTCGATAGAAAATTGGATTTTGAGAAAAAAGTAACATATATGCACAGACGCTTAGTTTTTGAGATACGGGTGTTGAAATTGAAAAAAAAATTCGTTTCTTGCTAATATCTCCGGAATCGATTATCGTACAAAAGGCAGCTTTTGTAAGCATTTTCTACTAATATAAAGCTATGTTATGTACGATAAACATTTTTTTTCACTCATAATTGGTGAAGATTTTGAGAGGTAGTATGTGTTTTTCTCCCCAACTTCTACGCCACAGGAAAAAGTACGGTTTTGAGACCACTATTTGAACCGCCAATGTTTTCTACTCAAGAAAGATTCTTGGTCATAAGCTCTAAAGTTGACCGTTTCCGAAAAAAATCAACTTTTATGTTGAAAAACATGGTCAATTCTACTAATTAAACAAAATTTATTCAAACGTTAGAATAAGTAACAAAACCAAAAAATTGACCATGTTTTTCAACATAAAAGTTGATTTTTCTCGAAAATGGTCAACTCTAGAGCTTATAACCAGGAGTACCTTTTTTGTGTAGAAAACAATTGTGGTTCAAATGGTTGTCTCAAAAACGTACTTCTTCCAGTAGCGTGGAAGTTGGGGAGAAAAACACCCACTACCCTTCAAAATCTTCAACAATTATGACTAAAAAATTTTTTTTTAATAGCACAGAACATAGCTCACTATAGCTAAAAAATGCTCCCAAAAGCTGTTTTCTGTACAATAAACGCTTCCGGAGATATTCGCAAAAACCGAAATTTTTTTCTCAATTTCAACACCCTGTATCTCAAAAACTAAGCGTATGTGCATATATGTTAATAGGAACTTTTTTCTAAAAATCAAATTTTCTATCGACTGTTGAAGCTCTGCTACTGAAACCTGGGACACCCTGTGTATCAAATCGAATGCACATTAACAACCAACAACATTTAGAAATTCAAATATTTATTTCAGCCATTCGTAATCACCTCGAGATACAAACTTAGGTAGTACACATATTCTGGTACTGTCAAATTTTATCATGTAATGCATATTCCTCTGCCCCCTGTAATGCACAAAAATCTTAATAGCTGAGGCAGAAAGAAGAGATATTTTCTAGAGTGTATCGTCTGATTAGATCTTATCATGTCTACCGTTCAGATATGTTGTGTTTCAGCAAGATTTCATTCACTTGGATTGACATTTTGTATCAATATCAATTATGGAATGGAAGTTATTCGAGATACTATACATTCACGTTCAAATGTCGAAAGCAGTCTATCGGATGGCGCATAAATACAGCATTTGGTGCAGCTACATAAAAGCATAGATTAGGATTGTACAAATTAAACTCTTATTACTTATATTGGTATTGTGATTTATAAACAATTATCTGACAATATAAAAAGAACCAATACGTTACAATTTTGCCAGCAGAATGAAAGATTTCTCAAATGATTTCTATTTGCTGAAGGAATTTCTAAATACTCAATTTCAATTCAATTATTATTATAGTATAAGTATGTAGGTTGACTTGTCCTGTTATTGATTGTAACCTATTGGATAAATATTATTACTAATGTAGAAGAGAATATTGTGTACATTGTACAGTTTTTGATAAAATATGTATTGAAAAATTAGTAAAGTAGGTATTGATCATACTCGACTATGAATTTGTCTTCTCCTTTATCAGGATTAATATATATGTACATGTTCTATTCCACACAAAATAGTTCTAATCACAATTAAAAATGTTTTGATGTTAAATTAAAAATTGTTACATTGAATTCTTGAAGAAAATTATATATGTAAGTTCAGTTGTTTTGTTTTATGAATTTTTTTAGTAATATTAGTTTGAATTCGATAGAATCAATAATTTCATTCATTTGATACAATTTATTTATTCAATAGGAACATTTTCCATCATGTTGTATGAATATTTCAAGTAAAATAAGCTTGCATTCAATAATAAACAAAGAGCAGTTTCCAAATTTATTTGAATAAATATCGGTTTCCCGCGTCGTGGCCAAGGGCATTTCGAAGCACGATTTCGTGGGCTTTTTTCTAAGTTGTAAAGTGTGGAGAGATATCGTCAGCTTTACTCGATGTCACTATACACAGAACGAAATGAATGATTTTTGATTCTAGTATTCAAAAAGGAACAAGATAAAGATGAGGCATAAACCATGGTAGACTCAAGGAGCGAAGAAACAATAAAGTCATAGGATAAGCTGAGAATCCCAACAATAGTTTAACTGGTGTGAAACCGAGGATTTGGCTATTTATAAGTAGTATCAATAGAAATACTTCCAGTAATGACCCACGAATATATTTATCTAACAAAACCAAGCAAGCTACAGCAGATTTTATGGTAAAAGAAATAACAAAATATTCAGAAACCTCTAAATCATTCATGCTGGAAGCAAACATGAATCTTAAAGATGATATATATAACTCCAAATTCTGGCTTCAAGGTATTGGATTAAGTAGATTCAACTTTTGACTTCAATAAAGTTAAAATTCCAGCAAATAACCTCAAAACAAAACATTAACAAAAATAATCTAATCATCTTTCACAACAATATACAATCGATAAATAAATAAAATTTTACTAATACAGGAGGCACTAATAGAGAGTATGACTATAAAATTCAAAATACTATGCTTCACCGATCATTGGCTGCGACCCGATGAGGAAAGTTTCGCTTGCATTAATGAATTTATGCTAATCTCGCACTACAGCAGCAAAATCAAAATCTTGCATATTTGTATCAAATGACTCAACCTAATTTCTAGAAGCAGAAGAACTCTCGGAAATCTTTATATTTTGTATAAAGTTCTCTCTCAATTGTTACAAATCAAATGTAATACTTTTAAACTAGCTTTAATGGGAGGCTGGAATATTGATCTGAACAAAAAAACAACAAGAGTTAAAAATTACTATTTTTTATAATACTAGAGTCACAAAGACATATTTCCAGAAGCTCTAAAAGTTGCAGAAATACGCCCCTATATAAAAAAAGACAAAGATGGAGTGAGAAACTATCGACCTAGCACTGCTTTCGAACATTAGCAAAATTTTCGAACGCTTAGTTAATAGTAGGATATTTTGTAGAAGAATACATTATAATTTCTGAATGTGAACACGGCTTCAGACAAAGGAAAACAACAACCTTGGCTACATATTAAACATTGGTAAGAATTATATTAGAAAGATATGGTATTAGGGGGTTATTCTTACAACTTTTTCAGTCTTATCTTTCCAACGGAAAACAACGAATCATAGAATTGAATGTAAGAACCAATATCATGATCAAATCAGACTTACCAATCAACAAAAAAGGGGAACCACAAGGATCCATACTAGGACCATTATTATATTTACTATATAGTAATAAGATGCCTGAAGCAATAGACAATGAGCTGATCCAATTTGCTGATGATGTTTCCCAATATTTGCAGAAACAAATGAAAATATTATAGAAAAAAACTTTTCACTTCAATTGAAAATCTCAAATGGTGGTTTCAATGAAACAACTGATGCTGATATCAACAAAAGTGAGTATAATAAATTTCGATTTCCACAAAGAGTATAAAGAGCTGACACTTATTAACGGCATAAACACTTTGATAACAGTCAATCAGGTAATGTTCCTTGGCGCTAAAATTAATTCTCGACTAGACTGATCCTAATATATTGAATATTTATCGAACAACATGTCTCGTTATATCTGAGCATTGAGAACCATTTCTACCAGTAAGCATGCACTCTACCTTCATTGCTCACCATGCATATATAAAATTTAGAATCAGGTGTGGCATTATATTCTGGGGAAAGTGTTCAAATATAAATCGACTATTCATTCTCTTTAGTATGCTAAATCTGAACTTTAGAGAAAGTCGCAGGGAATATTTAAAACAATATGAGATGCTTATCTTGCCAAAGCATTTCAAGAAATGTCAAATATTACACTCGACAAAAAATGATTTGAGGAGTAATATAACACATTTTTCCTATCTCCAGAAAAATGTATACCTCCATATTGCCAGAACCCAAAGACTACCTATCTTAAAATCGAAGCTGAAACTATTTCTCTCAAAGAAGTCTTTTTATACAAAAGATGAGTATCTCAATGATTCACATCACTGCCAGAAATGTGGAACATAAATATTCATATCCTCAAACCTGCTTAGTATATTTTTTATTACTATTGTTATTCATTGTTATATTTCAAACTGCTTATTTTGTATTACTCATTCACAAGTAGTAATACAGAATAAGCATCTATTGTTTTTATATATTGTTTTTATATATTATTGTGATTGTTAATCAATATCTAATTACTTATTGCTTAATATTTCATTTTCATGACATATTCTACACCCTCAATGGCATATCTTTTATATTTATGTAGATGTGGAATCTAAACGGATGAATACTTACTTACTTACCACTACTTACTTTACATATAGATAACTCGAATAATCCGCTCAACCCGAGTTGATTAATTAAAAAGGTTCCAATTTTGATGTTTCTTCGACACAATTAGAAAACTTCAGTTTTTATTCGCATTTTTCAGAAAAATTTAAATTGGTAACTGGGATAGTGGAAATTGTACATAAGTGGTAAGTTTTGTTCTATGTAATGGCATTAATACGACGGGAGGAAAACAAAAACATAATTCGAATACGTAAAACTCTTCGAAATAAGTCGGAATAGCTCTCTTGTAGATAGAAACCAAGAGCTTCAGCGTATGTTTGGGAGCCTAACTCCAAATATGTGAACAATATTCCAGGACAGGTCGAATCTGTGATTTGTAGATTATGAGCAGCTGCTGAAATGTAAAGCTCTTCGCACGAAATAGAAAAACCAAGTTTTTATGAGGAATATAATTTCTTGTTGAGATGCATGGCCATCTTGTCTAAAAATGTTGAAGTTATTACTTTGACATGTAAAACGGAGTTTTAATACGACAATGGAAAGATCTTTCTTGGCCTTCTAATTTGAAAGAATATATACCTAGTGGCATTTGATGAAATAATGTATGGTCACTTACTGTGAGAAAGGAATGTATGATAAAATGATGGCTTGAATATTTTGGGGGGTATGTACTACATTTGAGATTTAGAATTTCTAACCTTCGATCCACTTGAGATGAGACAGCCGGCATGAAGAAGTTTATTTTGCGTTGCAATTTCCCGTTCATACCAAAATTCATCAGAATGGTTCAATTGGTTTATGTTCTTGAGACGAATTTTTTTTCCAATGACAATGCTTTCTCGATGTATATGAAGAAGTGAAAGAATAATATAATTCTCAATAATTCACATTGTCAATAATCATAGTAATTATTATAACTGAACAAAGAGAACATTCTGAATGAGTTAATCAAAACTGCATCAATCAAATTGTCATTTTCATCATGCAAACAAATAAGTTGTTTTCAGTGTATGAAAATCACTTCATTGTTAATCAATATAATAAAAAGTGAAATGAAATTCTATTTTCATTGTGAAATCAATATCAGTACATATATTGTTCTCTATAGGAATAGTACGGTTCTGAATATGTAGACCTAACATAAAATATTGTGGTCACCAGTGGTGGCTCTCCGGGTAGGCACGAAGGTAGTTCCTCACCATATAATTCAATCACTCGAATAGAAAAATAAGTAATATACATTTAATGATAAGGTCTATCTAGTCCAGGGCAATCAATATCGTCACAAAATTATAATTCCTGACAGTTGTTTCACTCTTATCATAGAGCTCATCAGTGGAACCACCAAGTTTGCTAGATTACTGAACGATCTTTGTTGAACTTCAACCGGTCAACAACATGGTAAAAAGAATATACTAATATATTCATTTATTCAATTCTCTTACATTGGTTTGGTTTGGTCTCGCCATCTGGCGAACACAAGTAGTCTCACATTCTTCGTAACTTTTCTAAAGTTAGAGAAATCAATGTGGTTGTGGTACATTGCTTGACCTCTTAGTGAGTAATTTATTCATAGTGAGGCTCGCAAAAGAAAATTTGATGATGGTTCATCGAAAAGGAAAATCTGATATTAACATGAAAAAGCTTATGAAAGCTACGAATAAGTGATTTTCATTTTGTTCCACCTGTGACGGTAACGTTAGAAAAAATGGAACGGGAAATCAAGAAATTCGATTATTCCAAAATTGGGAAATTAGTCGAGTCAAATAGGTACGAAAATCGAACGATATGGACCGATTTTGATGAAACAAAGTGCATTCGATTCGGGATGACGTCTAGAAAAAAAGCTTACCGGTTAGTTTTTTGAGCAAATTTGTTATTATGTTTTCAACCGAAAAACACTTTTATTAATTTGCAGCGTGAATGCTTTATTAAAGCAATGTTTTATTTATTGAACAATACGTATTTGAATTATTTAAAAAATGTTTCTAATAATATTCACTGAGCCACAGAACAAAATAATTTTCACATAAAACGAATGAGAAATTTTACTAATCTGAACAACAGCAGCATCCAAGAGCAAGTGACACGTGGTGATCATTTATTATGTGTATACATTACAATAGCAGCGTGGTCCACGTATACGTTGCCGCGTCTTTATTTTGGGGGGATGGGAGGGAGGACAGGCTTAGATAAACAGCTGCTCTATGAAGCGGTGGATGCCATAGAGATCTTATTATATGATAGATGCTGTGTTATAGTATAGTGTAGAGTCCATAGTTTAAGAAAAATACCTACCTGCTACTCCCGCTCAGTTTTTATTACGTATATGTCCATAGTATATGTAAAAGATGCTGTGTGAAATATAAAAAGACTGAGTAGAGAATATAGAAAAAAAATTTAGATGAGCGGGAATTTATTTCAATTTAAAAAATAAAAAAATTAGAATTCGATTTTGTTTTTGATTTAAATTAGTAACGACTCCCTTTTAATAAATTTTTAAACATTCAACATAAAAAAACAACCTCCACAACCCCTTACTGAGGATTTCTGGTTAGTTTTGACGAAATTTTGGAAATTGGTCAATTGTTCGGTTAAAAAAATAATAACGAATTTGCACAAAAAACTAACCGGTAATCTTTTCTCTAGACGTCTATCCGAATCGAATACACTTTGTTTCATCAAAATCGGTCCATATCATTCGATTTTCGTAATGAAATACCTATTTGACTCGACTAAATATAAAATATTGAAAATTTCATACATCCATATGAATGGCCCTTTAGTTATGCATTTTTACCCTTATTAAGCCAAACCTGTATCTTATACTGTTTCCTCATGATGAACATCCTCATCTTGGATAAACTATTGTTGCTAGCTCATGTCCGCGGATTTCGCCAGGGACAGAGATAATCAATGTATGAGCTGTGTGTCAAATTCGCGTTACGTGATGTGTTCTTATGGGATTATCTGTGGTCTGTCACGGACAGTCTAGTTCTTCATGGTGGTTATCTGTGGTCTGTGACGGACAGTCTAGTCTGTGATGAGCCATTATGAGCAAAAGGCATGCTATACAGTTAACAACATATTTACCCCCATGGAAGTCGAATTGAAGAAAACTCTTTGATGAGGAACCTACGTCATATAAGGACCTGTCAAATGTCAAGTCTGTCGGCTTTATAGTTCCAGAGAATCAGTCAGCCAGGAGATGTTCTTTATTTTTCAATAAAACTTACTGGGGAGTGTTCTGGGTTAGCACTTATGAACAGGTTTGAAGCTTCTTTGTCTAAGGAAGAATAATTCTGTGTGAGTATATTGAAAAATATAGAATCAAGATGCTATCACTGACTGAGCTGCTAGAGTAATTGCCACCATAGCAAGCTCCTAGCATACTCAATATTCGTACCTAGACACGTTTCATTTCAAAAACGATTGAACTTGAGATGAATGTACGTGGATATATGACAGGGCATCGACTCGCACATATTTATCAATGTTCTACTATCCTTCCAAAGGCTCTGATGTGACTGGTGCAATTGGTGAACACACTGGACTAGACATCTAGGTACGCGGTTCCGAATTCCACCTATTGTTCAATTTTTTACGTTTATTCATCCCTATGTTATACGAGGGCAAGGTCAAAAGTCTCTGAAAAATAAAGCAGATGGCGCCACAGTCAAAAATCCCATACGACATCTATGATGTACCAGCTTTAGCTAGAACGCAATAGAATTTTCAGTCTGGTATGTCATACAGTTCTGTTTTGACACCCGTTAAAATCAAGCAACCTTGAAAATTGTTGTAACCATGCGAACAAGTGAATTTCACATGTTGATTATTAATTATTATTTCTGGCGTGAAAAAACATTACGCAAACCAAAGCATCGCATGTTGAACATTATAGTGACTCCTCACCATCGATTGGGACGATTTACAAGTGGTTTACAGATTTTCGTTATGGTAGTATATGACCACAAAAGAAGCCGAACGTTCTGGTCGTCCAACTGAGGTGACAACGCCAGGAATCATCGATACAATCCATAGTACGATATTGGACGATCGGCGAGTTGAAGTGCACGAGATTTCTGAAGCTATGAGCATCTTAAACGAACGGGTACGGAACATTTTGCATACATTTTTGAATATGTAAAAGCTATCTGCCAGATGGGTGTCGCATTTGCTCTCTGTTGACAACAAGCGCGACCGTGTGACAATTCCAAAGAGGTGTTTGGCTATGTTCAAGCGCGTTTCGTAACTGTGGAAGAACATGGATCCATCGCAATTTGCCAGAGACCAAAGAACAGTCAAAAAAGTGGACTTGTCCTAGCGAATCAAAGCCGAAAAAGGCCAAAGTGTGTTTATCGGTCAACAAAGTCATGGCAACAGTTTTTTGGGATGCACAAGATATCGTCCATATCGATTACCTTGAAAGGAGCAAAACGATCACTGGCGTATATTATGCAGAGCTGTTGGATCGATTGGACGCCGATTTGAAGAGAAAGCGGTCGCATTTGCCGAAGAAAAAAATTTTCTTACACCAGAACAACTCACCGGCGCACAGCTCCGCAGTCGCAATGGCAAAATTGCATGAATTGCTCTACGAATTGGTGCTTCATCCACCATATTCTTCAGATTTGGCCCGCTGCGATTTTTATCTATTTCCAAGTTTGAAGAAATGGCTTGGCGAAAAGAGATTTGGCTCCAACGTATTATTTGGAAGGGATCGACAAATTTGAAAAACATTGGATGAAGTTTATCGGGCTTCAAAGAAATTATGTCGAGAGATAAAATAAATTTTTACTTAATAAATCATTTCTTGTTTCAGTTTTCAGCGACTTATTGAATCCATATACATACTTACACGGAATTATGTCCCCTTGGACAAAGGAAACTATAAACTATATCTATATTATATAAAGATTGAATTGTGCATTTGTATTTGATTCAAATTTTACTATTCATTGAACAGTTGGGCTATAAAAAATAAAACAAACTTACCACTAATAGCTGGTGAATGAACAATAATTATATTTTTTTATCTATTTGCAAATTTTATTAAGCCGGCCTTGAAATTTATTATTTATTCGTTGAGAAATCGATATATTGCAGAATCACTATCACACGCGTTGAAATATAGAACAATATTTTATAAATACTAAATAATTGCACGAATCGATCTAACTAATATCTTAAGGGTTAATATATGCACATAATCCTCAGTCTCGTTCTTAGAAAACTTAAACTCTCATAGAGTCCAAGAAGGAACTGTAACGTTTCTTTTGAATTATAAGAATATTGTCTTAATACAGTCCCCACTTTTTAACGAATTTCTGAATTGCCATATGGGCTCTTGGATGAAGGGTGTAGGGAGTAAGTAATGTACAGATAATAAGACACACGACCGTTGGGATTGTTCTCCTTGGTTGAGTACGGGCCGGCGTGTGCCGCATGCTCCACTGGCGATATACCGGTCTTGGACATGAGATAATTGATGGTGTTCCGATAAGACACAAGCTGCACTCAAGTCGACTGCCACGTTCCTTCAAACAATTGCACTAAATTTTCCATAATACTGAGCGCCCCTGAATAAAACAAATTATTATCGTTTGAACTTTGTAATGTTGGAGGAATAAAACTCGAATTTACCCTGGAACGTTCAATTTTTAACAATTAATGCTAAAAAAAATTCACCACACTGTGTGATACTATCCACGTGTACTAAGCCTGCAGGTAAAATTAAGACCTTAAATATTACAATTCGGAACATAATACGATACAAATTGAGGGATGGGTAGGGAAGCGTTACGGTGGAAGATTCATTGCAAAATCATTGTGGTGCATTATATGTAACGTTATTCAATTATATATTAATATTTTTAATATTAATATGGTTCTGGAAATTCAGGTGAAACTCAAAGTCTACATTCACCTTGAATAGGAAAATAAGAATCAAATACAAATTTACACTCAAAAAACCTTAAATATTAACGATCGCAACATTAATGTGTTACAGTTTCTATTATTCGTGTTTCTGTACGTTTCGGCGTAGTGTGCATTGTTGATTGAAATTGGTGTTATAAGGACATTTTGTGATGATACAATTAGTTTTAAGAAATCCCGTATTAGACATTGATACATATTCTGATGATGATCGTGAGACCGAAACGTACGTAAAGTCGAAAATAATAAGCGTATGTGTTAATGTGACATATTTCCCGAGAATTTATATATAAAACAAAAGAGTACATTATATTAGCTCCAAGCGGCAAGTGTAGATTAGTAGGTTATTTGTAAGTTTATTTTTGGATGCGATAAAATTACTGAATACATAAAATGACACTCCAAGTAGTAATTAGGTTATCAGTGAATTTATTTTTAGATATAATAACATTGACTAAACACTGAACACATAAGAGAACATAATATTTTATCTGCAAGCGGCAATTCTAGGGTAGTAGGTCATTTGTAAATTTATTTTTGAATGCCATAACTTTAACTGTAGACATAAGAGAACATATATTATTTTCAAGGTAATTTGTCAGTTTATTTTCAGTGCAGTAACATTAGCAGAACACACAAGAGAACATATATCATCCCCAAGCGGCAATTCTAGATTATTAGGTTATTTGTAGGTTTATTTTTGGATGCTGTAGCATTAACTGAACAATAATAGAACATATGTCATCTCCAAGCGGCAATTGTAGGTTAGTAGGTTATTTGTAAGTTTATTTTTGGATGCGATAATATTACTGAATACATAGATGACACTCCAAGTGGTAATTAGGTTATTAGGGAATTTATTCTCAAATATAATAGCATTGACTAAACACTGAACACATAAGAGAACATAATAACTTCAAGTCGCAATTTTAGGCTAGTAGGTTATTTGTAAGTTTATTATTAATTACAATGGGGCAGGACGCTTGGCAAGGGCTGTAGCATCAATGATGATTTCCCAACATCATATAAATAATTGAAGAAATTAGAGACACTTGGTTAAAATGTAGTCAATGTTAATTAGGAACATTGGGATGTATTTAAATTGTATAATAACATTATAGGATTTCGTCTCCTGTAGTCGAAATATAAAAACAGAAAAATATAATTCCAAAATTAATTTCTTAATATAGATAACTATAAATGTTTATCTGACTTTTTCTTTTGAAAATAAAAGTGTTATTTCAACTAGTTTCATTTAACAAATAATTGAAGAAATTTGAGCCGTTTGGATAAAATGTGGTCTCCGTTATAGTAATAATATCCAATATATAATTTTATTAAAATTCAATTGAATTAGGAAGATTGGGCTGTATTCAAATTTCATTTATTTTTTTATTACTGCTAACATGAATCATACATATTAGTGTAATAAAATGTTCATAAAGGACACCTGAGCGTAGGTACTCGTATTGTGTCAAGCAGCTATGAAAATAAAGATAATTCTTAGTAAGTAAAGCTAAACTAATCTAACCTAAACTAAAATCATATTCATACAGATTTCGTTGAAATCTGCTTAGTTCAAAAGCTATTAAAGATGATCTACTGATTGATCATTACAATGAGATCCTATTTGAAATAACAATAATAATAACACTGATATCTTTTCTTTCATGCTATTAAGAGAGATAGTGTTGTAATTTTCAATGATACATTTTTTTTAAGTGAAATTTTAATCTATATTTTGGCAAAAATTTTATATGTAAGGCTAACATATTATATAATTTCACTCCATTATATTTAAAACTTTTTTGAAATACAGTTTCACCAAAATTTTCATATATTAACAAATCATTAAAATTCGCTCTAGTTTCGTAACAATGATTTAACTTGGAAAAATGGACATGAATGTCTTTCATTGCTCACAGCATGTACAGGCCTTTTATGTTTAATATACTATTTTCAATAATTGTATAATAACACCATATGATTTCCTCTCCTATAGTCGAAATATGAAAAAGAAAACCTGGAATTTCAAAATTCAGTTTTTAATATAGATGAGTATAAATGTTATGTTACTTTTTTTCTAAAAATGCAAGTATTATTTCAACAAGCTTCTAGTTCCATTTAATAAATTTCATGGAAAGAATTTTGCTAACATTTAAAAAAAAAACGTCATTTACTTATGAACCTATGGAGATATTTGGTTTTGATTAAGTGCGGAATGTAACTCGGCATAATATTTCTCGCCGCCGGACACACCTCGCTAAGTAAGGGTCAAGCATTTGAGGTAAAGGACGTTACTCGAATGTAGTCTGTTGCAATAGTAGTTCGCGGGGTTAAAGTCCTCTTCTTTGAGGCTGTAGCTTATCAAATGTCCTTGGCACCCTACACTAAAACTGCTTTCAGTTTTTCCTATTAACAAAGCATTACAGTCACACATTAGTCTATAAACTCCAGATTTCTTTAATCTTTTATAGGCTCTGAATCAATAACATTCTGAGTATAGATTATTTGTTGTTTTAAAGGCGACGTTTTTCTATTGTTTTTTGAGGAATTGAAATATTATCAGTGAGTATGTAGCCACATATGTGCACGACACTTCAATGTCAGATTTTTGGTTCAAAATATGAAAGAAAGATCATATAAACATATGTTTCGTTTCCAAGATACAAGAAAATTGATTTTCTGTTAATTTATAAAAAAGGTGTTTGCTATTGTTGATTCATTTTGATGTTAATATTTTGCTTAGCATGATTAAACCATTAAAATCATAACTAACTCGCCAAACATTTCTTCAATCCCAAATTATTATAACAACATAATTATAACAAAAAACTTCTGTAGGCGCTTAGAGGAATAAAGGAGGAGGAACTGTTTCTTCAGCTGACAAAAATAATAGTAATGAAAATGAGAAATAAAAATGAGTTATATTTCTTGGTTTCAGTCGTATACAGACTTTGTTTAACATGAGCTCGTATATTATAAGAAAATTGCTAATCAGTGAATTCTTGATACATATACATATACTTAAAATATTAATGTGTTACAGTTTCGATTATTCGTGTTTCTGTTCGTTTCGGCGACGTGGGCATCTTTAATTGAAATTGGTGAGATAAAGACGCTTTATGCTGATACGATTCGTTTTAAGAAATCCCGTTTTAGACATAATGCGTCTTTTGATGATGGTCGAGAGACTGGAACGTACGTAAAGACGAAAATAATAAGCATATATGTTAGAGTGACCTATTACGCGAGAACTTATATATAATTCATAGCTGGGTCAAGGGTCATTATCAATGAAATATTTTGAACAAGGTGGACATTTTTCAATCGTCTTAACAGACAGGAATTTGACATAATTTATTGATGAACAATGAATAACGAACATCACCGTTTGTTCGTAATGTCAACTTGGAATAATGAATCTCTCAATGCCAAATATTGTTCCGTAGTTGTCAGGCTTATTTCTCGTGTTTTAGCTCGAAACTCTGCCGAAACGAACTCACATAGTAAAACATCGATGTAAACCGTTGTTCCAAAAAATGTCCATTAAACAAAGAATTGGGAGTCAATTAGATTCTGCAAGCTGCGATCATCATCTGCTGAGAAAAATCCCATTTACCTCATACCTTAACGATTGACATAGGTAGACATAATGAGGAATATTGTAGTCAACGTTTAAGATTCAATTCTATATGGGTCTAAGCACTTCTTCTCTAGCTTCGGAAGCATACAAATTAGACAAAAGTTCACGATGAATTGTTAATATTTCTATCGATTAACGATGATGTGAAAGTGAGACAAAGATGAGAAAATTTTGATTGTACTTTCTTCAACATTCTCACACCTTCTCTACTTTCAGGAATTGACTCATGCCATGAGTTCCCCTGGGAAGGAATATACAAAGTTGTGACTATCAATGCTGGACTACATGAAATTTCCTGCGTACTTCCCAGAGACTATAAAATATCAACTGTCTTGACTGTGGGCTATGCCGCAGAAACAGCTAATACCCATGGGACAAGTTAAGATGTTAGCTCCGCCTCAGCGATGTCATTGTCGGAATTCCAAGACTTAATGAATATTTCAAATGAGTGGATGAAAGCAGCTAAAATTGTGGAAAGTCGTAAGACTATGCTCTGTCATATAAAAATTAATTGAATTGACAGGGATATCTACGTGAAGTGGTCTGGCACGCTACAGTATTCTTACTGTGATGATGGACATTGTCAATGTATCAGCTATCTAGTACGTAAAAGTTACCTATCTTATTGATGAAAGATAATCTGTGGTCTGTCATAGACAGTCTGAACTGTGATGACGATTAATCAATCTATGGAATTGTCTGGTATGTAGGTTGTCAAAACGTCAAAATAAATTGAGTACCTCTTACCACGTTTGGGTTTGTGTTTCGAGAAATCCGTTCTTAGCGAGTGCCTACTTTGTATAAGGAACCATCCGCTAAGATCAAGATCGATCGGCTTCATAGTTTCGGAGATTTCGTGATGAGTGGGTGGGTAAATTTATACCCAATGTCATGTGAAAGTTTATCTGAACTGCCAGGGATATCTATGTTATGGAATAGTATGGCATGACATTATGTGACTGAATATCAGCTGTTTGTCATCAAAACAACTTTTCTTTACTAAAATATTTAGAATTCAAACAAATAAATGTATTTGAGGCGATTATTTTGAAGATGTTACTTTTGCCACGTAGGGAAAGTCACGGGACACCGTCCGAGTAGGCGACTGTATGAAATTGATTTAGAATTATGTACATTTGCCCAATCGTTCATTTTATAACAATGAAACGTTTTCTGAGAAAGAATTCGTGATAAAATTATATTCTATCTAGTTGACAGGATTATGTTAAAATGTAAGTAGTTCCGAACCCTCTAAACGTCTAAGCGGTAGGTAAGTATATTGCAAGGCGTGCCGGAAACCGAATAATTCTAGCGGAACACGCGTTAGTGTACACGTGCTTCTAGATGCAGGTATACACCGCAACAAGTTGCTTAAGATTCCTTCGAACAAGATATTAACCATATGTTCGTGAAATTGAATTATTCCTGCATAATTGTTATTTATAATTATAAATATAATGGAATAATTCACCTCAAGTTAATTGTTTCATATTACACATATACGGTAAATAATTCACTACGGCTTGTTTGTGGCTAGTAAGAGAGCTAGTGTCATTTTTCAGGTAGTTTCAAACTGTTTTTACACGTGCTGGCGAAATTCGGATATATCCTTGTGCAGGTATTGTTTCTGAAAGATAGCACGGGCTATTTGGAGCTTGAAAAAGATATTCTGAATGTTGTATACGATATTACAGAAAACCCACGTTTAGAGACACCTCTATTCCTAATTAGTCTTTCAGTAAGCCGTGGCCATAAATTAGCAGCTTATTACACAATGATTCATAGAGCATTTTCAATACCATTGTCAAAAGAACACCTCACTATTGAGTTGGACACAATAAAATGAATAGCTATCAATAACGATGTTTCGGTAGATCAAATAACATTAATTACCCGCAAACAACAACAATTAACTTATTACAATATTTACCCTAATATAAAACTCACAGATGTACCAACAGAATTCATTTCTCTGACGTATTTTGGTTCCCTAAGCGACAATATTGCTAACATTTCATCATGCCATAATTTTAAAATCAGTTACTAACCACAAATTGAACTCTGCTACCTTACATATAATGCTAAAGACAAAACAAATGAATATAGTAAACTTGCAATTACATAAAACTGACCGGCGCGGCGCTATCTTTCTGGACTTTGGGATGCATAATGTAACATATTTTATTATTTTAAAGTGGTTACTTGCCATGAAAAAAAAACCGTTATGGTTGTTTGAAAATTCCTAATGTATGAACATTCTTATACATTTCCATTCTTACGCCAACAGGTTACAACACCATTCAATTTTTACTCATGCAACTAACCATCAGGGTGGAATTATTTTGAAATAAAAAGAATATTTCAAAAATGTTACACACCAAAGTTGGGGAAATTTTGATGTTACACCCTCCTGTATATTATTACATATTTCAATAGCAGGGAGTAAATTAAGAGAAGTTTCTGTTATGTTCTCTATCCCTAAGATACGCTCCGCTTCTGAGATATTTAGTTGTTTTGGGAAATGTAATCACAATAATTCAAGAGGCGTATCTATATATATAAAAGAAAGTCGTGTTAGTTACACTATTTATAACTCAAGAACGGCTGTACCGATTTGGCTGAAAATTGGTGGAGAGGTAGCTTAGAACCAGGGGACGGACATAGGATACTTTTTATCCCGGTTGACCGCGCTCCCGTGTGACATGACATAAAACGTCAAAGAGAATACAAGTCAATATAAAACGTGGTATAACAAAAACGCATCTGACTTGGAATAACAAAACGTAAATGACAGCTAACCGTAATTTTGTCTATGGTTAAGTATGGTTGAAAATTTGATTATTATTATATTAGCAATAGTCAGTAATTTGTAATTTCTTTGAATCATCATTAACAAAGCCGCGAGCAAGACGATCGAATCTTTCCCGACGAAGCCGTAATGCAAGAAGGATACATAACATTGCGAATGAAAGTACTGAAGAAGAACAAGAAATTGCCCGTGAAGAGCGCCGCGTTAGTATGGCTCGACTTCGTTCTTTTCAATCACAAGAGCAAATTGAGGTAGCCCGTGAAACAGCTAGGTTGGCAATGCGAAATCGTCGAGCAAACAACAGAGAACAACAAGTAGATAATTTTCGACGCATAAGAAGAAATTTATCAAGTGCTGATTTGAATCGAGCAGCGTTTCGATATGATTGCAATACTGATTACTGCTTGCATCCTAGCGTTTACATTGGGCCAATGAACGTTGTTTGCGAGTATTGTGGCGCATTGAAGTTTTCCGGAGATACATAATCGGGCTTCACTCTTGATCGAAGACATGTGTTACCTCATGTGCGGTATTTTATTAGTCAGGTTAGGAATGCCAGCGCCAAATCGTGAATTGAATGACGCATTTAATCAAGAATTGGAACTCGAACGTGAATATGATCATCAGGAATTAGATTTAGTAGTTCAAACAAATGTACCCCTGTTGAATCAACAACAAAAGAAAGTTTATGATAAATTAATGAAGGCAATTGATGATGGAAATGGTGGTTTATATTTCATGGATGCCCCTGGTGGAACTGGTAAGACATTCCTCATGTCAGTAGTTTTAGCCACTGTTCGTGCGAGATCCAACATTGCAGTTGCAGTTGCTTCTTCTGGAATAGCAGCAACATTATTAGAAGGATGCCATACGGCTCATTCAGCATTAAAATTGCCGTTAAATCTTCAAACTATTGAAGAACCAACATGTAATATTGCAAAAAACTCAGCAATGGCCAAAGTTTTATCAGCATCGAAAATCATCATCTGGGACGAATGCACAATGGCGCATAAACGTGTATTAGAAGCACTTAACCGAACAATGAAAGATTTACCCAATGACTCGAGATGTTTTGGAGGAGCAACGATTTTACTGTCTGGCGATTTACGCCAAACACTGCCAGTAATTCCAAGATCAACGGCTGCCGACGAAATAAACGCTTGCCTCAAATCATCGAATCTATGGCGCTATGTGGAGAAACTTCAGCTGACAACAAACATGAGAGTTGCATTGCTTAATGATACATCTGCTGAAGATTTCTCTGAACAATTGCTGGCTATCGGTGATGGTCGAGTACCTGTAGACGAATCGAGCGGTTTGATTTCATTTCCTCATAATTTCTGTAACTTTGTCTCATCGAAAGACGAACTTATCAACAAAGTATTCCCAAACATCATTACTAAATACAAAAATAATGAATGGTTGAGTGAGCGAGCAATTTTAGCGGCTGAGAATAAAGATGTAGATGACCTAAATTACATAATTCAGAATGAGATCATTGGAACAATGCATTCATTCAAATCTATTGACTGTATAATAAATGAAGATGAAGTCACCAACTATCCAATTGAATTTTTAAACTCCACCGAACAATTTACGCCTAAAGGTTGGCTCCGTAGTAATAATGCTTCGAAACAAAAACCAACCAAAACTGTGTAACGGTACGCGTTTAGTGGTAAGTAAATTGATGAACAATGTGATTTACACGACGATACTTAAAAGAAAATTCGAAGGTGAGGAAGTTATCATTCCGAGGATCCCGATGATCCCAAACGATATGCCGTTTGAGTTTAAAAGACTTAAATTTCCGTCTTGCATTCGCCATGACCATTAACAAATCACAAGGGCCATCCTTGCAAGTTTGTGGTTTGAATCTGGAATATCCATGTTTTTCCCATGGTCAATTATATGTGGCATGTTCAAGGGTCGGAAGACCATCTGCGTTGTTTGTTCTTGCGCCTGATAATAAAACAAAAAAATGTCGTGTATCACAAGGTACTTAACTGAAGAGTGCAACCTATGCACCAAAATACATGAATAATAAAGAATAATTAAAATACTTTTTTTTTAATTTTCATTTCTTAATAAAAAATTGAACTTAATGAAATCACAAATTTTGTATATTTATTGCCTCTAAGGCGAAACAGAGTTCGCCGGGTCAACTAGTTTACCATATAAATTCAAGCTGGGTGTTTCAAATTGTATAGATACTTAAGCATAAACATTAGATTTAATTCCAAAATAGGGACTTTGTCTGAGAAGTATACCTACAGAGTGTGTGTAATATGCTTTTGTATTTCACTGTTTTCAAAGCCAAAAAACTTTCTTATTTCAAATGTAATAGCAGTATTCATTATTGTTATTTTATTCACATAACCTCTCTCCTATATTTTATCTTTCTCTTTAGTTTATCACTAGATTCGAATTTTATTTTTTATATGTTAATTTTGGACAAAAAAATTTTGATTAAATCAAGGTATTTAACTTTTATGTTGATGAATTAAGTATCGAATAAATATTTGATATTTTGTTAACCAATAATAATTTTAAAGTAAAGAATTACACGATACTAAAAACAAATGGTCAAGCACATGTCGATCATTTTTAATATATAAACAAACTCTTCCCTGAAATTACTGACATAAGAGTCAATTATGAACATAAGAACATGGAACGGAATGCTGTTCTCCTCATTCTTTCATAAATTCTGGCGTCGTTATCGGTATATTATAAACATTATTCATGATATAACCCCATAAGAAAAAATCGGGACTCGTTAAGTCCGGGGAACTAACCATTAGTCTATTAGGGTATTGCTTATCCAATTCTGTCCGAACTTTAATTTGAAAGTGCGCGGGAGCTCCGTCTAATTGCTGCGACATTCTTTACATAATATTCATCGGTGAATGTTTTAAAAGTTCGGGTAAACCACGGTATAATATAATGGTAATGCGCCTCGTATACTGTTTAGTTATACATGACGAAAGCGTAGCCCAAGTCTGTGCACTTACAACTCTTGCCGCAGGGTCATTACCGTCAGATGTAAGAGGAGCTAAACGGCGAGAACGATGATAGGCTGATCATTTTATAAATTTTTTACCGACGTGTAATGTAAACAAAATCATTATCAACCTGAGCTCTGACCAGGATTGAACTCTCGAAACTTATGGAAGATATCTAAGTTATCGTCTATTTCTAAGTTATCGTCTATTTCTATTTTTTTACAACTCATTTCAATCACCCAAACTTACTACGAAAACTAAACGAAACTCCAGAATTTGCAAAATTGTCGAATTTCATCTAAAGAGAAATTGAATTCAATATCTGAAGAACAACATTTGTTTGAAATTGAAGAAGGGAATTCATTTTTATTGGGAAAAGTCATCGAAAATTTCGACTTTCGGATACAGGCCTGTAAACAGAGTGGTAGTGGCCGTATGAATGATATCGTTTTCACATCTAATTGTAAAAAATTTAACAATTGTAAAAGATTCCCAATAAAAATTTCCGATCTTTATCATGTGTGCTTTTTTTTTCTTTGAAAAAGAAACTAATAAATGAATCACCTTGCACAGTGTTTGAAAAAAAAATGGGTTTCACCCAAAACGCAAAAAATCGTAAATAATCTGTGCAATATTAAAAAAGTAGAAGGATAGGTGAAACAAATTCTAAAAAAATTTCTCTGGGAGCTCTTGGAGGTTATAAAGTTTTTCTTTATTGAACATGGGCATCAATTTACGAATTGCTAAATTAACTCTACATATAGATTACAATGTAGATCAAATATAAATATGGAAATATATGGTCTTATCTATCTCAGTAATATTCATTGTATACGGCAGAAACAACTTGTACATAATAATCAGAAAGCGATTTAAGATATTCTAACTGTAAGGAATTAGGCAGTTGTGTAAACAGGAGTCCTTCACTCATTTTACCATGTATTTGTAAACACAGTAAATAGTTATTATTAATATTATGCAACTTTCCAAATAATAATAGTAACATCTAACACTCAGAAATTCAAGATTTTTGACTTGCCTATTGTCCACCTAAATTTGAGAATTTACCCACTGTGCCCCGTATAGCTCCTCGTACATCCGACGGTAGCGACCCTGCGCCAAGAGTTGTAAGTTCACAGACTTGGGCTACGCTTTTAATATAAGAGACCCATTACCATTATATCGTGGAGTAAACTATGCATAATAAATACAAGTAACGCTGGTTCGTTTAAGTGACTATCAAACAAAATGGACCTACCACACGCGTTCCGATGATTCCACCATAAACATTTACAGACCATCTGTTTTGGCGATTTACAGTTCTACAAAAATGAGGATCTTCGTCAATGTGATGATGAAAATAATGTTTGTTCCCTAATCCGTTGTTATGGAATATTGACTCTTCCGAAAATAATACATATTTAAAAAAATCTTCCCCATCTCCCACCTATATTAAAATCCAAAATTCAACTCGCCGGTTATAATCGATTTCTAGTTCTTGGTGTAACTGAATGTGCAATGGGGAGTATTTATATTTTTTATCATTCCCCCAATGCTACGTCTACTCATTCCGGTATGTAGATTCAATTTGCGATGACTAGTATGAGGATTTTCAACTAGAGATGCCATAATGAGAAATTCATTATCTTCACTTTCAGTACCAGGATTTTGTCAGTCTTCTTTTATTACGCCATAATTCCAGTGAAGTTTGTAATGAACGCTTATCTGAATGACTTATATCTGGATATTCTTGAGCAAAAACTTTTGACGCTAGCAGGCAATCATCCTAACATTCCCCAACTACTAATAACATGTCAATTCTCTCTTTTCAGAGATAAATTCTCATTTTTTCTAATTTTTGAAAGCAGTCAACACACAACCACAGGAAACAACTATTTCAGTGAACAAATAATGACAGGCATGTCATCATGACATCAATACCTTGTTTCAACCAAAGTTGTGCTTCAAAATTGACAAATAAAACATAAAATTCGAATTTACAGATGAACTACACGAAATAGGTATAGGAAAACCTAATATGGTTTGAAGGTTATCAGAATTTGAATCGATCAACAATAATGAATACAGTATATTCAATTTGGAATTAGGAAGTTTTTTGGCTTTGAAAACAGCGAAATCTAAACGCGTGTCTGACACATCCTGTATATTTTTCCGAGGAGGTCTTTATTTTGAAATTAAATCAAATGTTTCTGCTGAAGTATGTATATAATTCGAAACAACCACCTTGAATATGTACGCCTCTTGAATTGTGGTCTACATTTTCCGAAACAACTGAATATCTCAGAAACGGCGTGTCTTAGAGAAAGGGATCATGATAGGAACTTGCCTCAATTCACTCGGCGCTATCGAAATATGGAATAATATACAGGGTGTACCATTATCATTTTCACAACATTGGTGTAACTTTATTTAAAAAAACCATGCATATTTCAAAACAATTTTAAAACGTGCTTCTAACGAACCCCACACTAAAAAGATTGTGAAATAATTGTATGACTTTCCGTGCATAGATCGCAGCGAATAGAGTTCGCCACCCTATATAACAAATATCACAATACCTAGCAGCGGTACAGACACGAATGTGATATGTAAACTACGCATGCTAAAATCTCTTTAATTGATATATGATTAAATCACATATCCATATCCCACATATCTTTATTAGGTCATACTTGTTTCAATTCACACTTTGTGAATATATACTAGTATATTCAAAAATGTAATCAAAGCTTTGTAAAAACTGTGTAAAACTAGTGAGGTTGAGTGGAAGAACACCACACTGTTGGTGAACTCAACCTAAAAAAGCTGTTATTACATATATGCAAACATCTGGCGGAATCAAGAAATTTTCTTCTTTAATTCTCATCAAAGAGCTCGAAATGACTTGTGTTACGCCAAATATTCACCAAATGCAGATTTTCATCCATACACTGGCTCTTGAACTATAAAGTACATTCACTAGAAGTACCATTGATAATAGTATAATAAGATTCAAAAGGGCGAGTGCGATAACATTTCTCCTGAAACGAATAATTGTATACTATTTTTCCCATTTGGTATCATATACTTTAAGAAAAACATTTTCTTTTCAAATTAAATGCCCTCATTGCTTTTTTGTTTCACATGTTCAAGTTGGTAGCATGCCAAAATAAACAATCGCATGCGCGCCATATCAGTTATTTAAATTTAAATTTTGAAATGGCAAGAGTTCAGAATAAAATACCTAATACGGATTATTTTGAAAGAGAATTACGAATGGTAAGTGAAAATTGCACTCCCCCAGAGCTGAGAGAAATTTGCTGCCGAAAAAGTGTACGAAGTATCAGATTAATTGCTTATATTTTGATGATGAAAGCAAGGAAAAAGGCTTCCATTTTATGGTCGTTGTATTCCAAATTAAAAGCATGCATAAATATTTATGAGAATGAGAACATTTTTCGGTACATGAAATTGCAATCTTCATTAAAAAGGTGCTCATAACGTTACGAACAAAAGAAGTCTCAAATTTTAGAATTTGAACATATTAATAAATTTATAACGGACGCTGATAACAAGACTTACCTCTCCTTGAAGGTAAATAATAGTGCAAAATTGAAATTAGGTTTTCATATTACTTTTACTATTATTATTTTAGATTGACCTTATGTGCTACAGTGGAGCATGTCGACGAGACGAAGTAGGAAATATAACAATACACGACTTACAATTTGAAGATGATTCTGTTCTTGTCACAATGCCAAAAACAGAAAATGGAGTGCCGAACCGGAAAACACAGCTCATATGAGACTATTTTTGATATACCGAAGTGGCTACTGTGTAGGCCATTGGCAAAAATAAAATGGGAGCAATACCCAAAATTATTGCTACTGTCTTGAATATGCCAAGCCCCCACACATACATTGGTCATTGTTTCCGGCGTTCCAGTATCTCGCACCTGGCAAATATGAGAAATGACCATTAAAAGCATGGAGGATCGAAGTCATTCGCTGCGGCTGAGGGCTATATTCAAACATCCTTAAAAGGAAAAATCGAAGTGGTACAGACGCTATGCGGTGCCTCTTCAACTTCAGTAGGTATCTAAAGTGGTACCGAGTACTTCCTTCACTTCGACTTTGTAGAATTTAACTCACAAACGCACAAATTTTGAGCATCAGTTAATACCAGGCAGTACAGGCACGCTATTTTCCATCGATTTTGAGCGAGTAAGATGAAAATTTTCGATTATTTAATCAATAAAAAGTAAAATTATGGTGTTATCTGTTTGTTAATAAGCAATTTGTTAAAAATATTCAAGATTAGAGTCATTTTTGGGTAATTTGAGGTCGCTGAACACAAATTTGATATTATTTTTTCATTTGACTATCAATTTTATTAGTTAATTAACAAGATTTTGTTTCGAATATTAACAAGAAAAATGGATAAATTAAAATATTTAAAATTGCTGTCATTTCCGGAGAATCTAAAGTACCTAAAAATGAATTCAAGATAATATTTTCAATAAATTGGTTATAAATCATATAAAAAAAATGAGGATTCGAAAATGGAAAAATGGACAAGGTTTTTTGAAAAAAATATGTAACAAAATTATTTTAAATTTATAACTTTTTATTCTATATTTCTACTTTAAATTTTTTTTATTTTTTTGTCAATTCGTTAATCAACAAATTGTTAATTAACTAATAAAATTAATAGTCAAATGAAAAAGTAATATCAAATTTGTGTTCAGCGACCTCAAATTAGCTGAAAAGGACTCTAATCTTGGATATTTTCAAAATTTTTATTTTTTTGTCAATTTGTCAATTGAAAAATTGCTAATTAACTAATAAAATTGATAGTCAAATGAAAAAGTAATATCAAATTTGTGCTCAGCGACCTCAAATTAGCTGAAAATGATTCTAATCTTGAATATTTTCAAAATTTTTATTTTTAACAAATTGTTAATTAACTAATAAAATTGATAGTCAAATGAAAAAGTAATATCAAATTTGTGTTCAGCGACCTCAAATTAGCTGAAAATGACTCTAATCTTAGATATTTTTAACAAATTGTTTATTAAAAAATAGATAACTGACAAATTGTTAAAAACACCAAAGCTACACTTTTTATTGATTAAATAATCGAAAATTTTCATCTTACCCGCTTAAAATCGATGGAAAATAGCCTTTTCAATTTTTTTTTATTATGTCCAAAACATGCCATTTATTGGCCATTATTTATTGTTTATTAGCAATAGGACAAATTTCCCCCTATGTAGCTGTGGCAGATTCTGATCTAGAGGTCAAAACGAATCGAATGAGCCCTCACACATCAAAATCGGCCTTTTGCATCAAATTTTTCTAATTTGGGTCGATTTTGTACTTTATTTCCTGGACTACATGCGTATAGAACTGTTCTCTCACATTCGATCTGAACATGAATTAAACTTGACCAAAGTAGGTTATTTTCTACCAGTTTCTTCAGTTTACGTGAACGATATTCATCAAATAGTTTCTTTAAAATCATAAAACGTAAAAATGTTAATGAATGACAGTCGAGATGGCAAAGACTCAGTGTCACCAAGTTTGGACAGAAAAAAAAAGTGTCGAGAAGAGCTTCGTTTCGACACTATTTTGGTATCGAAAAGACTTTTTCACGATACCAAAACAGAAAAAATATATTTTATAAGATCCGACAATGGAAACATGTTTATAATTTTATACTGAAATTTCGTACGTCTTGCCGACTTTTTTTACTTAGACCTAATTATCTGGTCTTATTTGGAATACAAATATTATATTTTCCTAAAGACTACACACCCTGAACATTAAAATATAGTGAAATGATGACAGTACTCTACGTATAAGTCGTAAATAACTTTTAATCGGAGTCTCGGGTCGTAGAGAGCGATGAGTTTGTCATATGAAAAGTAAGTAAATTAGAGGTAGGGTGCGGTTCCCGAGAGATGTCTCTAGGAGCGGCGATGGCAGGTGCGGGTCCCTTAGCGTGATGCAAAGTAAACTCACCGCCGCCGCTCTTTAATTTAGTTTCTTGTTTTTCAACCATATATGGGTAGGGTAATATCATGTCAAGACGTTCCTACAAAAGTGCCACAAAGCTATATTCCCGTATGAATATAATGCCAAGCCAGACAATTCTTAAGTTTTAAACTGAAATCTAAGTCTGATAAGTAGATTCCATTGCTAGTTAAGTATGAGTTAATCCATTGCTAACATAGGTAATAATAACCATTCACGTGTTCAGGAAAATAACCTCCTTACAGGCTCCTTCGGCTAATAATCTTGTGTTAAATTAAAAATATGTTACTCGGCCCCATTCTGGTGAGTCATCGAATGGTATTAATTGTGACCAATAAATAACTAACATACATCAAACGTACGAACCGAAAGTACTTACATTGAAAATGCATAGAAATAGATGAAGTTATGGAAATATGTTGAATTATACTCTATGTCATTGCATTGAAAGTTTATTCGAATTCACAAAATGAAAACCTTATCATTGAGAATGTTCGTTATAACGGTTGATAACTCGTAGGAAGACAAATCCACCAATATTTGAGTGTCTCGGTAGTTATTGAAGTTATCTATATTTGAAAACAAACGTGAATATAAATTTATCACTTTGCTTCAAATAGTTCAGACAAACATGTGTTATCAATTGGATATCCACAGAAACAATTAAAAAAAATATGGATGATTTGGAAATATACTTTTAGTTGCTACGGTTTATTTTAAGTTTGGGAATTGTTTTTTTTTTGGCAAGAATATCATTAACGTGGGTGGGAAAGGTGGGTGCGAAGCATATTTTTCGATAGTTCAAAAATCATTAATTACCTACGTTAAGGAGGTATGAAATATTTTTGAAGCTTCTTTTTCTCATAATACGTGAATGATATTTTTGTTCACAAAACTATTTTTAACCCGAGATAAACTGTGCCAACTGAAAGTAAATCACCAAATCATCCATGTTGTTTATAATTTGGTTCTAATCATCTCATGATTTACAAAAACATGTTTTCTCAACTATGAAAGCACAAAGTTAAATGTACAGGATGTCCTCGAACTGTGTGTCAAAAATAAAACCGAAGATTCTTTGATTCGAAAAAAATTTGATGAGCCTTTTTACTTTTGCTTCAAGTGTCTTGTTTACCCGGTAGAGGGCTTCAAAATTGCAAAAATAATTTTGTTTTTTCGGTATAACATGAGAACGCGATGAAGAGCTTTTACAATATTCGGCAGGTGAGTTACTGTCAATAATGGCCATTTTTGAGAGTGGAGCACAGAGCCTTAGAGACCATAGAAATGGCTCAAACTTGAGGATGTGACGGGAAAAGTGTCCAGAACTTTTTTGTGGTCAATGTAATTCACTCGATATTTTTTATGTAGATAGCTTATCTAATTTGAAAACTTTTCTTACGATTAGAAAATTTTGATAAAATCAACGGATTAGCTTGAAAAAAATAATTTTCGAGTCTGTGCAATTTTGGCTTACTAAATTAAAATACCTTAGTTGCCTTTGCTTTTCTAATGTCATTTTGGCATTTGAAGAATTTATTCTCAAAACTGTCAGTTTTTACTTTGCTTTCCGTAAAAATTTTATAAAATTATGGCTCAAAATTTCACTAACACTGAAATGGTTGATATGTTATTGATTTATGGACTTTGTCGTTGCAATGGCCGGAGAAGGGAAAGATATCCGCATCGCAGAATTCCAAATCGGCAAACCTTCGCGAAACTGGCAAATAAGCAAATCGAAGAGAAACTGGACGCAGACGGACAAGAAGGACGTTACAGCTCGAAGAAGCGATACTGGAAGCGGTTGAAACTGAACCTGGGATAAGCACACTACGTTTGGGACTTTGTATTGGAGCCTCAAAATCATCAGTTCATAATGTACTGAAGGAAGAACTGTTGTATCCCTATCATAGTAAAACAGTTCAAGACTTATTGCCCATGGATCCAGGTCATCGGCTAGATTTCTGTCGGCTTATTGTCCAAAGACAAAACGCAAACCCCAATTTTTGTAGAAGAACTCTGTTCACGGACGAAGATACTTTCACGAGATGTGGTCTTTTTAACCTCCATAATGAACATTTCTATGCTGATGAAAATCCTCATGAAACGGAAGTTACATATTTTCAGAATCAAACTAAAATCAATGTTTGGGTTGGAATTGTGGATAACTTCATTATTGGCCCTACCGTTATACCCGATCGATTGAACGGGGAGAACTACTCGAACTTTTTGGAACAAAGGCTACTTGAACTGTTGGAAGACTTGCCCTTACACATTCGTCGTGGCCTGGTTTATTCATGATGGTGCACCTCCTCATTTCACATTAGCTGTGAGGTGACATTTGAATGCGGAATATCCAGATCGCTGGATAGGTAGAGGACACGATGCACCAGTGAACTGGCCGGCCCGCTCCCTTGATTTGACACCTTGCGACTTCTTTCTATAGGGCGCTTTGAAGTCGAAAGTTTATGCAGCTCCAGTAAACACACGAGAGGAATTGTTGCAACGAATTAATCATGAAGCGGATTTATTGAAGAATGATCCTGGAGTACTAGCCAGAGTTCAATCCAATTTCTTGAAACGAATTAATTTGTGTATTCAGGAAAATGGGCAACATTTCGAGCAATTGATGCCTTAGCGATTTCCCAAAAAGTTTTGTTGTTCCTTTTAATTTAGCATTTGTTTTTCCTAAATAATCACATCGTTTCCCCATTTCTATTGTTTTTATTATTCGTATTTTACCGAGATATTAACCATTTCAGTGTTAGTGAAATTTTGAGCCATAATTTTATAAAATTTTTACGGAAAGCAAAGTAAAAACTGAACGTTTTGAGAATAAATTCTCCAAATGCCAAAATGACATTAGAAAAGCAAAGGCAACTAAGGTATTTTAATCAAGTAAAATTAGTAAGCCAAAATTGCAGAGACTCGAAAATTATTCTTTTCAAGCTAATCCGTTGGATTTATCAAAATTTTCTAAGAGTAAAAAAAGTTTTCAAATTAGATAAGCTATCTGCGTAAAAATATAGAGTGAATTACATCGACAACAAAAAAGTTCTGGACACTTTTCCCGTTACATCCTCAAGTTTGAGCCATTTCTATGGTCTCTAAGGCTCTATGCTCCATTCTCAAAAACGACTACTATTGACAGTAACTCACTTGCCAAATATTGTAAAAGTCCTCCATCACGTTCTCAAGTTATACCGAAAAAACTAAATTATTTTTGCAACTTTGAAGCCCTCTACCGGCTAAACAAGACACTTGAGGCAAAAGTAAAAAGGCTCATCAAATTTTTTTCGAATCAAAGAATCTTCGGTTCTATTTTTGCCACGCAGTTCGAGGACATCCTGTATATGTACCTAACAATCTCTTGATAAAGTTCGAGATGCACTTAAATATTCCTAAATTTGTCTTATTACTAGTAGTATGCCTAAAATATTTTTATCATAGGTATCATTCTGTTCAATTTTTAATTATCATATACTCAATTGTGTTTGAATTAGAGGTCGTTGAACAGTCAGTGGTACATATTATGAATCCATAAATTTATATTTAAATGTTAAATGTATTTGCAAGTAGTGTATATTATCTATTCAAGCAAACGTAGGTAGTTCAGAACAGTAGTAGAGTTAACATAAGCTAAAAACAGTATGTTGTTGTTAGTGTAAAAACATTAGGTAGTGTGGAACTAGAGTTAGCCCCAAAAACAGTGTAAATCCAAAACTAGCTAATGCAGAATTAGAGTTGATTTACACTAAAAAAAGTGTAAATAAGAAATAATCACCCTTATCCACTAAAAATACTCTTAAAGTACTGAGGACATTTCGGCTACTAAGTGCCCATCATCAGAGTAAGCTAAATTATAAATCAAAATGTGCCTGTTATAAGGGATGGAAATGTATAAACCAAAAAAGCAATTTATCAAATTCCTAATTACTTCGTGCTGAGGGTAACCCTTTGTTTGCATTATCATCCTCAAATAGTATTTAAACAGGCACATTTCGATTTATAACTATAAAGAGTTCACACTTTGGATATATTATAACACTATTGATAAGAAATAATCACACTTATCCACTAAAAATACAATTTAATTACTGAGAACCTTTTCTGCTACCAAGTAGCCATCATCAGAGTAAACTAAATTATTAATCGAAATGTGCCTGTTTAAATACTATTTGGGGATACTAATGTATGAATGGGCTACCCTCAGCTGGAGATAAATCGGAATTTAATAAATTTCTTTTACGCTTATACATTTCCATACCTTCTATATTACCTAGATATTTGTCTGTACTGTGTTTTTCATTCAGAAATGATGCGAACTGTATTCTTCTTCATATGGGCAAAATGTTCCTTATAACGAGTTAAAATCTTCTTTCTAGGTTGACCCACATAGCATTTTGAACACGACTTACAATAGATTTTGTAAATCCCGGAATTGTCAAAATCGGAAACTTTATCAGAAGTGTTGCTTGAATGAAGTTTTAGTTTGTTCATCCATCTATGAACTGGTTGTATTGCAAATTTAGAAATCAAACTATGGAATTTATTAATTACAGAAGAATGATAAGTGAAACTTTTGAATTTTATTGAAGTATTTGAAGGTAATGGCTCTAATTTGGTTAGGTAGCTACGATTCAATTCAGAAAGGATGGAAATGTTTAAGCAAAAAAGTAATTCTCTGAATTTCGATTTATTTCCAGCTGAGGGTAACCAATTGGTTACATTATCATCCCCAAATAGTATTTAAACAGGCAAATTTATGATTTCGTTAACTGATGATGGCTTCTTGGTACCCGAAAGGTCCTCAGTACTATAATGGATTTTTTAGTGGGTAAGGGTGATTATTTCTTATCAATAGACTATTTTTAGTGGATAGTAGTAATTATTTCTTATTTATAGTGTTATAGTATATTCACAGTATGAACTCTTTTATAGTTTATTACTGAATTCATTAAATTCCGATTGATTTCCAGATGAGGGTAACATATTGTTTACAATATCATCCCCAAATACTATTTAAACAAGCAAATTTATAATTTCGTTAACTGATGATGGCTACTTGGTAGCCGAAAGGTCCTCAGCACTATAATAGATTTTTTAGTGGGTAAGGGTGACTATTTTTTATTTATAGTATCATAGTATATCCACAGTATGAACTATTTTATAGATATACTAATAAATAAATAAATAAATATTTCTTTATTGCTATTATAAAAATTTTTGACAAAACAACATTTTTTGAGCAAAACACAATGTTAAATTTAAGACATATAAAAGTAAAGACAAATAAATATAGACATATCTACGTAAATAAGGACTTAGAATTAATAAATTCGTTGTAAAAGTGTAAAAGGAATGTTTCAACAGTTCTCCCTTGATTTTACTTTAAAATAGTTTTATGTCAGAAATAGATCTAACAGAAACTGGCAAATGATTGTACAATTTAAATGGCATAATTAAGTGACTATTACTTGTAATGGATAAATTGTGATGAGGAAGTAAGATTTTATATTTATCTTTAATCTAATAACAGTGGTAATCACTTTAGTCAGTACAATATTCAAGTAGAATAATACCTTCAATATACTAAAATTTGTTTATTCGAAAATTTTTGAGTTTCTCAGTGTAAACACTGACAAGATTTGTTATTAATACTAGATTATGTTATATCTCATCCGTCATAATGCAGAGGAGATTCAATATAAGGCGATTATTATAGACTAACGTTAGAGTGAAGTTACCATTAGAATCATTTACACTAGAAGCCGAGTGAATATTTCACACTAAAAACATTGTACCTATATAGAATGTTTTTAGTGTTACCTGGAATAAAAATTTGACTGTAAATTTGTTTACTATGAAAGAACCGCAGCTTTTCATTACAGTAAGATCTATCCGCTGTATGTAGTACCTTAGTTTTCCCATGACAAATAAAAAGTTAACGATCGCTCCCATTATATAATATATTAGAGGAGACGACTAATTAACAAAACAAAGTTGTAAATAATGGTAACAATGTAAAGTCATTGAAATAAAATTCCGTATTCATAATGTCTAATGTTTCAGAACTAAGGTTGTTACAATATCGTGATATTACACAGTATTCTAAAATAATACATAAAGCAAACTAGCGAACATAAAGCTATAATATTCGTAATAAAATGTTATTCGAATTGTTACTACTGTACTATCTTTTAGTTCATTAAAATAATAGAAGCAACCTTTGTCGGACACAGTAAGACAATCATTAGGTTATCAGCGCATAAAATCTAAGTAAAAATCCCACGCAAACTGATGCACGAATTGATTTATTATTTAGTAGGTAATTTCTAATATTATTCGATATTAAATATGACATTACCGGAAAATAAAACCTTGTCTTAATGTATATCCATGCGTGTACAGATAAGATCACAAGTGTATGGCGGAAGGTAAATGACAATGTGAAGCTTTTTCTCGGATCGATAGTAATGACATCTGGACATTAACAGACCATTCCACGAGACAGTGTAGCGTACGATACAAATCACGTTATTGTCGGTAATTAGTCGATATACAGACTGTTCTAGGCAATTGTTCCTTTTCTTATCTGCACTGCGATGTGCAGTAATTATTTTATTATTCATTTATTAATGTTAAATCATAATATATTCACGTGGTTCAAAATAGAATATTCGCGGACGACCTGGCAAAACATCATATCTGCCATTTTAACCGAAAATTTGCATTGTACCATATCTGCCATTTTAAACGAAAATTTGCATTGTACAGAGTGGTCCAAATTGGACACTTTTGATATGAAATTCCAATTTCTAGAGAAGATAGAGAAAAACTAGCCTGCATGTTACGAGGTCGATTTTTGAGAGAAAATGAATGCCGAAAACCGCACTTTGATATCTTGACTTGTTCAAAAGATACAAGGTGTTTTTCAATTTTGTGCATTTCTGACCCACCCCCGTAACTTGTTTATTTATGAATATTTCTGATTTCTGTGAAAACATTCTTGATACACTCTTTTGAAAGGAATCTAATGGTGTTCCTTGTTTTTTATTGAAAAATATGGTTTTGAAGTTATGACATAAACTTGTATTTTTTCTTATGGACCAGCCTGTATATTTTTACATATTCGTGTTTGAAATAAAATTCTCTTTTCAAATATACATAATAGTTACTACTTCTCTTTCAAAACATTTATTTTGTGGTTGTTTTCGACTTATGTTAGATGAATAATCAAAATTTGGGTTGCCATGCCTGAATACGAAACAAAATAGTTCTACATAACTGCTGTTGAAAACAATAATTAGTGCCTATTTTATAATAACTCATTAATTTAATCAAAAAACAGAATAACAAGAACAAAAATATTACATTTTTAAACTACATGTTCAAATTGAGCACCATTTAAATCGAAACATAATTGACTTCGCTTCCTAACATTATTGACAGCATTAATTAATTCTACCGCAGGTATTGAACCAAAGGCATGGGAATCAGGATGCCGTTTATATGTGAGGTCCTTTATTCTTCCCCAGAGGTAAAAATCTGGAGGCGTAAGATCGGGGGATCTTGCCGCCCAATGAACAGGACACCGGTTGCCAATTATTGCCCACAAACATTTCGTTCAAATACGTCGTTATAATGTGTGCGTTATGACACGGTGCCCCGTCTTGTTGGAAGTATACGTGTCCAATTTGTTGTAATGGCAAATCATCCATTATAGGTTCGACAAATTCCCGCAATATTTCCACATATCGGGCTGCTGTAAGGTTACCCTCATAGATATGGGGACCGATAAACCTTCCTCTAAAAATACCGACCCAAACATTAAAACTGTATCGGCCTTGATTTTGTGTCTCCACTGTAATATATGGATTTTCCAAAGTCCAATTGTAGGTATTGTATCCATTAAAAATACCAGCGCTACTAACGCATGCTTCATCAGTCCATATGATGTTCTGTCCAAAGTTTAAGTTTTCAGCACATTTTCCTAAATACCATTGGCAGAATTCGAGCCGGAATTTTAGGTCATTTGGTAGTAACTTGTGAACTTTTCTTACTCTATACGGTTTGAATTTATTTTTTCTTAGAATTCGCATTGCTGTAGTCTTTGGATACCTGTATTCAACTGCATTTTGCGTAGTGAAATATTGGGTTGATTTTGCATTTCCCCCAAAACTGTTATTTCTTCTAACTCTCTATCTCTATTCCTGGCTTCGTAAACTCTTGTCCTTGGTTTTGAAAAAGAACCGTAATTAACTAGGTTCTACTGCAATCTAGTGAACATATCCCGAAACGGTTGTCTCCTTTCAGGGTATCGGTCAAAGTAAATATTGCTGGCAGCCTGTGCATCTTCATGTGATTCCCAATAACACTTTAGTATATCGTATTTTTCGTAATTTTCATACATTTTGAATTAACAGGAATATAAAAATATTGTCGTGAGTTCAAAACTCAGTTCAAAGAAGCACACTAAACTTGTAAAGCAAACTGCAATTATTAATAATTGTTTGACAGTACGCATCGACTGTGGTTGCTAAGGTATTTTGTTTCTTATTCAGGCATGGCAACCCACATTTTGATTATTCATCTAAAATAAGTCGAAAACAGCCACAAAATAAATGTTTTGAAAGAGAAGTAGCAACTATTATATATATTTGAAAAGAGAATTTTATTTCAAACACGAATATGTAAAAATATACAGGCTGGTCCATGAGAAAAAATACAAGTTTATGTCATAACTTAAAAACCATATTTTTCAATAAAAAACAAGGAACACCATTAGATTCCTTTCAAAAAAGTGTTTCAAGAATGTTTTCACAGAAATCAGAAATATTCATAAATAAACAAGTTACGGGGGTGGGTCAGAAATGCACAAAATTGAAAAACACCTTGTATCTTTTGAACAAGTCAAGATATCAAAGTGCGGTTTTCGGCATTCATTTTCTCTCAAAAATCGACCTCGTAACATGTAGGCTAGTTTTTCTCTATATTCTCTAGAAATTGGTGTTTCCTATCAAAAGGAAACACTCTGTACAAGCTCATGGGCATGTTTAGTGAAATTATCCTGTAGCTCGAAAGATCAAAAACATCTCAAATCTCTGTATTTCAATTTCTTCCAACAGAAATGCAACTCGTCGCATCATGCAAATTCTCCTATTCTGTAGTAGGTGTATACTCAGTAACGCTGTATAGATCAAGGCTACAAGTGCATTGTTTTTGTAATTTTCTTGTTGAAAAGTTAATTTTTTTTTAATATTTCCAGGCAAATACATGTTTCGTTGATGTATTATCCTTGGTTCCATTTAAAATAGGATTTCAAGCTTACTACAACGTTTATTTTTTATTTCAGATCGGAGATGTTTTAGCTACATAAAAAGGTCGTATAGGAGAGGAAATAGTTATGGCCTTGCTCAAGTTAACTGAAAATTATGATTCTCTTTCGTCGTCCATGGAACAGCAAGGAGATAATAACATCGTCCAAATTGATTTTAACAAAATGCCTGTAATCACCGAAGATGAATATTTATTATTGACACAATTGACGTTTTTAGTCCTCGAAAACAGTCTAGTTAGTGATACGAACCAAACGAACAATTTGGAATGTGACGGTTTGGAAGACTGCATACCTGATGTACCTGACACCTCTCTAAAGCAATTTTCTTTAATGGATGCCAATAATACAACTGATGTCGAAGACTGCCTTTCAACGGAAAACTACACCATTGACTTGGAGATGGATTCCTTTCAAAACTGCTTAAATAATGATATTTTAATAAACGGGGATGATCCATGTATGATTAACACTCAACTAAACGTATTGAATATTTCAACTTCTTTAGAATACGGATCTGCATGTGAAAATTATATACTTCAATAAAATAACTATTAAAAGCTCTATCTATCACTAGTTTAATGAATAAATGAAACTATAGTTTCAATAACAATGTAGCTTCTTGAAACAAAAATTACAAAGTACAGACATACTACATTCAAAAACGGGGTATAATGCTCATTTATCTCAAAACTTTTTTTCAATTATCTTAGTAGAGTAGGTACTTCACTAGTTTTATCTGTTTAAGGTAATTTATCGTATCCTGCAAAAAAAGCAAGGCAATAACTCCCATAATTCATTTCATCATTGGTAATATCTCCTATCTGACTTAGATTTTCGAGTAAAAACCATAATCTACAAACTCTTTTTTATAATTATAACAAACAAAATAGTCCGGATGCATATTTGAAGAAAAAAATACTACCAGTAATCGGGCGAATATTTCTATCCTTATTGTTGATAATCTCACCAGAGATTAAAGTATAATAGATTTCGAAACTAGATATAGAACTTGAACACTATCATGGAGGTATTATTCTTATGACTTTGGACTGGTGTACTGTTTCATTCGAAAAATTCAATCAAAGCCTCATTTGAATGAAGGAATACTAGTTTAATACTGATCTTTCTTTGAAAAAACCGAAAGACAGATAAAGCCGCGGCCTTTCTGAATTTTTACACAGCTTCTTCTGCTACTTTATTTTAAAGCAACAACAATTTCGAGCAGTTATTCCTTTTTCGGAAAAAATGAGGAAACTTATAATGATTATATTCAAAAAACAAGTATCATCCACAATCTTCTATATTCATTTTATGGTTTTATGTAAGTACATGTGAACCTTTCTGAAATTTGTGATGATTCATATCTATCCATAATTCATTGAAACAACCTAGCAATTACGTTATGAATATATGCGAATGAAAGGATGTAGCAACAACATAAGTACGTATAAGTTTAATAATTTATTTAATTTACAATGTTACCCTCAAAATTTTCACTCAAAAACATTTGTATTTTTTAATATTATGCAATGGGATTTCTTAGTTCCGCTACAGGTTTCTTGATATGTAGGTTACTAAATACGTTGCAAGAAGGAATTTTGGGAAACCATCAATTTTTAATAGAAATCCGTATACTAAGCAATCACTTTCACATCTTTATTGAGTCATTAAAATAATCTGCATCTTGAAGTAAATATTAGGAAGGATAGCCAACTCGTCTAGCACATAGATAACAGTATATTAAAGAAGACTTTGCTATTGTGTAGCAGGGGACTATCTAAGATTCCTATCTCGGTCATATCAAATAACATACGGATTTGCATATCCCTTGGCTTAATTAACACAAGGATTCTTGCGAATAGCTAATCTCCATTAATCTTATCAGGCACAACAGGACGGCTTCTGCCTTCTCCCTGACTCAATAATTTTGTACCTTAGTATTCTGTACAAAAACTAGAGACTTACTAAATTCACCTTTATTTTAATGAGAATTTTTTATGGTTGTTACCTAGTTTCATCAACTAAATTCTCGTATGCCAAAGAAATGAATCAATTTCCCCTGATTTAGGATCATGATTTCGATTGGAACAGAGATGACTATCGCTGGGCTATAGGCGATAGGCCTTCGATGTCTTCCGGAAATAAGACGCCGAACTCTGAGCTAAGAACGTCCCTACACTTCGGCGTTCACCCCTGATGACTGCACCCGCGTGGCCAACACTGCAGGCGTCAGGGGCCAGAGGCGGTCAGCTATTATCCGCGAGAGGGGGCTTTGCTTCTTGATGCTGTCTTTCGGGAGGATAGGCAGAACGCAGGGGTTTTACCTGACAAACTTCTGGAGTTACAGGACGCAATCTCTGCCCTACCGGGAGAGGCCTTGCCCCCCTCTACTAACCATCAAGGCTGTAGAAGCGTTGTCTGCAAGTTACAGCGACGAATTTCACCAAGGAGTGGCTGTCACAAGTGGAATAACGTTAACCTCCTAGCAGTAGAGAGATTCCTAAAAGGAGGACGGCGTTGTTATGGCTGCCAGGAGAAAGGCATCCGACAACCAAGACACTCTAGGTGCCCTGGAAAACAAAACCCGGAACTCAGAGGAATTTTTTAGAGTATACTCGAGTGGAAGCAAGATGCCAACGGATTAGGACTGATTATCTAGTTGGACCAAGACTCGATCTCAGAGACCTGTTGAATATACAGTGACTCTGTTAGGTGCGGTGCCCCCGGTTTGAGGCAGGCTAAGGTCCACATTGTGGTGTTCTCGCCCTAGCATTGGATATCTCCAAAGCATTTCACCGAGTCTGACACAAAGTCTTCTTGGGAAAATTCCGTCATATGGTTCGCCTCAACTTTGAGTTTTCCTTCAGTCCTCCAATACAATGGCTATCAATACTGTTGTTCCACAGGGACGTGTCTTGGATCAACTCATTTCTGCTCTATATCAACGATCTACTGAAAGTGACCACGTTGACGCAATTATTGGAGATCTGGCAATGATTTTGAAATTGGGATCTGATAATCTAGTACAATTCAATTCAACCAAAAGTTAAGCTTCCATCTTCTTCAAGAAGTCAGATCTGACAATTCCTAAGAGGATGATGTCCAACTATTCCTATGAGGTCTTCCATATCCATGCTCAGGATCACCACCATCAACACCCTCTCATAGAATGATCATTGCGAAAACCGCTTCACAAAAACTTGGTTTTCTTTTCTGTGCCAAGAGATACTTTACATCCCAGCAGCTCCTCATAATCTACAAAGCACAGCTTCCATCTGTCCTGGAGTGCTGTCCACATGTTTGAGAGATTCCAGATAGGCGGACTAGACGAGCTCAAGCTAGTCACCTCTTCATTGTCAAGCTCGAAAACGGCCGAACTTCTTGCTAGCAGACTTCCAGTTTCTATCGAACAGCGATATGTCTATAACCTCCAAACCTTCAAGAAAAGTTAGAATGCCTATCTCCTCTCCCAACACTCCACCCCTGGCTTACATGATTTTCTTCCAACATTATAGGTTTCCCTCTCGTGTAGTCGAAGTATATATAAAAAAAGCTATGAGAAAATACATCGAATTCCTTATTTTATCCTGTTTAGAATTGAGTTTCGAAAAATCATTCCTTAGCGGGTGCCTACACCATGAATGAACATATCTACCAAGTTTCAAGTTAGTCCAATTCATAGTTTCGGTGATTTCGTGATGAGTTAGTTGTATTTGCTATCCATATATACATACATGTTGATTTCGGAACACATTGGTAGAGGTTTTGTCATAATATCCACCTGCTGAAGTGTGAATTCCACTATTTCCTAATCAGTTTTCAGTTTCCAATAACCCCACGAACATGCTTTGCCCTTTTGGGGAATTCGACGATTATTTACTAGTTTTATCGCACTCTGATTATCAACTTTTATGACAGTTCTCACGCAATGTCACAGGTTATTCGAGATATATTCTATACAGTATATCTCTATGTTCTGTGGTAATATAGAATAATGTTACATAGTGTCAATAATTTCGGAAGTTATCCTGATGGCAGAATATGAAACGTTGAGCTGTAAAATTCATTATTCAGAGGTCTAGGTCATTTGAATCAAAATTCAATGTAACATAGAGTATAATTTGAGGTCTTTAATGAGCTATTTCTGAATCATTTCCAATATATTTTCTGTTTCTGCAATCATACATTTGACCCGCAAAAGTTTCCGAAAGCTTTAAAATTGAGCTAACGAAAGTGAAGGAAGTCAGTGATCGATTGATTACAGCTTTTCCAATAGTGCAAGTTATATCGTATAACCTCTGTATAACTGAAAGCCAGCCTTCCTAGGACCGAAACCATTCCAATTCGGGAATGCCTGGCTAACGCATTCCGTATAACGTTGACAAATGTATGGGTAATAAAGCAAAAACTTGCCCGCTATCATATATCTTCTTCTACATCGGGCGTTAGTAAGAGACACGGGCATCGACATGCGATAGGATTTCCTGAAAACGATCACTGAATTCAGACTGAATTAGATCGGCAATAAATGTCAGGGTATTTTTTGTTTATACGTTCTCTGATTTACCTCAACATTGATTTAAGCTAATAAATAAAGGCGAAAAGTGATTTTCGCCCTTGTTTCGATGGACAGACAAATTTAATAACCAGGGAATTGTACGTGATCGCCCCAATATTCAATCCCATCAATTAATATACTCGATAAAGCTGGAATTAACACCCGATTTGATAGAGAAAGAGAACTGGCCTAGAGAAAAATTTCATAGCAGAACGTAGAACTTTTCCTGCCCAGTGATGATCCCAAAGTAAACAATATACACATTACAATTCATGATTGACAATAATTATCAAACTTTACATGATTGTAATATATTCAGTTGGGAAGTTTCTTCTCGTTCATCTTCAATATACCTGGATTATTGCACTTTCTACTTGAAACATTTTTCAATTTTTTAATAGGGTATTCAGAACCTAAAAGTTTTCCGCAATCATGGAAGGAAATGTATATTCAAAACTATCAAAATCAAAGAATAAATCGTTGCTGAAACACAAAGTAATCGTAACAATAATCAAATTGTGTTCGCTTACTCTAAAGTTGGTCGACTTTAGATCTCGTATAAGCTTTTTCAATAAGCAAAGTTCGATTATAGCTTGCTCAAATCACAAAAGCCTAAGTTCTATGACGACGATCGTTTGATGCAGTTAACTTGTACCTACTCTTATTGGAGCCTAATCGTGTATTTATTGTTTAATTTTTTCAATCTAAAGTGAGAAAATCACTCACCCTATTCGGGGGAACAACAGCTTTCATATAGTATTCTACTTGCATGTTATGGCTATTATTCACTTCATCCACGTGCCACCATAATATGCTCTTGAATAATATACTATTATTTATTAGGTCATGTATGGTAATGCTTCTGTAGTTGAATATATGTATTAATTAATAATTGAAGCTGTTGATAACTAAATATGTCATTCAATTTGGATTAGAGTAATTTCAGTTAATTACTTATTAAAGTTTTCCATTGATGAAATACAGAATAAGTTGCATATGGGTGCTTCATGGAAATATGACTAAATTCAAAATGAGCGATATTTAATTCTATATCTTTGATGTAATTTTGTACATAATACTATTATGTATTGTTGCTGAATCATAAAAACGGATCAAATAGAATCATAACTTGATAATTCATGAAATTCGTAAAGTGCTCCATATAAAACAATGTAAATTATGCACGTTCTTGCCACTTGTCACGTGGTCAGAATGATCTTCATCTCCGTCTAATACCAGACTGAAATAGGTCTTCTGTCTCACTTACGTGTTGGAGTCATCGACTGAACAAAAGTTTGTATACCATGCGTTATCCATGTATGTATTTATAATATCTATGCCTAGCTGTAAGAAAATACACTATGTTCGAAAAGAAGAAGAGAAAAGTGTTTCAAATTATTAGTTCTCTCAAAACCGACCGACTTTGTTTTCATATTATCCTATAAATGACATTAGTAGTCGTAATACGTATATTGCTTAAGAATAATAAGGTTATCGAACTTATATATCAAAATTAGTATTGTTTTTGCTACTTCTAATCATTTTTAATATATTGGTTTACTGTTCTCGCGGGAATTATCACCTGTTTAGAGAGTTTTATGTTTACTGTTAGTATGCTTCCAAGGAATTGAGTAATACCTGATAATTGAAGCCTTCATGAAATAATTGATGTTCTGAAGTAGAATAAGAAGCTAACACAGACATTCGCTATGGAAAACCGAATGAGTTAGATAGCATGAAAAGCTAAAAATCTATAAAAAATCCAAATAAGATATCACATTTGTATGACATTACCATACGGTTAAATTATTGATTCCAGACCCAGTATAAAACTTCACAGGGCTATCGTTTCTAAATATGTGCAGTGTTCCATTAAATTAAATATTTACTTTATGGTTACGTTGATATTTATTCTACGGTATGCAAGTTCTAAATGAGTTTCCGTGAGATCCCTTTGCGTGTACAACGTTATCACACCCTGCTAGTCTCTGAAGACCATCAGCTCGTGACAAGACCGCTGCAAGATTCATATATTTACTATCATTATTTCTATTGTCTTCACGGACATATATGTCCACCTAGTTGCCTATCGCCAGTCTGTTTTACCCTAATTACTTACTACGGTTTATAACGTTACCTAATGGAAACTAATGGATTCTAAATAAACCCTCATAATTTGACTGGGTAGAACGTATACTAATAGATCTGACTGAATCAACTTTTACCTTTCTTCACGAAGTGGAATGAGCTTATATGTGAGATAGTTAATGTGAATAAACTGCTTTCTGGAACTAAGTTCCGTACCAGAAGGTTATAGATAATCTAAGATCTACTAGTACAAGTTGGGCCAAAAGAAGTCATCCGATGTTGTTTGGCTCTCATTTTTTTTCTAAATGAAAAACTTCGATTCTGTTTTTAAGCTATTGCACATAACTTTTATCGCGGGCTTTGAGCGCGGCGACCGAATCAAGAAATTCCGTAACGAAAAATAATGTAAGACCTAAACACCTAACACATGTCAAATTAATTAATTAATTTGAAGTTTCTAAAAGTGAGAAATTTCGCTATTTTATACGGATGTTATAACACTCTAGCGCTTTAGACTCCGGGATTTTCACGTGGCCTATCGAAATTAGAAGGTTCGAATTATCTAAAAACATAATTGCATGAACTCCAGACGTCCTATGTGATTAGCTACGAACGAAATCATTTTGACATATGCCTCTAGGAGCTCGCTACGCGTCAGTTAGAGTTTATACGTTAGACGCGCGTAGCAGAGACCTGAGAGTACCTGTTTCTATTAAGCTATTGCATATATTGCATATAGCTTTTATCGCGGGCTTTGAGCGCGGCGACCGAATCAAGAAATTCCGTAACGAAATATAACAGGAACTCGTTTATGTTGCGCTCTCTCGGGTGACTAATATTGAAAAATTGTATATCACGACAAAAAACGATAATACTACATTCAAGTTTTATAACAATCGAAGGCGAGCTGCATCGACTGCATCTTTGTTGCAAAAATTCAAAAGACTTTAAATAGTGTTCAGACGACAGCTCAAAGTGTCTTAGATTTTATTAGTAATAGAAATGGCATTTCAATAATGACTTTCAATTGCCAAAGTCTAAATAGTCACAAATACGATTTACAAGATTCAGTTACGAGACAAACAAATGTGTTACTTCTTACCGAAACTTGCATGGCGCATGATAATCCGATTGAAATACCTTATTTCAATTGTATTGTTCAATTCAAACGAGATACTGTTCCAAAAGGTGGGGTAGCTATTTACCAAAATAATAATAATGTTACTAATATTATGACTCCGAATATTGAAATACATATTGCACACGTTAGCGATGTTAATGTTAGGCGCTCATTTGTTGGAGATATTTGTGCGGGCTTATGCAAACTTAGAAATGGCCTACACATAGTCATAGTAGCAATTTACATTTCTCCGAATCCAAAATTGGACGAGGTAGAGCATTTTATTCATCGCACTTCACTGGAGTACACTGAAGAAGGGTCGAAAATACTTGGTACAAATGGTAATAAATTTCCACTTATCTTGGCTGGCGATTTCAACATCAACTTCGCGGATAAAAAATCAGAGCGGTTGACAACTTTTCTTTCGGAAAAATTGAATTTGAAAATGAATAATGATCCACAAGAATCCACAACAAAATATGGGACCACCATTGACGCGGTATTTTCCAGATATTTAGAGGATATCAAGTCTCAAACTTATGTCTCTTATTTCAGTTATTCAGTTACCATAAACCTATAGTTTCAATGATAACAAATTCCTGAATAACCTACATCTATTGTAAGATAATAAAAATATTTTAAACGATATTAACTTCTCACTTATTCAATAAAAGAAAAAAATTTGTTTTCTTATCGGTCACCACGCTCAAAAGTAACTTGAATTAATATCAAAGAAAAAAAATACTGCATAAATTAAAAGAAATAAATAATTATAATTGCATTAGTTGAGAAAAAATGCTATGCAATAGCTTTACCGCGGCAGTCCCCGCGTGCCACACGTATCTTTTTTTTTTTTGATTATGTTTATTTGAACCTTTAGAATGTTATTGGTCAAGTCGAGAAGATGATGTCGGCCAAATGGGCGTCACCACAATTGATTGCTATACGGGCTCGTTTTATGGCATTTTTCATCATTTCGGCGAGAACTTCGGGCGACAGATTCTCGCACTCGTGTCGAATTTTGTCCTTGAGGGCTTCCAGGGTCTCGGGCTTGTTCTCGTGAATACCGGACTTCAAAAAACCCCACAAAAATAGTCTGGAACGGTTAAATCGGGCGATCTTGCGGGCCAGTGCAAATCACCAAAACGAGAGATGAGGCGACCCGGGAACGCCGCCTTCAGAATATCGGTTGTGGCTCGCGCAGTGTGTGCCGTTGCTCCGTCCTGTTGGAACCACATGTCCTCCAGTCCTAATTCGTTCAATTGCGGCAGAAAAAACTCGGTTAACATGGTCCTATAGCGCGCACCGTCCACTGTTGTCGTTTGACCAGCGGCGTCGAAAAAAAAAGGCCAAATGACTCCTCCAGCGTGAAGAGCGCATCATGCAGTCACTTTGAGCGGGTGTAATGGCTCCTCGTGCATCACTCGTGGATTTTCGGTGCCCCAAAAGCGATAGTTTTGCTTGTTCACGTACCCGCTGAGCCTCATCGCTCATTATGATTTTGGTCGACAAATCGTCCACTTCGTCCTCGAAATTGAGGATGGCTTGGGCGTAGGTTACACGCGTTTGGCGGTCGGCAGGCAGCAGCTGATGCACGGACTGGACTTTGTACGGGAACATGCGCAGGTCTTTGATTAAAATTCGCCTTAGGGACGACCGGCTGATGGCTAATTACGAGGCACGGCGTCTGGTCCATGTTTCTGGCGACAGCTCGACATCCTCGGCAACAGCGGCGATATTCTCGGCAGAACGGGCGCTCCGGGACCGGCCACTCTTGGCAGCGTCTCGTGTGGTCCCATACTCTTCGAGGTTGGTGGCCAAATGGCGCAGTGTTTGTGCAGTCGGTGCCGCACGACCGGGAATCAGCGACGGAATTCGCGCTGCGCCAACACCACAGACGAATTGTTACGCATTCCGCGCTCTTGGGGAGTGTATCGCTCCATGGCTTGTTCACTTGTATTTTACATCTGTCTAGTTCACAAATGTCAAAACAGATTTGACATTGGCCGCCATTTGCAAAAATAAGAGCATCTTCCAATAGGGTGATTTCTTTTGGCCCACCTGTTACTAATGTGCTAATCTTCATTCACAGGATATTCCAAGAAATATTGTTAAAGAGAATGGTTACAGTCTAAGAAAGTACTTACATTATTTTCGATCAAAATCCATTAGAACATCAATGCCATCAGAATGATGGTCTTATCATTTTCTTGAGTCCTTTCCGGAAATAGTTCTCTATGTGGTCCTCAAAATCACTCTCGCATTAGCACCAAATTGTTTCCACCCAGAAAATGTTTGACTTCCGGGAAATGGTAATCCGATGGAAAAGGATCAGTTTGATATGATAAATAAATGCAAAGACATTTCAATCCGCCCATTTCTGTTGCACATACTTCTTTCTCTTCGCCATTTCAGGACATTCCTCTGCAGCATTCAATTATGCCAAAAGTGCTGCTCGATTTTCGCCAGTAAAGATCCCTCTCAAGGGTAATCAATCCAAAACTATACTGTTTACGTTAATTGAAACAGATCCCATCAACCTCCAAACCTCACCCAGTACATTCTTTGAATTGCTGTTTCTCTTTAAAGGTTGAGTGGTGAATCTACGTTTCTTCAAAAATTACGCGTGAAATTAGTTGGATTTTTCTTGACTCAAAATTTTCGTTTTATGGATTTCGCTGATATTTCTCAGTGAGAAATATCGGCACCAATATTGAGCAACATTTTGCATTTGTAATTATTGGTGCAAGGTGAAAGGGACTGGAATAATTTCGGCGTGATTACTGTTTTTGAAGTTCCATGACATGATGCTCGTTCTGCTACGCTGGAAGTAGATCATCCGAAGTGGAACATTTTCAAAGAGATGATATAAATCGCATATGAAAAATGTTATCCTAGAGGCTTAAGGGCTGGGCCCATATCAAGAGGTAGGTATCGTGTACTCTCAAGAATCTTTATAGATGAAGACAATAAATAATAGCAGCGGGAAAAATCTATATCCTGAAAGAAGCAATTATGAATAGGTTGTCAAACTGAATGTTCATTGATGATCTGAGACCTTTAGTTAAGTGTTTAGAATCATTTCAGTGATGTTTTGGAATTTTATTGCTTTTATGTTTGTTATTGATGCTACCTGCAATATTGGCGAAACGTAGTCTTTGAGCCCCTGTGATGCGAAACTCATGCGGAAGATAAGATTATTCAAGGGTTCTTAGATTTATTATAACATCGGAAATAGTTCCGAAAAGAATAGTTACCTCTATCGCTTATTAATAATTCCGACGGAATCGCTATGGTTAAAATAAAAATTGAGTATAACGGATTATTTGTTGTCGAATTTAGTGGGATGCTAAACAATTTCCAGATGAGCGTGAAATAACTTTCACTGTGCTCTTAATGATAGTATCATAGTTCAAAATTGAGATGAGAGGTTTCGCCTAGTTAGATGTAACCAGCAACCGCATAATTGTTGATAAAAATAGCTTTTGCATACGAGTGTACTTCGCTCTCTCATTTCAGGGACTAGAGTGCCAATTATTCTTTTTAATGACATTATAGTGCGATTAAAAAGAATAAAGTAAATTATATTCCTCCAGGTTTTGTGAGAATCTGCTTACTGTATTTAATATGAAGGGCTATTATTCTGAAGGTCAACGAATGTACCTTCCAATTTACAAGGAATTTCGATAATATCCGTATATCCAATTTCAGAATTGTTAGTTTAACAGATCTCACCCAGACAGATACCAGATGATTGATAAAGAAAAACCATAAGCTTAGACAAATTATCACTAACATTTATGAATATAAACTCTAAAACAAAGTAAGATTTCATAAAAAATTAGCTCAAATGGGTTACAAATGATGAATAACAATGTCGAAAATATTTTATGTTGATATTCAGAAAAATTGTAGATAACGTCATACGTTTGACCTTCATAACTTTATTTATTGTTGTTTCAACAATGTGTGTCAGAGATATCTGAACAATGTGACCTAAATAGGTCTATTGTATTTTGTTCCGCTGCTGAGCCGTTCCGGGTGTCTCAACGACTGGTGCAGTTCCTCCAATCCCATTGCTTCAGGACGTCGGATGATTTCAAGTTGGGTACATCTCCCCCTTCTATGTGATACGCTCCCAGGTGCAGTGCCCTTGGGTTTTGCAGAACAATGCATACTGCGAGAATGAGGACAGAAGTTTCGTCATTTATTTCGCAGAACCTGCACTCTTCTTCTCTGATAACCCGAGATTTCCAAGGTCTCCCTTCTAACGGCAGCGCCTTGTTAGCATTTCCGTTAATATTTTGAGTTCATTTTTTCTCAGTTTTCTTTTGGTTATGTCTTTGTCAGCCTCAGTACTGGTATTTCTATCCATGAATGCAATTATATTGTCACCTCTTTTTTTTGTGTACTTCCAGTATGATAACTTCATAAGGTGATTAACCCAGTTAATGACTATCTTAGATATATGTGATATATACAAATAAGTTTTTATTTTTCATTTTTATTTATTTATTTTCTGCATTAATGTCACATAGAATGAATAAAATTAAGAGCATTGAAAAAAAAATAATTTTTAGAGACAATTTTGTGTTATTTAACTTTTTATTTCAACATGCATGAACTAGAAGCATGTCGAGTAAATTACTATATAAAAATCAGTGAGTGACCGTGAATATTCATTTGAATTTGAGCTACATAGTGTACACAAACTATGTAATACTTTCATATTTTATAATTTCAGGAATCGTGTAGATATTTTTAAGACTCAAAATTTTTTCAACGACTTTTCCTCTTTATACGAGATTTGATAATTTTATCTGACCGTTTCCAATATGGTCCGCTTCTAGACATAACGCGTACCTTGTATTCGTTCTTCTGGTCTTTAATTATTACCACAAGAAAATATTCTTTATCGTATCGTTCTATTACAAAATCCGTAACAGTTAACATAGACTTGTTGACAATAACATTTAGTGGTTTTTCATCTAAAATGAGTTCTTCATTGCCTAATCTTCCTTCGTTCTTGTTTTCTTCATCATCAGCTTCTGAATAATAATCTGAAATATCTACTCTACTCGAACTAGAAGTATATGATTTTATGTTTGGCTTCTTTTTTCTGTTTTTCCTATTTTTGATATTTTCTTCTTTGTTCCTTTCGTTTTCTTCTCTAGCTTGTTTCTTCTGCTCTTTCAATAACGCAGCCATTTCCTTTTCATCCTTCTTTTTTCATGATATTGTTTCCAATATCTTGAAGTAATCGCTTCTTGGTAGAATCCGGTATCCTTGGAAAATGTAGATACTTTTCTCATATCTCATCTGTAGATTCATGTTTTCCTTTACTTCAATCGAAGTAGCTGCTATTTGTTCAAACAGTTATCATTCCTGAATGTGTTATCTTTTTCTGAAATGCTTACCTCCAGCTCCGTGAAAACTACATCTTTTCTTTTACTTGCATTTTCATTATTTCTGTCATCATCATTCTTGTCTTCATTCCTAATATTTTCATCTCCCATGTTCTCATACCTTGTTTCTTCATCAATTTTCTTGAGTTACTCACTCGGTTCTTCACCTTCAATTACAATATCTGAGTCTTTTTCATTTTCACTGAGGCTTTCCTCATTTTCCTGATCTTTATATGTTGCTATATTAACATAGGTATCATCATGCTCTCCATGGAACTCTTCTTATATTTATAGTATAAGCTATGTTCTCTTCATTTGGCAGTTCGCTTCTATTACTGTCTCTGTTGCCATCATTTCCTGAGCTACTTGTAAATATATCCCATATTTTGAATAATTTATCGTTTTCTAGTTCTTCCTGTGACTGTCTTATTGCACTATATTTTTTTTAAGGACATTTCAATTTCAAGGATTTTTAAAAGTTGTAATCTATTGTCTCCTTTTCCTATACCATCTCTAAGACTATTGTTCAGTTTGTATGATGCAGTATAACGAGTATTCATGCATTTAGTAAAGTCAACATTATCTTCGCCAAGTGGAAATATTGCACATGCACGAAATAAATTTTTATGGTCTCCTGTTTATAAGCTCCATTAAAAGCTGTGCGGAATACAATTTTGCTTGTATTTCTGGTAGTATTTTCGCCAACACACATTTATCGGTCTAAAGACACGTCGCAGGGCTGCAAAATATGGATTGCAACTAGTAAAAGACATTACACAAGAATCCTGTTCTCTCTGCAAAATTCAGGTGATTCGAAATATATATAGAGCTTATGACCATCTAGTAAATACAAAACAGGCAACTTTACATTATTTTCAATTAGCCAGGGATAAAAGTTGTTGACCACATATTCGAGAAATGCAGGACCCACCATCCAGCCTGTATCACTTTTGCCAATTTAAAAATTATCTGACATAGATGTCGATATATCTTGGAATTCTTTGGTACGGGTATATTACTCTTTTTCTTTCCCGACAGCAATATCATAAAAATTTTTTAATTTCTTTGGTCCCGGAACTTTCCCTGTCTTAAGACATAACTGAACACCAGTTTCATCAGCATTTTAAATTCTATCTGCATCTTCACAAACGTCAACACCATCATGTTCTTCTTCGAAGTATATTCTCAAATTTTGAAATCAATTTCTTATATCCTCTTCTGTTACACTAGCTCTTGCTTTTGGAATAATTTCGGCATCTCGCTTTACTACGGTACACTTTGTCTTTAATAAACCTTCAATCCATTTATCACCTGGTCGATTTTGTTTGAATGGATTAAATCGTAGTGTTTTTTCCATTACTTTCGAACAGCATCTTTAACTTCATCAGGATTCATTGGGAATCCTATTTTTGCTTTCTGTAAGATCCAAGGTTCCAACAAGCTTTCTTCTTCTGAAGTTAAAATCCTTGCTGGTTCCATCTTCCTGATTTCAACTGTAGACTTTCCGTGTAACATATTCATCAAGGTTGCCTTAGTTATCTTAAAATAACAGCTTGCTTTATTGGCACTCATTCTGTTCTCTTGTACCTTGCAGCTATAAGATCGTCAACAGAATAATTGTTTCATAAAATATATGAGAATCGAGTGCTCAATCATTTACTGGTTGCAAATAACAAGTAAATGACTACAAGAATGTTTGAACAAAATATGCGGTCATTTATAAGTCAACAGATTCGTAAAGTCTACATAAAGGAACTTATGAAATAAGTTTCCAACTGTCTTCCAAAATAGGGTTATTATCAAAAGTATTTCAGATTTGGCACCACCATCGATCATTCGCTGGTATTCAGCCTACTGTCATACCTATGATTGACCACTTCGAAAAATATATCTTTTGGTTATATTGAAACTTTAGCACAGAGAGACCGATTTATATGGTTTTAAATGTAACGCAACACAAAAAGTAGAAAATTTAAGAAAAAAGATTAATAATTATAATCAATATAACATTAGGCACTTTTTACTTACCTCAGTAATTTACTGATAACAATACCACAAACACAAACGGGTGCACTTTTGGTTCAAATCTAGACAAGCACTTAATGTGATTCAGTACTGCCAACGACACAACAAATAAAAAAAATTAAATAAACCTTAAAACCTAAATAATATAATAATCAATCGTCAATGGTCATTCACTGGGATGTGCTCAACAACTGGATGGTCAAACCTAGATAGAACAAAATTACTTAAAGTACGTGTATCTTGATTTTGTTTCTTCCAATAAATGGAATTAGTTTCATACTTAGACTATTTAACACAATAAATAGTCTAAGGTTTCATATCTATACCTTTGACATGATAGCTGATACCTGAGAAAAAAGTTGGATGTAAATTTGTTCATTGTAAGGATTTGAATACCTTCATGAGACACTCTTTGTGAAACTGCTTTTTACAAAATTAGTTTCCACAACTAAACCAATGAATTTAATACATAAAGGAATCGTATTAATGATATATGTATAATAAAGCTAATGCATATAATCTTTTAAATTGTTTGCGTAGATATAACGAGTGTTATTTAAGAATTACAGCTAGTACAAATTCTGCTAATGAGAACGTAATCTAAATTAGAATTAATTGTTGGTGGAGAAGCAAAAGCAGTATTGTTAATTAGTAAAGTGAAGATAAAACGTTATGTTAATTATTCCATGTGTTTTATATAATTGTTACTCCAGTTAATATTTCTGACCGGTGGAATTACCAAATTCGTGATACCTTATTTTAAATGTTTTTGTAAGAAATTAAGCACTCCGATTGAGTCTAATTCCTACAGATTACAAATAAAATGTATGGTGCATTGGATTTTTCTTGATATTGGTTGAAATGGTAGCGAGCTTAATAAAAAGTTCAGTACACTTACTCAAATATCCTTGTACACTATCCCCTGCTACGTTTTTTTATGTAGGTTTTTCATGTCATCGGCCGTTATAATCCCCGGAACTAGCCAGGTAAACCTGGCTCGGATGAGCTCAGGCCATTCAAAAAGAAAGTGAGTTGACGACTACAGACTGTTGCTCTCGCATCTCACACAGAAATGAGTGTCACTCTTCCCTAACGTATATTCAAATTCAATCAGATTTCCGTGACCTGTGAAAATCGCAAAGATTATTCTGTTGCTTTGCTTACTCAGCGAGAGTGTCTCACTTGTCCTTAGTTCGGCAGCAGTGAATGTTTCTCGATGTTGATACATGTTCATCTCTCAGATGGTTCCACAAAATCTGCATACACCGTTGTAGGGGACACCAGCAAGAAGGTATTGAGGACCATACAATCTGGTCCCCTCTCTGGCCAGTTAGTCCGCTATCTCGTTCCCCTTCAAACCTGACTGACCCGGGATCCAGGTCAGGTTTTCACCGGCTAGCTTGTTAAGGATCTCCTTGGTATCCCTGATAACTCATCAATATATCTAGAACCGCAAAGGCCTGCTTCCTGTATTTGTTCTAGATCCATCAGTATACCAAGTTGTGCCGTGCTTTCGCGTGCGGCATTTTCCCATTCCTGCTTCAACTAGATGCCAACCCTGAAATGCTGCTCCACTAACCACATGGCTTTGATTCTGTCCTGCGGTTCTAGTCGCAGCCTTTTGCTGCTCCTAAATAGTCATGTACTCCATGTCTTTAGGAAACCATTGCAACTAAGCCTGTAGACTGCCATTATTGCGAGATTCCTCATCGTCATTGATATGAGTGGCACGCCCAGTAAGGCCATCAATGCTGCATTCGGTGAATTCTCCCTCGTGGATGTAACGCCTCTGAGGAGGAGGCCCTTTCTTATGTCCAGAAGTTCCTGGGCTATAACCAGTTCGGTTGCATCACTGAATCTTGGGATAATGATAGCTGAGTAGATTAAAATCAGCTACTTAGGCCCTAAGTGTCACTTCATGCAAATTGCTCTCTTACACTGCTTAACGATTATCATAGTATTTTGGTACATAGTCTCCAGTTGCTAGGGTGGTTTTTATCCAGGGTGACTCCCAGGTACTTTACCGTCTCGGAAAGTCAACTGGCTTGTCCCCGATTACCATCTCCTTCAGAGTCTAGATTTTGTACCTTCTGGAGAAGATGGTACCTGTAGTTTTCTCTGGCTCAATGGAGAGTTTGTTCTCTCTACACCAGTCTTCTGTGATAATCAAGGTATGTTGAACAAGCTCGTGCAAGGTACCCTTGTAGGCTCCTCTGAAGAGTATGGCGATGTCATCCGCATAACCTACCGCCTTAATACCAGCACGATTTAACCTTACTAGTAGCTCATCCACGACCAAACTCCATAGAAGAGAGGAAAGTATCCTCCCTGCGGATACACTTCTCATACCAACCCTTTCAGAATATAACCTTGCCACGTCGTGGGAAGGTATCGACAATGTAAACTCTTCTTCAGTTTACTAGCTTTTTCAATGGAACAAAACGCCACGTGACGCTACTGCGACCAATCTACAAATGTACAAGGGCAAGGAAAATCAAACAATAACAAAAATAAAATATCCAATAACGTACTAAACTAGCATTCCCAAAAATATATAAAAGTTCAACAAAATAACACGCTTTAACGGAAGCAGTAAGATACACAGACGAGTATGATGGCTACTTGTTAGCTGAAAAGTTCCTCAGTACTTTATTAGCATTTTTAGTGGGCAAGAGTGATCATTTCTCATTCAAGTGCATGTGAACTGTCTATTTCAAAGAAATAATGTTTATTATCTGAAATGTGGAACTTGTTCTTGTTTGTTGAACTTATTAGGTTCTAAGTGTGATAATTTCAAAGTGGAAAATGGAGTCGTAATATAGGAAATAAATATAAAGACTATTTCATCTTCCTGTAAACACATTACTTTTCCAAAATATAAAGTTTGCAATCGCTGTAAAGTAGTGAAAGTAGGGACTGTATTATTTTGGATTACGGTGTATCATTGTGATAACAATATTTTTCTAGCTCTAAATATTATTGTTATGATTTCATTCCCTAAACAACATAGAATAATAAAAATTGAACTTACCGAACATTAAAAATCAGAAAAGAATAATAAAATATATAAAATATGGAATTAAAAACATTATTAAAAGTTAAATTGTAGATAGCATAAGGTATTAAACAATGTAGGACAAAATAAACCATAATGTAAATAGAATAAGAAGTGTAAACAAGAAAACAGTGAAAGTGGATAAACGTACAGTGATACGAAAGAAGAAATCATAATTGAAATGATTCCCAGACTATCATAAGATAGCACAAACTATTAAAATATGTTATAGATTTAAGATAGAATTAGGAAATTTGAGTTCTATAATGTTATAGAAATGTTATTGATAATTTATATTATGTATTAGATTTAAGAAATGGCAAATGTCAAATTTGATATAAATATTGGAATAATCAATTTAATATCAACCTAATCATAGGTTATCTTATACCAAAATATGTGGAAAAATGTAGGCAATCTTAATTCAAATAACAGAAAGCATAATCACTTTAAATAATTTGAAAATCTTAAATAATTCAGAATTTATAGAATCCTCTATTCTGATTGGTCTAGACGATTTAGAAACTTCAAACAGTCAACAATGAAGAGTTATGTCAGTTCTCAACAATGACCAAAGCATCCTTGATAAGCAAAGAAAATTTTTCATTGGTCAAAAATGACATCAACTGGCTTGCCTTTGTAACTCCTATAAAAGGAAATCAGGAATAGAAAAGAGTTCAGTTTGCATTTACACCAGAGATCCAAAGCATCTCCTGCAGCTCAAGTATAATTCCATAACCTTAGTTTTTGGATAACATCGGAGAACCCAAGTAGTCTCCATAGCTTCAACAAGTTGAAGTAACCGAAGCAAGTGAATTATTTCTACGAATCAAGTAGTGTTCCTGAGTCTTCGAACAAAGTTTTGAAGGTTATAATAACCTAAGTAGCATCGGATAATAGCCAGTCTTCGATAACGTTCCAGTATATTATTGAAGAAGTTTTATATCTTTAAAAGAATAAAACAAGTTAACAATTTTATCAACAGTTCCTGAATTTCAAAAGTAGTAACAAAGTAGTTTACCTTGTGTGTAGTTTCTCAAAGCAGAGCATTATGTTTCAAAGTGAATAATCAAATCATCAAGAAGATAAAATCAACTGAACATTGCCCACATTTTCAATCATATTAATGTATATAAACTAAAAGTAAGTTTGTTTATAATATCAACATTGTATTGTTATTTGTATATCAGAATGAAAGATTGTCGTTTGTAACTTTGTAAACAAGTATTAATATTGAATTGTTTTTGAGGTTAAAATATAGAAATATTAGAACATGAAATTAAATCGTAAATTTGTAACCTGAGATACATAGAGTCATAAATATTTAAATATAGAAACATTTAACATTCAAACAGAAATATTGTGTTTAATTCCATATAATATAATATAAAAAAGATCATATTCATTCAAATCAATTAAACCGAATTAAAATCAAATCAAAAATATAAATTCAAATCAAAACAAAATAAAGAAAGCTAGCCGGAATATTAAAAGAAAATTTCATACAAATATAATTCATTAAAGTTTATAAATAAAAAAAAAAGTGAAGCCTTTTTTTATAACAATATATACTTCTTTGGTCGGGTCTGCTGTGCGCTCCGACGACATCGCTGCAATCGCGTCAGAAAAACCAAAGTCAGTTAACCGAAGCTACTCCTCCCCACCTGTCGATAATTAGCTTCAGGTTCCTAAATCATGCCCTGAATAGTCTTGTTGAACCCAGAATCAGCCTTCTGCATCCGCTTTGATCTTCATGTTCGAACGCAGCGAGGACCGAATTCAACCGAAGACAACGATGATCTGAACCACTAATTCGACTTTGTGGCCTGGGTATAGCGTGTGGAGCTCGAACAAGGGATCTTAATACTTCGTCCATCTCTCCACCTCTTTCAAGATTATGTTCTTTTGCCGGAACATAGTCTTTGTTTATTTATCGAGGACAACGTCAAACTCATTTGCTCGTATGGACCTGACGGTCGGTAATGGGTCATTCCAGTAGATCTCGAATTTTTCGTTTCCAATGGCGAACTCAATATCTCCTGGCATGTGAGGCAGCCCCGGCTCTTGGTCTACTCCATGCGGGTACCTCAGATGATAATACAGCACCCGTAGGGCCGCATTATGACAATGACTGTACGCCGAGGTCGCTTTTGCCGGACATGCCGACAGCTGGTGGAAAAGCTCCTAGGCCCCTTTCGACAGGCCCTGCAGCTGACATCAGGAACCTGCACACCCATCACATTGAGGCGATATACCAAGGTGTTGGTTACGCCGGCAAGCTGCGGTAAATATTTCGGTCTCGGATGTAAGCCCGGTAGCCGAAAGTCAAGCTGGTTGACAAGCTGAGCGTTTCGATGTTTCGGTAGAAACATATATAAGTAAGATTCACATAGTCCTTTATATCAATGATTCTGATCACCTGACAGCAAAATATTATAATAATACATAGCGCATAAGCCAAAGAATTTTAAAACACATGTTGTCAATTCAAATAAAATTCCAATGACATTATTTGGAGTATAGTGTGTCATCTTACGACGTGTTCAGCTTTCATGTTAGGTAACTGTTCTTACAGATGTTTTCGGAGAACATCTATTGAATATACAGAATGATTCAACTATAATGCCTCACAACCTAGCTCCTCAGCCATCGAAGTTAAAGAAAAAAGAACATGAAACTTGCTAGAAAAATCGTTCGCAACTTCCTTAGAATACTTGTACTTTGTTATTCTGGATATAACACCCAGTATATCGTTATAAAATTAGATTAATATTCCCATTTTGAGCTAATTTTTCATGTAGGTCACCCTATACCGAAAATTATCAGTTTCTAAGTAATTGGTATTTTAAAGTTTCAAAGTAAAATTACTCAGAACAGACCCTATTTCTGAAAATTGATAACTAATTATTGAAGCTCTTACCTTATAATCATTGTTAATATTTCATGTAAAAATGATGAAATCTGATCATCAAATGTTGTATTTAAAGAAGTGCTTGACTTTTACAGCACTAGTGCCATAATGCACAAACAGTATAACTTTAAAATTAAACAAAATTATGTGAAAACGTAGTGTAATATATTCAGAATCATCCAGTAACAAACCATTCCTGAATTTCTTAATGATCCATGAGTTGAAGACGGTGATAAAGGCAGAAGGGAATTTGAAGAAACAGTTTCTATAATGATTCGAATTGCAATTTCCGTCTTGGAATGATTGAAACGGGACAGGTAGACAGGTAGACATAAAGATGTTCTCATTAAGAATAAGACGTTTTTATAAACGTGGATTCAACATGTGCAGGGCAATAAGTGATCTTCATAACATACGTAATTAATGACATATTGTCAAACGTAACTGACAGCTAATTTAAGACAGAAGATAAGTTACCTTGGTGGTCTCTAACATTTATAATGTGTAAATAGATACGTATGAAACCGATGATGATACTTTCTCCATGCTATGATACTATATTCCATCAAATGATGCTCATTTGATGTTGTACCTACTTCTTCAATTATTGCATAATTGTCTGGGTGGTTTGGCCCACTATGAACATTGAATCCTATTAGCATTGGTACAGAATTATAAGCACAAGCTCATGTATTGTATGTTGAAGAGTCTTTGCGGTCTACCGCTAGAATAAACTGATACGATAATAATAATTATCATAATAATTGCGAATTGTCCACTTTAAACATGGATTACTCCATCTTTTTTGCTATCTATCTGAAAGCCTTCCGATTCTTCCAAAGACTGAGAATTTTAATCAACAAAAGATGTATCCACAATGTACCCTAAAAAAATGAACCGGTTTACGGATGGATTTGACGTCTATGATGTTTTTACAATAAGTGGCATTATCATGGCTGGTTGAAATTAGTTCTGAGATGAATCAGTGCTTGTTTTCTAGCGATGTTTATAGCTTGGTAATAGTCAAGGTTGCTACTTTGTTCCCGTAACCACTTGCAAGGGTTTACAAATTAACTTTTGATTTTGGAACAATATCCCGAGATTCTATTTCTTCCAAATATTTACAAATATTATTCCATAAGAGTTTCTATACAAAACCACTTTGAATACAACATGTACACTATTGCTGAATGTGAAAAATAAAAGAAAATAGATTCGGTTGAGTTTCAACTGGATGTGCATATAAAATGTCAACTGAGGGTGATGTGCATTATTGCCGGCTCTAAAAAATCGAAGAAAATAGAATAGGCAGAGGTTCAAATAGACGTGCTGCCTGTCAAATGTCAACTGAGGATCCAAGATAGTATTTTGCGAAATTAGAAACGTTTTATTGTATGTCACGAAAATTGTTATTCCGAATTGAATTTTCCCATTTTTTCAACATCTGGTTTGTTTATTTGGTTGTTCACAGGAAAAGAACATTCACATGCGGCAGAATGATTGCATATTTGCATATATTGCATATATTTCAAACGATTTTCTTCTATTAAAAGTATTTTGAGTACGAACCAAGTCAATCGTAAATCATCTGAAATAAAATAATAGCAAATTTCTCGAAATATATATTTCTACAAATATTACGCGATTTACAATTCAAGTTCTTGTTGAGTCAACATATGGCAAGCCTAGAAATCACTCTGTGGGCGCGAAGTGCACCCAGGGCCGTTCGGCTGTTAGTGCAGATGTAAATCCTCCTACCTCGGTAGCTTAATCTAAGGTTTTACAGGGCACAGATTCTTACAGCATCTAGGGGAACTGTAATCTGCCATCTGGATGTACACGAGTAGATTCCGGCTTCGCTAGACTCGCCCGGCTTAGACCATTCCGTGAACCACACGTGCCCTCCTAGTGAAAACGGCCCTGATTATTTGTTCTCCTAGTCCGTCCTTTGGGTTATGAGGTCGTCTGGTGTTCGAAACTTGACAGCAGGCGCTATGGCATACTGCATCAGTCGGAGGATCGAGTAGTTCTCGGCTGCCCAATTCCAGATTTTGCCATGACCGCGAGGTCAGTTAGATGGCCTCCTGAGTTTCCCTCATGCCTTATTCACAGATAACTATAATAATAGAGCAAATAATCAAGAATGATTTATTATTCCTTTAGTGATTGATTTTACTGATTTTCTAACCACTTCATAAAATAATAGGATAATGAAAGTGTAATATACTTTGAGGAACGGTAAAATTGGAGATCAATTTCATTTATGTTATAGGATAGTCAAATGAAACACTTCGCTTTCAGGTGACAGGAATGGACAGAAGTGAAAAATGTAAATGTAAAAAAAAAATTACCCAAATTAATTATTATATGTTATGGTTATTACCTTATATCTACACCTACTGTATAAGACATTCCGTTTCATCATCATTATTTATAACCGAATATGAGTAAACAGTTGCGATGCAAACTTCATAATAGCTTAATGTCTAATTTGACAGCTAGTTGGAGAGTTCACTGTGGTATTATTTCATATAAGATCCCCGGATATAAAAATAATTGCTGAAAATTTGCCGCTCTATTGTCTACTACGCGTCGAATTAGAACTGTTTCCTATTGTTCAAAGGAGTCATCTGTCGCGCGTTACTTTTTATGATGTATAAATGTTGCAATTTCAACGGTTTCTCTCACGAATTGAAAAATCATCCTAATGGACTTTTCTCTTAGGTATTTAAATATCAAATGTATTATTTATCACATCTGCCATATGAAAATATTCATCTTAGGATTTGCAGTGGACTTCGAAGAGAGGAAATCTGTATAACGTTATCTGTGAAATGGGAGTTCGGGAATAATCCATGATACGTTGAAATTTCAGAATATGGAGATATCGGACTGCAATGGAATAATTTACTGAAAACGGGCAACACGAAGTGTTTCATTTCACAGTACCTAGTATATTGCCAATATTTTCAACCCACATTACGCAAATGTAGGCAAAAATGACTCTGTTGTGAGTCGACTTAATACGTCCATATTCATGAAACCCACTGATGGAACCAAAAACTAGTAATCGTCCAGTAATCGTTGAAATAACTTAAGAAAACCTCAAACTTATCTGCGAATATATTAAAAAGCCTCTAACGTTTTTAATCAACAAAATTTTTGCGATTGGTGAATATTTGGAAAATTTCGAGACAGCAATAATTAAACCACTCTTAAGAACAATTGATAAAATTGTGGAAAAGTTCAAATAAACGACTTATGAAGATTATGGAAGAAACAGGATACTTTCGCCTGAACAATTCGGTTTCAGATCCCAAAAATTAACTAAAGATGTAATTGTATATTTAACAAATAATATCTATCAATCTCTGGATGAAGAGGAATGTGAAATAGGTATCTTTCTAGACTTGGCTAAGGCATTTGATACCGTCAATCATGAAAAACTGATCGGCGGTATGGAGGATCTAGGTATCAGAGGAATCATCTACGAAATGTTCAAATTCCACCTTAGCGATGTGACACAGTATGTAAAAATCGAAAATGAGATAAGCGAATCTCGTAAGGTAATAACTGACGTACCTCAAGGGACATATTCAAGATCATTGCTCTTTATAATGTAGATTAAAACAATACTTTCCCGGGAAAAAGATACGAATATATTACTATTTGCAAATGATACAGTTATCCTGTTCACAGATGGTTCTGGTAATAAAAACAAGGAGGAACAAAATGTGAAAAAAAAACTGGTTTAGCGATATGGAACTCACATTGATTTTTTTTTTAAATGTGTCCTACTATTTTTCAATATATTAAACTCAACCAATATAGATCAACTCAAACTGAAAGATAATAATTCAACTTATTTCGTCGAATGTGTGTCACAGACATGCACTCAAAATGGGACATTCATTTAAACAGAATACTTACAAAATCAAGATTAATACTGTTCATATTCAAATATCTAAAAAAACAATCAAACAACTCAAAACTTTTACCAGTCACTAATAGAATTCTATGTTCAGTATGGAATATCTGTTCAATATTGTGAATAGTGGACTGAAAACTTTTCTTATATTTTTGAATTGTAATAGAGTAAATACAGAAATAGAATTTCTTATAGGCATTTTATTCTTTGTTTTCTAAAAAATAATATTTTTTTTTACATAACAACAGTTCCAAGAATACGAAAAATATAGCGAAACCCTCCATATAGACTTACCTTCCAAGAGCCATGAGGGCTCATGCCACCATAATTCTGAGTCTAGAATAGTCTTGGTGTGTATACCTCTCGATAATAAATCGGCAGGATTGTTCGCAGATTTTACATGAAACCAATCATTTAATGTTTGAATTTCGCCTACTCTACTTGCTACAAAGGTCTTTATTGTGGAGTCATACCAAAAATATTTTCTTTTAATATCCAAGCTTTCACCATATGTGCAAGTAAACTTGCTCCACGATGATATAATCTTGGTAAATACACCTGTTTCAATGGTGCAACTCTAGATATGGCACAAAGTTACTCAGAACTGTGAGAGGTTGTATAATTTTTTGATCGTATATAAATGCATGCACAATAAACGGGTTCTGATGCATCGCAACCACCATGACGTTCCACAAAATTGGAATCAGTTAAACCAATGAATCTCGTTATATTTTACTGATTAGTAATTCTTAGATTATGTTTGAAAACTATTGCGTATACATTTTTTGTGGAACAGCGTCGTCCTAAGTGACACCAGATTTCCATAACTGTAGAAGAATCAACTTGATTCGATTGAACCCAAAAGACCCAAAGAATCAAATATCTAAGTAAGATTTTATGGATACTACCTAGATCGTTTAGTAATTGTTCCCATTTCAATATCATTGATGGAATATTGAATAGTGTATGCTTTTCATTCCATACTACTCCTGAGGTGTTATTATTTTCTTCATCTTCTAATTAGACAACATTCATCGTAATTTTAAATTGATCGATTAATGCTGATCTATTTGTTAGCCATTTACGCAAATGAAAATCAACTGAGAGTCTGAACTAGTCAATAAATCATCCATATAAGAATTATTTTTGATAAATCGTGAAGCGTTAGGAATTTGATATTTATTTTCCTCTGCTAACTGAAAAAATGTCCTGAATGCTGAATGTGAAGCTGAAGCGGTACCATATGTAACTGTATTGAGTTCATAGCATTTCAATTGATCCATAGAATTCTCAGTCCAAACAGTTCGTTGTAACTTTCTCTGGTCTCTATGAATTTAGATTCATTGAAAATCGAAATAAATCTGACTGTAAAGTAGGGTCACTAAATATATACGCCACTATTGGACTTTCAAGAAGTTCACATTTATGTTTCAGAAATGTATTCATATACGGTAATATACCTTGCAAAAGGAGGTGTTTCATCAAGACTTACGCAGAGCTTTAGTCGCAGAAAATATACCTTTGAAGAAACTGCAAAATACACAATTCAGAGATTTTTTTGCAAAAATATTGTAATCAAAACATCCCTGACGAATCCACACTTAGAAAGAAGTATGTGCAAACAGTATACGAAACCGTAATGGAAGAAATTAAAGTTTCACTGTACGATGAACATTTTTATATTATTGTTGATGAAAGCACAGACTCATGTGGTCGATATATCGTACATCTTATTATTGGAGGGCTTCTAAAAAATGAGCCAGAGAAGCCATATTTAATATCTTCGAAACAGTGAGACAAAACAGATAATGTGACCGTAACTCGATTTATTCAGCAGTTTCTATGACATTTTTTTTTACCAAATCCAGTTCCAGTAGAGAAGTTTTTAGTGATTTTGTCTGACGCAGCGCCGTATATGGTTGAAGTAGGCCAAAACTTGAAAATATTTTATCCCAATATGGTACATGTCACTTGCCTTTTACACGGGATAAACAGAGTTGCAGAAACTATTAGAACAGCATATCCTTCGGTGAACAAATTAATTTCAAATGTAAAGAAAGTGTTTTTGAAAGCACCTCTAAGAGTGCAGATCTATAGAGAGAAATCGCCAGGAGTTAGTTTACCTCCAGAGCCCGTAATTACTCGATGGGGAACATGGATTAAGGCCGCGATATTCTACGCAGACCATTTTGAAGCCATTAAAGACATAGTTTTAGATTTAGAAAACAATTCACAGTGTGTAGTGCAAAGTCAAGCAGTATTCAAAAAGGTAAATTTAGCTAAGGAACTTGTTTTTATTAAGATTAATTTCAGTTTTATACCAGATATAATAACTTCGTTAGAAAGTAGGAATACGAGTTTAAGAGAATCAATTAATATTGTTGAAAATTTTTCCGACAAATGCAAAAAAGTTCCCGGTGATGTAGGAAATCAAGTAAGATGTAAACTCGAAGTTATTGTGGGAAAGAATGAAGGCTTTAAGTATTTAATGGAAGTCAAAAATATTTTTGATACTAAACCATCCAACGAAGTAATACCTTGGCCTTATAACTTACTACCCAAATCAAAATATTGCCAGATCACATCGGTACATGTTGAAAGATCTTTTTCTTTGTACAAACATATTTTTACAGACAGAAGGCAAACACTTTTATTGGAAAATTTTGAAAAATATATCGTTATAAATGCATTTTATACTATTTCAGGTTAAAAATTTTACCTATTATATTTTTCTTTTAATTTTACTAGAATTAAATAATTTTTGTAAGAGTCGGCGTTTATTTCCATTTTTCCATGTTATAATCAAGGCATATAATTGCATATTTTGACAAATAAATGCATATTGTTGCATATTTCAAAGAAAAACTATGCATATATATGCGCATATTTCAACTGAATTGACGTGCATATATTCCGCCCTTTAGTAATATCAAACTTAGAATAGAAGTGGTCAAATAAATAATTACAGTATCCCATGTTTCGGAGAGATCTTGTATAACTTTTAATGATCTCAGATTTTTTGTTACATTTTCATAAATCTGAATAATTTTCTTTTTGGATAGCAAGAAAATCAAAGATAGCTTTAATGTGATTAAAAATGATCAGGGTTACCTCTAATGCAATTGTAATTTTCATTCCTCTCATTTCACTACACTCTTTCTTACATTAGCTATTGTCACTTGTGACTTTATCAATCTCATCTTCTTTTAGTGTTATATACTAACTAACTGAATTTTCTAGAATAAGATAGGTTGAACACTCCCTCAACAAGTTTTCTTCATGGAATTTTTCGGAAATAAGTGTTATTTAGCTTCTACAAATGATATTATGTTCAACTGGGATTTTATTGTCAACTCTTATTCTGATGAATAATAATATTAATAATAATAATAATAATAATAATACTAATATTTTTTATTTCATTCGTCGCTATGTCCCAATTATATTTGAAAATTTATTATTAATTATTATTATTGTTGTTGGCTGCCAAACATGTAGATTTCTATCCAATAATTTGAACATAGTTCGCTGAGGTTGTCGTCTTTGGGGATACATGTTCAGATACATTTCCGATGTCTTGACATCGGTTCTTGTTTCAGTAGTAGAGTTGTCTCATATCGCTTTTTTCTTCATTGATAAACGCCATTTGTAACTACACACTGCTTAATAAGGTATCAAAATAGAATTTACATGACAGTTTGAGAATATCAAAGCCTACTATGGCATAAAAACTTTTTCTTCAATATTTCTGATTTTTGTGACTACAACTGTAACTTCTGATACATAATTGAAAAGGTAATGAAGGGGGCCATTCAAAACTACAAAGTTCCAATATGGCGCCCATAAGAAAAAGTTGATAACGATTTGAGAAAAATGAAATGTATCAGAGAATTTTCCATTTTGCCCAAAGATGGATCTCAAACAGTTCCAATGGGAACGTATCCACAGTTTTTTTCTTTGGAAGAAACGAGAACGGTTAATTTCAGTTTTTCCGGCATATCCCCGGTAGTACCAGAGATAACTTCGTTTGTTAAACGAAATATTATCGGGCTCACCGATACGCAACTTTGTCCCAGTTTAACCATATTCGTATCTCTTTCTGAAATCCCAAACATGGGAGTCCAATTTGAAACACCCGGTATACAGCCAATTTTTGGCTCATTTATGATGGATATTTGTTCAAAACCTATTAATCAAAAATAACCAAGAACTCCCTACATTACAAGGGGCTCTATTTTAAACGTTTACTCTGTGGCAAATTTTGATAGTTCATGTGACTATAATATAAGTATTATTGGGTAAATAATTCCGAAAGTCAACCTGAAAGCGGTGGTCAGTATGGAAAATAGTGTTGTGAAATATATTATGTAGACCATTTGGATAAAATTTCGATGTAACATAGATTATAATTAAAAATTTTTATTAGCAGTTTCCGAATCATTTCGAATATATTTTCTGCTCCTACAGTCATTTACATTTGACTTTTCTGCTAACAAAAATAAGGGGAGTCACATGATCAATGGATCACAGCTATATATTTTTCAATAACTTTCATTCTATTATCAGTGTAGTTAGCTAAATTTTCTGTTGAAACTTTAGAGCTAATAATTTAATCAGTTTATTTTGATTATTCGATTATGGATTATTATTCGTCTTATTTATTATTCTTCATATTATGTTAGCTTGTATTCTTGTCGTATACTTCTATAATTTGGTTGATCATGTCGTACAATCAATAAATGAACACCCAAATAAGTAGATTAGTAATGAAAATAAAACAAATAAAATATATCGAAAACTTATCATATTATATTAATTGAAAAAATATGATAGGAACTGGAAAATGTTACCACCCTTCTAGAACGCTTACTATATGGTCATTGTGAAAGCATTAAGAGTATAAAATATGCAAATTTTATCTTGTGAATCAGGGTAGATGAACTAAGCAACCAATTTATTTGGACAAAGGGTTGCAAGACATTACATATAGGGTAGAAAATCTATACTAACTTCCACTTGCAGGAACCTTGGATTGTCACCCTTTATTTTACGACAGTTTACTTAATAAACCCCCGTACGTGGACTATGGTCAAACGTTTGTCTCTCGTATGTATGGATACATACGAGAAAGTATTAAAACTTATATGGAACATAAGTGAATGATTATATAAAGTTAGCACTGTTAGCAATGCTATTGTTTTATTTCAAATTAAATACCATTAATTTTATAAATGTGATCGCCAAACATCCTGTCAAGGATGAATTATCTCTTATTATGTCTGATATGCATTTGAGTTTCAATTAATTCAACAAATTTCATACCCGGATAAACTGTTGGAAAGGGATCTTCACATTGGCAAACTTCTGCAAAAACTCAGACAACTAGTACAAAAGTTCGAACTCGAAACAAAAGAATTTGGGACATTACCTATATCTCGCGCTGGTGGATACTGAGCTTGGATATGACATAATTACTTATGACAACCAAATGAAAGGCGTGAAAACGTTACAGAAATAGGAATTATTTATTTGAAAAATATGTCCTACTAAGCTCAGCCACTCACCAGTGGACGAATGTCCTAAACGTCAAACAAATATTATTCAGTATACTAACTTTAAAACAACAAAAAGTAATGATAAAGAATATATTGTTCATAGATGAAGAACCAGGCAAGCTGATAGTTACCTCTCAGTTTCATTTGTTTCAAAATCTTTTGCTCGAATAAGTGTCTTTTCTCTGAAATCAAAAGTCACTAGTGATGTACCCTTCTACCAAAAAACTGATCATTTGTTACTCCATTTAGAACTTCTTGATAGCAGTCTCATATACTTATTCGTATTTTAATGAGAAGATTGTGAGTCCATGAACAGAAGACATAAATGAAGTGATATGTGATACTTGTTTGAAACTATACCATCAGGTCTTCCATGAATGCTCAACAATTGTTCTTTTAGTTTATTATTCCCTCATCAATGAATACTCCGTTCGCTATATGAGCATATATTCTAGAAGATAGATACATATTTTGGGCCTGAGATATGACATGTTGGCATATGTGTTGTGTTTTAGCAATTATTAATCTGAGTATTTTATCCTATGTGACTTAAACCTTCCACCCCGCCCCATTTTTAGTTAGCCGCCCCAGAAAATATTCAATTTTGGAACGTGTTATAACACTTTGGTGCCAACTTTTGTCTCCATGCAGTTGGCAGCACTGGAAGTATAATTATGACCAAAATTGGAACGCCAAAAATTGGCCGAATCATCTGAAATTGGAAAAAAAAATGTTGGCACCTCCATCAACATATAATTTTTATCTAAAAGAAAAGCTTGTGTGAGTGCCACCATTTTCTTACATCTTCAATGTTTTGATTGTTCAAATGTGTGACCAAGATTATTTTTTGGTCCATTCTGGGATGAAAATACCCAATTTCACTCAACAGAAACTTCTCTTTTACACAAAAACTACAAGTTGGTAGAGGTGCCAACATTTTTCTTCCAATTTCAGACGATTTGACCAATTTTTGTCAAAAAGACCAAATTCTTGAAAATGGACGCATAGAAATTGTTGGCGTATGGTTTTCGAGTAATGAGCATTGATAACAAAAATTTTCCGCCTGGTCAGAAAGTGTACAGCCAGTGCTGTCAACTGCATGAATATTGATCGCCAAGGCACCTCCTTCAACTAGCACCAAACACCAAAGTGTTATAATCCGTTCCAAAATTGAATATTTTCTGGGGCGGCAAACTCAAAATGAGTCGGGGTGGGAGGTCCAACTCACATAGGATGAAATACTAACATTAATAATTGCTAAAACATAAAAACACACATGCCAACATGTTTTGTCTAAGGCCCAAAATATGTATCTATCTCCTATACTAATAGGGAAATAATCTATGGCCGAAAACATATTCTATCTCGGACGCTATTCAAGCTGATTTACACATTTCGCAAACTGAGCACTATTGTAGTTGCTCAAACGCCAAATTTCAATATATTTTGTTAGATCAACCAATCCTCATCCTATCATTTTTACGAACAAACAATTCGCTATCATTGTACCAATATTGCCAAATCATCTCTAGAGTCATTTTATTGATTCTTCACAAGGGCAAGGAAGAAAAGATAATTACAAAAAGAATCTTTCAAAAGATCTACTAACCTAGTATTCCCAAAATTGTATAATAATCTGACATACTAACCTATGAAAAATTTACCAAACTAACCTGTTGCCGCTTGGAGTTTCGAACAAAAAAATATAAATGGAATGATCATTTGCAGAAATGTCTTGAGGCTTGGCATTTGAGGAAAAGTTAATTGGTGTGTTGGCAGAAATCATAATTTACTTTACACAAATAGAACATATTTTCGGCAACCGATTTGTGTCATTTTTGGATGCGTTCGTTCCGTTTCGAGTGGTATCCAAGACATACATCTTCAGTTTTTCAAATGGAATTATAGTATTTGATTTTACCATAATAACAACAACTTTGAATATGTTTCACACGTATAAATTTAACATGCACAAGTGTCCGAAATTCTCATTTGAAGATTCAAATGGCGTCATCGGTGTAAAGTCACATCCTATTTTATGCGTTTACCTTGTGGCACAAATTGATAGTTCAAGTGACCAGCGGTTACCAGTATAATACAAAAACCTGGCATCAAATGTCTGTATAAAACATAGAGTAGTAGAATACATTATGTAGACTATTTGGATAAAATTTTTATGTAACGTAGAGTACATCTTAACACCTTTCATTAGCAGTTTCTTAAATCATTTCCTATATATTTGTTTTTCCTACAATCATATATATTGACCGCAGAAGTGTGAGAAGTCAGTGATTGATTGATCACAGTTTATTGAGATGATGCCTGTGTGTGCGTCAGAGCGTACGTAAAAACTATAGAGACGATTGTGCCGTTCCTATTGGTCGCTCTAAATAGGACAGTATAGTATTTTGCCCTGGTATCTTTGCCAACTATCTTCAGTGTTTCGAATAGATTAGAGTATTTTATTGAACCATCATGTTCAAAGAAGATCATGTGAACCAGCGGTGAAGCATTGCGAGGGGCGATAGGCATTGAAATTATTCTTGAAAATTTAGAAGTTAGGCATAAGGAAAGAACTCACATGGCAAAGAGTTCCTCAAAATTAAATCTGATAGCAATACTTTCGGCAGGTTTCGAGCTTATCTATGAAGAGGTGACCAGCTCCAGCTATTTCTGATGAGCTCTAACCAAGGAAATATTCATAGAATGCGGAAGTTTAAAGAGAACACGAAACTGTTTTTAAACCTCGAACGGTAAAGGATGAAGAGCATTCTGTGGCAGTTTTAGCACGAGTCAGTGTATATCCCAATATTGCTATTCGCAGATAACACCTGAGATGCGTATTTCATATTCGTCGATCCAAAGAATATCAAAATAACACAAATTTCATACATTTAAAATACATTTATATCAAGCTGTACTACCTGGTGACAACGAATCATATCATGTGGTCCGATGAATCTAGATTTCTTGACAATGGAATGGTCATTGTTGGTCATAGGAGCATTCGTACTGGCTCTGGGAAAGTAATTTTTTAATTATTTGGGTAGTAAATGTATGGTGCGGGATTATTAATGGAACAATTATAGGGTCAAAGATTGATGAAGGCACACTGTAGAAAGAAATTGTATCTGAAATTTTCAAGTTAAAAAACTGATGTACTACGTGGAGGATGTACCATCACATAAAAGGAATATTATGATATTACGGCAAGATGAAACACCACCATATGATGCTGGTGTAGTAACAAATTATTCAAATGCAACATATCCCGGGTGGTGGATTGGAAATCGTAACGGTATTATTAAGTGGACCGCTAGCTTTTACCACCCTTGGATTTCTGACTTTGTCATGGTATTGAAGATTAAAAATAGAATCAGAAATGAATCCCGTAGATTAAATGGAGAAGTTCTCAGATATGTGTGCATCCAAGGTGTAATAAAATAAACAGAACACAGTTATACTTCGAACCGAACGGAGGACAGTTTGGACATGTGAAAAATTGTCTGAATACTTAGTTACTTTTTTTAATTGAATTAATCTGAGTAGAATCTTTCCTTTCAAAGCGCGCATTGGTTACAAGTCGCAAGTTCTATTATTAGAAAAAGAACAAGGTTCACTTCCAAAATCCTAATATGATAATTACAATGTCGGAATAACACTCATCCCCTCATTTCCACTTGTCTGGAGTGAATTGCTTTCAAGGCTATCTAGACATTTATGCACAACAAGATAAAAGAGTATATTATTTTTCATATCCATTTCCTTATGTAAATGCCTATTTTGTTACTCAGTGAATGAAGAATAGAAAAATCTTCAATGATACAATAAAAAAATTACCATTCCATTAAAAGAAATTGACATTCGATATTTTGACCCTTGTCGAGTTTTTCGCATTCACAAATATATAGGGATAGTTATACATACTTTTCTGTATATATACAGAAGACACTAAAATCAATCATCAAACAGATGCTGAAGCTCTGGGATTATTTCTACAAGAGAGCTATTAACCTCTCTAGAACATCGTAAAAACCTAGGAGATCTTCCCTATTTCTATAGACATTTCCATGGTAGGTGATTATCAGAAATCTCGTCTATTGTTCCACCGTGAAAGATTCCAGATAGGCGGACTAAATGAGCTCAAACTAGTTACACCTTCACTGTCAAGCTCGAGACCTAACTTATTTTCACCAAAAGTTGTCGAACACTTCACCTAGTGAGGTCTATTCCTATGCCTATAACCTCCAAACCTCCAAGAAAAATACGAATTCCTAGCTCCTCTCCCTACATTCCACTGTTGGCTCGTACGATGTTTTCTGAACATTATGGTTTCCTTCTAGTGTAGTTAAAGTATTGAAAAAAAACTGGTGTATACAAAAATACATATTCCTGTTTAGATCTCTGGTTGTACAGAAAAACAAAAATTTGAATCCCTGTTCTACTTAGAAGCTTTGTGATGCGAAGATGTCCCGTTCGAATTCTGAAAATAGTGTTTTTTCTCCTGGATAGATAAATAGGCGCCTGTGATATGGATGTTGTGTATATTATATGTATGCTTATAACACCCTCAAGTAGACTTCGTGGCCATTACTTGCATTATTCATTTATATGATTCTATTTATTATGTTCTCAAACAAAGATTGTTGATAACTTCCATTAAAACCTGATGTGTGTAAGACAATGTTGACCTAAATTGATTTGCAATGCACGCTTGCATAAATAATTTATGAACAATAGCACCTAAATTTCAACATTTATATCCAAGTTTTGTTTTTTCTCCATTGTCGTTTCCATCTAATAAATAATTTACGTTGCCTTGAAGGATATATATCTAACATGACAGTGAGTTTGTAGTTCTGGGGGCAATTATTTGTGCATGCTGTCGTACGTTCCTATATCATTTGCTCTTATCGTATTCGAAATCTCACATGAAAAGTTCGACGGAGAAGGATATCACGCATAAACGTGATTGCTTGTATTTTTATCGTACATTCATGACTATATCTACTTGAAAGAACATGCCTCGAATATATTTCACCCAGAACAAATCTTTTTCCCCATAGCATAACAATTATTAGTGGCACAAGATGTGCTCACCTCATAGAACACACATACACATAAGCCACAAAAACAAAAATAAAATTCATGCAAATATCATGGCATTAAGAATCAGTTTGTGATGTTCCACATAGTTTTACTTGACTTAGAGGAACTTTTAATGATTTTTTCATTTGACATCAGTTTGGCATTTTTTGAATGTCGTTCATATTGTTCTCACGTTCTTGAAATCACTGGTTTTGAAAGATAAATATAAATTATTCAAAAGTTATCATTTCTTCTGGCATGAAACTGTCTCTCCGGAAATGCAATGTAGGAGGAATCGAGAAAATTTTTCGTAAGATTCCAGTGCAAGTTGGATATAATGTTAAAAAAGCTTGTGAAACTTTTTTTTCGTCAAAGGTCTGTATGTTTTGGACTGTGAGTCAGGAACGGTCTACCTGGAATGTTCAAATTTATCTGCTGTGCAGAGTGGTCTGAGAAATCACAATTCCTGGTAACAGCATATCCGTTTTCAGCACTAAAGTTTGTGAAAATGTTGTCAAGGCAGCTTTTTCCTCTGATTGGTTCGAAAATTTCTTGTTGGGAACCATGAGCTGAGTAAGTCACAAATAGCTCTTGCACCATATTCTGAAGACTTAAAATGTACATTAATCTCTACATATTTATAATTTTCTGCAGAGACAGAGACTTTAAAATCCTATGTAAAATATTCAAAAAGGACTGAAAACCTCCATTAGTTGATTGGTAGAATGCAATTTTTTGGATATCAGCATCATTCATTTTTGGCAGAAGTTATCTCAGTGGTTCACTTCTCTTGGAAATGGTTTAACTTTAAATGTATAATTCAACCCATTTTCGTGGACTGATTTCAGGGCACAAATGCCTCATATTTTAGTTAAGTCGAAAATATTATTTATATATAATGTTGCAGTGATATATTATCACTGAAGGACAACCATTATGTCATATGTCACACTTTTTTGTTTTCAAAATGTCTAAGCAATCGTTGTCATTCCAGATTTTGTGTTTGATCAGAAATTGTCCATTCTCAGTCTTGTGTTGAATTTTGTTTTCATAAACGTTAGGTTATGTACAGAAATGGGCCTGTAGTTTCATATTATGTTATCATTTGAGGTCCTACAATGTCAATTTTGCCGCTAAAGATGTTCCTGGAGCTGTTCTTCAGGACAAATTATCATTGGTTGATAGTTTTATCTTCGCATTCACTGAGGACATCATGAGCAGCTTAAGTCTTAAGAAGGAAAGCTAGTTAATGGCTGGGTAATTTCAAATTATCATTGATAATGCTTCATCGGACCCAAAGGATTAGAAAGTCTAATAGCTAATATTTTATTTGCATTTTTCGACGTTTCAAGAGCGAGATTTCCTGTTTGAATGTTCCTGTGATAACATTCGGAATATTGAAGGAAATGATCCTAAATTAGTGATAAACAAAAATTCAATGGTGGAAGCCCATGACTTTGTGATAATTTATCATATTGATATAATAAAATAAAATCTATAAATTTTACAAGTACTCAATGATATCATTATGGTGCGTGAAGGTAACGTCTAGGAATTTTTTTGTGCTATCTTTCTCAGTTCCAGAAGTGAACATAATGTTAGGATGGATATCATTAATGAAGGATAAGAAAACATTCAATTGCGGTGATGTACCTCTGAGGAAGGATAAAACATCATCTACATATCTAAACAAGCAATGAATATGTATTTCAGCTAGAGGGGAGATGATTATAGTTTTTTCTATATACGACATGAAAATATGTGCCAAAAGAGGACTTAATAGGGATCCCATAGCTAATCCATTATTTTGTGTGAAAAACTCGTTATTAAATTGACAATAATTTTGGCTAAGGTAAAGAATCAAAAGCTTGTTCTATCTCGGACTTTAATACGGGATTTGTATTTCATTTTTCCAGAATTTTTGATATCAAAATTTTACATACGTGGGGGGAATATTTGAAAATATATTTGAAACATCGAAAGATACCTAAATTCCGTTTTTATGGAAAGTTATTTATTGATTTTGAAAGTTTCAATGAGTTCTTTACTGCATACTTAGCCTTGAAGTTACTTATATTTTTGAAAATATAATTCAATTTCACCGCCAGATTAGGTGTAGGGCTATTAACAGAGGATACTACGGAGCATTTTTATGTGAGTTTTTATGAAGTCGCAAAGCTTAGAAGAAGATGTTTTACAATTATTTAACCTACTGTTTTCAATTTCACTATTAAATAAAACTTGGATATTCCCTACAAATTGCTTAGTTTTCAACTGAAATTGGCTTGTAAGGTCTTTCTTGATTTGAGTCACATCTGATGAAACAAATGTATTCATTTTATCGTCATAATCTATCTTATCTAGGATGACAGTTGGATTAGATTGATCGGCTTTCGTAAGCACTAAATTGTTGGTTTTTATTTTATGTTTGATAGATTTTACAGAGGACCAATCAGTGTTTTTTTAAATTAGTATCATTTGAATTTGACACGCTAATGTCGAAACTATATTCACGATTTGCTTCTATAATACATGCGATGAAAATAAAACAGATTCAACTATTATTGCCAATTGATCTTTTAGTCCCCGTAGTTACAAATCAGCAGCATACAACTCAATGATACTTTTCACTTCCTCTTTCTCCTGAAAACCTTAATGAAAAATTGAATATAATCAAGGTTAAAGCCATTAATAATGGTTTTCAACTTCAAATTATATCCAAATTAATAGACAGAAAAAAACAGAAATTAACTTACTCAAGTATCTATCCTTTTACAAAAAATTCTGACTCTTTATCAAAATAGGTTTCCCTAAAATGTTTTGGTACCGTAAGTGAAAGAATTGCAGATATTTTATAGAAACATAATCTAATAGTTAGCTTAAAACCTCAAAATAAATTGTTTTTTTTTGTTCAATGCTGAAAATAAAGTATATAAATTAACCTGTTCAGAGTGTGACAACTTTTACATCGGCAGATCTAGTCATAATATAGAAATTAGATATGATAAAACAGATTCATCTTTCTCTAACCATATTTTAGAAACAGGGTACACTTTTCCAAATTTAGATGAAGTTGAAACTATACGTAACCAGAGGTTTTAAATCCTTATCACAATATCAGCTCTACCTCATCATCCAATTTCAATTATACTATTCTAACAATGTATTTCCTCATGCGGAACCCCACTTGTTACCCGTGTCAATTCAAGATTATTCATATTTTCATACATTAGTATCGCTTGAAAATGACACGCTAGTGTCGAAACTATAGTCACGATTTGTTTCTATAATATATGTAATAAAAAATAAAGTAAAATTGATTTATTTCTTTATATCAATATTGTGATAAACAATCACAACACAAACTTACACTAAATGATGATTATAATTACAAAATAAAATATACCAACTTTGCTTTCATTTGAAAACAATAATAACAAACTCAAAATTCAAATTCAACTAAATCAGGGAACAGCAGGACACTATTATTAAGCAGGAGTCTAATATTAAGATTCCTCTCGACACCATAGCTTAGTAAGATCATGGTCAGTCAAAAATTACAATGGATCTTTAAACTAGTTATGAGTGATCTTTTCTTAAAAATTGGTTCCCTTTCCCAATTTTCTTTCTTATTCGTTGTTGACATTTCAGAGTTGACTGTGATGACAAAACACAGAACAAATATACTGACATAAGAATGAAAATTGTGATAACTTTTCAATAAATACATAACAACATAAAATCTCCCAAGATTATATACATCTAAAGTTGTATCATTAATGTAGCATTCCTTTTGTACATTGATGTAATTATACTTTATGGAATATATCTTCAAAGAGATCATGATTTAATAATTTTGATTTGATTTGAGTGAAGATTAATTGACACGGCATACAAGTTCAAATTAATATGTTCATTGTGGAATATACTCGGACTCTCAAGAAAAAGCAACAACAATTCGTAGATTTGAAGCGCGCACAATTGCACATATTGGTTGAAGTACTCAGTCGTATAAAATAGCCTTGTTTGACTATGAGCTTACATTGTAGAAGGGTTAATAATGAACATAATTAACAAGGAAAAGAACTAATAACTGCTCTACCTCTTTCATTATGGCTTCTTTAATTCCTTGTTAAGCATCTTTTGTCCGGGCTCTCTTGAAGAAATATGAAAGGATTAAAAACTAAGTTCTGCAAGCAACGAAAGGATTGTGAAAGTTCCAAAACTCATAAGCAGCTTTAATGAAAAATGCCTACGTAGTTGAAAAGCCAATGATAAATACTAAATATAGAAACTTAGTTAGCTAAGGCAAATGGGAACTAAATATCCATTTTTCTTTGAAATTAATAGGTACCTACTGGACGCACAGTTTCGTGGAATAATTCGCATGGTTGAGGAATAAAATCAGAAAGAAAATTCCACAGCTATTCTATCTAATAAAACGTTATTTGTTGATGTTGCTGAGCACCTGTAAAGTTCTTGCAAATGTGTTTCCTATTCAAAATTTAGAAAAAATGACCAAATGAAACTCGATACTGTTAAGAAGACTGTGGCCAACACAAAACCATCAAATAAAAGTATCCAATCACCACAATTATATTTATAGTACAATAAACCGTTAAACTGAAGATGGCAATATATTTGCCAAAATACGTATTTAAATCTCTGTATTGATCGGATACATTTATTTCATTCCAGAAATATGTCCAATGAAACAATAAACGCTTCGAAAGATATAAAGAAAGAATAAGATTAACGCTTATCAAATGCCCAAATGACTTCCGTTCGTTTTGGACTTTCGCCAAGAAATTTCACTTCTAGTTCATTTCCTCCCCCAAACAAAGATAATGACACACTGGTTACTACACCACAAGAAAAAGCCAACCTTTTTGTTGAAATGTTTGCAGTAAACTCCACTTTGGATCCACAAGGGAAGGACACTCCTAATATTGCTGCTATCAATAGCCATATGCGTTAAATTGTCTGTCGTCAGCGCACAAGCATTTTGCTTGATCTGAATACCAACAAGTCTATCGGGACAGACGGAATTCCACCTGTCGTTCTCAAGGAACATGCGCCTGAATTAACACCAATTTTCTGCAGGTTGTTCTCCCTTCCATCCAAACTTGGTATGTTTTCTAGAGCTAGAGTCCAACCAATCCAAAAAAAAAGGGAAAAAAGACCCTTCCAAATAATTATCGACTCGTTGCACCATGATCTGTGATCTCTCAAGTGATGGAGAGAGCTCATCCTATATCTAGAGTGCTCCAAAATCGTGGATGACTGGCAATATGGCTTTCGTCAGCAGCGATCAACAGGAGGCCTGCTTGCCTACTGCCTACGTAACACATCTATGGCAAGAATCTATTGAAAACCATAAATTGTGGGGGCAACTCTAGAAGAAGCATAGGATATCTCCAAAGCAATTGATCGAGTCTGGCACCAAAGCCTTCTTAAGAAACTTCTATCACATGGTTTGCCGCATCAACTTTGTCGCTTACTATCGACTTTTCTCTCAGATAGATCACTCCATATAGTGATTGACGGAGTATCCTCTGATACAATGACTATCAACCCTGGTGTCACACAGGGACCTGTCTTCACACCAACTTTGTTTCTGTATATAAACGATCTACTAAAAGTGACTACCTTTCCTATCCACAGCTTTGCAGATGATGGTACATCATATACCACTCTCTCATCTAGAGCACCTATACCATCCGATGAAGCTAGAGGAGCGAGACAGAGACAGATTGACGCAATCATTGAAGATCTGGCCAAGATTTTGAAATGGATATCTGATAGTCTAGTAGAGTTTAATGCCACCAAAACTCAAGCTTACATTTCTTCTCGGAAGCCTGATCCCACAATCCCTAATATAATGTTCTCAGGTACAACTATCCCTATGAAGTCTTCCATATCCATGCTCGAAATCACCACCAACAGCGCCCACTTATGGGATGATCATGTGAGGTTCATTGCGAAAACTGTTTCACAGAAACTTGCCTTTCTATTCCGTACCAAGAGCTATTTAACATCCCAGCAGCTCCTCATAATCAACAAAGCACAGATTTGACGTGCCTGGAGTGATGTTCACATTTCTCGAGTTCTGCTGCCAAACATACGTTGAAGCTCTTGAATTCTACCAGGAGAGTTATTCGTCTGATTGACTATGTCACAATTACGAGTTCATTGACCTCTCTATAAAATCGTAGAAAGGTGGGAGATCTCTCCTTTTTCTATAGATTTTCCATGATCAGATAATTCGTCTGTTGCTCCATCATGAGAGATACCAGATAGGCAGACTAGAAGAGCTCAAACTAGTCACTCCTTCTCCTTGTCAAGCTCGACTCCTGCCGAACTTCTTCCAACCAGACTTCATTTTCTAATCGAACAGCGAAGATATGGAACTCTCCACCTAGTGAAGTCTTTCCCTATGGTCATAACCTACAAACCTTTAAGGGAAATCTGTATACCTATCTCCTCTCCCAACATTGCACTGCTGGCTGACACGATGTTCTTCGAACATTATAAGTTTCCTTCTCGTGTAGTCAAAGTATTAAGAAAATATTTTAATTTCAGAATGAATTTACCACACATATGGATCTTTTGAAGTTGTATAACAAAACTATTGCACTATTTTTGGATGAGTACATATTCAATAACATATTTTGATATATCATATGTCCGGAAATGCCTCAATAAAAAGCTACGGCGCTTTATTAGTCAACAGAAAGATCATAAAATAGTTATTGAATAACAAGAATCAACAAATAATTATAATATGTGTTGGAAATGTACTCGTTCAAATAAGGTTTCCTTATTCTAAACAATTCGCATTGCCCTATTACCCTTCGTTCAAGGTGGCCCCCGTTTTCAATTGGAACCCAGTAGACCGTTGATGTCAAATAACCCCAAAGAAAAAAAAATTGGGGGCTCAAGTCGGGTAATTGAGGAGGTCAGACTACTGAACCCATACGGCCTATACACTTCTGATTAACTGAATCTAAATGATTCAGTAGTCGAACACTAAAATGGGAAGGTGCTCTCCATCACGTGTAAACCAACCTCTTAATCTGATTGCGTATGGCACATCATCTAGTCCAGAGAATCTGTAAAAATATCGAATGTTCCACCATTTAAGCGACGAGCCAATATAAAGGGACCCGTTAAACAATTTTCTATTATCCCTGCCCATACATTTAGCCAAAATTGGTTTACAAATCTTGCTGCAAAATACGGATTCCGTGTTTTCGTCTGCCCAAATGTGGCAGCTGTAGAAGTTCACAATTCCTTTCAATTCAACAGTGAACAAAAATTTCATCCATTGGCGAAAATTGGAGTTGAAAATCTTGAGATTCATTAGCTTCAAGCCGTTGTAGATGATGAGGCTTTAGCAACTGCTCTAAAAATTTTCCATTACGCTAATCTTACTAATCTTAGGTACGTTTTTCATCAAAGTTAGTCTTTTGCCACTAATTCTTGTGTTCGCAGACATCTTGAATATCTTTTATTCTTCTGCATCTCTATTCCTAGTGGAACGCTTTCTTCCACAACCGCTTCTTTTTGACAAAAATGTGTCATTTTGTATCAAGCGTAGATGTGATCGAGCAAATATATTTTTGGAAGGTGCTCGACGATTTTGAAATGCTCCTTGGTACAACCTGAGAGCTTCACGACCATAACCATTTCCAAATCAGTTTTTTTCGAAAATGGTTCGCCTGGAAAATTTTTCCAAAAATACCTTTTTGGAGCCACATCAGCTCAAAAAACTGCAAACATAGTTGAAATTAAAAAAAACGATGCGATTAAAAATAAAGCAGAAAATTGCAGGTGCCATGTAGCGCCACCTCTGGTAATAAAAAAATTTTTCTTCGATAATAGATGAATGATCAGAATTGAAAGTTCGGTTTTTCAGGGTTCTTGAGAAAAACATATTTTCCCCCATCTTTAAAGCGTCGTAGTTCTTTATTAAATCATTTTCGAAATAATGATGTTGATATGAAATTTTCTTCTTATTTGCGTATTAATTTCAATATACAAGGTGATTCATTTTCAAATTAACAAACTTCCAAGAACGATAGATCTTCGAAAAAAATGCCAGACTTTTTTATTTTAGGGCCATTCAAGGGAGATACTGGGTGATGATGTCTTTCAAAAAATAGACGTTTCTTCCAATCTCTTCTAAGCTAAGCAGTCTAACATTTTTGGACGAACTTTGGTACACAGTATAAGCTATAACTTTTTTGGTCAAGTTATTTCCAACAACAACCCATATATACGCTACTGGTTGGCAGAGAGTTTACACTAATACGTTTTATGATGCTTTTTGCGCTTATGGAGTGTATCAAGTTTCGTCGCGAAAAATTAAAAAGTTTATTGTATAAAAAACACTCAGTATCTCCCTTAAAAGGGCCTAGAATGAAAAAGTCTTTACAACAAACTGGTCTTATTTTCCGAATCTCTATCATTCCTGGGAGTTTGTTCATTTAAGAATGAATCTCCCTGTATACATCGCATTAATCAATATTTTTATGTGAAAAATGCCATTTCGTTTACTATGGTAATATTCAATTTGTCTAATATTGAAGAAAAGGAACAGAGATCATCATATAATGATTAGATTCATGCTAGTCTAGCTATGTTAAATACAATGCCCATGATTTTTTACTCTACGTAGAATTCGCAAAATAAATCCAAATATAATGTACTCCTCAATAGGTTTAGAACAGCCTACGGAGGCACCTATTTTATAACCATAATTTGACTTGATGAATCGAAAACATGTTTCATTTGAATGTTTGTTATTACTCATAGAAGCTGAATTTGAGTGTCCATCAGTTCAGTGTATCAAACATTTGGTACATCGACTCGAATTCATAAAATGAGATATGCAAATAAGTTGAAAGATAGTTTCCCTAGTGGGTTAGAGCCTGAAGGGGTTCAAGCCTAATTGGTCACTTCCATCATTTTAATATTCCAAGACTATAAGTTGTAATTATGGCACAAGTCCATAACAGTTAGACTATTATGAAAGGCAATCTCAGTTGGTGGCTTCTGTAACTAAGATTGAGATAAGGAGTTAAACGGTCCACATCGACCCAAGACTATTCTCTTATCTAAAGTGACCAAACTTACCTAACTTAGGTATTCGTGTGCGGTTTGTTCAAATTGATTCAGACAGAGATTCTATAATTATGTTACTGTTCAGCTGTTCTATTTAAAGGAAACTTACAACTTAGTTTCAATATCTGTTTCACATTGAAAATCTCTGACATACTGTTCTTCCTGTAAATATAATTCTGAAAATCTATAAACCAATGTCAATGTAACATTGTAAAATGTTAAACAAACATTTTTCATGATTGCTCAGAAGAGGCACATATATATGGTTTTCATATTCAGAATGCATTCAATATTAATATATCATAGATAAATAGACATGAACATTGATATATATATATATATATATATATATATATATATATATATATATATATATATATATATATATATATATATATATATATATATATATATATATATATATATATATATATATTAAATAAACGTCACGACTCATTATTATCGGAAGAGTAAAATATATAGAGTGATTCACGTTATAACCGATCGTTAGAAGTATTGGGAGTTCCGATGAGTTTTATTTTACTAAAATTGTCCGTAATCGTCCCTGATATGTTGATTGAATTATACTTCTTGCAATAATACCAGAAGTGATCATCATCTGTCTTATTTCCCTTTGCAAGTTAAATTTTATGCAACATTCATATATTTCAGAAGAAAATCTCTTTTATTCGGAACATTATTAAATTTTTCATACTTCTCTTCTAAAATCGTTTCTTCCGATATTGACAAAGTAGAAGAAATAGTTGGTCGGAAGTCAGATTCTTCTATTCTCTAAATTACTATTATTTGTTTTCAACTGATTACACACAGTGCTTAAAATTCAAGGTCCACTTCGGAAATTTTAAATCCTCCGAAAGTAAATGGCATTCCATTTTTAGACTAAATTAATTGGTATTCTGGTTAGTTTTATTCAGAAGGCTATGGTAGTGACAAATGATGTTATTATTATTACTCTATGCATGCTTACATTTTAGAGTTAAATTCGTAAACATATTCAAACACCGATATCATTAAATTATTTTGTTGGAAAAATTTATTCTTCAAAAATTCAAATAAAAGCGTAGCAAGAAACAAAATACGATGAACATAAATTTTTCTGTGCTGAATGGACCTCCATTCACGTCTAAATGAATTCTTGGGTTATTTCGGTTGTAGCTTTCCATATCTGCTAAGAATAAAACTGTTCGAAATCCGGATTCACTAGTTCCTATATACTTGGAATGAATTGGAGTAGCATACACCTAAAGTTTAATTAGATCCCGCAAATAAAAATCAAAGTGGAGGGACATCAAGTGATCTTGGCGGCCAGCCATGGTCCATTGCAAACAATTCATCATCATTGCAAGCAATTCATCACTTCACCCCTCGTTGTACGACATATTGTACCAACAATTTTGCTACAACTACCATGAATGTAAAGTAGATCTAAATTATAACTATTTGAATATAACTATTTGAATATTTTTCGTCGTATTAACAGATTAAGATTTCTCACGATTTCAATGTTGTAAGCTCCTTTATGGTGTTATATGTTCTCAAGTATGTCCATCTGCAAAATAGTATAGCGCAGCAGTCATTGAGCAGATGTTTTGATGATTCTTACTAGGCCAATGTTTATCATGTGGTTGCCACGAATCCTGTTATGACTCTTGGATTGTTTCTGCTTCCCCTCATGCTTTCCAAGATGTCATTCTTCCTAAGTGTATCTATTTGAATCTTGGACATTCTACGTCCGGGAAGAGAATTCTGTTTTTAATATTCCTTGGTCTTCTACTATGAGTATTTTCTCTATAGTATGTCCTATATCGTAGACAGGTTCAGGTCCTATCAGTGGCGTTTCAGCTTGGAGGCAAGTGCTCTACCGTTCATTCTATTCCTATCCGTTCTGAAACCGAGCGGATGGTGATTTTGTTCTGCAATCCTGAGGAGTCATTTCCTTTGTATACTTCGGTCAGATTTAGTGGTTCATATCAATCAATTGTATGAACTTCCGTTTGAAATATACTGATTTATCTTTCTATAGGTTCGAGTATATTTGCATCTGGGCTCAAATACTCTGAGTCCCGTGCTTCCTGCTATTATAGATCAATCTGTACTACTTTCCGAACCATGTGAACACTACCCTGTCTCTACCCTTCTTCCTTCCTGAGGCGGGCTTGGGACTTCTGTGTGAATACGAACAACTTGTATATATTGTGCCTTAGCGCCATGAGTGATGAGTTATTCATCTTCCGAGCCTTCATCCTTCCATCGAAGTTTTGTACTTCCCAGAGATTTTTCTTTGTTTATTTTCAGCATAATCCTTTTGTCAGTAAATTTTATTGCATTATGGGGGGAAGTTATTGCCATTATGTTTTCCATCCTAGCCATAGAACAATACCTTAGCGCCTCAGATAAGGATAATACATCCAAGCTTCTTAATAAGCTAATACATTTAGCTTTTTACAATAATTTTGTTTTGTAATTTGCTAAGTTCTATCCTTTCAGGCTATATCCGAATATTTGTGGATGGTTTTCACCATCAATGTACACATCCAGAGCAGTATTCTGGGTGAACTACTTCATGTTCTGTCTGTCATCTTTTTGCACACCATTAGGGCAAGTGTCGGCCATAGGTGGAAGTCCTTCTGTGTGGAAGTCCTTCTAGTTTTATGCCTGGGTACTTAACCCGATCCTTCAGCAGTATGGTAATTCCATTCCATTCAAATTGTTCATTGTCATCACTTTCCTTCTTCCTAGTAAATGTTACTATTTTGATTTTACTACGGCTAATTCCTAGTTGGGCCGATTAATACAATTTCAATATCAAGTTAACGCCTGTGTGAAGTGGCAAAGAGTGTTCTCACAGTTTTCTCTAGCCTTAAAGAAGCGGATTCCTTCGAGGCTTAATATTTGTACGAGATTATCCACAACCGGGCCCCACAGTATGGGTGATAGTGCTCCCCTTGCAGGAATCCTATTGTCTTCGATCGGGTGGTGTTCCCTTACACCCCTGTGTCTGCTCTTCTGATCTGTAGAATGTTCTCCATCCATTTCGGCATTTTTCAGTATTTGAATCTGTGTAACTCAAATTGTTTATTAAGTATGGGTTTTTAATATGACATGTCTATTTCCAAGCCCTCTGAGTAGTAATAGTATCAAGATTCACTAATTCCTATCAAGTTTACAAAAACCCATCAATATAGGCAAAACTAGAAGATAGCTATAGGAAATGCTGATACAATTTTTTCAGAGTGCCATTTTCACGAAGTATTATATTGTGAAAATATATCATTCCATTTCAACGAATCAATTTTTGGAGTTTTGAAAATTTGCCTAATCGACCTTTAATATTGAACATCCTGTGAATAATTGAGTGAAAACCAAAGTAATTTATAAATTCCAAGACTCCAACTTTTAACTACCTTCGATATATTCCTTCTACTTTGTTTATATCAGAGAGAAAAATTTTGAAAGAGAAGTGTGAAAAATTGATCGTTTTCGAATAAAACGTTTTTTTCTTCTGAACGGTTGACATTGGACTTATGAATACCTCACCTTACCTGCAAAACTTCTCTAACAGTGGACAAAACTATAATTCTTTTTGACTGTTGTTCTAGAATTTTATTTTCTTTTAGTGCTAATAATCTGAGATCCTTACAAAAATTACAATATAGAAGAATGAGAATGATTTTAAGAAGCAACATATGTGTCCTCCCATTAACGTTATGCTTTCCACTTTAGATTGGATACAGGTGAAAAATGGATTGTATCTTGGCTCTATGACATTAACATATAAAATACTTACCTACTGGAGAAGCTTCTATATATTTCAAACAGTTTATCAAATTTAATAGCCAAATATATAGCTATAATACAAGAGGACTTGATAATTTTCATGTAAGAAGAACAAATTACAGTAGCACAATGAAATATATGTTTCATCACGGGCTAATATTGTATAATGAACTTTCACATAATATCGAAGGTAACTGGTGATATTAGGTTATTTAAAATGTGAATTATTAACTATATTAAGACCAAGAATTATTTATTGGTACTAATATGTTTATTTGTAATACTGTCAATTAATAATATTATTCATAGATTCCTGTACATCATCACTAAGTTGACTAACGTTTGTTTATATTAGGAATCTTATGTAAATGACAATTTATTATTATTATCATTATTATTATTTTCAATATCTCAAAGTCACCTCAGAATAAGCAGTAGAATCCATAAATAAGAGAGTTAATGATCACAATATTGATGGCACAATTTTCTAAACATTATCGATAGATCAGAGACGACTTTGGATAGTTACAAATGTTCATGAAAATAAAATCAATTAGATCTTTCAATACTTGCAAGGAATGGTTACCGTGAATCTCCCTGTATATGTATACTTGTTTTGGTTATCACAGCTAATGCTACTTGGTCGACTTTTGGAAGAGGAGTGTACCATTACATGAATTCCATTTCGTGTTGAATTCACATCACAAGGAGAATATTCAATACCATGACTGCATTCGTTCATGTCAATACTTATCTCACACCTCGAAAAACTCTAAGATTCGGAATATAATGATAATCCACAATAATTTTCTACTCAAGAAACTTTTCGTTTTCTATATAGGTATGATATACCCAAAATCACTATTACTAGGGTCTACACATTTGTCTATGAGATTACCATCAGGTCCGGAATATGACTCGGATAACCGCCACCCGAAAGCAGTTAGACCAAAACCGGTAAGTAGTAATAGATAATTTAACTATTTCGGATTTAATTCTCCAGTTCCGATACTAAAGAAAAACTGAACTACTTGAGATTCAAGAGACAAAGACGCTTTGATTCACTTCTAACAGTAGAATGAGCAATTTTTTTTCTATTTATTCATTTAACGTTGGCCTAGGTCAGCTAATCATCATCCCCGGTGAGTGCATTTCCTGAGGCCCAAAATTTTGCAAGCCTTCTGGTATTTCACCCAAAGCTAGGGATTTCAACGAGCCCCATTTTCATGGGCTCCGTACCACTGCCTTAACGTCCCTTCTTAAAAACGGCATATCTACAATAATATATCTCGTACCCATTTATATATTTGTCTACGAGCTATGATATGTTACTTCACTGCAATTCCGGGTTTCCCTGCATGAGGTCACCCATCCAAGTATCCAAAATATCAGATAACTGACAATCGTTAAACCTGATGAGCCGAACCGTGTCCATATTTTCAGTTATGTTTTATATAATATCCTGAACTTTATGACTAACTAATGATAAATATTATGAAACATTGCCTGACCTCTGAGGATACTATACTAGAAACATTCATGAAGATGAGAATATTGATATCAATGCATTTGTGTTTCACTTTCCAATAATTGACCAACAATTCAATCAGCATTTTAATATTGGAATATCACAAAAGAACGGACAACGATGCACTTGTATATGTTTCAACAATTGCATTCATTTGAATTTCTAAGATACCCTATCGTAAATTTTGAAACAAATACCCTGTAATCAAAGCTTCGTTAATCCCGCAGCTTTACGGATTGGAACAATTAAAGCTTGTCGGACAACGCACATCAAGATCGTCCCGAATAGGCAAGCAATAAGCTTAGCTAGTGACAAACTCTGTCGGACGTTGGATGGATTCGACGTTAACTTGGCATCACTGGATGATACTACCTAACTTGAACTGTAATATATGCAACGGTATTAATCGCACTGAATCCTGTTTGATGTTTTGGAGCTTGGCTAATTTAATGTAATTGCGAAGAGAAGGAAATAGATTTCTGACAGTTTCACAACCTTCAATGGAAATTTGGAATATTTTAATCTATAATTTTAATTTTTATTATTAGAATATTAGGTGTATAGAAGTTCATTATTTTCGTCTTTACGTACGTTCCGGTCTCACAACCATGATCAGGAGACATATCAACACAAAGCGTCCTTATCGCACCAATTTCAATTGAAAATGACCAGGTCTCGGAAACGAACCGAAACACGAGTAATCGAAATTGTAACACATTAATGTTTTAAGTATATGAATAGGTATTAAGAATCCACTGCTTAGCAAATTTCTTATATAATACGAAGTCATTTTAAGCAATGTTTGAATACTACTGAAACAAAAAAATATAACGCTCAAGTATCAACTTTCGAACCAGATGTTAAACATGCATGAGGTAATAAAAAAAGGTTGTCAGACCTTGAAATATTGCTGTTTGAGCATTCTACATAAAATATATTTTTAACATTATAAATACGCATTTGGGAATTTGCAACTGTTTTAAATAATTAGATTAGTATAAATCTGATTTAATGATTGAACGTCTTCTTTATGTTTTAGACTTTGATTCACATTTTATGTGAATCATCTCCAGAATAGATCTTTGATGATAATAAAATATTAACATTCTTGTAATCAAAACAATGCTTAGCTAGGGCCGTGGAATTTTCAGAGTTTTTGTTTCTAGTACTATACTACATTCGCTTTTGAAAATACTGTTTAGAGCAATCTAAACAATTCAATTCGTATACTGCATCTACGTTGTGGGTGACGAATGATCTTTAGGGTATACCAAGTATTTTTGTCTACTTTCACTTGATTTTATCTCCAGTTTTCGGAGGCATATCAAACTAAGATCATATTTCAATTTTCTAATTGGGGTTGAATATATAACCGTTGTCAAGATTGTTCGATTGACATTTTCCAAATATTGTTAGCTACTTCGTCGGATGATTAGCATGTTCAAGATCATGACAAGGTGGTAAAACAAGAATCATTCTTGAAGATCGACGTCAACGTGCTATCAAAACATAGGAGAAGAAGAATCTGTACTTGATTGTGTTAGTGTAGGTATAATGTATTTGTTTCAGACGCTATCCTCGCAACGAGCCAAAATATTTCACGTGAGTTTTCTCTGTGGCAAATTTCAATAGTTCATATGACAGCAGATGTCAGTATAAATGGAGGTTATATCATATTGCGAATAATTCCGAAAATCAGCATGACGCAGGTGCCAGTGTGAGACATAGAGTTGTAAAATACATTATGTAGAACATTTGTGAACAATTTTAATGTGACATGTAATATAATTTCTGTCATTCTGTTTCCAAATTATGTCCTAAATTCTCTGTTCTCACAATAAGCACTCAAACTGCTGCACTAAAAAGGCAACGCTGCTTGGGATTGCTGGAATTTAAACTTTAAAAGATATACTCTTAAAGGTAAGAGACCGCTGAATATATTATATGAAACATCCAATAAATTCTTTGCTTCTGTGGCCTATAATGTAGAGAGCAATCTGTCAGTCTCTGAATGTCATATGTAGCTCAATGTTTATAAACATATAGAGTAAACCCACATTCTCCTTCTTCTTAACTATATATAAAATTCTCGGGAAATAGGTCACAATAACACTTTGTTTTAAATATTCGTCTTTACGTACGTTTCGGTCTCACGACCATCATCAGAACACTCACTATGTCTAAAAAGGGGGTTTATTAAAACTAATTATAGCACAAGCGTCCAAATCGCACAATTTAACTTCAATTAAAAGAGCCCACGCCGTCGAAACGAACAGAACCACGAATAATCGAAATTGTATCGTCAGAATTAATGTATAAAAAAATTTTTTTTTGTTGTAGTAAGAATCCGCTATTCAGTAATATTATTAAAATATATGAGTGCATATTGATTGGTATTCTCACAACAAATGAGAAGAACGAAGTTATTTGTCAAGTATCTACTTTCGAAACCAGATGTGTAGGATTTATGACAAGGCACTTAAGAAAGGTTTCAGACCTGTACTGGGAAATAACTATTACGAATTCTTCCTAAAAACATTTTCTACACTTATAAAGACGTATGTAAGAATTTGCAAGAGATTATTTAATCAAATTAGTATAAATATGACTTAGATTTTGTGTGTCTACCCTATGATTTACAGATTTGGGGTCCCGTTTTATGTGAATCATCTCCAGGATAGATCTTTTATAATAATTGGTTTCCTTAGTTAAGATATTAACATTTTTGTAATCAAATTGATGGTTATAATCAAAGCAATGCTTAGCAAGGGCGGTGGAATTTTCTAAGTTGTCATTTCTTGTGCTATATTTATGGCCGTACATTCATTTTTGTAAATATTGTTTAGAGATTCCAGTATAGATTCCATCACAATCTAAACAATTCAATTTATACACTGTGTGGGTTTGTTTATCTTTGGGTATTAACGGTTTTAGATTTGAGAAATATTTCCCAACACAGTTAGTAGGTTTATGCGCAACATTTATATCATACTTTTTCAAACATTTTTTGATTTTCTCTGAGGTCTCCGGAATGTGAGGTAGAGTTATAAAATTGTCTGTATTACCTTTTATGTTATTTTTATTAGACGAACCATTATAGATTTTGTTTATTCTTTCTTTAATGATAGGATTGAAAAAAGTTTTTGGGTAGCCATTCAATTCTAGTGTAGTACGAACAATTTTTAAATTTTTGAGGCGGTCATCTGCGTGGGACAATTTTATCGCGCGATCTGTAAGGCTGTTTATGACACTTTTTTTATAACAAGCTGGTGCAACGGAATTGAAGTGAAGATAACGTTGAGACCATACTTCTTTAGTAAACCAAGAGGTTTTTATTTTTCCATCAGCATCATGCCTAATGTTCATATCTAGGAAATTTATGTTACTGTTTAATTCCATTTCACAAGTGAATTGAAGTTTACAGTGAAAATTGTTAAATTTATCAATTACATATTGAATTTTATCGTTGGGAACACACATAAGGCAATCATCTACAAACCGTTTAAAGAATACAGGCCGAAAATCTAATGAACTCATAACAGATTCCTCTAGGCACTCCATAACGAGGTTAGCAATGGTAGCTGAAATAGGAGATCCCATTGCTGTGCCGAATATTTGTCCAAAAAATTGCTCATCATACTGAAAGTATGTGCATTCTAAACAAAATTTTACAGCATTTATGAATTCCGATTGATCTAGAGGTGTGTGGTTTTTAATCTCTGCCCAACGTTTTTTGATGCTATTCAATGCCAAAACAACAGGTATATTTGTAAATAAAGAAACAACGTCCAAGGAAATCAGTTGATGGTTTACGGGTACGGATTGATTTTTTATAAATTCATTAAAGTGCCATGAATCTTTTACATAGAATTCATTTTTTCCTATTATATTATTGATAGATTTTGATAGAAATTTTGATAAATTGTAAGTGGGCGCTCCAATATTACTAACAATGGGTCTTAGAGGTATATCATTTTTATGCAGTTTGGGAAGCCCATAGATATAAGGTGCTAGCCCATTATGGCAAATTAATTTATTTTTTAATTCAATAGGGATTATCTTATTCTTATGCCATTTATTTATCAATTTATTCATGTTGTTTTGTACTGATAAAGCAGGATCAGATTTTAATTTTTTATAAGTTGTTTCATCATTTAAAAGGTTTCCTATTTTGTTTTCATAGTCATTTCTATGCATTATGACGGTTTTATTACATTTATCCGCGTTCAAAACTAATATTTGAGGGTTAGCATCTAAGAAATCTTTTGTTATTTTTGTATGATAGTTAAAACGATTCTTTGCAATCCATACTTCTGCCTTCTGTTTGTTCTTTTTGTTTGTCAAGATGTTACAAACTTTGTTTCTAATTTCGTTTTTCTCTTCTACATTTTTATTCCTAATTCCGCATTCTAAATTTGCAATAATATTATCGATAGGCAGTTTATTATTGTTATTAGGCAATGCAAATTTCGGACCTAAACTTAACGTGTGCTGCACCTCATCCGGAATTTTTATGTCAGTTAGATTTTTCAACCATTGTTCATTGATATTCTTTTTTTCATATGTTACGTCTTTCATTAAATTATTTATCTTTTTAGATTGAATGGCTTTGATTTTGTTGAAATTTTTTTCGAAATTGTTATGCTGAATTTGAAAAAATTGCGATATAAAGTTGCTATCAAAATTTTGATGACAGGTTTGTTTAACCAGTTTGATTTTGTTTTCAACCTCAGCTACAATTGCACATGCTTCTTTAATGCACAGGTTCAAACAGTTTTTATGAAAAGAATTTAATAATTTTGCGTACGCCTTCTTAAAAATAACATAAAAGGTAATACAGACAATTTTATAACTCTACCTTACATTCCGGAGACCTCAGAGAAAATCAAAAAATGTTTGAAAAAGTATGATATAAATGTTGCGCATAAACCTACTAACTGTGTTGGGAAATATTTCTCAAATCTAAAACCGTTAATACCCAAAGATAAACAAACCCACACAGTGTATAAATTGAATTGTTTAGATTGTGATGGAACCTATACTGGAATCTCTAAACAATATTTACAAAAAAGAATGTACGGCCATAAATATAGCACAAGAAATAACAACTTAGAAAATTCCACCGCCCTTGCTAAGCATTGCTTTGATTATAACCATCAATTTGATTACAAAAATGTTAATATCTTAACTTAGGAAACCAATTATTATAAAAGATCTATCCTGGAGATGATTCACATAAAACGGGACCCCAAATCTGTAAATCATAGGGTAGACACACAAAATCTAAGTCATATTTATACTAATTTGATTAAATAATCTCTTGCAAATTCTTACATACGTCTTTATAAGTGTAGAAAATGTTTTTAGGAAGAATTCGTAATAGTTATTTCCCAGTACAGGTCTGAAACCTTTCTTAAGTGCCTTGTCATAAATCCTACACATCTGGTTTCGAAAGTAGATACTTGACAAATAACTTCGTTCTTCTCATTTGTTGTGAGAATACCAATCAATATGCACTCATATATTTTAATAATATTACTGAATAGCGGATTCTTACTACAAAAAAAAAATAATTTTTTATACTTTAATTCTGACGATACAATTTCGATTATTCGTGGTTCTGTTCGTTTCGACGGCGTGGGCTCTTTTAATTGAAGTTAAATTGTGAGATTTGGATGCTTGTGCTATAATTAGTTTTAATAAACCCCCTTTTTAGACATAGTGAGTCTTCTGATGATGGTCGTGAGACCGAAACGTACGTAAAGACGAATATTTAAAACAAAGTGTTATTGTGACCTATTTCCCGAGAATTTTTATATATAATTCATACTGGGTCAAGAATCTTATTATTATTTCGGCTGGGATATAAGCCTTAATATGAAAGGAACAACCACCTATCCTAAAGTTTTGAAGGAATACGCAAAGTTAATGAAGATACTAGCAAGAGAGAAGAATCGTAGAATATTTCTGGTAAGATGTAGGAATTTGCAAGTTTATCCAAATTTCATAATATCTAAATCAAAGGAGAATATGTTTAGCAAGGTGCTAAATAAGAAGGCGTACGCAAAATTATTAAATTCTTTTCATAAAAACTGTTTGAACCTGTGCATTAAAGAAGCATGTGCAATTGTAGCTGAGGTTGAAAACAAAATTAAACTGGTTAAACAAACCTGTCATCAGAATTTTGATAGCAACTTTATATCGCAATTTTTTCAAATTCAGCATAACAATTTCGAAAAAAAATTAAACAAAATCAAAGCCATTCAATCTAAAAAGATAAATAATTTAATGAAAGACGTAACATATGAAAAAAAGAATATCAATGAACAATGGTTGAAAAATCTAACTGACATAAAAATTCCGGATGAGGTGCAGCACACGTTAAGTTTAGGTCCGAAATTTGCATTGCCTAATAACAATAATAAACTGCCTATCGATAATATTATTGCAAATTTAGAATGCGGAATTAGGAATGAAAATGTAGAAGAGAAAAACGAAATTAGAAACAAAGTTTGTAACATCTTGACAAACAAAAAGAACAAACAGAAGGCAGAAGTAGGGATTGCAAAGAATCGTTTTAACTATCATACAAAAATAACAAAAGATTTCTTAGATGCTAACCCTCAAATATTAGTTTTGAACGCGGATAAATGTAATAAAACCGTCATAATGCATAGAAATGACTATGAAAACAAAATAGGAAACCTTTTAAATGATGAAACAACTTATAAAAAATTAAAATCTGATCCTACTTTATCAGTACAAAACAACATGAATAAATTGATAAATAAATGGCATAAGAATAAGATAATCCCTATTGAATTAAAAAATAAATTAATTTGCCATAATGGGCTAGCACCTTATATCTATAGGCTTCCCAAACTGCATAAAAATGATATACCCCTAAGACCCATTGTTAGTAATATTGGAGCGCCCACTTACAATTTATCAAAATTTCTATCAAAATCTATCAATAATATAATAGGAAAAAATGAATTCTATGTAAAAGATTCATGGCACTTTAATGAATTTATAAAAAATCAATCCGTACCCGTAAACCATCAACTGATTTCCTTGGACGTTGTTTCTTTATTTACAAATATACCTGTTGTTTTGGCATTGAATAGCATCAAAAAACGTTGGGCAGAGATTAAAAACCACACACCTCTAGATCAATCGGAATTTATAAATGCTGTAAAATTTTGTTTAGAATGCACATACTTTCAGTATGGTGAGCAATTTTTTGGACAAATATTCGGCACAGCAATGGGATCTCCTATTTCAGCTACCATTGCTAACCTCGTTATGGAGTGCCTAGAGGAATCTGTTATGAGTTCATTAGATTTTCGGCCTGTATTCTTTAAACGGTTTGTAGACGATTGCCTTATGTGTGTTCCCAACGATAAAATTCAATATGTAATTGATAAATTTAACAATTTTCACTGTAAACTTCAATTCACTTGTGAAATGGAATTAAACAATAACATAAATTTCCTAGATATGAACATTAGGCATGATGCTGATGGAAAAATAAAAACCTCTTGGTTTACTAAAGAAGTATGGTCTCAACGTTATCTTCACTTCAATTCCGTTGCACCAGCTTGTTATAAAAAAAGTGTCATAAACAGCCTTACAGATCGCGTGATAAAATTGTCCCACGCAGATGACCGCCCCAAAAATTTAAAAATTGTTCGTACTACACTAGAATTGAATGGCTACCCAAAAACTTTTTTCAATCCTATCATTAAAGAAAGAATAAACAAAATCTATAATGGTTCGTCTAATAAAAATAACATAAAAGGTAATACAGACAATTTTATAACTCTACCTTACATTCCGGAGACCTCAGAGAAAATCAAAAAATGTTTGAAAAAGTATGATATAAATGTTGCGCATAAACCTACTAACTGTGTTGGGAAATATTTCTCAAATCTAAAACCGTTAATACCCAAAGATAAACAAACCCACACAGTGTATAAATTGAATTGTTTAGATTGTGATGGAACCTATACTGGAATCTCTAAACAATATTTACAAAAATGAATGTACGGCCATAAATATAGCACAAGAAATGACAACTTAGAAAATTCCACCGCCCTTGCTAAGCATTGCTTTGATTATAACCATCAATTTGATTACAAAAATGTTAATATCTTAACTAAGGAAACCAATTATTATAAAAGATCTATCCTGGAGATGATTCACATAAAACGGGACCCCAAATCTGTAAATCATAGGGTAGACACACAAAATCTAAGTCATATTTATACTAATTTGATTAAATAATCTCTTGCAAATTCTTACATACGTCTTTATAAGTGTAGAAAACGTTTTTAGGAAGAATTCGTAATAGTTATTTCCCAGTACAGGTCTGAAACCTTTCTTAAGTGCCTTGTCATAAATCCTACACATCTGGTTTCGAAAGTAGATACTTAACAAATAACTTCGTTCTTCTCATTTGTTGTGAGAATACCAATCAATATGCACTCATATATTTTAATAATATTACTGAATAGCGGGTTCTGTTCGTTTCGACGGCGTGGGCTCTTTTAATTGAAGTTAAATTGTGCGATTTGGACGCTTCTGCTATAATTAGTTTTAATAAACCCCCTTTTTATACATAGTGAGTCTTCTGATGATGATCGTGAGACCGAAACGTACGTAAAGACGAATATTTAAAACAAAGTGTTATTGTGACCTATTTCCCGAGAATTTTTATATATAATTCATACTGGGTCAAGAATCTTATTACTTCTTCTTAACTCTAGTCGCTCTGCCGGAGTTTTTTTAACGTTGTATCAATGACCTCTCTCTCTCTCTCTCTCTTTCTCCTTACGTACGTTTCGGTCTCACGACCATCATCATCAGAAGACGTATTATGTCTAAAACGGAAATTTCCTAAAACTAGTTGTATCAGCACAAAGCGTCAAACCTTATTAGAAATATTGCTTTTCAAGGATTCTACCTAGAATATACTTTTAACATAATAAGACGCATACAGAAATTTGCAAGGGTTTCAATCAATTAAATTAGTATAAATCTGACTTAATGATTGAGTATCCGTTGTATGATTTACAGACTTACAGTCACGTTTTATGTGAATCATCTCCAGGATAGATCTTTCATAATAATTGGTTTCCTTAGTCAAAATATCAACGTATATAAGGACGAAAATAATAAGCACATGTGTTAGTGTGATCTATTTCCCAAGAATTTATATATAATTCATACCTGGGTCAAGAATCATTATTAGATCCCGTTTGTGTAATTTCTAACTCATATTCAAGTTGTCTATGTTTTTAATATAGATATGATCTTTGTGAATCTATAAGTTTCGGTTTTGTGTGCTTACCACATATATTCCATCTAAATTTTAATATCCTAATATCTTGCTGCTCTTTTTTGAATTTTAATTAACAAGAGATAAGTGTATTTATATATAACATGTAAAAACTATCGATCTATCTATCATATATTTAATCCGCAGAAGTGCCCGAAAGATATGTTGCTAATAAAAGTAAGGGAAGTCAGTGATCTTTTGATCACAGTTCCATAACTACCGTATGTTACTAACGTGATCCCTGTAGCAGCTGTTTGTGATGTGTTCAATGGAGTTAAAAATACAATGGTAATGGTAAAGATGGAGTAATGGGCTAATGGGTGCCCATATCATTCAGCTAACATATATGTTACGTATACTTTGGCTCAACCATTTTTAACAGGCCCAACAACTGGTTTCAAGAATGTTTTATCATAATGTATATTATTCCTACAAAACCATTCTTGTATCTTGTATCATATTTCTTGGAGGAAGTTGTTGGCACTTTAGTTATTACAGTACTGTGATAATTTTAACATTATGTTGGGAGGGCCCTTCTAAATCCTCTAAAAGTTGAAATTTCATATTACCATGATAATTAGCATCGCAGTTTTTGAAGAAAATATTAGTACTGCACCATGAATGAAACCATATTTCACGTTTCAGACGTTATTTTTTAGTTTGCTTAAAATTACGTGTTTCTTATCTCTGTACATATCTAACCTAACATTCATAATTGCTCTTTGTGTCGTAGCCGTTTTCTTTTTGTACCTCTGCTTGGTTTACCTGATTTTATTGACTGTCGAGTTCTAACGCTGTAGCAACTCTGTCTCTAACTGCAGAAATGGTCATCCATTTTCGAGTTATTCTTCTAAATAATGTTTCGTTAATAGTATCATCTTTGAACACTAGATGATGGTGTTTTCGGCATTTTCGCATTTTACTCAACACACAACGTAGATGTACGTAAAACTGTTAATGTCTTTTTGGAGTTCATTTCTATTGACATGTCGATTCAAGACAACGAGTATATGAAGTGTCAAGTCAATTGAATGAAATAGACTAAATATCCGGCAACCCTGGAAGCTGGAAAATTCCTGGTTCGACGAAGATAGACCGATGAAGGGAAATTATTGTTCAAATGAATTGATTTTAAGAAATTACTGACTATTACTCATTATACTGAATTATATTATATTACATTCCACAGTGGTATCTCGTATAACTTGTAAGCGTGACTGTATTGTTTGACCTCCTTTCAAAGTAGCCATTATTCAATGAATTTAATATATACACATCCAATTAAGCAACGAGAACAAAGATTCTAGACTACTATTCTATAGCCAATCAATAAACGAAGAAACCTGGAATGTAAAGATTGGAAGTAAGACATACTATGAAAGAGAACGCAGTTGGCCACGACATCCATCAGGGCTCTTATTCTTCAAATACAGTGAAACTCCTCATTTTGGCTACTCATAGAAAGCGACCATCCCTCTTAATGGTCAGTTTTGAGATTTCAAAAATTATTCTCATGGAAACTTCTATAAGGAACTTCTTAATAACGATCACGGTTACTTAACCCGGTCGGCAGCAAACCTTTTTTGACGCTGACGGTCAACTAACCTCTCCCTCGTTCCTAAGAATGGTTGTAAGCAATGAAACAGTAAGTAATAAACAATTGGGGGCTAGCCTGGTGGACTGTTTGTCGGTGGGAATCTCCAGAAAATTTGAAAATTAATGCGTTTAAGACTTCAAATGGCTGCAAGAGACACGACTTCAATTATGAACCAATTTGTGGTGAGTTCGCTGATGTGAACTGAGCGAGTGTTGAAGATTGGAAAATTGAATTGGCATCAATTATCAAGGACTAAGAAGCTAAAGATATTTTTTAGTGCTGACGAAACCGGACTTTATTATTTGGCAATGCCAAACAAAACTTTTGCAATCAAGAATGTTAAGTGTGCTGGCAAAAAATCGGGTGAACAGCGAGTGACACTTATTTATGAATGGTGAGAAGAAAAATTCACTAGTTATAGGAAAAAGCAAAAATTCGCGATGTTTCAAAGGAGCACATGTAAATAAATTGCCAATAGAATAGGTATTCAATAAAAATACTTGGATGACAACAGAGATAATGAGTTTTTAATTGGAAAAATTTTACAAAAACTGAAAAATCAGCGTAGAAAAGTTCTTCTATTCTCAGACAACGCTACTTCCCACCCAAAAATAAAAGTGTAAAATGTTGGAATTGTTTTTCTACCTCTCAACACTACGTCTCGTTGTCAACCTCTGAATCAAGGGATAATATAACATTTTTGAATAAAAATGGGAAATTTTTCATAAGAAGGCTTTTGGCTTTTACATCGAAGATAGTTTTGAAAGAGCAGAAAAAGTATAGATGTTTCAAATGCTATGGGATGGATAGTTGCAGCACGTGAAAATGTTCCATCTGTGACTAAAAAAAATGTTTCCAGGTGGCTGGATTTATGGAAACGATCCAAGAATATGTGGCGTTTGAAAAAGGGGTTATTTCAGTTTGTCAGTCCTCTCTCTTAAAAGTATGCCAGAAAATCTGGATCTGGGAAAATATCTCGTAGTCGATTCAGAACTCGTAACAGAAAGCCCAGACTTTGATTTGCAGGAAATAATTCAGGAATTCACTGACAATGTAAGCAAAACCCGAGCTTATTGCAGATGAAGAATGTGAAAGTGACCAAGACTTAAAATCCTTATTACACAAAAATAATACTATTTGCAGCAATATACCAACAATAAATATCATAATTCGGAATACTCCATTGATATGAATAAATTTTTATATTGTAAATTGTAGATTTTGTGTTCATTTGTTCAAAATATAAGTGAAGTTTGTGAAAAACTGAAAGACATACAAATTTTTCTAATGACTATCGGGTTCGAAACAGGATACTTGAGCGTGATATATTTTTTGGTTTCATTCAGTCATTCAGTAGTATTTCAAACTGTACTTTGATATGACTTCTAAATTCATAAGAAAATTGTTAAAGCAGTGGATTCATATACTTAAAACATTAATGTGTTACAATTTCGATTAATCGTGTTTCTGTTCGTTTCGGCAACGTGGGCATTTTTAATTGAAATTAGTGCGATAGGGAAGTCTTGTGATGATACAAATAGTCTTAAGAAATCACGTTTCAGACATTGATACGTCTTCTGATGATGAACGAAACGTACGTAAAGGCGAAAATAATGGGCACATCTGTTCCCCGAGAATTTATATATAATTCGTATATGGGTCAAGAATCATTATGAATTGAAATTTCTCTCACATAATCCCGTAGAGTTTGCATTCTTCATAGCGGCCACTCCTCTAAACGGCCAAAATTTTATGATATTTCTAGTGACCTCAATGAGAAGTTTTACTATAGTATCAAATTATAATTTTTTTTCAAATACATGAAAGATTATCGTGGTATTCATGAGAAAGGAACAAGCCGGGATCATGTGCTCATATAAAAAATATACTCTTTGTCCGAGTGTAACTTAGAAAGACAACAATAAATTGGTGATAACCCATGTTGATGTGTAGTATTAAGTAAGCGTTCCAGTATTTTAGATTGTCTTGAAATTCCCATAACATTTTAGAAGTTTTATACTATTGAACTAAATCAAAATAATAATAGGTAGGCATTCTACAATGATCGAGATGGGTTGATCCATTTTACATCACATGATCATGTTTTTCGATGACTCTTTCCTCCCTAATTACAAATCTCATGGTTTGTTCCAAGTAAGTGACGCGTAAGATGTAAGTTTGGAAATGCTGATTTGCCAATCTTGATTGATAATACAAAAGGTAGCTTGGGAGGAGTTCTAATAGTACGCTAGATTGCCAGCATCTAAGTGACCGTTGAGCAATGAATAGACCTGATTACACCCTGAAGAACATCAGCGTAGTCCAGGATCACGTAATTCTCCTGTTATTAGAACGGTTAATTGCATGCAGTTTTATTGTTTACTTTTAGTATGAGCCCGCTGTAGTTGAGAAGATAGAAATACCTAATTTTCCAATAAAATGCACAAAAATTATGAATCATTAAGCTTAATTTGAAAAATGTTGTTGTATTTTATGATTTAGATACTGAAGTAGCAAAACAGGAGTATGCTTGTTGCACTGATATTTTTACTGACAAATGAATTCCAAGACATCAAATATTTTTCACCCATTTTATTAACAGTGTTACAAACTTCACCAGTCGAAAAATCGTTTTTTTTTCATCTGACCGATTCAAAGAATTTGACCAATTTCAATTTCTCGTAAAATAAATAAATATTCTTTCATACTAGAAACATTCGTCTAAATTGTCCAGTGGTGTAGCTTCTTTCTGACCCCACCCTATTTTCTATGCTACTGGATAATTAGTCAAAAAAATGCAAATCATTATAAAGGACAGCATTATGTACATTTTGGAGTTTTTTTCCGATCAATCATCACTAGCGTAAAAAAAGTTTGAGTGGATTTTACAAAAAAAAATGTATGTATTTGTCATTCACTATTTTATTCGCCCAGAGGGACGTGTTAATACTTTCCGATTTTCTCAGAGGTTAAGGGAATTTATTTCATACCTTGATTGATTTTAAGGGTTGTCATTGAAGATTTCCCGAAATTGACTATATAAGGATCAGCCTAATATCTATGGATAATAAGTGAATATGTGAATTAATTCACTGCTATTCTATTAGTCAGTCCTAATGTAGGATCTGGCGATAAGTATTCTTGAGACGTCAAACGGACAAAACCGAAACAAAACTGAAGCTCATGTCTTGTGTCGGAAGAAAAAACTTTCGCAATCTTGTTTATGACTCGTGGTAGGCGACTGTTCCTGTTTTGTATGGTGTCGCAATCGAATACGGTTTCAACAAAAAGTTTGACCTGGGGTCTGCTCCTTGGAAACAAGGTTGAGTTTTCGTTCTGTTCTGTTAAGAATTCATTGCGAATTTAAAATCTTCATATACCTCCTAATCATCTTAGATTATTTCTTTTACGGTCTATTGCTCCCCTTTTCGGTACTGTTTTATAATGCCTGTGAGCTGGGTCCTTGAAGTGGAATTTTTTTCCCTATCCAATGGTCATGTTATGGGTCCTGAAATATTTACTTCTTCTGACGAGTGTACCTGGTGGTCAAATGAATTGGTGTTCCTTACGCTTCTCTGGAGATTCTTTACGTCCCATCAATCCCTAGACAAACTCTTCCCATATGGCACTCTCAATTTATTTCTGCTTTACCTTATTCTCTCTAATTCATTCCTTCAACTAAATTTATTCAGGAGGATCTAGGAGTGTCTATGTCCCGGGAATTGAGAGACCTTCGCCTTCCGTTCTGAAGATTTACTGTATAGTGTATGATCATAATTCCTCAGGAGGGTTCCGGTCCCGTTAGCAGCGTTTCAGCTCCTTTACGTGCAAGGGTGTTCACTGTTTATTTCACTCGAATTATCTATGCCCTGGGACATAGCGGAGGGTAATTCTTTTTTGCACTCCTCAAATGTTCAGGTAGATTTTGCAGCTAAGAACCTTCCATGATCTGATGACGTTTGAGCTCTTTGCTTTTATGACTTCTTCACAATCAGAGATAATTGATATATCCTTCGTATTGTAACCATTTTCCAATTTGAGTTTATCACATCTTCTTATTGCATGAAATTCCTCTTGGAAGCTACTGGGGTATTTACCCATCGGTGTCCAACATTTGGTTCTGAACCCAAAGACCTTCTGTTATTATGGGTCCATGGGTATAAACTCTTCGTTGTTCGCAATATGGTTTTGCAAGTTAAGTGTTAACAAGAAACACCTCGCTTATGTGATACCTTGTGCAATGAATATTGGGTGCTCCACCTTCAGAGCATAGTTATTGTTGCACCAAAGTTCCATACCTCCTTGAGATTCTTCTTTGCTTATCTTATGCATAGTCTCAATCACAGTTTTTTATATTGCTATATGGATAAGGTCAGTTCCAGTATTTTCATCAGGACAAAACGTCAGCGTACCAATCTTTGTTTCATTATTTGCTTGGTTCTAACGCTTCAGGCTATCACCATAATATAGATGAGTCTGAGTCTCACCATAATGGTGTACCTCATGTTTTATTCTCATCCTTCTGCGAAACATCAGGGCACGTGTTATATACTTACTGACATATTTTAGATGCTGGTCCTAGGAAGTGGGTCTCATCATGAATAATACCTACATAAGTGACCTTATTCTTTAGCTCGATGATAATTCCATTCAGATCAATTCGCTCCATATGATTCATCATTCTTTTTCTGGTGAAGCCCACTATTGCAGTTCCAGTGGGGTTGATCGATAGGTCTGTCAATTTACACCATTTCAATGTCATATTAAGGCCTTGGATGATGTCGCATAGAGAATTGTCCGTTGGCAATTAATCCTATATCATCTGCATATGCTTGGCAACGGATTCCTTTGAGGACTGATGTATCTAGGAGATAATCTATCACCAGGGTTCACAGTAGGGGTGTCCTTCGTTCTGTTCATCTAGAAGAATGCAAATACATGTTACCCAGGTCAATACTATTAAATGGAGAACTTCGCATCTACACTGTTTAATATTCTGCATTCAATGGGTCAGTGTCAAATGTTGCATATAATTTGGCGAAAGTTTATTGAATATTGTAGTATTTCGTTTTATATTTACGAGTCGACAAGGAACAAAAACAAAACAAACTGTAGTTCGCTTGGTAGAAACAAGAGGTTTGCTATTCTAGAAAATACTAACTCGGCAAGTCCATTCTGTATAAAACAGTTTTCAAATTCCTAAACCCCTACACCTCCCCCTCCCCCCCCCCCTCCTAATACCTCGATACAATACCTGTCTCATTTCCAACCATTGTTTTATTAGTGAATCAATGAGATCCATAACTAATTCATGATACAAATTTTCTCAAGTGACTTATAGAACATAATACACTGGAGGAATACAAAATTTTATCAATCATGGTGAACAAACTGTCCTCCCGGCTGATCGCGTTTCTCAAAAGTAGGTTTGAAATCACTAAACTGTAAAGGGTTCTATTTAAAGCCGCAAATCATTTGGATTATAAAATCTAGAGTAATAAACCATTGTCGACGAAGATCTTCAGCAACACTTCTTATAAATGAAGAAGGTAAGAAAGATGAGGATCCATTAAAAAAAATTGAGAATGAGGTTATTTCTTGTACAATATAACTTGAAGAATCTCATATTCTATTGGCTGTGAACATAAAAGATAAGGGTACAAATTTATTGCACTCTAAAATATGGTGGGTTTGGAGAAAAAAGATGAAGGTGTCAGCGAATATGGGAAAACTGATGAGAGTCCAAGTAAATTTGCTACAATGTTTTTTTTTATACTTTGCTTTGACAACACGAGAGGGAAACCTCTCGAAGAACATCGTGTGAGCCAGCAGTCGAATGTGGGGAAAGGAGATAGGGATTCATATTTTTCTTGAAGGTTTGGAGGCATAGATAAAGACCTCACTAGGTAAAGAGTTACACAACTAAGCTGTTCGATAACCAGATGAAGTCTGGTAGGAAGAAGTTCGACAGTTCTCGAGTCTGACAGTGAAGGGGTGAATAGTTTGAGCTCGTCTAGTTCGCCTATCTAGATTCTCTCGTGGTGGAGCAACAGCCAAGATTACCGATGAACACCGACTATGAAAATATCTATAGAATAGGGGAAGATCACCCGCCAATGAACTCGTAAGTATGACATCGTCAATCAAACAAATAGCTATTTTTTGGATAGAATCCAAGAACTTAAGCGTATGTTTTGTAGCCGAACTCCGAATATGTGAAGAATACTCCAGGACAGATCGAATCAGTGCTTTGTAGATTATGAGGAGCTGATGGGATGTAAAGTAGCTCTTGACACGGAACAGAAAACCAAGTTTCTGCTAAGCGGCTTGTGCAATGGACCTCACATGATCGTTCCATGAGAGCGTGCTGTTGGTGGTGATCCCGAGCATTGTTATGGAAGACTTCCTATTAATAGCTGTACTTGACATCCTCATATTAGGGATTGTGGGATCCCCCTCACTAGAGAAGACGCAAGCTTGAGTTTTGGATGCATCAAACCCTATTAGATTAGTAGATTTTGCCAGATCTCCATTAATTGCGTCAACCTATGCTTGTCTCGTTCCTCTGGCCTCCTTGGATCGTATAGGGGCTCTGAATGAGAAAGCGGTATGAAGTGTACCATCATCTGCATAGCTGTGGACATGACAGGTGATCACTTCCAGCAGATCGTTGATATCGAGCGAATCAAAGTTGGTTCGAAGACGAATAAATGTGAAACACCAGCGTTGTAAGCTATTGTATTGGAAGATACTGCATCAACCACCACATGGAGTGATCCATGTGAGAGTCAACTCGATAGTAAGCGACAAAGTTGAGGCGGCAAACCATATGACGGAAGTTTCTCAAGAAGGCTTTGTTGCCAGACTCAATCAAATGATTTGGAGATATCCAATGATACAGCTAGAGATTCGCTATATTTTTCAATAGATTTCTGCCATATGTGTTACGTATACAGGTTCCTTTTGATCATCAGTGTTGATAGCCATTGTATCGGAGGATTCTCCGTCAAACACCACATGGAGTGATCTATCTGAGAGAGAATTTGATAGAAAGCGACAAAACTGAGGCAGCAAACTATATGACGCAATTTTGCAGAGAAGGCTTTGGTGTCAGACTCGGTCAAATGCCTTGGAGATATCCAATACTACAGGAAGAGTTTTCAATAGATTTCTGCCATTCATGTGTTACATAGACAAGCAGGTCAGATGATCAGCAGGGATGAAAGCCATATTGCCGATCATTCACAATTTTGTAGCTTTCAATGTTGCTTGCTTTCTCCATCATTTTAGAGATCACAGATAATGGTGCAATGGGTCTATAATTATTAGAAAGGGTCTTCTTTCCTTTTTTTGTAATTGGTTGCACTCTAGCTACACTGTCACCAGCTGTTTTCTGTGTTTGTTTTGTTGTTGTTGATTTGTTCTCGAACTGACTAGTTTTGTCCTAATGCTCTGTCATTTTATTCAGATTTTTTTGAAGTTCAGTGAATTTAATAATCATACTAGTTTCTAAAATGTCTGTAGAAGATGACATAGTATGAAGACCTCCAATTCTAAGAGAAATGTCTGTCAGTTATTATCGTACACGTATGATTCTGCACCCATCAACTTTTAATGGGCCAAAAACTGAAAGTGTAATGATACAAAAAAATCGCAAGAGCCTGATTTTAGGAGGAGGTTGTTTTGAACTACTCCCAAGGTGGTACACCGAAGACTTCCAGCATCCCAAAAAATTTTGTTTCGAGGAAGTTCAGATGTATTCCAACAATCTTTCACATTCATACTAGTGACACTGACTTTCAGTATATCCTTTGCATTTTTTTACTTTTTCCTAATTGTCATATTACAGGCAGGTAATTGACATAGCAGATCCTATTTTTGTTTGCCATGAAATACGTTTTTATTACAAATTTTGAGTTGTTTTTTTCCAAATTTCCTAGTTCCATGTACATATTATAACTAGGTATATATCGTAGTGCTAGTTTGTTTTCAGGGTCCAGATACTTTTTAATTGTTTGAAACTTAAACATCGTACTTCAAGTTAAAAGTTAAATTGCATAAATTTTGACAATGTTTTTAGTACCACTATGTATTTTTGATCCCTCACCTCTCTTCACGTGAAAATTTCACAGACCCTCATTCTTTTTACCTGAAATATTTTATTGTCAATAGTGTGAATGCCAAATTTATTAATCAAAAAATTTCTAGGAATTTATATTAGTTAGGTTATACGTGGTCAAAAATATCATTGTTTTTTTCATTGTGATTTTCACTATGAGTCTCGAAAGTTGATATTTCCGTTTTCTCAAAATGAACCCGTTCGGACATACATCTTTTTTCCCTGGCATTTTGAAATGCCAGTATTACCATACCGAATCATCACGGCGGTTAAAGGCGAGCAACGATGGCAGGAGGTCCTCTTGAAGTATCGATCAACAATAAATTGGACGTGGCTGAAGAGATCTAACTTACTGATGGAAAATCCAAATAAAACAGTTCAGATCAGGAGGTTAAACGTATATCTCTGAAAATAATGACCAAAATATTCCAAATCCGTCAAAATGTAATTCATTTTGTTTCACTATGAATTTTAATTCCAATGAAGATTAAGTTTCTTTTCATTTACTATTAAGTTAGTCGGGTCAAATTAGACGAAGAAAGTATAAAAGCTGGAAAAATTTGAGGGCAACTCCGATCGAATCCGGGTTTTTTGCAAACTTTACCTGAACTGATTTACATTCCCGAAAAAAAATAGTATGTGCCATTTTTCAATTGTTATAGAGGAATATAGAGGAAAATGGCCAAGTTTCATGCCAACAATGGCTGGAAATGCCCATTCGGGGGTTTTCGAGGTCGCTGATCACGATTTAGAAGTCGGATTTCTCATTTTTCGATTTATTGACCAGTTATTCGCCAATGTTGATGGACAAAACGCGGAAATTTTGCACTTTTCAACGAAAATGGTTAGAAAACTGTACTCGGGGATTTTCGAGGTGACTGGTAACAAATTTTATTGTGTTCACTGTGTAATTGGGTTTATTGTGTGAACGACATTTTCTCAAACTTATTATTTTTTGGAATAATTAATTAATAATTAATTATTCATCCACAAATTATTTTTTTTACATCCACTAATTACGAATTGTAAGTATTTATATTCTTTTCTATTGTTCCATATCAACACAGATATTTTGAAAAAAAATTGTTTTCTTAATTTTTTTTTCATAGATTTCAATTTGCGTTTGGACAATATTACGAGTTGGCATTCCCAGCCATTGTTGGCATGATTTCGAAATTTTAGAAATTTCCTAATTTTTTGGTCATTTTCCTCTATATTCCTCTATAGCAATTGAAAAATGTAAAAGCACGTATTAGTTGTTTTTTCGGGAATGTTGTTAATCCGTTCAGCAAAATTTTGCAAAAAACCCGGAGTCGTTCGGAGTTGCCGCAAATTTTCCTAGCTTTTTTGCTAATGTGACTCGACTAAGTGACTTATAGGACGCACGCGAGTTAAAAGCTCATAACAGACACGTGGGTTATGAGTATAACACATACCTCTGTTATAACCATCTTCAGTTAATGCCAAATGCCACTATATTTTATCAGTGTTGAGTTGGAATAAGAAATTGGTTATATCATAGAGAAAATGAAGAAAAGGAATACTCAACTTTATGCATCGTCTATGCATCACATATGATACCCATTGGTCATGGTCATGGCAGAACCGATTCATAATTTTCGATCATCTGAATAATAATTGTAGATCAAAACCACGATTATTCCAGGTCGTACCTACAATGGTACAGTATATAGTTAAGTTTGGAACAATTGCACAACTGGTTAGAAATTGTGGCCCTTTTATGCCTTCGTAGAGATCACGTTAGTAGTGTTTTTTTATACCCATCCAATTCAAAGAAATATAATGTTATTTCAACGACTTACTATCAGAATAAAAATTTTATTTCGCCCATTCAAGGATGAGATTTTTTAAGATACTCTATATTGAAGGGTGTAAAAATTCATTAAAATTATTAATAACTTCTTCATTAATATTGAATAATGGCCCTAACTATAGGGAGTTTAGGTCGAGCTGTTCGTTCGGATTAATTGTTAATAATTCTGCACAATATTGGTTTGACGTGAACTCTGCTAAGAGTGTTTGACTTCTTGCTGACCACGCTCCCTATCCTCAATATAATTAACCCTAGTTTCGCCAGTTAATTAATCACGATTCCAAGACAAATTATTTGTCAAGTCTGAAACTTATATAACTTTCGACAAGGAGGGATAATAATGTATCTGGAAGAAAACTAATTTAGCGGAATGGACTACGGCCAAGAATCAAGATTCCATAGCTACATTTATAAGCTGTAAGACACACTGCGGGGAATCTAGGATACAACAAGAAAATCCAATCGGGAGAAACTGTGAAGTGTTATGATCTTACTCAATGTAGTAAATGTTATATTCAAGGTTACCTCTTGCAAGCTCGTGTGATCGATAAAATAAAAATCGTAATTGTCGTTGAGTGAGCTAATACATGAACTAGCGGAGATCAAACTGTTTCATTGCCCACATAGTTCAGAAATAGTTCCGGGACAGTTGGGTTGATAAAGTGGGATATGAACGAACCTAAGTCTCAATTCACATTAACGTTACAAAAAAATTAAGTATTACTAGTAAATGAAACGAAAAGTTGCCTCGAAATACGAACCTGATGTAAAAATTTATGAATCAGCAGTAAAATACGTTTATTCTCTAAATAATACTCAAATCCAAATGAGTTATTGAAGAAGAACGACGTTTCAGAACCGATTGATTTTTCATTATACAGGGTGTTCCAGTTTTTTCGTTCATAACTTCAGTAAACGATAGAACTTCTAAAAGTAATAGGGATCTTTCATACGAAATTTTCCTCTAAATCACTTCGTTTCCAAAATATGATTGTGTTGAAATTTTGAAAAATTATTACATTTTCTTCATTATCTTCTAAACGGATGAAGATTTTCAGTTCAAACTTGATTAAATTCAGTTTGATGTTTCTTTGGTTCCAAAATGTTCCCGAGACAAATACAGTAGAGTAGTTATGGGGGTTTGTACCCATTTAAACCCCTTAAACTTCTACGCCAATGGTCGGAAATTATTATTGTATTCAAATTTGAAAACTTTGACTTATTTTCAAAAAAAAAGTATGATTAATAAATTCCACTTGGAGGCTTCCTGTTCGAGCTATTTTGATTTTTCTAATCTGAGATATCTTATGGAATTTCTTTTGAAAGGCTATTTAAAACGTAAGAAAATATTTAAACACCTATTTATTGGTAACGATGAAGAAAAAATCATAATAAATGCTCAAAATGATCCATTTACTTCAACGCAACGTCGACATAGATTTCTCAACGACCTTCCTGTTCGAATTAACATTTTAGTATCAATTTCCCCACAATCTCTTCGAATACGATTGGGTAAATCTTCTCTATCATGAACCGGCGTGGCATAATTTTATCTTTCGAATAACTTCAAGCAAAAAAGTCTAAATTGAGGTCAGGACCACCTCTACCAATCCATCTTTCACCGTACTTTCTATTTAGCCATTCTCGTATTGGTCTGTCAAAATGGGCAGTACAGCCATTCAGTTGTATCCATGCATTTGTTTCCTCATTGTGTGGTATCTTCGTGATTAGTTTCAAAAATTCTGAAATTGCAGCGGCCGTTAATCTATCAGGTATGTGCAAAAAATATTGTTTTGGTAAATGTCAAGCCAGACATTGAATTCTTCTTGAAAATTTCTAGATCTAGTACCATGGTGGGCTTTCATTTGAACTACGGAAACTTCGTCCAGCAAATATTGTGAACAGATGGAGCACATTTTACACATACGTGGATTTATTAATTTTCACAATTTAAATTTTTGGGCAAATGAAAACACTCATGATCTAGGAATTTCTAAGTGAAATTCAGAGTCAATGACTGGCTTGGCATTTACACAAACAATGTTTTTGGCCCATACATTTCACCAGACAGACTAGCGGCCGCTGCATTTTCAGAATTTTTGTTATCGTTACCAATGAAAAGGTATTGAAAATTGTTTACTTTAAATAGCCTTTCAAAAGAAATTCCATATGATAGTCCCGATTATAAAAATCAAATAGCTTGAACAGGAAGCCTCTAAGTGAAATTTATGAGGAACACTTTTTTATAGAAAATAAATCAAAATTTCCAAATTTGTATACAATAATAATTTCCGACCATTGGAGAAGAAGTTTGAGGGATTTAAATGGGTACAAAGCCCCATAGCTACACTACTGTATTTGTCTCAAAACCATGTTGCAACCAAAGAAATTCCTCATCTAGTAAAACTGAATTGTACCAAGTATGAACCGAAAATTTCCATTTGTTCAGAAGATAAAAAAGAAAATGTTATAATGTTTCATTATTTCGAAAACGATGTGATTTAGAGAAACATTTTATATGGAAGACCCCTATTATTTTCAAAAGTTCTATCGTATGTCGAAGTCCTGAATGAAAAACTGAAACACCCTGTATAGGCTTTTTGAAAGAAATAAACAATCAAGTTTGGAATTTAAAAGTGAGAAAGTGAATGAGTGAACACCACAGTAAAATTGTACAGGGTGAACCAAATTGGATGTCTTTATAGGGTATCTGTATTAACGCTAGAGCGCTAGAGAAAAAAACCGACGGATCACTTTTTTTGAGACAAATGTGCCTATAAATTTCGACTCACGTCATTTGTTTTGGCGCTGTTGCCAAATTCTGGATCTTTCAGGAGAATAACAAACCCTCCTAACATGTTTAAATTTGGAGCTATCGCCTTATAAGTAGTACATTATAGGAGCATTTTTTTGCGTGCAGTCCATTGGCGTAGGCGGAATTTTTTTGGCGCCTTCCATTTTCAAGTTATGACACAAACTTGTATTTTTTGAATAGAAACCATAGTAGGTTGTGGTTTTGAGGAAAATAAGATTTTTTGTTGATTTCAACAATATACGATATGATGGGTCTGACTTTATTTTTTTTCCGTTTATTATCGATTTTTGGCAAATTATTGATTTTTAATTTCGAAATATGTATTTTTTTCACTTAAACATGATGTCTTAAATAGTTTTATACCGTTGAATGTTAATTACTTGCCAATTACTCCGCAATATATATCAAAAGGGTTGCAAACTAACCCCACATCACGGATTCCAATATTATTTTCCTCAGCAATCAACTTCAAGTCTGCAAAATGGTCATTTTGCCCGCAGATAGTTCATGTAGCAAATAATAATTCTAAAATATTACATATTTATTGGAACAAAAATTGAAATTCGAGGAAAAAACATCATTTTGTGGGGCAATAAATTGTTTCGTCAACCTACATGACATATGCAGATCCAAAACATACAATTTTCGGAACAAAATACTTCTTTTCTACATTCCTGCAATACATAATTATAAATCTACCTACTAATTGATTAACAGCAATAATATCTTGCAATATTCCTTGCATCACACTGATGAAAAACAAAAAACATACACAGACAACGAACAAGCACAACTATTACTCACAATTAGACAGCCAGTACTGCAATAGTTTAACGCAATCTCACCAGGGTGCAGCATTCACAAGTAAAGAAAATCTAGGAAGGCTATTTTATAATAAACCTCTCTCATAGAACGAGAATGTGAAATCCACGATACACAGACACTTTGTTTTCTATTCTGTGTCAAGAACTACTCCACACCCCAGTAGCTCCTCACGATCGAATTCAACCTACTGGAGTGATACCCTAATTCCTGGGAGTGACTGTCTCATTTCAAGAAGCGTGCTAGCCACTAACATGTGTCCCGGAACCAGTATCACTATTACGAAACAGTTGGAAGCTATCAATTTCATCTACGATCGGTAGGTATTCGTTACACCACACGTCGTACGCTCATGCAGCAAAGATGTCTGCAATTCCTGTCCAAGGTATCTGAGCAATGGATTCGCGGCCATGGCAAAACTTGAACAAGGCCGATGGTTTCTCATGAAACGAAGCTAAACATGAGGAGGTTCTTCAGACTCTGCCGGAAACGGGTTGTCGTTACACCGCATGGCGTTTAACCAAACGTTAATAATTAAACCTCTATTATATTCAAAAGAGTACTATGTGTCTGGTTGGTACCACACTTACGAATTCATTTTTTCCCTATATTGTTCGTAAAACATCGTATAAGTCAGCGGCAAAGTGTGAGAGAGGAGGTATGAATTGTATTTTCATGGAGGTTATAGGCATCGAGAAAGACCTCAATAGCAAAAGAGTTCCACAACTGCACAACATGAATGTTGCGCTACCCCGCAAATATTATGTTGCAAGGTATTGCTGGCCTGCTATACTTTCCCCGTACCTGACAACACCGGCCTGGTAAATGGTTTCATATGTGGACCTCTGCATATGAGTACACTGCGGTCAACAGCTGAACGCAGAGCTGGGTTCCCAGCAAATCCACTCATTTCCCCAGTGAAAGGTCATCAGCAGCACGTAATTACCATATCCGATTTCCCAGAGGAAGGCCAGCCAAGATAGGCCTTGTATATTGATAAATATGGTCGGTTGATATTTTTTTATATGGTCAAGGTTAGGGGGGATTGGGAGAGAGATTTAAATTAATACAAAACTCAAATAAAATGATGGGAATGTAGTCTTTGAAATGAAGAAACCTTGCACAAATATGTCAAATATAGTAAAAACAAACAAAACCAATTTAACAACAAAAATCAAACAAATATTATTTTTAAATGCTCAACAACCTACGTACTTCCGCAAACAAGTTGAACTTCTTCAGGCAATAAAGGTTAGCTGATGCTCTTATTATCTGATAGGATATTCTCCAGAAAGTTACCACCAAGAAAGATTATATCAATATCAATGTTTATGTTATCTCAAATTCCATACTGTTTATCCTGCTGGACGATAAAGCTCAATGAATATGTAACTTTCTAATTAATTAAATGATTTGATTCTCCTCCTCTCCCTCCATCCTTGCCGATATGGAGTACTTCTCAACCGCTGTATTTTATAATACTTTCAACATCTTGTTGCGTAACATTCTTACAGTATGAATCTTTTGAGGTAGAGAAAATTCATAAAAATCGAAATACACACTTACTCCTTGTATTAAGAAAATCATCCTGGATATTAGTTTTTGAATTAATACTGATTGTCATCATGGATATAACAAACCAAAATAACGAGACAACGAAATAGGAAAGAAGTACCGTTACCAAAGTGACTAGAAAACCAGTAACGTAAATGAAAACAACTTAAAACTTCCCGGAACAACCGCTGGTGAACAGAAATTTTACCAGATATATGCTTTGTGGAGGGCCACCACTCAATAGTTGTTAATTAATTCTAGCTGGTTCTGGACATTTTCTCATTACAAGGCCATTATCGCATTTTTCATTAATGCCTATAAAGTACCAGGAAGTCATCGGCCCACAACTGGTGTTCCTTCACAGTAATAATGAGGATGGAACATAACCATCACAATAGTTCCTTTGCGAATTCAGGAGTTGTTTCAAATTAATAATGGTTGCATGCTATAACAGGCAAACCTGTTTATCGAAATAATTCATTAGAAATTCACGCACTCTCCCAATGCGCAAATTAAAATATAAATAAAACGTAATAGTACCGATGAAAAATAAAACGAAATTAGATGTACAACAATTTTTAATAGCTATTACGGTATCATGGTCGTTAGTTCAATATAGTTAAAGTTTAATACATTAGAGTAGGCGTACCTATTAAAATAGAACGCATATTCCATAACCTTGAAAATGAGGTGTAAAATAATCAGTATGATATCCAATAAAGTGCCTGTTGTTCATTCCCATAATACTAATACTAAAAACATAACACCCACTATAGATTTTCAAAATATCATGTTTTTCTCTGGAACTGTTAACAGGTTGATGCTAGTAGACAGTTAGTTTTCAGTTTAAAGAAAAAACCTAATTGAGCATATATAATATGAATATTATAAGAGGAATATTAATACAAAGCCTTTTATTTCCTCCTTATATTTTTTCTACATACATGAATACCGTAAAGTAGGTATTTCCGGAACGATTTTCGCACATTATAGATAATGACTTCTATTTTCGTGTAAATTAATGGGAAAATAGATCACATTAACACTAATGCTCAATATATTTTCGCGCTTACTCACGGTCATCAGAAGCGGTATCAAAAATAGTCACTATCTGAAACGGCATTTCTTGAAATTAATTGTACTAAGCTCACAATGTCTTTATCGCATTAATTCCAATTAAAAATTCCCACATCCGCCAAAACAATTCTGAGCAATCTTGGAATCTCCTCAAAATCAAAATTGAATCAATTTCCAAATTGTTGATATAGACATGTTGACGATATTTCCGCGATTACAAGTATAGATTTTGATTTGCATGACTTTATGAACACGCTTAATAGCGAATTTGACTCACTGAGATTCACTGTGGAAATAGAAACAGATAATAATCTTCCTTTCATTGATATTAACATTATAAAAGATGGTAATCACTTGTATTTCCACATATTCAGAAAACCCACTCAAACAAATAGGTATACCCCGGCGGATTCAGCTACACCATTAAGATATAAGATAGCTCGTTCTAATAGTGTAGTTGATAGATTATTGAACGTTTCTTTGAGCCAATGGAATTATAACAAAGAAATTGAGAAACTTCAGCAAATTACCTTGGACAATGGTTACCAGAAATCTTTGATCAATAATTCAATTTCCAAACAGAAAAGGAAATTGGAACGTAGCCAAATAATCAAATTAGAGCCATTACCTTCAAATACTTCAATAAAATTCAAAAGTTTCACTCACCATTCTTCAGTAATTAATAAATTCCATTTTTTGTTTTCTGAATTTGCGACACAACCAGTTCATAGATGTGAACAAGCTAAAACACCGTTTAGGCAACATATTCGACAAAATTTCCGATTTTGACAAATCCGGGATTTACAATATCAATTGTGAGTCGTGTTCAAAATGCTATGTGGGTCAAAACTAGAAGGAATATTTTAACTCGTTGTAAGGAACATTTTGCACATATAAAGAAAAATAATGATGACAAATCAGCGGTAGCCGAACATATTTTGAATACAGGTCACACCATTTCTCAAGAAAGTTTATAACTCTTAAAACACAGTACATACAAATTTCTAGGTAATTGAGAAGGGATGAAATTGTATAAGCGAAAAAGCTATTCACTAAATTTCGATTTATCTCCAGCTGAGGGTAACCCTTTGTTTATATTATTATCCCCAACTGGTATTTGAGCAGGCACATTTTGATTAATAATTTAGTTTACTCTGATGATGGCAACTTACTTGGTAGCCGAAAAGTCCTCAGTACTTTAGTAGTATTATTAGTGGACAAGGGTGATTATTCCTTATCAATAGTGATATAATATATCCACAGTGTGAACTCTATTATAGTTTATAACTCTTAGAGATTAATTCAGTATGATAATTGAAGAGGAGACACTCAGAAGGGCGCCTGGTTATCCACGAAACAATCGTGACGGAACACGAAAACGAAAACTTTATATTTCTGTCTCTAAGTCAGAATCAAACGATCGTTCACCTGATAAACGTTTGCCCTATATATTAAATAGGCGTTTATTGCGATAATATCAACATATCAGGAAACTGGCATGTTATAATAATGCGAACTGCTAATAGGTAGGTAGAAAAGCCACTTGTGCAAATTCCACGATCTTCATTAGATATCATAAGTCGTTTAGCCCTTTGCAAAGTTATTATCACGTACCTAGTACGTCTCTTCCGATGGATTACACTCACTCCTAATCCAAATTTTAATCATAACTTTTTTCACACATCAAACCGCCAGGTATTTATGAAATATAAACGTCTTTAAACTTCAAGGAAAATGTATAAAATTATTCTTATGTTAGCACAGATCAGAACAATTTCAGCGATTTACTCGTATTTATCATGGAGAGTTGGGAAAAATGAGACACTCAATGTGTTCATGGCCTCAACGTTTTCAATAAATTGATACAATGGAATTTTTTTGGAACAGATTGATGAACATTTGAGTATCGATCTTCCATATAAATAGATGTCACAAGAGATTTTTTTTTCTTGTAAACGGAAAGTATCTCGTTTCAGCGATACGTATGCGTTTACAGTATCGAGAGCGTTTATTTTGCAGGAAATAAGGTGAAACATGGTAAACTTCAAATATATTGATAAAAATGCAATCAATAAAACAAAATTATTGTAAAAAGACTATTTTAACAAAAACCGTAACAGTTAAGAACTTCGTCTTCTTCTTTCACCACTCCTGCACAAGATTCGTGGCTCCAACCTCTGCAATGTTGGGACCTTATCCAACACTCTTCTGATTATAATGTTCAACGCAAATTATGCATTCCACTTTGTCGTAATCATCGTGTTCTGTACTGTTACCTTCTTTCTTCTTTGGTTTCTTTTGTTTTATGTTCCGTTTTGTAGTCTAATTATTCGCGATTATTTTGTATTATTGATTCAGTTTTTCTTCATCACTGGTTCAATAGTTGTACGAGGAGTCCCATATTCTTCACCGTCTTATTTCCCCCGGTTCCTCCTCAACCACCTGACACATACTGTCCTCGTTTCAAGATTTTTTTTCCGTTTTTCTTTTATTCTTCCCCATTGTACTCAAGAAGACAAGAAAACAAAATTGATGATATTATTGGGTAAAACGATATACTTACCTCTCGTTTCATTCAAGCAGTCAGAGTTCTGTTTTAAGCAACTGTTGATTGAGAAACACGAGACCAGTTTGATCTAACACATGCTTTTGACATGTTGAATAGAGAAATTTTGGATGGGAAATTGGATGCTGTCGGTATAAAGGGCTCAATAAAAAAATGGCTAATGTCATTCCTTAGCAGTAGGACATTAGTGGTAAAAGTAGACAATGTTTATTCTGAAACGTCCAAGGTAGTATACTTGGACCACTTTTGTTCATATTGTACGTGAATGATCTGCCCTACTTTATTACGGAAGGGAAATTATTTAGGTATGCCTATGATGTGGGTGCGGTTATCTCGGGATTTACTCCTCAGGAGACGCACAATAAAGCTTTAAAGCTTTAAAGCTTATGAATGATTTCCAGATTTGGTGCCTAGAAAATGGACTTTCATTGAACTGTATAAAAACTGTATGTATGGAATGCAAGCCACCTTTGCGACCATCTTGCAATTTCATGTTTGACTTCCAGGGCGAAAACCTGATCTCTGAACAAGAATGTAAATTTTTAGGTACCTTTATTGACGAGCATATGTCATGGGTTAGGAATATAGATTATATAGTATTCAAACTAAACTCACATTTTTATTTGATATCAAATCTGAAGAACGTTCTCAGTACAGACTGCCTAATGTCTGTTTATTAAGGACACATATATTCGATACTGTCTTATCATATCATAGTGTGGGGACAGTCTAGCGATTCCGAAAGAGCCTTTAAATTACAGAAAAGAATTATAAGATTAATTTTCAATCTTGAGTTTCGCAAAACATGCAGACCCACATTTAAAAAACGCAATATCTTACCTCTCCCTTCCATATATCTTCTAAAGATCCTTATATTCATTCATGCTAGACATTACCATTTATCGAAGGTGGGTGACAATCATAATTATTCTACACGACACAGAAATAATTTAGCATTACCATGCACTACAAGAGGCGCCTTATTATGCGGGTTCACATCTGTATAATATGTTACCAAAATGTCTAACAGCACAAAACACAATTAATTTCAAAAATCAATTAAAAGACATCCTACACAAAAATATTTTTTATTCCATTCAAGAATATGAAACTTATTGTCAGTTAAATAAATAATATCTATTCAATCATTCGACATGTTTATTTATTTATTTATTTATTTATCTGTTTATTTGATAATATAAAGATTCTTGACCCAGTATGAATTTATATAAAAATTCTCGGGAAATAGGTCACAATAACACTCTGTTTAAATTTTCGTCTTTACGTACGTTTCGGTCTCACGACCTTCATCAGAAGACTTGTTATGTAAAAAGGGGTTAATTAAAACAGAGTGTTATTGTGACCTATTTCCCGAGAATTTTTATATCTATTTATTTGTTCATATTTATTCATTTATGTGTATTCATGTTCATATTTTATCAATTTGTAAATACAATATTTTCATATTTTAACTCTTTATTATCATTGTGTGTTAATTAATGAATTTTAATTCTACTTACATGTTTGACTTACCATTAATGTACTTTAATATATATTTAACAAATGGTCAATAAACTCTATCTATCTATCTACCATAATTTGATAAATAAATGAAGAAAATTTCTGAAACCTGTTGTACATGCTTATAATAAACCTGTTCACCGGAATTTGTATGGAAACCTAGTGAAAGCTAAAGGTTTTGATATTAGAAACATTTGTGTGATAACCCGCAGTGATAAGAAACTGGGATTCTTCAATCTACCGTTTAGACACGTTCTATTTGCTGGAATTATGAGGTGTCAAGGGTTATAAGTTCCCCTTCCCCCTCCAACCGATAAATAACAATGCTTCTTCTAAAATAAACCGTGGTATCCTGTTTCACCAGACCATCCTATTTTACCCTACTCTTTCCTATTGGATTTCCGGAATTTATGGGCCAAGATTGAAGAAGTGAATTTTACCCGAAAAATTAATGTTGTGTTCCGAATACTAAAAAAAAAAGGTATTATTGGGCTCTAAGATTTTTTCTAAACCAATTTCTTTCTCTTACTTTTCCACTAGTGAACTAATTCTTCAAATCTGGTAAGTTTACCAATCAATCAATCAAAAGAGGTGGGGGGAAGGTCTTCACTTAGACCGCTTGATTGGGTTCATTATGCGCCTCTTGATGCATGGCTCAGTCCAACAGACGAATGCTAGTATTCTACATGGCTTCTTCTTATGGCCCCAGGCAGCATGTATGCACTGTCGAGGTGTTGTGGCTCCAAGAAAGTCAGTGCTGGACATCCCACTAAGATATGAGAGGCAGTTTCGTCAGCTTCTACGTATATACTACAAACTGGGTCATCAACAATGACGGTTAAGTGTAGATGTCATTTAAGATGATAGTTTCCTGTGGGGAGTCCTGTCACCAGTCTTATGCGTCTTCTGCACATAGAGAGGAGGTTTTTCGGGCATTTGAGCGAGGGCTCCGCAATGTGAAGTTTTGCATGTAGAGCCCGACGGTAGATGAGAACCCGATCGCTGGAAACCGCGTTTGGCCAATTCGTTTGGACAATTCATCATCATGTTTGTCTGTATTCTTGACCTGAATTTGGAATAAAGTACTCAACAAAAATTTACACAAACGACTCTTAACCTTCAATGAATAACTCATAACCTGTTCCCGTTAATGTTTCTAAATTTCATGGACTTACAATTAGAAGAGCCCTTGTTGTATCACGATAAAATGAGCTATTTCCGAGAAATTTCCTGAAAGTTTGGATGTTGTATACATCTGAAAAACCTCACTAGATGAAAAGTTGGACTTCACTATTCGATAGAAATATTAACTAACTGATAGGCAGAAGTTCGGCAGGTCTTGGCAACGAGAGCGTCACCAGTCTGAGCTCATCTAGTCTACTTGCAATAGCTCGTGGTGAAATAATATTCGAGATTCCCGATGGGCACCGACCATGAAAATACCTATAGAAAAGGAAGGGATCGTCCACTTTTCTACAATTATATTTATCAAATGGTTGTCGGAATAATTAATTTCGATAAGCAAGAACCAGGATCATATCTATAGAAAAGGGAGAGATCGCCCTACGATTCTCGATGTTCTAGAGAAACCATTGAAGTCGTAAGTGCAACATCACCAATCAGATGAGTAGCGCTCTTCTAGATGAAATCTATGGGTTTCAGCGTAAATTTGGGAGTTGAACTCCAAACGTGTTACCAGTAGGTACCTCACGACAGGTAGATTCTGTGCTTTATAGATCGTGAAGAGCTGCTGGGTGTGTGGTCTGTGGTGATGAACAAACACTATTTTTATTTTGATTTTATCGATGTGCTTATTTTACTTATTGTTTATAATGTTTTACTATAATATAACAATGAAACTTCAAAATGAATTGACGTAGTAGCTAAGTGATGTGTAAACATTCGATTGATTTCACTTCATTTATTTCTATTCTACAATTTCACATCAATCGAATAACAGTTCTATCAATTATATTCCATAATTCAAAATTAATAAGACTTTTATGTTTGGATCAATTTAATACAGGGTCAGGCAAAACGTTTTATCTATTTTGTCTCATTGAAAATATAAAATACTCATTATCAATTCAATGTCCAATGGTGTTCTTAGCTTAAGACTATTTCAGCTTATAATTGTAAATGGAGAACACGGAGTCTGGTTTGGACAGAAATTCAAGTGGAAGACTATGGTCTGCCTGCAATGCACTTAACGAAGAAATCCAAGTATTGCTATTCCGAACAAAGCTATTGTAAAAGAGGTTACTATTTTTGAGTTAACTGAGTGAAGTACACCATGTATGTGAAAAAAGATGAACTGTCACCCGTTCAAAAGTCGTTCCGGAAAAATGATCAGAATAAGATTAACAGACGTCGTCTCATTCTTAACTATCAGAGGTATTGAAAACAACATTTTCACGGGTGAAGAGGATTAATTTTATTTAAACGGTGATGTAAATACACAGAATTGCCATTGCCCTAAAGTTACTTTATGATGTGTCATCTCCTCTTCTAGGATAATTGTACCTCATTTTGATGAGGAAAATGGACATAATGTATTGGTTACTGCTGCGCGCTACGTTCAAACGCTGCAGACATCATTTTTACCGCAAATTCAAAACGAAATTGAATATTACTGGTTTTAACAGGACGGCGCGATATGAGTATGAATATTTTGAACAGGTTGATTTCTAGGAATGGTACCCTTCCATGACCAGTAAAGTCTATGGATCTTTCACCAACAGATTATTTTCTCTGGGGATATTTAAAACATAAAGTGATTGCAAATGAGCCCAGAAATCTGAGAGAACTGAAAACGAATATTACAAATGAAATCAATGCTGTTTCTCGGCATGTTTTACAAAATTTAATATGAAGATTCACGAGATTGTTATTTGGGTTTGGGTACTATCAAAAAGGATTTGATGATAAGTGACAAACTTATGTTCCGAGTGCAGATCTACTGGTGACACGATGCCTTATAGAACCATCAGCACTTCGATAAGTAATCATTCTCCAACATATTTCATCGATGTAGACCTTATCGCAAGAACATGATATCAACACCTTAATAAATAGAAGGGAGATAGTTTTCGACAACTCTGTGAGATTGAGACAATTTATAGAACATAACACCGAATTGATATATGTATATTATACTTCTTGCGGAGTTTTGAATTTCTTTCTGTGACATTATCGATATAAGAGAGTATAAGAAGATAGAAAAAGAAAGAGAGGTAAGCCGTAATATTGGTAGTCCTTGACCCAATTCTTGTGGTAAAATTAAATTCGTCATAGTTGTCAATCTATTCCTAAGTGCATTTTATTCACTCATGACATTGAAGTCTAAATGTAAGAATTCAGATTTGGGAATTTCTTTGTACATTTGAAAATCACTAATCCGTCATCTTGTTTACAGAATGGAAATAAAAATTAACTGAGGAGCATTTAAAACGGGTCATGATTGTCCAGGAAAATTACAAGCTGAGAGTTCAACGGATTTGTTTCTTTTTGATAGGCATATATCAACCTTCAAAACAACTCAGTCAAAACTAATCATATCCCGTTTCGTTGTGAAAAAGTATGTCGTTCGATGAAAACAAGACATATTCACAATATGTGTAGGTTGACAGAATCTAGTCAAAGTAAGAAATATTCAATGATGTATGCTCTATAGCTATTCATGTTCCATTGCAGAAGTAGACATCTCCAATTAGTCATGTTTTACACCCCATCACTTGACATTCATCTTCGATAGCAAAGAAGTTTCGTGGGTTCAAACTTGGAATAGTGTGAGATTTTTTCTCATTTGAATTCTCATGATGATACGTTTAGTACTTACTTCGAAACTAATACTACATTTTTGCACCAACTTTGCTTCTGCCCCATATAAACGATCTGCTGAAAGTGACCACCTGTCTCGTCCATAATGTTGCAGATGATGGTACACTCCATACCGCTTTCTCACCTAGAGTTCCTTTATCGTCCAATGAAGGCAGAGGAGCGAGACAGAGACAGGTTGACGCAATTAATGGAGATTTAGTAGAGTTTAATGCAACCAAAACTTAAGCTTAAGTCTTCTCCAGGAAGGCGGATCCCACAATCCTTGATACGATGATGTCAGGTTCAGCTATTGCTATGAACTCTTCCATATCCATGCTCGCGATCACCACCAATAGCACCTCTCATGGTGCGATCATGTGAGGTCCATTGCGAAAACCGCATCACAAAAACTTGGTTTTATATTCCAGTCCAAGAGTTACTTTAGATCCCAGCAGCTCCTGATAATCTACAAAGCACATATTCGACCTGTCCTGGAGTATTGTTCACATGTTTCGAGTTCGGCTCGCTTAAGCCCTTGGATTCTATCCAGAGAGCTATTCATCTGATTGATATTACACTTACGCGTTCATTGACCTCTCTATAACATCGTAGAATGATGGGAGATCGCTCCTTCTTCTATAAATATTTCCATGGTTGGTTTCCATCAAGAATCTCGCCTGTTGTTCCACTACTAGATATTCCAGATAGGCGGACTAGACCAGCTCAAGCTAGTCACATCTTCATTGTCAAGCTCGGGTCCTGCCGAACTTCTTCTTACCAGACTTCATTCTTCTATCGAACAGCGAAATTGTGGAACTCTTTACCTAGTGAGGTCTTTCTCTATGCCTATAACCTCCAAAGCTTCAAGAAAAATTCGAATGCCTTTCTCCTCTACCAACATCGCATCGTTGGCTAACACGATGTTCCTCGAACATTAAGCTTTCCCTCTAGTGTAGTCAAAGTATAAAAGAAAGTCCATTCAGATTCATGTAGAAGTAGATATGTCCACTATTTTATATTTTTTGTTTCTCAGTTGCTGCAGTTTCTTTTTTCTAAGTTACACGTATTTTTTATATCTTTGCATTATTCTTAAAAGATATCCATATTTGTAATAGCAGGACATAGGCATTTTTGCTATTTTTCCAAAATTAGGAAATGTAAGCTTGTCCCTTTTGGAAAGAACATTCCTCACCTATTTACTCATCTATACATCATTTCATCGGATAAAAAGCATGATGAACATATTGGCAGATACTTTATAATTGCAAAAATTCTAATCATTACATGAGATATAATTAGACAGATTGGAAAGTAAGATTCGTAATTTATTGCTGATAAAATATTTCATGACTCATATACACTTACGGCTTACAGAAATTAGTAGGGTAGTTGGTTTGGTAGTACATAAGATAACGGTGTGATTCGCCATATGGTTGATTTGTTCTACATTTTCTCGCCTGTGTTTCAGCAGTTTAGTTTGCAATATGAATAAGCCTTAACTAGCTGAATAGAATTAGTTGATAGTGTATTAATGTTCTTCACACATATGACCCCCAATCTCAATGCATAGATGATTCATTGCGTGAGATTAAATTAATAATTCGAAAGGAAGTAAAAGGAAAATCTTTTCCATCAAATTCATATTTTCCTCACTACCTACATTTAAATTTGCCTATGCAAATATGTTAGTCACTGATCTGAAATCTATTTTTGCCAAGGAGTATAAAACTTGATCACATGATCCGAATATGAATTAACTGTGATTAATCGATCACTGATTTTCCTCACTTTTATTGTTAAAATAGCGTTCGGGCACTTCCGCGTGTCAGATGTGTTATTAATTATAGAAAGATAAACTATATTGGAAATGATTTGAAAACCGCTAGTGAAAGACACTATATAATTTTACATCGAAATTGTATTCAAATAATGATCTACATGATATATGTTACTTTATGTTTTATACTGAAACCTGCGAAATTATTCACAATATAATATGAACTCCTTACATGCTTTCACCTGCTGTCACATGAACTATGAAAATTTGCCAAAGTGTGAAATTTTGCAAGTGAATTTAGACCCCTTTCTTGTCGTCCGATCAGCATTTATAAGAGAAAAAGTAGATGACGGCTCCAAGATGAGGTACGAGCTTAATGATTATGGTCCAATTCCATTTAAAATTGATATGTGGGGTTTTTGGCGTCGAAGATTATGATTTTTTAGTCAAAATTCATGAATTCGAAATGGCTGCCATGATGGCAGACGAGTTTTGTGATTATGGTCAGATTCTATTCTAAATTGGTATTCGGGGGTTTTTGGGGTAGGAGATCATGATTGTTTAATAAAAATTTGAAAATTCAAGATGGTGGCTGAATTGGTTGGCGAGTTTTATGATTATGGTTCGATTCATTTCGAAATTGGTATGAATGGGAGTTTTTGGGGTGAAGATCATAATTTAAAAATTCAAGATGGAGGTCCAGTATTCTATCTTAGAACGGTATTTGATAAGTGGGGTCCATACACCATATAAAAATTCCAAAATTTGTCAAAAAATTGACAAATCTTTTCAACTCACTCTGTATATGGGAATAACACCACAGGGAGGGCTCAAATTGGAAAGTTTCAAACGCAATTACTCTTTTTTTCTATTTATTGACTACACGAAAGAGAAACTCATAATGTTCGAAGAACATCGTATGAGCCAGCGGTGGAATGTTGAGAGAAGAGATAGGCATCATTTTTCTTGAAGGCATGGAGGTTATAGGCATAGGGAAAAACGAAAATGAAAAATGAAGTCTGGTAGGAATAAGTTCGGTAGGTCTCGCATTTGACAATGACGAGGTGACTAACTTGAGTTCGTCTAGCTTGCCTATCTGGAACCTCTTGTGGTGGAACAACAAACGAGATTTTTGAAGAACACCAATCATGGAAATATCTATAGAAAAGGGAGAATTCGCAAGAGTGTCAATCAGACGAATAGCTCTCTTATGGATATAATCCAAGAGCTTCAGCGTATAGTTGGTAATCAAACTCCAAACATGTGAACAGTATCCCAGGACAGGTCGAATCTATGCTCTCTAGATTATGGGGAGCTGCTGGCATATAAAGTAGTTCTTGGCACAGAATAGAGTTTTGGTGAAGCTGTTTTCTCAATAGACCTCACATGATCATACCATGAGAGGGTACTGCTTCCGAGCATGGATATGAAGAATTTAAATATAAGTTGTACCTGACATCATGGAATTAGGGATTGTGAGATCCGTCTTCCTGGTGCAAAGCTAGCGCATTACACTGTCTAAAGAAAGCTGTATTAATCTAAATAACACTGTCCGCTCGGAATTTTAAATTATCAAACTTGTATTGACTATGAGTATTGTATTGATCTTGGGCGGAGACTTGTGGGAGGTAGCGAGATTCGCGAAAGCAGGGTCGACTGGGTAACGGAAACGAAATAACGGCATCTTAGTTTGGGTAGTATGCGGCGTAAGTTGGCTCTTATATGATCTTCCTTTCTAATATTATTTGCTTTATTGAAAAACTATTGTCGACAAGGAACATATAATTTGTTGTCTATTAGTTTCTAAACCTAATTGAAGATATGTAGATGTGTTTTTCAATGAAATTATAACCAACTTACACAAGCACGTGTTATTCAAGTTAGATCATTTTGCTTGATTGAATCTGTATCAGATAATCATTTGTGATATATATCCCTTCCTTTACTTATATTTGTCAAGGTAGTGGTCAGATTGGTCCCTAAGGCTGTTAAACCTAGCAATTATCCGCTTGACGGTGTACTACGTGATATTCACCTTTCTGTGACCTTCCTCATATGTAATTGCAATGGTTATGTCTTTCAGACTGGCTTTTGTGAGGTAACTGAATACTTATTGATCTAGGGGAACTCAAATAAAGCCGAAATTCTCATTACCTGCTCCATGAGAGCTCCGAGAAAAACCTCTGTTACTTCTTGGTCAGAATATTCATTCTAATTTTTGCTATCACCATTTCAGGGTACTGTTCTAGTAAAATATTATCTAATTGTTCTTTTGCAAATTTCAAACTAACCAATCATAATTTTTTAAGACTACCTTTATTTTTTATACCTTGTTTATTAAATTGTCATGACTGCAGTAAGTAATTTAATATACAAATATTCCTTCAGATTTAATTATTGTTATTGTTCTCTTCAAGATTCAAACCTTTTAATAAACTTTATACATACAATTTGGGAAGATTACATAGTCCTTCGTGGAATTATATTGGTTATTCCTGCTGATTTAGTTATTTGTTCCTCGTACTTGTGGCCAAGGTATTACTCGTATTGTTTATATTACAGGGTTTAAACGATCGAGACGTCTCCATCCTTTTTTCCGTGACGTGTGTAAAAGGAATTCCCTGGCGGAGCACTGCATCTAGCTCATCCAAGTTCATAAACGGTACTATTATTTCAGTTGGTATAACCAACTTTTCGTAGTCGATTGTTCATGTTACCTAACCAGAATTGTTTTTATCTTCAATTTAATTTTTAAATCCGAACCTGATATTTCAGAAATTATGTTCATTTTTTGAACTCAACCATATCAATTCCAGTGATCAATTTATCGAGAATAATAATTTGTTTCATATTCAATTTTGCGGTAGAACTATATTAATTTTTTACATACAAAGATTGTAATTATTTTAAATAATTTTGTTTAAATTGAAATTCCTTCAAGAAATAAAACCAAATTGTTAAATTGAAACTTGTCTTTATTCCTCTGGGATATCCATCAACATTTACCCACCTCGTAGTGCCTGAAATTCTTGATTGTGGATTCTATCTCATCTTTTTTGTGCTAAAGCAGTTGGCGCTCAGGATAATCCAATCGATCACGAATCTAAGGACACGTATCACTACGAGCTCTGAGTGTATATTATCCTAGTGAGCTAGTTGGAATCATTAAATACCACAGATCCTTATATATCTCAACAGAATCTTACGCTGAATAACACTCTGTTTAAAAGAACGCACATCATTCTGAAACAAACTGTATAATACCATCATATATATACTAACAAAAGGGTGGCGGAGAAATTCAGTGATTTACGTGTCAGTTAATATCTCTAGCGTTCAAGTATTGTTAGCAATGATATGCTTCTCAGAATGGAGTGACGAATGATGTTAACTGACTCAATTTAAAAAAGTTCCAATAGTTCAGATTGAGATATCTATCAATGATTTTATCGAAATTAGTGGAAACGAATAACATCGAAGAATGTAAATTGAATAAATATGTTACACGGGCTAAATCATCTATGCCAAAGTAGCAACACAGTTACCATTAATCCAGGTTATTTAGATAAGAAAAATAATAAACTTTAGGATTCAGAGAATTTAATTTCCAAAAATAGTAAATTTTCAACATCCAAGTTATTTTGATTGTGAAAAAATTTCTACTTGGATTTAATACAAAACTTCAAAGCTGAATGGAGCTAATATTCATGTTATCAATTTCTGATGAAATATGGAACATTGCAACATTTCTACTCAGATAACCTTATAGGAAGGAACCGTCTCCTATACTATACAATGATTGATGGAGAAATTTCTTTAATTTTGTTTCGTAGAAAGAAAAATTTCCAGAACATCAATCTAGTTTACACGTCACTCGAGGTTTTATATTAGTGTAATTTCCCTAAAAGAGTCACATTAATTTTGAAACGCCGGACGTTTTAATTCTGCAAAGAACGAAAACTCGGACAGTAGGAAACGGATTTTAAGAGCTTTTTAGATATATATGACTTTCCTTTGTCGTGTAACCGTTCTAAATTTACTTTATATGTTTACAAAGCAGGTTCGTCGATTTCAAAAGTTGTGAAGTAGCTTAGAGGAAGTTGACACATTTAAACTTATGTTTAAGAAAGCCAATAATGCAGTTCTGTCACTTATTCATATACGATGAGATTGTAAATATTTTTTATACAGGTTGATCCAACTTACAATGCAATTATAAGGTTAAACTTTGCTTCTTTATTTCAAGTTGTATATTGCGATTGCTGATGAACACCGATCATGAAAATATCTATAGAAATGGGAGAGATCTCCCACCTTTCTACGATGTTCTAGAGAGGTCAATGAACTCGTAAATGAATAGCTCTCTTCTGGATAGAATCCTAGAGCTTCAGCGCATGTTTGGGAGCCGAACTTCAAACATGTGAACAGCACTCCAGGACAGATCAAATCTGTGCCTTGTAGATTATGAGGAACTGCTGGGATGGAAAGTAGCTCTTGACACGGAATAGAAAACCAAGTTTTTGTGAAGTGGTTTTCGCAATGGACCTCACATGTCTCTTGAGAGTTTGCAATTGGTGGTGATCCAGAGCATGGTTATGAAAGACGTAAGCTTGAGTTTTGGTTGCAATAAATCCTACTGAATCATCAGAACCTCATTTCAAAATCTTTGCCAGATCTTCATTAATTGCGTCAACCTGTCCCTGTCTCGCTCCTCTGGCCTAGTTGGATGGTATGGGAGCTCTAGATGAGAAATTGGTATGAAGTGTACCATCATCTGCAAAGCTGTGAATGGGAGAGGTGGTCACATAAGGTGGTATTTGGAAGATAAATGTCTGTTTCATTCAACTTGACAAGCACAGGCCAGGATGTCCTATCATACAGTTGATCTAGTTTGTACGCCCCGCCGCTTGCAATAGGTTATTTCATACATACTCGTAGATTTGTCAATATTTTCATTGGTCTATATTATGCATTCATTATTTATTTCCATTTATGAATTTTTAAATGTATGATACAATCTGCCTCAATATTAATTGCAAAATTTTAATTATCATGATTAATATTGTTATCATCATTATTCAGCTATTATTAGTTTCAGTATAGAATTTACAAATCCTATTCAATTTATAATTATCAACATAGGTAGAATTCCATGTTTGATGTACATTATTCATCATTCTCCTTACCTTTCAAGGAAAACTTTTCAATACATTTTTGTGAATTTTTTGTTTATTTTTAGAGTTAATGTAAATGTTATGGATGCTATTCATATTCTGTTTGATTATCTAGATAGAAACCCGCTTTCATAATCAAAAATATTATGTGCCTGGATGTAAGTTAACTTTTTGTGTATATGTGATTTGACAACTTCAGAGTATTATCGATACAATGATCAACCATATGCGTTTTATTTCTAGTTGTTTTCCTTTGCGTAGTTTATTTAGGTTTGGCAAAACGATATCTTTCATATCTCTTATTTTTATTGTTCATTGATGATATAATATACTGCACATTTAAATTGTGACAAATTGCTTTATGCGGACGAAAAATTGATGACTATGAGAATTGTCAACTTCTGCAAAATGATCTTGATACTCTGGTGCTTGAGCAGTAAATTAATTTTGAATATTGATAAATGTGAGATTATGACCATCAGCAGGAAATCAAGATTAATTAATCCTAACTGAAGTTACTGATCAAGGAGGTCATAGGTGAGACCCTTATAATCTAGCTTTTGTTGCTCACAATAAAAACACTTATTCGTGTGCTATGTGTAATTACGTTTTCATTGTAAGGAATACTTGAAATACTTTAAAAACTTGGAAGCCATAAAAATAGTTTTCTTTGCATTTGTCCGGCGCAAATTGGGATTCTGTGGTATTGTATGAAACCCATTTCATGACATTCAATAAAACGGATTCAGAATAATTTTTTGTATGTCGAAGAGACTTTGTACTCTCATCAACATATACTGAACTCCCATTACTCTGAGCTGAATTTGATTTTGTATCGTTGAAAGTTACATGAACATACTGTCAGATTATTTTTTAGGATCAGCTGATTAACAAGATTGTATGTGATCATATAGTCTTCGCTAACTTTTGTATTCACTGCCTGTTTTTATATCTATCTATCTCATCGTTTTTATGTATGGCTACACATATATTTATTTTAATTATATTCAGTTACCGAAGAGGTGAATAGAAGACATGAATCAATAGAAATATAATTTAAAATCTGATCTTGTAGGACCTCATAGAATACTATTGCATAAAAGCTTATAAATCATCTAAAGTTCAATTGTTTTGAGTTGAGTATGAGTTGAGTATGAGTTGAGAATGAGTTGAGTATGAGCTGAGTATGAGTTGAGTATGACTTGAGTATGAGTTGAGTATGAGTATTATAATGATTGGCAATTACTCTGACAGTTCTCATTCAATGACAGCATACCAGTTCTTGTAAATTTCGTGAGCTTAAACAAGTTTGAGTTTTCTTTACCTAATTGGCCACAATTTCGTGTAAGACCATTGAGAGATATAGAATTAAATTCTCCGAATTATAAAGATAACTTACATAATTTAACATAGGATTATGAAAATGAATAAACGTAAAACATTTTACCATAGGCGAGATTCGAGCCCATATTCCTGGATGTATAGTTCAGCGTGTTTACCAATTACACCACTTTGGTCCCATCAGAGTCTCATATTTTTGTAAATATAAACCTCTGAAAGGATTGTAGGTCATTGATGAACACAATGCGATTCGATGTGCCGCTATAGATCAACTATCCTCGCACATTCATCTAAAGTTCAATCGTTCAGAATCGAGGAGTGTAGGTCTGTAGGTATGATTATTACTATGATTGGCAATTACTCTGACAGAACTCATTCAATGACAGCGTTCCGGTTCTTATACTTTTCAATAGAATGGTCTGAGAAATGTTCTGGATAAGAAAATACAAGTTTAAGGTTTCTGTGCCTAATCTTATTTTCAAATCTCACGATCATCATTTTCGAATTCAACTCTGAAATCTCATATTTGAACATCCCCAATATATTATCGACCCGGACTACGTTGTGAATGGTTTCTGGCAGGATTCCTACTAAATAATTTTGAATTGGAATATTACCTTCAACAACATTGTGGATTCAAACATTACATTTGGACGCGAACATTTCCTGATCATCCTGACCATCATCAGATTAAATTTCAAGACTACAAACTACGAAAGTCCAACTAAATTTTATCTCTACTCTAATTATAATTTCGATCATTTCAGGAGGTTTGTGAATCTGTATTCCTCTTTTTGATGATAGTCATGGAAACACAAAATCAGATATAATGGTTTCTCAAATATACAATTCACTTCAACAAGTAGCTTTATTTAGATCTAGTGTATTTATATTTACTGTCTGTTCTTATATCCATATATCTGTGAAAGTGTGTGTATGTATATGTGTATGTGTCTGCATATGTGTATAATGGGATGGGGGCGTCGGTGCGTGAGTTCGTGTGTGCGTGTGTGCGTGTGTGCGTGTTTCCGTGTGTGCGTGTGTGAATGTGTGCGTGTGTGCGTTTGTGGGTATGTGTGTGTGTATGGATATCTCAGTAGGCAATAAAATTTCATATCAATGGATCTCCCATCAGGCTTAAAAAGCTGGCTTAAATACCAGAAAAGTGAAAACTACAGACTATTCTCAACGCGACCGCTCTTTCAAAACTATCAAAGCAAGGTATTGAAGAACAACAGTCAATTACTGGACATGCAAACACAAAATCAATATCTTCCAACCTACACATGAATGAGGAACACCAGCATGACCTATGAGCATTCAACAAACTAATGAGGACGCATGAAATGGATATCCAAGCTAGTTGCTCCAAAACATCAAGTACACAATCAATCGCAACCTCAAACGAACTTATAGGAATATAAACAATTATTATAATTACGTTTTCAATAATTATTAGTCTTATGTAGTTTAGATTTTAAATATTCTTAGCTTTGATTAAATAAAGCTTCTAGAAATCTATTTATTCTTAGATTCAATCAGTTTCTTCGAGTAATTTGCTACCTAAATTATACTCAAAATTATCGTATTTAATAATTTTGAAATCAAGCTATTTCCTTTTGAAAACTACATTCGTCCGTTTTCGTATTTTGTAAAAATATGAGAATGAACTCTTGAAATCTTTAGGTATTACACCTTCGAGCAAAATTATCGATAACAACCTGTGTGAAGTTGTGTCAAGTTCAGTTTCATTCGATAACGAATATGGTAGTTTCTTCCATAGCTTTGGCAACAGATGGAATAAATTCTAATATTAATTTGTTGATGAGAATAAAAGAGCAATTAAGGAAGTTATAGTAGCCAACAAAATATAAACTTGAGTGATGTTGACTTCGCACAGCTCATTTTATTGGTTATACGGACGACATATATATAGGGTGCACAAAACTGACGTTCGTAAAGTTAGCATTACCACTTTCTGATATCAAATTCGCGACAGTTGCAAAAATTGTCTTTGTGGAAATTATAACCTACAAAACACAGTCGTAAAATATTACAGTGATTCAGTTCAGACAAAATATTATGGCAGACAACTATATGGAGGAATTACAAAAAGTGATACTGAGACATAATAGTGGCAATAAATTTGTTGTATATTTATCAGATTATGGGATTGACACAGCTAATACAGGTTTGTAGAAAGCATGAACTGAAAGTAGGTACTCATTGGAGGGTGACAAAAGCTGGAGATCACCCTGTATAAAACTAATGAGGTGTACTTTTGATGTTCACATTATTGATAATACATCTCCAGGTCCAACATTCTTGGAAGATATCACAAACAAATATCATTCTTTCCATGAAACAGGTTTAGTGACAGAACATAATAATGATTCATCTGATACAGAAAATTGTGATGGAGGCGACACAATAGCAGATGAAAGTATGGAACAGAGCTTTGTACTTGATGAAGAACTTTATTCTAATGGTAGGTACCTTTAAAAGACAAATTGTGCACATTCATGAATTTGTGAACAGATGTTTGTATATTGACATTTTGAATACGATTCATAGTTCATGTATTTTCAGACAATATCAACAATAATCGGTTCATTTCGCCCACTAAATGGAGTATTATCTCTTCTCGAGGAATCACTAGGAATAGAACCGCAATAACTACAACCACGTAAGCGCAGAATATTATTTTCTCAAGTAGGCAAAGTATTGCAATCACAGGGATATACAGTTACCTGGGAAATTTGTGACAGAAAATGGAGATGGAAGATTACAGACCATGTATAAAAAAATTTTGAATTCAGAAAATGCTTCTGGCAGTGGAGCAATCAACTGGAAATACTATAGCAAAGTTCAGGAAACAGTAGCTGAAGATCCTTATTACAACCCAGTTACAACAATCTCCGCAGGAGTGGAGGCCATGACAAAAGTTAATAAAACATCTAGAAAGAAAAAATTGATAATGTTGAGACACGTTTAAAGAAGACTAAGCTTTCAAAAGATTATATTGAAAGTCTGTTCTCTGTTGTAAATGAAAATCTCAAAAGTTTTGATGACACAATTAATAAATTAGTAGGTGTACAGGAACGAAGAAATGAAATTTTAGATAGACTGCTGCCAAGTTTGGAAAGAAACCATCACATCGAATAATCAACAAGAAATAGTTAGCAAAGTTCTTGACATATATTTTTATTTCACAAATTTATGTGATTTCAAAATACACATTAGTTCTATGTTACTTTCCAAGTTACTATCTGATGTGATACTATGTTGAATGATTTAAAAATACAAATTAGTCTTATGTTGTTTCCCGAGTTCCTATATATTGTGATATAATGTTGAATGATTTCAAAATAAAAGTATTCAATAATAGTGAGTATTTATTTGTTTCATAGTATCACAATCAAGTACAAAAATGCTTATCATACAATAATGCTCAAATATTGTTCCTTTTATTTTGGGCAAGTGGCAAGTTCTCTGATTCTACATTACTGGCTTTCGATGTTTCCTGACATTCCAGTTCTTCTGCATATGAATTATCACAATTTACAATATCATCATTATTAAATATGAGAAAATTATGCAATACGTAACAACATTATCTATAATATTTACCAAATTTGTAGACTCTTATGCATTTAAGTTCCCTCTATTTACTCCGTACTATTCGTCTTCAATTTAATTGATTAAGGGCTTATACTGAACACTCTTCTGTCATGGAGGCTACTTCTGACTTCCCCAAAATAAACATCAATGTGTTATTATCACATACCCCCTGCAGAATAAGAGCAATGGTCTTTCTACGATTATAATATTTAGTGGGATCTTTCGGATCTTTAATATCTACATACATCCTATCGATGAAGTCAACAACTTTTGGAAAACCACTAGATTTTCTTATGGCTGATTTAATTTTGACAGCTGGTGAAGGCCTAATTCAGCATTAAGTACATTGAGATAACCAAACTTAACAGTTTCTATTTTGCAGTGGAATCTTTCCCTAATACTCCTAAAACTTTCAGGTGTAGCAAAAACACAAAGTGTCATCAGCAGCTGATTACATACAGGAATACTGAATTCTTTTATTTTCTATCCCACACAATTAGAAATGGTAGTGGGTAGAACCTATAATAAGTAAAATACAATTGGTTGAATAATTCATGAAGCAATTACATGTTTTATACAAACCTCGAAAATAGTTCTTGTCATCCTGAAATCTTCATGGAAAACAACATCAGGATAATTCAGAATAGTGTTGTTGTAATACTTTGTGAAAAAATCATTCAAAGTTCCGTTTAACATTTACCGCAAGGAAAAATTTTTCAGTATTTATCGCGATTTAATTGCTCAATATAAAATGTTTTAAAATTTATAATCTGGATAGTGTATTTTTGTCGCTAATTGTACAAAACATTATTCAATCTATTTTTTGTTATATTTTGTATTATGGTTATAACAAAGTTGTGAAGCATTTCAGAGTTAGATATTATGGGGACTCTTCACAATCAATTGGAACGATTTACAAGTGTATCTATGCTTTCGGCGTTTACGTAGTGTAAATTCATAATACTTCGGAAGTTGGAGAATAAAACTCAAATTTTACACAAAACTTTTAACATTTAATTTAAAAATGCTGACAAATTGTTTCACCACACTGTGGCATTATCAAAGCGAGGAGTTATCAACTAAAGCTAAATCTAAAAGTATGTCCTTAAATATCAGGGATCAGAATGTGGTACAAATTGAGGGATGGGGTGGATAATGGTGGGAGTGTGTTTACAAAATTGTCAACAAGCGGTGAATTATATGTTTCGATTTGATCATTTAATATTACATTATTATTGTTTTTTGAGTGTTTCAATATTTCTATGGATTCTAATATATTAAGTTTATGTCCTTTTTCCTGAATATGTAGAATATCAGGATTAAGAGTGAAATTGTGGTTATATTCTAACAGGTGATTTGCGTAATTAGAATCTACTTTTTTGAGCCTGTAACTTCTCAAATGTTCATTGAACCTTACGCTGAAACTGCGTCCAGTTTGTCCTATGTACAAAGCACTACAGTCATCACATCTCAGTCTGTAAACTCCAGATTTCTTTAAGTTTTTTTTTTAGATTTCGAGTTATTAATATACGAGCATAGGTTATTTTTTGTTTTAAAGGCGACGTTTTTATTCTTTTTTTTAAGGAATTGAGATACTTTTAGTGAATGTTTACCTAAATATGTTAGACATGTGAAATTTGATTTTGTATTATTATTAATTTGTAGATAAATTATGCTTAAGGCTTTTTTATTGAGTTTATTTTGGAGTATTTTATTAATTATCTTGACATTATAACCGTTATTTTTGGCAATATCTATGATTCTGTTTAATTCTAAATGGAAATTATCTTTACTTAATGGGACATTAATTAATCTATTATATCATAGATTAATTAATGTCCCATTAAGTAAAGATAATTTCCATTTAGATAATAGATTAATTAATGTCCCATTAAGTAAAGATAATTTCCATTTAGAATTAAACAGAATCATAGATATTGCGGGTTGTCCTTTGCTCAATTTTTATTCCAAAATAATTTCTTACGTATCGTAAGAATTTCGTTATGAATTTGAGATAACCAAAATAATGTTACAGTGTTCTCGACTATATCTTGATCTTGGTGAAGGCATTTATTATTTATATTTTGTATTATTTTATATCAGAATGTCTACTAAGTGGTGTGTACCAACCTGCAACAGCAAATATGCTAGTAATTGATATAAGACTTATTATTCAATATCTTAATTTTTATGAGATAAGAGTTCGATGCAAAAATGGAATAGAGCAATGCTAAGAGATTCTTTGGGGCCCAATAAAAATGTATAGGTATGTTGTAAACACTTTAAACCTGGTGGAATATGTTTGAAATTGTTGCCAGTTGTTGAAAGTCAAGATTTGTTATCGGGACAATTCTGAGTAATTGGCCATTATTTGAACCAAAAATGAACTTTTTTCTACCACTTCACGACTAAAACGGGTGCATTGCGACAAAATACCTTGGCACCATGTCAAATATGTTAATTTGGTGTCAAAGAATAACTAGGATAAGTGCCAATGTTTTTTCGCAATAGAACCCCTACGTCAACCTCGAAAACCTCCCCAAAAAATCAGTAATTTTGATATCCGACAGCGATTAAATATCTAAGTTACTGTTTTTTTTTTGAGAGGAGGTTTTAGTGGTTGAGGGAGGAGTTGTAGTTGGGAAAAAACATGAGCACTCATATTGGTCTTCTTTCACACCAAATTAACGTATTTGACATGGATGCCAAGGTTTTCTGTCGCAATGCACGTTTTAGCCGTAAAGTGATAAGAAGTCCATTTTTCGTTAAAATCATGACCAATACTCGGAAATGCCCTGATAAAAAACCTTGGTATGTGTTTTTTCAACAATTGGTAATAATAACAAACATCTTCCATCGGGCTTGAAACTGTGTTTGTGCATTCCATTTAGCTTACTAAATCACCTGGCCACCTCGAAGAAATTGCCTCTATAAAAACCTTGACACTAGGTGTAAATGTATAAGAATTACATGTTCTTCAATATACAATAGCTCCGAGAAAGGGTTCGTGCAATAAAAAAGACCAAAATTTGAGGTGGCTGTAGTTTGGAAACGCCTGACAGTACACGATTCGGCCTGTGAGAGCTATTGTACATTGAACCTTCCTCCACTAATATACAGTAATGCCAAAGTGTATTCATTTGGGCACACCATACCGCTCTAGCTCCTAGACTATATGAATACATTCAGCACCGTGAAGAATATTATTGAGTAGAGCTAGCTAAATTACTAGTAAACATTTTCAAAAATGTCTAACAGTTTGGCAGATGACTATACATTAGTTCTTGGTATTGTCTCCATTCTACCAGATTCATGTTGTCTCTGTGGAAAGCATTCAACGCAGATTTCTTAAATATCTTGCTTCTAAATGTGACAATATCTATATTGGCTATCCGCATATCGATTTACTTTGGAGGTTTTCTCTCCACAGCTTGGCTTACCGGATCCAGGTCGGGTATAGTATTCCTGTTCAAACTCTTTCATTCTTCTGAGGAATGTTCGGAAATTTTTCCGGGGCTTGTGATTTCATGTGTTCTACATTTGAGTCTACACTTAATTTTTTTTTTTACTTGCCCACACCGAGAACAAACATAAGCAAGTGCTCACCAATCGGTGGCATGTGCAGAGCTTACAACAACATACATATGCGAGTCGATCTATTCACATGTAGTTTGACTTATCTGAGGTCTGAAGCTTTTCGTGCAATCTTCAGTTCTCTATAGATTGCATTTTTTCTCTTCTTTGTGTAATTTTTCTTCTAGTTATATTATGTTATGTTCTTAGAATGTTATGTTATCCCCGTTTAATTTCAATGGCTGTTATAATATTTTCTTGAATATCTTATCTTGTGTTATGTCTCATTTTGTAATTGGGCTCTATGCCTGTTAAATGGGTGTAATGCGAATTAATAAATGAATGAATAAATAATTCAGAATCGGACAACATTAGAAATGGGAGACCAACTGAATCTTGGATTCACCGAACGTCATTTTTACTCTAACGATTTTATGCTGTGGGCGCATCCAATTTTTTTCTAATTTGCGAGGGATTATAACTATTTAGGAGAGTCGGGAGTTTCAACTTTGACATATTCCAAGTATTTGAAAAGAATAACCGGTGATCTCAAATGTCATAAAGGAATTGAAAAGCCAACGCGTTTGTGAGGAATTACCTCCTAGGTAACGTGAAAAGTTCCACTTAATACTTAATAATGTAATTTTAAATGTTATCCAAAATCAAATCAAATTTGAAAACAACGCGATTCGATTGCTTCAAGTTTTAATATCGACAGCAATTTAAAGATTTAATTTTTTGCAGAAGATCAGAAGACGAAATCGTACATTCATCTAAATCAATATAGCTTGTAGGAAACGACTAACTTTGTTCAAAGTGGTCTAAGTTTAATTCTATTATCAGGCATATGTGAATTCAATGAAATCAAGTTCCTGGTGCGTATAATTGTATTAGTAGTCTACAGATTTAACTTCAACAAATTCCCACTATTTCAAATATCTTACGCCAAATAAAAAGTAACAAATATTTATTAATGTAATTTTAATTAGGAATTCCATTCGAATACAACGCGCTTCGAGTGGTCGGCCCGAGTGGGTGACATCACAAATTGTAGGTAATGGCTTAACTCTCTAGCATGCTTACTTACTAGTTCTACATTACTTGGCGTCATGTATATTTTAAATTGAGTGCTAGCCTTATATAATAATCCACTTATTATATTAGGCAAGACTTATTATATAAGGCACTGACAACTCAACGAAAAATCACACTATAATATTGATAAATCAATTCATTCACCAAGAATATATGGTTCAATACGTTGACTGTAAACCCCTGCAATCTAATGCTCAGACTATAAAGAGTGCCATTAGAATTGGAGGGTGGAAAAACTAAAGGTGTCGTTCTTAGAGTACATTGTAAAGATTTTATGTTTATGGTTACATCTCGTGGAAGCTGTTTTCACAAATACAAATTTCCCCATTTCCGTTCTGTCATATAAGCACAATGAAATCGAATGTAACACCAAGGAATGACATAAAAGGAAACTATAGTAAAGATTTTATTTCTTCAATTCATTATGTCCTCTGTTATTAAGTTAATGGTCTACTATTTCTAACATCGATATTAAATACCTACTTATTTAGAACATTTCTGCCTGATCAACTAAGTGATAATTTATTCCAGATAAGAAATTATTCCTGCAAATCTACTCTTTGGAAACTGCGATATACCAGGAAATTATTTGATACCAAAAATTATCTTTGATCTACTACATTTGAATTCAATCGGATTCTGGTACAAGAGAAGTCACCTCCGGAGGCAGTCAAGAAGACAGCTTCTGTCGGTAAGGAAACAGACAAGGTGCCACCTCATTAAGTCTTCAAAAGACCTTAGAAAATCTCGATCGTTACGGTAGTCATGAAACATTTCATAATTTCACTGATGGCTCTGAAACCAAAATGGGAGCTGAGCGGGTACTCCAATCCAAATCTGTAGTATTAACCATGAGGTAAGAGCAATTCTGGATGGCAGTGTTGAAGACTTTGGTATCCTATCAATAAGCAGGAACAAGATCACCTCCAAATTAGGATTAGGAAGCCAGAACACCCTGATCTAAGCAGCAAATGCTGTCAATATTAAAGTGCTTTAGATGAAGGACACAACATAACGAAAGGCAAGCATAAGGCAGACTAGCTGGTCCGCGAGTATCCACGAAGGAGCATACCGAGGAACCATCACGCAATTACTCAAATGGCATTCCCAAACACAAAACCCTCAAAGCGCTCAAACAACGATAAGATGGAACTCCAGGTTGTAGACAGTGATGAACTCATCTCGCTCAAGAACAGCCTTCTCGCTCAAGAACAGCCTAATACTAATTGAGACTGTCTCGATTCATTTATTTATTTATTTAGCGTATGACAATTGACAATAGTATACAAGGTATGATCTCATATCTTAAAAACACTAAATTAAGTAAAAAAATTAACAACACACAACAATAAGTGCAATAACATATAGAGAGAAAAAAATGAGAGCAAAAGTAAAGCATTTGTGAGTAACGACTCCACAAACATCTATCACAAACTAACAGGTAAGTTCATTATCCATTCAATCGCTGTCGGAGGGAGAGAATATATATCCGTAATTGGTCCCTGTCTCGAAAGAACCTGCCACTATTAACAGGATACACTGTGGGACACTGAAAATTAAGGAAACACATGCAAACTTTGGTTCTAGTGACTGATCAGTTGTGTAGGACATCTCAATAAGAGAACGAGATGGTGGAGGAGGAGATGACGTCACACTTACGAGTTTATTAACCTCTCTAGAATATCGTATAAAGGTGGGAGATCTCTCCCTTTTCTATAAATATCTCCATAATCGGTGTTCATCAGAAATCTCGTCTGTTGTTCCACCACGAGATATTTCAGATAGGTGAACTAGACTAGCTCGAACTAGTTACCCCTTCATTGTCAAGCTTGAGACCTACCGAACTTCTTCCTACCAGACTTCATTTTTCTATCGAACAGTTGTGGAACTCTTTACCTAGTGTATATGAAAAAATGTTTATTATTTAGAATATCTGTTTCTGAATTTAGGGATGGTGATATTGTTTCGGTTTGGACCCAAGTATTCCAAAAATTTGTAAAGGATATTTTTTAGTATTTTACATAGTGTTTTAATTTAGACTCCTTTTCAAAACTTCAGGAATAGTGAAAAATGTAGAGGAAAAATTGTTAAAATACATGTTCATTGATATTATTATTATTAATACTTTTAGTTATGGTTGGATTGTGTCTAACCTTAGGATTCTCAAGTTTCTTCTTGTATTGTTTATGTTTTAAGTAATCTGTTAATGCATTATGTATGTGTAAAAAGTGTTGAAAATTCTTAATACCTCAATCCCTTAATCTAATTTTATTAAGTAGATATTAAATTTACCGAATTTGTATTTATATTCGTTGATATTTCTATTTTCAAAGTTATTTTATTATAATCTCTATGAGCATTTAGAATAAGTTTACGGCAAAACGTGGATTTGGATAAAAGGACCAGAAGAATGGCCAGCTAAATCACCGGACCTACCTCCGCTAGACTTTTCATTGTGAGATGTTCTCAAGAACAGTGTTTACGAAACCACAACACGTAATATAGAACAAATGAAAGAAAAAATCAGAGATGTCTGTAACGATCTCACAAGGGAAATGTAAAAGAACTCAAACTACAGATATAGATTATATTTTTATTTTGGCTCGCACAAGTGCTATGCAACTGCAGAAAAAAATTGACATGTTTATGCGAAAAATTATATCAATGATGTCACGGCGGTTATTTTCACAATATGAGGAAACTAGGTTTTGGCCTTAATTGGACCACTTGAGAAACGTGTTTGGTTTTTCATCTTCAGCTTTTCTCTGCCAAAAATAGGTTGTTGGCGCGAAATTTGAATCATCTTGTACATGTGGGAAAGGAATGTCCGACTTAATACCTCTTGCAAGTTTTGTTTCCTTGTCATAAAGCATTTGTCACCTAAAAATAACATAAAAGTGTTCAACTATTATAATGTTTTCTACTAATGTATGTTTGCAAAATGAGCGATAAAATAAAAAAAATTATGCGAATGGCGAATAGCTTTAATGGAGGTAAGTTCGTATGTACTATCACTTATAAAAACTTGTTATATCCACACGTCACATCACAAGGGCTTATGAAAAATATTTTATTATGCAAAAAGATTTAAGTTCAAGTTTTCAATGTGTAAAAGTGTGAAAAGTCACAAAAAATTGTATTAAAAAAGTTACAAATATTTTGAGAAATCTGAAATACCTATTCAAAACAACTAAGACTAATCCACCAAATCAAAATTATTCAATATAACGATTGTTTTTTCGCAGCGCAGAGCCTAAGTTATCTGACTTAACACCATTTACCAATGTATCAGCGAATTGACAACATATGTTTTTTTCAACTATTTATTTTACACTTTACGTTACTATAATATTTTACTGTAAGAGGAACTGTCAAAATTGTAAATGAATTTGTTAACCTACAAGAAGACTAGTCTTCTTGCAAACGTTACTTCCTTGATACGTCAGAGAAATTAATTTAATGTAACATAATTATAAAGTAGCTCTGGGCCTTGACTCATAGATTTTAGGATTATCTTTATAACGAGAAAAACAAGAAAGTGACGTCACCACATCGATGATGTCATTTTTTGAATTTCAAAATATTGATTTCGGAAACTTCTGCACGTTAAATGTATTTTTATGATATATATTTATAGCCAGAAAATCATTGTCATACTATCATAGATTCCATTGAAGAAACTGAAGGTGAATACCAATACCTGCTAGGGACTACTGCTTCCAAAAGTAATACAGCTATTGACGACATTGGAGTAATTTGCAAATTTTCAAATTCGTACGAGCGTACGACCAATAATACTTCTTGTGAAGAATTATATGTTGCACCTGCTCCTTAGGTATTCATGTGTTCATTTTTACATGTGAATAAGCCTGTATATAAGTGTTATGACTGAATAAAGTGCATTGCAGAATGGCTTCCCAAGTTGAATGTTCATGTTGAAAATTGAAAATTTAATTTTCTATCGGAACAGATTACACTGCAAGGAAAGATACAGATATTCGGCAAATACTATGATTTTATTCTCACTTTTACATCCAATTTGTCGAAATGCATTAAGATTCCAAATAAGTTCGAATGTAATAATTTTCATGTATCCAACGACTATAAAGACAATTTCTAACGATCCGGCAGTTGAAGAAATAGTTCCTTACATACGCCCAGAATCAATCACAATTTTCAAATAAATGTGAAAAAACATAATGACATCCATATTAAGTCATTTTTGGATATGAACCCGGAAATATTGTTTATACCACTTGCAATAACTTGTTACTTCCAAACAACAGCATTTGTCTTCAGGATTGTTAGTGTTAATTCAAAATTCAAAGAGGTCGTCTAATATTTGTTCTGCATCAAGAATAAATCACGAATTATTGTTTATAGCGTCGGCTATTTTGAAATTAGAACAAATTGGATACAAAATATTCTATATTAAATGTGACAATAATGCACTCAACAGCAAAGCCATGAATAATTTTTTTCTATAGAACGTTCAATTTCACAAAGTATCCGTCATTCTTCCCTTCCTGATCCAGATAAGAAATTTCTCATCCTCATTGTTCAAAATGTCCCCGTTTATTAGGTTTGCCTAAAAGTCATAAACCCTCATTCCACTGAGACCAATTGTCAGCACTATCGGATCCCCTACTTATAAGCTCTCTCGATATCTGTCATCTATTCTGAAACCTCTTGTAGGTAATTCCAACAGTTTCATCTTAAATTCCTTTCGTTTCATTGAAAAACGCTAAAAGTTGACCCAGGCAATTTGCTCGTCAGCTTCGACGTCGAATCACTCCTTACCAATGTTCCCATTCCAGACACCCTTTCCATAATTTCTCAATTGTTACCTGCCAAAAACATTTCAATGGGCTTGCTACCGTTAAATGCATTTTGTCTATTCTCCACATATTTTCTATACAAAGGCAAGTTTTACCAGCAGTCCTCGGGAGCTGCCATGGGTTCCCCAATTTCTTCATTCATAGCTAATATCTTCATGGAAACTTTTGAACAAGACGCTATTGACTCATCTGTTCTCAAATCGAAATAATGGTTCAGATATGTCGACGGCACTTTTGTTATTTGGCAACATCGCGAAAAGCTTGTTCCCTTCCTCAATCATTTAAATCCATTACAACCCAATATCATCCCTTTCACCATGGAAGTCGAATCGCAAGGTTTACTCTCGTTCCTAGATGTATTAGTTAGTCGACAGACTGACGGTACTTTAGGACATTCTGTGTTTCGAAAACTCACACCGATAGATATCTCGATGGTCTTTCCCACCACCACCCTGTCCGAAAGCAATCTGTCATAAACGCCTTGGTCGACAGAGCTGTCAACTTATCTCAACCTAAATCCTTAAAATCCGAATGAAAACATCTTTCATCTGTCTTATTATCAAACAATTTCTCTCATTACAACATTCAAAAAGCCATAAAGAAATACACTTCGCCTAATTTCAAATCGACCTGAGCCACAAACCTCCCCGCCTGCTTTATCCACTGCCTATCTTCCATATATTGAAAATGTAACTGATCAAATTTCCAAAATCCTTAAAAAACATAATATTTCTACTCGGTTTTCCGCACTTTCAAAATTATCTCAATTTTACAAACCTGTCAAAGATCCCCTTCCTCCTCTTCACTTAGAAGGTGTTTATAGCATTCCCTGTTCTTGCGGTAAAGTCTACATTGGTGAAACTGGTCGTACAGTAGCTACTCGTGTGAAAGAACATAAGCGCTGTACAAGACTTCGTGACACCAGTAGAATTGCACTTGCGAAATACAAGTATGACACATCAAATCCTTTTCGAAAATTCTAAAATTCTAGCTCAAACTGCTATCAGCGAAAAATCCTTGTAGCTATCTAAATCCTAAAACATCCAAATAATCTAAGCCGTGACTCAGGATATTACCTTCTCAACATTTGGGAACCCATCCTAGAAAATTCCATTTCGCACATGATCACACAACGGCAGGGTCAGGTGCCGGAAAGAAGTTAACCACCGGAATAGAGGCAATGAACCATGTAGCGTGGAGGATTTTTCCTACAATAAGGCTACTGAAACCACTAGAACCCGTTCCAGTTCAAGCCTCAAGCCTGCCCTGAAGATGCTACCTGTGATGGTTGGCGGAAAGTCGGCATCAAGTCGAGCTATTGTGACGCCGAATCCATCCGGAAGCCAAGATTTTCCAAAATTAGCTATCCGCGGAAGTTAAAAAAAAAATTCTCAACATAACAAGTTAAATATCGTGTATCGTGAATTTCAGAAAAATTCCGTATTATTTCAATTGGCTTCATTTAAATTATATATTGTTGGGAAAGTTTCAAACAGATCCATTAGAACACAGGTTTTTGCATTAAAAAAGCAAATGGGTGCCATTAAAGAACTCAGCTTAGGTTTGGCAATCATGTTTAAACAGGAGTTCTTGTATATGTCCTAAGAAATGAATACTACTTTTATTTCACTGTCGGGATTGCAGCATTGTGCCATAACGTGCGGGTGACCAGCTGCAGTATAGTCTTTGGCATGAGACGTCACGATCGAGCGCACATGCCTTGCTTATATTTATTACGCACGCAGATACGCACACACAGACATCTTCTCAAAAATTGTTCAAATTGATTTAGAAAAGCTCAGTCAAAACGGAAATTGCCGGTGAAATCCGGTAAATTATTTATATTAGGTCGATTACAATACTTCCCTTACACTATTTATGTGACAGAAGTAAAAAACGTTCCACTTAGTACAACTTGCACATTGCGACAGTCAGTTCCGTACAAAGAGGCCCCGCAGCAATGCCGCGTTTGCCCCGGCGTAAGTACGGCCCTGTCTATTACCCAGTTCTTAATTTGGAAGCAATGTATACGAATCATAACTGAATGGAAATATAGTTGTTCTATGTTCAATTTTGATCAAACTAATCATAAACGTATTTAATATTAAATCCCAAAGAACTAATTTATCAACACCTTTCGTAATAATTATTTCAAATCTGAAACGTATAACAGTTTTTCCAAAATAGATTCATTCCATCCATAACACATACAAAACGTGTCCCTGTAATCTAAATGTGACAGAACGACCTGCAGACTATAAATCAACAGCTTTGAATAACATCCTTATGGAAAGTAGATTGACAACAAAGGGGATGAGGGTTGTCTGCCTCTGCATGGTATTTATAACTAAACCCGACTGCTTTCTAGCCCTCTATGAACTAATAGCCACACTAGATGCGCCACTTATTATTGAAGCCTTACCCGGAATATAGCGCCACTTTCTTAGTGAATAGTAAATGAGGAACTAAATCTCGAAGCGTTAGGGTCGGTTATATGTGAGTACATGGTTGTATCGAGAGTTGACTGACCTATGAAATAGCAGTTTCAACGGCTATGGGAGATTTGGACGCGTTTAATTATTAAAATATTAATACTTGATTTTATTTTCGAGTGAAAGTAAATCCAATAATACACAGAATACCTTAGTAATATTTCAAACACTTCCATGATCGTAATAATTTTGGGGATGTCATTTACATTGGCGTATTTAGAAATTTCTCCGGGTAAAACTTTTTTGATAATAGAATACTTTTGGATAGTTATTCCTCTTTAATGGTGAAGGATACACTTATATAAATGTAAGAAAAAAGATCATTTGAGAATCCAAGATGTTATGGAAAATAGTGAGTACTCATTATACTACACCTAGTGTAATATATTGAGTACTGTTCGCAGTGGCGGCTCGTGAACTTTTTGAGAGAGGAGGCTGTACATAAAACGTTTTTGTAAAAATATACTATATTCAGTCAATTAATTTATTTAACCTTCGCGCAGCGACCGTACCAGCTACTTCAGTGACAAAATTAATTGTTACCCAGCAAGAACCAACGTGGAGGTATAGAGTTGCCCACAAATTTTTTTTCGTTCGATTTTTGTTTTTTATTTTTTTTGGATTTTTAATTTTTTTTCTTTTTTTGGAATTTTTCATATTTTGTTTTTTTTTTATTAATTTTATCAACTTTTTTATATATTAACGAAATTCTACGGTGTTCAATTTGCGAAAAATGATCAATAATATTATCATAAAATGTATCATTCTGTTTTAAGTGTTTTACTAAATCTTTTTCAATAGATATTAAACTAAGATTGTATAAACGATTTTGGCCCATTGTATTTCGCATGTATGTTTTAATTCGTTTGAGAGTAGAAAATGTTCTCTCCACCGATGCCGACATGACAGGAATGGTGACTGTCAAACAAAGTAGTTTATAAAACTGAGGTTAGACTTGTTGCAAATCATTATCTATCATATATTTTATCATATCGGCGTGACTGTCGTACTGGCCTAAAATATCTTTATCCCAGTATACAACGCATAATTCATTGTGCAGCGCTATTTTATCAAAAAAATTATATTTTAGAACTAAGTTATCTGAAAGTGTATTGAGAAACTCTTTCGAAAAAGATTCGAAAAATCTTCTATTCGTCAAATCGAAAAACTTCAATTCATGTAAATCGGAAAATCGAATCTCAATATTTGACTTTTAATAGTATCTAAAATTTAAATAAAAAAGTTGTTTATAATGTAGTTTCTTGTCTACCAAATTATATGTTTTCCTCCTTTTCACGGGAATGCCTCATCAGTTGAATAATTTCCAAATAAAAGATTAAAATGAAATTCTGTATAACGGAAACTTGAAATTTCATCAATGAGATGTTTTAAACGATGTCTTGAATGAATTATATTAGTGAATTTATGTTGTAAAATTTGAAAAATAAGATCAGTTTGTTCAAATAACAAAAATTCTTCATTTTCTAAATAAGATTTTAAACCAACAGCAGCATTTAATGAAACCTGATCTGTTGAAAAGTCATCACTGTTCAATATAAAATCGAATGTTTCAATTAATTTGTCTTTATTTTTATGGATGGTAAACTAAACATTGCACGTGATGTAAAATTCCATCGAGTTCGAGCATTACAGGGAATTATGTTTCCTACTATGTTATTTAAAACTTACGTTCGTTTGTTTGAAGACCGTTTAAATGTCCCGCCGTCGTAAGTCTGATTTATTCGCAAAGTCGAATCGTTGAAATGTGTCCATTAAAAAATTGAATAAATTGACCGCTGTTCTTCCCGAACTAACATCGTAGAACCCTAAAAATCTTTCCACTAGTTGTCCATTTTCACAATTAATAATTTACCGAACAGACGAATTCTAATCTAACCTTATTCCGCGTGGTGTCACTCAACCATTATACCCGCATAAAACAAAACAAGCACTGAGTCACTGACGCAACACGCATGTATTGTATTCCGTACCACACCGACGGTACTGAACTTAAAATCGGGCGGTAGGCTAGCCTCCAGAGGGTGTTGTCATTTTCGCTGTTTCACGCTATTTGGCGATTGACTGGTCGGAAAAACGGCAACTGTGTTGAACAACACATGCTCAGCGTTTGAGATATATACAGAGTCTAGCCTCAGGGCACTGTTGCCAGATTTAAAATAACTACTGAGAACGGGGAATTAATTGTAAAATTTAAAAAATTATTAGAGAAACAGGAAATGAAATGAAGAATGATCAACAAGATAAATTTGTGAGGAGGCTGAGCCTCCTTAGCCTCCTTCGAGGAGCCGCCACTGACTGTTCGTATGATTTAGTTTAGTGTAACTACACTGAACTAAATTATAAAATATAAGTTTTGATTTAGCCATCTCATGCAACACTTTTTCAGAGATTAGTTCAAAGACCGTTTGGATATAAAGTATTGCCAAGCCATTAACCAATCATGTCAAGTAAGAGATGAAGAGATACATGACATATTTACAGATGCAGAGGTATAGGATTCAAAGGAAGTAATACAGATACAAGAGTGGTTATAACAAGTATCATTATTTTCAAGTAAGTAAACTCTTACTAATTTCTCAAATAAGTCTTGATCCATTTATGATTGGAAAAAGATCTTCCAGTTGTTGTGGATACGGATGAAGTCGCTAATATTCAAAGAAGTCTTCCATCATGGAATTTCTTAAATGAGTCTTGATCCATTTATGATTGGATAAAGATATTCTAATAATTGTTGTGGATATGAGTAAAGTCGCTAATATTTAAAGAAGTCATTGTATGTTAGGTTAGATTTCTCCATTGCATGTTCTCAAAATATCCATCGCGTTTCATAGTTTTTCATCAATACTGTCAAGACTATTCAGTTTTTGTCCTCAAAACCCGTGAATTATCCTGTTTGCAGGATATTAGATTTTTTCATACATATCAAATAGCTTGTTGAATTCTTGGATGTCATTCAAAATATCAGAGGAGAACAAGGATTGGAAATCAACAGGAATACTCTGTGATGCATAAATATTACGTTCAGTTGTTGAATAAACACCTCCAGTAGGGGATAAAATAGAGAGTAAGTAAAAGATTTTAATATTTGAATCTAAAAACGTAATTGTCAGCCTCCAAAGGGGTCCAACCCCCCTGAATACGCCAATGGTCATCTAGGATACTAGTGTAATTTGGTGTTGTCCGTGGATCACTAGCTTCCCTTACCAAAAAAAGCAAAAAATATAATACAAACGATTAAACTGATAAATTCGTGGAAAAACTTCAAATTAAACTATGTAATTACATTGAAAGTATATTCGAATTGACAACATATGTTTCTTGCAAGGGTCGATACTAGGACCTTTATAGTATTATTATATATTTAGACGAATGAATTACTTAATGTTTACCTCCTTTAGTAAACACAATTTTCCGCTTCCGGACAGTTCTGCGGATTGAATGCATGATTGTGATAGACAGATTGAGCTTATATCAGCGGTTTATGAGAGAGTCTTGTGAGTTAGAGCAGGCCAAACCCATTGTACCTATTGTGCAGTATGCGATAGGCGCAAGCCATCTGACACTCACTGAGACTCACTCCACCTTCCACTTACACAATTACAGTAGTAAATCGCGAGGAAGTACTGTTGTGCATTGAATTGAGAATTTATAATATCTTGTAAATATATTCTATGGATAATAAAATAAATTCACCATACCTAATCCGATTCAATTCTAGTTCTAGCATCATCTTTAGGTTACGGCCTGAAACTAACAGATTATATTTTCGAAAATAGATGTAATATCATAAATACGAATACAAATGCGCATATAAAAATTATTTTTCTATATACCAAAGCCTACACTTCATCATAAAAATTGTGCTGTATTTCTTTAAATGTTGACTCATGAAGTCATGACTGAACTTCTAGGAGACAACTGATGGTGAGTGGGCTTTAACATTCTAACAAGCAATACAAGACTACAGAAGCGGCGATCGCGAATGTCAAAGAGTCAAAGAAGCGGCGATCGCGAACGTCAAAGAAACAAAGTCGCTTCTACCGCTATCCGCTTCAACATCTGGCAAGTTAGTTGTCTAGCTATTAGCTATTATAATCGAAATATAGTTTCAATTTTCAATCAACGCCTAATCTAAACGTTATTTTCGGTTTTACTAAGTCATTCATATTTATATTGGAGTAAAAGCAATGTTAAAATATCAAGTGACTTTATCAGTGAATTATACATAATTCACGCAATAAAACACACACTAATCACTAAATGACATGCGCATGCGTAGTAGTTTATTTGCATAAAACAACTATGAAATTATTTGCCGAAATCTGCGGCGGTGGCTGCCCTAATTATGCATTCATGCAGATCGGACAAAACTGTATAGAAAAACTATAAAGCTTAAATGTTTCATAGTAACGCATGTCCCATCTCACGCTTTAACATTAGGAAACAATTAGGGATTAGTAAAAACTATTTAGTATTATAAGACCAATACTAAATCTTGATAACATGATATTAAGGATTCATGTGTAAAACATTTTATGTGTGACAAGTATATTATGCTGTCCAAATGAATAAAATAGTCCTTGCGATAAATAACAAATAAAAAATGTATTTTAAATAAACGGATTTAATTGGTACTAATATTCAGCACACATAGTGTGATTAAAATTATTTTAAGCTTTTGAGAAATTTTATTTAGAATTTCTTAGTAAACTGGTTATTGAGCCCATTTCTCTAAGTGCAATAACCAGTTTCCTAAGAGATTGTAAAAGTTTCACCAGAGCTTAATAAAATTTTAATTACAGTAGGTGTACTCAATATTAGTACCAATTAAATCCATGTACTGGAAATGTATTTGTTATTTGTTATTTATTGCAAGTAATATTTTGTTCAATGGAACAACATTGTATGGGTCTTACATAAGTTCAGACATTGAATATATATTAATCAATGGTTCAGACAATGTAGTAAGGTACCATGTTTAGTTGTGTTGTGAGCAATCAAAATTTATAGACATAGATAACACCAATTATTCATAGATATGGAAATAATAATGGTCATTGGACATGGATTGTACACCTTTTCTTTTATTGTAACGTGATATAATATCCAGTATCACTAACTAAGTCATCTAAATGCTCATTTGAGAGAAGGATGCAGCTTTGAGACATCCGAAATCGAAGACTCGTTTCATAAAGCAGTGCCGTAGCATGACAGAAAACAAAGGGGATGCACTTTGCAATTTGCGGGGGCGAAAAATTTAGGAAAAAATATTTGTTAGATGACAATTAAGACTAGACACAAATGTATCTTAAACGTTGTAAATGAGCATTCGTGGCGATAAAAAACTTCCTCTCATTTTAATTATATAGATATGGAGAAACATGATTAGAATGGTGAAAAATTGGTCATTGCCTAGAATAATTGACAGCCAAAAATGAAATGTTGTAGAAATGTTTTCAAAAAGTGTCTATTGCACTCGTGGCATTTGAAAACTTTCGCTCGTATTTTTCACCTAGTATCTCGTACATTGGAGGTAAACTTTTTACTTCCCTCACGATACATAGTAGGGGAAGTATTGTAATCGACTTGAAAAATTTCCGGATTTACGTGGAAATATCTGTTTTCAGTCTTTCCGAATCCATGTAGACTACTTTCACATGACGTCTGCGTATTATGCACATGTGTCATTGTGAACACAATTGCCCCTTTCCTATTATTGTTTCAAAGTGGTGAAAGTAAGAATTGTATAGTTTTGAGACACGGTAGTTCCTTGCAAGTGGTAATTTTGTCCGCTCAAGAATCTAGTTTATATAGTAATCACCTGTGCTCAAGAATGAAAGTAGGTGAGAAAATCTCGAATGAATTATGCTATTCATTCAATATGTGTGCGCAATGAAAGTTTCTGTTATAGTGGCGATCAGTAGAGAAGTTAAAAAGTGACTTCATTGAAATCCCTTTATTCCGATTCCCCGAATAAGTAATTTGATCAAAATACCAATGATCCATTCAATTCAAGTTTTTGATCCTGACTTCCAAAGAGACCAATTACTTCCTGTCAGAACGACGATTTGAATTCGAAACCTTGCCTTCAACAAATACAAAATTAAAATTTGCTACTAATTGGAAATTATTTCACGTTTTTCGAAAATTCTATAAAAATTTGGATATATTTTACAAAATTGGAATTATTTCCGTTACTGTGTCACCATCAACGAATATTAATATTATTGTTTCTTCCGTTTGCGTCGACTATTTTTCGTCAAATAAAAATTTTCTTGGGAAAAATACAAAAAGATTTGGTTTTGGATTCACACCTGTACTATAGTCGGAGGGACAGTTTCAGTGAGAAAAATTAAGAAAATGTTCCTGAAAAAGTAACCGCAAACTAATTAGAGAGCTCTGGATTGAATAAGAGTATACACTTTTCGAACAATGCAATCATTATTCTGAAGTTGAAGTTGAAGATATGTACAATGTTCCTGAAGATAATTTACTAGATTTAATTATAATTAAGTCTCAAAATAAATATTATGTGAAATAGTAGGTGCGAGCATAATGTATGAATTGAATAATACGAAATAGATACAAAATGAGAGGTCGATTATTATAGTCCATATCCATAAGACTAGAATTAATATTCCTCAAATTTTCATGATTATTTATCATATATTCTATGATGATAATACTGAAATTAATATTCCTTGAATCTTCACGATCAATAATCTAGAAAACGGAACGATTAATGAATTAGGTTACGTTTGTTTAAAGGGTTTAAAAAAAATCCACAACCTTCACCAGTCGATAGCTCGTCGAAAAATAATAAATCATGTACGATTTAAATTTTGTCAAAAACGGTTTTCTTATCGCAACTCTCTAACCGCTGCAGAGATTGTGAACATATTTGGTTTAAGCCCTTCTAAGCAGATATACCAATTCTTTGACACTACAAACATGTCAATGTTGTCTGGTAGCGTAGCTGTAGGGAGTCGCTTACCTTACCGTCCCCTATTTTCTATGCCACTGAATATTTTTCATTATTCCCATTGCTCGTTAAGCTTAAAAGAGAATTTCCTCTCGCAAAATTTTAATAAGCGCAGCCGATTTTGAAATAGTACGAACTACTATCGACTGGTGAAGTTTGTTTTGCATTTTTTTAACAACATCAAGTTTTCAAAAAAATTATTAAATTGGTCAGATACGTGAAGTTTTCCTTTAAATAAATCAACAACACAGTCATATACTGCATGGTCACACACACTACACGGAATTTTAGAAATAATTTCGTATTATTTCATGAGCTTAATTTAAATTACATATTGTTTGAAAATTTTCAAAACCTTTAGTAGACGTTACGTTAAAAAAGTAGATGGGGAGCAGCATTTAAGCAGAAAGTCCTAATAATTGTACTAAAAAGTAAACTTTTGTATCACATACTGGTGATCAGCTGCATTATAGCATCTTCCTTCTGACGTCACCTGCAATCCATGTCCGTCTAGAGCGTATACAGAGTCAGTCTTACTGGAAATTTGTAATGTGATCTTCTCTAATATTCCACCAGAATATCCGATAAAACACTCAGTAGATCTTTAAAGCTCCTCAGATATCACAGACCCACTTTCCCTGGAGAGTACATTCAATTTCAGAAATTCTAATACCTTTGCCAAAGAACATCCAATTCATAAAGACAATTAATAATATAATACCAATAATACCACTTAGTATTAAAACATCACCATCCAACTAAATATAATTATGTAAATACAGTAAAATGAAACTCCCAGTTCCGTTCTTCGACAAGCTTTCCTAGAATTAGCAATTACAAAAAATATGCCAGCATCCTTCATACTGATGCATCAAAGAATGACATTGGCGCTTCCGACTGTTCAGTTACGACTTCAGACATAACTATAGCCTTGTGTATATGGACGGTATGGTACAGGGTCGGTCACATTACGGCAAATTTGTACAATTCGTTGCTTAACAAAACGTCGCATTGGGATATGAAGAATGTCAAATACTTTCGGAGATATTTGGAAAAAACCGAAATTTCATAAAATAATTATTACATTTTCTGCCGTTATTGGGAAAGATGTTCTAAATAAACGACATTTTGTCATCGTCACTTTTTATAGCCTACAACATGGCATTATCAAATTCTGAATGCGATGTTTCGTCTTTCAGAAATCTTCATCAACTTATTTTTTTTAATACGGACCTGCATTTTTTATTTAATCTGTATCTACTTTTGGGCTCCCTAAGGGCTATGGCCTATCACAACTTTTAATTTTCTACCGCTTCTAGCTCAAAAATTAAATTTTCTGCAGCTCAAAAAAATATTATTATACTCGTACAACCTTGTTTTTTAAACAAATTATTTTTTAAATTCAAATGCAAGTTGTGCATAATTTAACCGACCCTGTATCTCTTACCATTATCGAGATCCTAATGATGAGGCTCAATTTTAAGCCTTTCTTCACATTAATAAATTTTATTTTTAATACCGATCGGTAATTCGTAAACTTATAACCCACTGTTAAAATTGAAGCAGTAATCATGTCAAATTGCTCTATCGCGAGGAAAGTTATTCAATGAGCCATGTAGAGTTTTGATGCTATGAATATAACTGTCCCTACTAAAATTAGAATACAAAAATGTATGAAATGCCTCACAGAGTCTAACTAAAAGTCACGTTATGAGAATAAGAGATATGAACCAAAGAGTAACGTACATAATATATCTTATATTATATTCCGGATTACATCAACATGTAGTCGGTATTTAGGTTTCATAACCCTATTTCTTATGGTCGAATACATCTGAAAGCGGACGCTGAATATTTAGTCTAAATTCTAATCCGGTACATTTGTACGTTTTAACTAAACTGCACTAGCATTAGGTTTGTAGTGGGTGGTAGTATGGTGTGAGATGGGGCGGCACGGGGGACTTCCATTGTTTTAATCGAACTCATCTCGAGTTCTCATTTCGTGCAAATGTTGGCAGCCATGGCGGGGGAATATTAGCGCTCCTAAGGGTGGCCAGCTTGTGGGCGAGAAGCGAGAGGGCTCGAGCAGAATTCTGTGTTTAATCTAACTTGCGATCTATTTGTTCAAGCCATATTCTCCGTTCCCCTCCATACCCGATATAAAGGTCTATCGTTTGCTTTCACCCTGTCAAATAGACCCCGGTAGCTTGATGGGATAGTGACATCTTTTCCGGACACCAATGCTCTTCATAGTTTTTGTCTATCAAACGAGAAAAGATCCGAAAAAATTGTTGACTCTTCGAATTTATTGGAAGTCATGAAATAATTGTATTCGCTCCGATTATAAACGGCGGTTTCGGGGGTGATGTCTTCTGGAAGGACGCAAGGGTTTAAAAGCGCATCCCGTATACAAGTAGAAATTTAGAGAACCAGAGAAAGCTACTTACTTTCCTCTATCTCAATAAAATATGTAATAGAACATAAAAAACACTTCAAATTCCGGCCGTGCAGCTCCTCACGCCGTCAAGATGATAGAGTTGCACATCAGCAATTTCAATGGTACACTCGCAATGTCTGATTTAGTTACCAAAGCCAACGTTGCTGACGGGTTTGACTCATTGCACCCTAAACTTGGCCACAAGCAATTCCCCAAGACTCCAATTGCGTTGTACTTCAAAAACTTTATATACTCACGATAAATGACGTTTTAAGACCGTACTTTAAATTGCTGTCGATGACAACTTGCACGCGGAAAGCAGTGAGTGAAATAAGCGGAAAATTGCAAATTCGCAATTTCTCTTGAGCGATAATGAGTCATGGATTGTCGTATTGGTCAATTTAACGAACCTAGAATCTGAAAAACTACCATTTTGGCGCTTCTTGTTGCCCCTTGAATCGGGAATTTTGTGATTTTGTCCCAATACGATAATCCATGACGGATGTGTACACTTGATACGAGGCTCAAAAACGATTTATTTCAAGAGAAATTGCCTATTTGCAATTTTCAGCCAATTTTTCACTGACAGCATTTCGCGTGCAAGTTGCCATCGTCAGCAACTTATAAAATGGTCTTTAAACGTCATTTACCATGTGTATACTAAATTGCTGACGTGCAACGCTCCAATTTTGAGCCTTGGGGCCAAATTTAGCATGCAAGTCGAACGCGTCAGCAACTTTGGCATTGGTAACTGAATCATATACGCAACAATCTAATATTGACGGCTTGGGGAGTTGTACGGCCTGAAATTTGATTTGTAACACGCAGGACCTCATCTTATGGATCTAGGCGTTTCAAAACATTGCGGAAGTACCATTTTGATTGCTGACATGCTTACTCCCCAAGCCAAAATTGAGGCAGGCCGCCGAACTATAGAGATTGCTGTTCCAATGTCGCTGCCAATTCGTTCATAATAATATAGCTGTTTCATATGCTTTTCATGAAATCTTCAAGAAACAATTTTATTGCGTCTTGTTCGTAAGGAGCCCCACTTATTGGAAACCCAATACGATGAACAACACATTTTTCCATGAGAGAAGTTTAAAGTAAAAATAAAAACGATTTTACACTTAATAAACTTTGATAAACATGTTCCGTTGCACCGTGACATCATCAGAAGTATTTCTAACATTAAACAAACTAAACTAAACATAAATGAATGCTTATTTATACTAATTATAAATTATGAACAAATCCGGAATATGTTTCAAAAGAGGAGGAGTTGTATAAGTCGGTGACTTTGATACAACGGTGGTTGTATAATTTGATTTACTATATCACCCTTTTTCAACCTAAAATTGTAACTCATAAAGTTATGGAAATGAAATTACTAATTTATACTAAATAAATAATGAATGTTTCCATTATCCACTATTGCTCACATATGTTTCAACAAACACTGTCATCATCTAAAGTAAAGTTACATTGACAGAGAACGGCTTCATACTGTAATGACTATACTTGAGTGAAGAGGAATACCATCAGTTACAGAATATTTGAAGAACTACTAATAGTTCAGGCTATGAGCCGGGATTTTAGCTATATTAAAAAAAAACATGTAAGTTCGAGTCGACAATTAGTTTTTGCATTAGCTTCAGGGGGTTCTCAGGATCATCCATACAACTTGAAACCTCTTGGGAACCTCAACCTCACCCATTGGGGGCGAAAATGGCCCGAAATCTCCAAGTCTTGAATCGTATTTTCTACAAAAAAAGGTATTTTGGCATTTCGAGTGCACCTAGGAGGTTTTTTGGGTCGCTGAACACGAATCCGTAGCCAGATTCACTTGCAATCCACGTAGGGGTGGTCAAATCGACAAAATTGGGCAATTTCGCACCCCTAATATGTTAGTTTGCAATTTAGGTTTTTTTGGCATTTCGAATGCACCAAGGAGGTTTTTTGGGTCGCTGAATACGATCCCGGAGCCAGATTCACTCCGAAGTAATTTTATAATGCAAAACTAACGAAAAGTTAGAAGCGTGTCAAATTAGCCATTTTTGTAAATTTGCCACCCCTACGATGATATTCGAGTAAATCTGGCTTCGGAATCGTATTCGGCGACCCAAAAAACCTTCTTGGTGCATTCGAAATTGGCCAATTTCGTCTATTTTACCACCCCTACGATGAATTGCAAGTGAATCTGGCTACGGATTCGTATTCAGCGACCCAAAGAAAAACCCTAGTGCACTCGAAATGCCAAAATACCTTTTTTTGTAGAAAATACAATTCAAGACATGTAAATTTCGGGCCAGGGGTTGGGGTTCCAAAGAGGTTTTAAGGTGTATGAATGATCCTGAAAACATCATGACGCTAATGCAAAAAAAAATTTTTGATTCAAACAAAAATTTTTTTTTTCGGTTCATAGCCTGGATTATAAGGTGATGATTAATAATTGGTGGATGATAAGTGTCCAATTGATCATTTAAATCTACATTATTCTAGTCTTTAACATGTTTGACAATTAGCATACTTTGAATCGGTCTTTTTCAATATTTATCAATCTGTGGCTCCTCATATGTTCTTGACTTCTCTCATAAAAGCTGCGACCTGCTTTTTTAATTTATCTCTATTTGTTTTAGAATTATTTATGAATTATTAGACATTTTATATGCGACTGTTTTATTGTATGGATAATCTGGAGCTTATAAGTTATGTTGTGATGACTGTAATGCTTTGTATATTGGCCAAACAGGTCGCAGCTTTCACCAGAGATTCCAAGAACATATGAGGAGTCACAGATTGAAAACGACCGATTCGACGTATGCTAATCATCTAATCGTACATAACCATAATTTCACTCATGATCCTGAAATCTTACATATCGAACGGAAGGGCTTTAAATTGAATACCTATATTGGAATCATTGGAAATTGTGAAATCAGTTAAGGACAAAAATAATGTAGTTTTAAATGATCAATTGGACATTTATCATTCACCAATTATTAATCATTACCTTAGTAGTTCTTCAAATGTTCTGTAAGTAATGATATTCCCCTCCACTTAAGTATATAGTCATTGTAGTATGAAGCCGTTCGCTGTCAATGTAACTTTAGTTTGTAACTTAGCTTAGATGATGACACTGTGTGTTGAAACATATGTAAGCAATAGTGGAAAATAATAACATTCATTGTTTATTTAGTGTAAAATAGTAATTTTATTTTCATAACTTTATTAGTTAAAAATAAACTTACACATTCTTGATGCTGAAACTATTCAATATTAAAATTGTAACATATCTAAATAACTTCTTTTCAACTAAGTTATAGTCATTATCCAAGACATGAAAAGTGAAGCTAAGCTAAGGTTACGGAAGAAAACCACTATGTTAATTCTAAAGAATGAAGTTGACATATACATAAGATATTCCAGGTAGTCAATAATCGAATTAATAAGCAAATAATTATGTACTAATAAATGAATACGTGTTATTGTTAAGTCAGGTATCTGAACATCTTTGTGGATTTCCAATGATTCTAATAATGTTAGTTTTTTGTTGCTTTCTTGTTGAATATCAAGTATCTCAGGGTTTTCCTGGACACTGTAGTCGTGTTCAAGTAAGTGGTTGGAAAATGTGGAATCCCTTTTTTCCTCAATCTGTAAGCTAAATTGATGTTCTACCTAGTCCTAAAGCTGCGTCTCGTTTCACCAAAATAAACTGAAGGGCAATTTACACAGCTAATTATTATGTACACACCTGACTTTTGAAATTCATCGATTTTACATTTGATGTATTTGATCAAACTTCTTAGAGTATTAGCTACTTTTTACGCTGGCTTTCCATTTAACTTTTCAAAATTGTGTTAACTTTATTAAATAGTTCAATTTATAAGAAAATGTGGGACATAAGGAATTCATTCCGTTAACGTTAACGGAATATTCAACAAAAAAGCTTCAAATCAACATTATTAGAATCACAGGAAATCCAAAAACATTTGCAGATACATAACCACCCTTAATGAAATGACAGACTTGTACCACTCACCCCTCTTGAAACTGTTTCGAAGCATATTTCAGATTTATCCATATTTTATAATAAGTAGGTATAGATATCATTTATACATGTTGGTTTGTTTAGTGTTAGAAATACTTCTGATGAAGATGTTGCTGTGCAACTAAACATGTCAGGTAAGTAAAAATTGTGAAATTAATGTTCAGTAAGTGTAATCTCGTTTCCAATTTTTTTGAAAATCTTTCCAAAGTGAAATTTTGGATTTACATAAATGAAGTCGATACCAACTTCATCAATTGTAACACACTTTTTGTGAAGAAATATATAAAGATACTTTCAACACGTCATAGGAGTATTAGAAGAAATACCAAGAAACCTACATAATTTGTTTTATTAAGTGGTTCAACAATAGCAGCATATTTTCAACTGCGTTTATATCATCAGAGCATACATTCCCCTGTAAATTAACAACCTACTGATTACCTTCCGTAAATTTCATTCCAAGATGTACTGTCGACCTATTTACTGCAATAAACTCTTATCGGCACCAGCTGAAGCAGAAGTCCGTTCAAGATCTGCTGCAATAAACCTATGAATTCTCAAAATCTACAGAATCTGACTGATTTAGTTTTGGAAATAATGTTTTCCCATTGCGTTTGAAACATTGTTTGTTAATTTATTTTAATCGATTTATTCGTTTCATTTATCAGAACAATAACTATGTATTACTTAAATGTATTTATTGTAGATTTAATTCGGTTGCGCTACGTTAATAGCAAGTGACTGAATGTTCTTAGTAAATGAAAAATCCTCGATTTTAACAGCATAATTAATCTAATTTCTCCAACTTTCTACAGACTGGCTATTTATAACTTGCAGTTAAATGTTTTCTAGTCTAACATTCAAATTCAATTGGGATTAAAAATACCATAATAGGAGAAAAGCGTAAAACCTTATCGAATACCTAAAAGCTTTCCGTTCGTTTTGGACTTCCAAAGCAATTGGCAGAAACTTCACTCCCAGCTCATTTCCTAACCTAATCAAAGATGATGGTATACTGGCTACTACACCACCAGAAATAGCCGCCAACCTTTTTGATGAAATCTTTGCAGCAAATTCCACTTTGGATCCACAAGAATAGGACCTACCTGATATTGTAATAAATAACCATATGAATGAAACTGTCGTTCGTCAGCGATCAATTAGGTGAATTCCGCTTGATCTGAAGACCATATAGGGCTATGGGGCCAGACGGAACTCTGCCTGCTGTTATCAAGGAACATGCCCAGAACTAACAACAGTAGGTTGCTTACCATTCCATGTAAACTCGGTATGTTTTCTTTCAGCTGAAAGACGAATAGAGTCCAAACAATTCCAAAGAAAGGGAATGAGATCCTTGCAAATAGTTATTGACCAATTGCACTATCATTTCTGATCTCTCAAATAATGGAGAAAGCTATGAACGTCGAGATCATCCATTACCTAGCCAGCTCCTGAATAGTAAATGACCGGCAATATGGGTTTCGTCACCAGAGATCAACAGGGAGACCAGCTTACCTACGTAACACATATATGGCAGACCTCTTTTGATGAATATGAGGATTCCCTAGATGTAGATAGATATCTCCAGACCATTTGACAGAGTCTGGCACCAAGACCTCCTTGAGAAACTTTGTCCTTTACCATCGAGTTTTCTCTCAGATCGATCACTCCATGTGGTGATTGACGGCTTCTCCTCAGATACAATGGTCATTAACGCATATATTCCATAGGGATCTGTCATGTCACCAGTTTTTTCGTCCATATCACCGATCTCTTAGAAGTGACTATAAAACATCGTGGAAATGTGGGGGATCTCTCCCTTTTCTTCAGATATTTTGGTGGTCAAGCTCATTGAGAATCTCGTCTGTGATTTCATTACATGAGATTTCACGTAGACAGGCTAGCCTAACTCAAGCTGGTCCCCTTCATTCTCTAACTCAAGACCTGCCTATTACAATCTTTAAATATTGTGATTATTCGTACTCGACTTTCAAATTTCTCAAAATATTGCGTCTGTCTCAGTTGATCTATGTCTTCTGGTTTGGTGTTACACCACATATTTCAAATGACTTCACAAAAAGAAGTCTAATGGTTTGAAGTGTTGTGATCTAAGTGGCCACTTTATAGGTCACCTTCTCCCAATCCACCTGTCTGGATAGTGTTCATTCAGTCACTCTCTCACTTGAAGAGTGTAATGGGAAGGTGTCATGTTAATAATGCAGTAAATTTTCAGTCGAAACTACAATGCATATCGGTTCTGTTTTCAAATTTATGTATAATCATTGGTTCTATTAAGGTTTATGAAATGTCTGCATAGATTTATCCAGTTAAGTTTCAGCGAATATCAATATACCAGCCCACACATATTTTTCAAGATAATGGGTATGACTCTCCCTGAGAATGCGTAAATTTTCATCACTCCAATACCGTCAGTTTGTTTGTTAACATTACCATTCAAGTAAAACGTGCACTTGTCACTGAAATAAATATTTCTTACGAGATTGGGATGAACAGGTATCAGTTGAATCATGAATTCACAAAATTCGATTCATGTTTTTTGTTTACTTTGACTATACGAGAGAGAAACCCATAATGTTCGAAGAACATCGTGTGGGCTAGCGGGGGAATGTTGGGAGAGGAGATAGACATTCGTATTTTTCTTGAAGGTTTGTAGGTTATAGGCATAGGGAAAGGCCTCACTAGGTAAAGAGTTCCACAACGCTGTACGATAAGAAAATTTAAATCCGGTAGGAAGAAGTTCGGCAGGTCTAGTCCGCCTATAAGAGCCATCATCACCAAGTTCTTGAAGAATTTGCAGTTTATAGGGTACAAATTGTGACGCTTTAGTACCTTCCTGACAGACTCCCTTGATAATTTGCTGCATCGCCTTGCTTCGTCGTCATAATAGAATTAAGAATAAAATTGAAATTTCCATTGATGGTTATGAGACATAGTTTCATTTCTTCGGAAAGTACGTCAGAATACTCCCTTTCGAAATTCAGGGACAGGTTTCTACAATTTGAAACATATCTTCAGATATGCAACTTGTTTTAACTGAAAGTTTGCTGCATTATCAACGAGGCAAAGCTCATCCTCATCACGCACTTCGAGTGAGAGAGTGACACTATTCAGATTGACGGATTTGAAGGAGAATACTTATAGAGTGGCCATCTAGATCACCAGATCTCACACAATTAGATTGGTCACTCCAAATCACCAGACCTCACATCAATACATTTATTCTTGTGGGGTCCTTCGAAATCTGTTGTGTTAAAAACCAAACCATAAAACAGAATAACTAAGACAGATGATTGCACAGGAATGTCTGGCCGTATCAGCGGAAACATTACGAAATGTTCGTCAGGAATTTGAGAGTCGACTCTACTATTGTTAAGAGAATAATGAAAGCTGGTTCGAATATTTGTTGAAGTAATGAAATGGTCTGATGTTATTTACTCTTGAATAAATCGCAGCCCAACATTTTAAGATTGAAATGAGCATAACTTTGAACGCCTGCATGGATTTAAAAAAATGAAAAAAGTATCACTCAACCATGAGAGGTGGTTATAGTAGCCTGAAGGATTGATCAACATCTAAATTGTCAAAGCGGGCGTATGCCGCTTGAAATATTTCTTGGTGTTCTGGAGTTATAGCCCGTTGCTCCTTTTTAAATTATGCCCATGTTTAGTAGATTATTTGAGAATCACGAAAGTCTCCAATTTAACATAATATAATGTCATATTATAATCATGAGGATGAATTTATTATCTTACTATAGTTTTCCAAAATTGATTTACAGATCTATGGAATTGAATTGGCATCGAAGAAATTAGAAACATGTAAGCCTCTTATATCCTAACACAACAAATATCTATGTTACTGAAATTTAAAACTTCTACAATTCTCGTTAAAAAGAATGGATTATGATGACCTATTATATATCTTTATCCAATGTTAAGTACAATAATGCCTCTTTTATAGATATATTTACCTAACGGGGTACTCATAATTCTAGGTTATTGTCCTTTCAAGGATATGAGTGAATCCAATAGTATACCGGAAGCGCAGCACTGTGTCTGGTAGAAGTTCCACTAGGAGGCAGCATATCCGTTCACTGATGTACATATAGATTTCAACAGTAACTGTAAATTGAGATAGTCTGACCTAATATACGAACCCTAAAATGATTCAGATTGTTTCTGTATTTACATGGATATTAAACGCCAGGCATTACCAAGAAGCTTTTAACATCATAAAGCAATCAATAAAAATCTGGTATTTACTCGTTAAATAAAACGGCACCTCTAAGAGCATGATGGTCATACTATATGAGCACATTAGTATATTTACAAAATATAAAATGTCGCTAATGAATCGTGATGGAATAACCCTTCTTCTTAGGTCTGTCCGGCAGGATCGGTCGCTGAGGGTCCAGCGATAGGCAATTGTCCCGCTCATTAATCACACCGCGCCTGGCACTCTTGGATGTCAAATACAGTTCGGCTGAAGAGCTGTGCTGCTTTGAGGGTTTCATCTAGCTAATTGCTGCCAAACGACGTTTTTAATTAATGGTTGAGTATTACGATATTTTGGGATGTACCCTCAAAGGACCCTTTTTATAGCCAGCAAATGCTGCATCAAAAAATCACCAGTCAAGTTGATTTATAAAAACAAAAATTATATAAAACGGTATTTTATATAACAACTTCCACGTCACAAAAGCCATCGTATTTTCTTACGTCTACGTAGACGATGAAAGAATTTCAGTCTCCATATGACTGAACTAGAACTGAAATTGATTGAAGCAACTAAACTAATCCATCGCTACAATTTGTACAAGAAAAAATTTAGCAGCGATGATTGTCTGGCTAGTTTCACCTTTTTTGATCTGTCTTCATGGTCTAGTTACTCTATTTTATCAGTATGCTTAGACTAATCGCAAAGCATCATTAATGTTTCAGGAAAAACTGGAATTAAAGTAACCATCCACTCCAAATATTCATATAAAATCTGCCAGGAACTAGAACGAGCGAAATGTTCAAGCAAGATCGAGTACTGACATATACACTTTGGGACACCATTTCTAGTAGGTACTTAATCTAAGGGTAATCAAAATATCTTTGTATAATACACATTCACACATAAATAATTTTGAGATCTATGAAGAATTGAAAAATTGGAAAGAATATATTGAATATATACACTTCTGTGGTATTCCATTCTGAATAAATGGAGAGATAGTTACTTCTCAAATAATCACTACGTTTATTAAGCGTTTGATTTCAAATTCCAATCATTTAAGTTTATTCTGAAATACACAATAATTGTATATACATTCAAGAGTATGTGCTAGAGTTTGAAATTGCAATCGTTGGTTTGATAAAAGTAGTGATATCTAACAAAATAATTAATTGTATAAGTCATATTATCAAATTGAGCACCACCATATTAGTATCACATTAAACAGTATAGCTTCCGTTACTCGAGTTCCGGCATTTTAGTGCAATAATTTAAGATACATAACTTTCTCTCAAAATACTCAACGGTAAACAAACAACACATAATGCCTAGTGAATTACAAAACATCTCGTGTTAGAAGTCAATAGAGAAAATTTTTGGGTCTCTAGGTTGAACAGAACAAAGAATTCGTGGAATATCTAGATTAAAGAGATGTGAATAATGTTGGAAAAACTAGGTCTGTTGAATCATTATGGAGTAAATTATTGTTTTATGTTTGTACTTTTCTAGAAACTCCAGCAAGTTTAGTTCCAAGCATTTATCAGCTATATGTAACCTGTTTTGTACGTCTAGAAATCTTTTATGTTCATCGAACTCAGTGAAAATGAGCGTCCTGTTTCTTCTATAAATTATAATAAATCGAATTATTGACAAGACAGTTTATTATAAACTCCAGACTTATAGATTGTTTTCGTTTCACTTCTATAGTATTTTTACGTTAAGAATGATATGACGTCATACTTACTTTTGCAACCAATTCATATCAACAATTTCCCCAAGTAAGTGGGCGCTATCTTCGTCAAAGCAGGTATATTTCAGTTTTACTGTGCTTGAGGTGTTCCATGAGAAATGTATCGGATTAGCAAGTTGTGATAAAGTTATCTTCATTTGTTCTGAAAGCCCCGACTATCAAAGGCTTCGCAACCAATCTTTTGAGTTTTTTCCATCAATCCTTATATGTGACCTTAAATGATACAACGTGAGCCCGATAATACCATTTTAAAGTATTTTATTGATAACAGTTTACCTAAATTGGAATTATTTTGCCATCTTTAAATTTCAAATACATTGAGATGATAAAATACCGAAGTGCTTGTATTTTGAAATTTATGAATTTTACGGGGATATAAACTCTTAATGTGGCCTTATTTGGTCAGGTACCCTATTAGGAATATATTATTTCAAAGTAATAATACTGTTTGTCGGCAATAGTTGATTAATATTAAAATTCAAAATATATTTTATTAATTTGGATTCGTTTTCTAGTTTTCAAGATTCTCAAATATGGGAGACTTTTTTTTTTTGAAAATTCTCAAATTTGTAGCTAAATATATTTCCGCTGTTCTGCGCGTGTTAAAATTGTAAGTATGATTTTTGAATATTCAATATAGAGGGTGGTGTGAAATCGGTCGATATCTGTTATGTTTTGAAATACAAAAAAAGTTAAAAGCAAGTTACATTCAATTTGAGAGATATACACAATGAAAATACAGAGAAATGTACAGGCCGTTTCAGTTTTGCCTTCTCAGTATTAACTATATTTTTTATTCGGAACCCTAGGTAAATTTTTTATTTATTTTTCTATCCATATTTTTTTATCTTGAAAAATAACAGATATCGAACGATTCCGCACCATTTGGACACTCGGCGCTTTCGTTTAATATTTTGAGCTTATTTGTTAGGGATTTAGATCTAATTATTGATATTATTGCTTTTCAATTCGATATTTAATTTTTGTTTTTTTGTCATTGCAGATATTAAGCTAGTGGCCATATTTGTTCAAGAGGAACTATCAACATTTCATCTTCCCACGTCTGTTCCTGGAGATAATTTTTTTCTCATTTTTTCAGATGCACATGAAAAAGGACGTGCAAAAATTGGAAATATTTTATCCGAACTTGATACATGTGACATATCTTGCGCAAACTTTCAATGGGGTTGCTGAAGAGATCAGGATCTTCTTGTAAATATTTTAATTTTGAAAATGGAAAAAATCTTAATTAATGCATCTAAAAGAGTTCAGTTCTATAAAGAAAACTACCAAACACTGCCCTTCCACCTCAACCTGTTATTACAAGGTGGGACACTTGGTTGGAAGACGCTTTTATATTTCTGTCAACTAAAAGATCTAATTTCAGAATTGTCTGACGAATCTTCCTAATCCCTCACTGATGTTAAGCAAATATCCGAAAGCAAAGAAATAAAACAAAAAATTTGGCTTATAAAAACCAATTGTAGCTTTGTTTCTAAAATAATAACACAAATGAAGGAATCTAATCTGCCATTAACCCGAAGTGTAGAACTAGTAAAACTGTCTAGGCAGCTCTCCAAAAAGTCACAGGCATAATGAGGGGCAAAATTTTTCAAAAATTCAAAACTGTGATAGAAAAAAATTTGTGGATTTTGGTTTCTCAGCCAAGTAGCTAATATTTTAGAGGGAGAATTTACTGAATCCATTGATTTGGTTCTGTAATATTAAGCAATTTTAAAAACGCCCCTATTACATCGGTTGATGTAGAAAAGAGTTTTTCCATTTATAAATTTTTAATTGAGAACTTCGAGAAACATCAAGTAGTTCACTGTCTTTACAACTAACTACAATCTGCTTTGTGTAATAAATTCATATCTAGGGCAGTTCAGCATATAGAAAAATTAAAATGTCTGTTTATTTTAGGTAAATCAATAAATGAATGTATTTTAAGTAGTTTTTTATTTACATATCTTCAACATTTTGGTGCATATTTTGAGTGAATGATTTGCATATTTCCACTTGTATTTCAGGGTTTCCCTAATGATAATACATTAAACAATGAAAGCGTGAATAGAGGTGCGAAAAATATTTCAATAAAGTTCGTAAAATCAAAACTTCCAGGATCCTGGTACTAGCTTCGTAAAAAATTAAATACAATTTGAATCGTTTAAGTATATTTATTCCATGATTAAACAGTCTGAACGATATAAAATAATTCCCACGAATATCGAACTTCTAACGGTCATTTCTTAGTGACCAAACCTGTTCATCCCTTTATCTCGTCTACCATTTGGTCCATCGGTAAGATGACCGTGGGATCACGGCGGCTGTGTCCACCGATGTCCAACCTGCCAGGTCAGAGCCTACTTTGACCTCTACTCCAAACAAGGGTTGCATTCGACGGTCACGTTCCCTTTCGTTTTCAACAGTGTTCTTCACTTACCATTAAACCGTTACTCACAAATCAGATAAAAGTAACTAATTCAAACAAGGACTTATTGGTTTCTTGATAATAGTTTTGAATCTGGAATTTTCATTGCGTCTTAGATTGCTATGTTTATTCGGTGAATATGTTTCGTGAACAATTATTTTAATAATTTAATTTAATTATTTCACATTCTAATAGTAAGAGAAAATTTGCAGATCATAAAAGGTAAGATTATTTCTTCGTGGTAACAAAATGTTCTAAATAAACACTTTGAAGAAGGCAATAATGGTTATAAGTCACAAATATTCTTAGTTGTGTCTCCAAATATAGGTGAGGAAATCTACATGTCGTTTTCCAATGAACTGAAAATTAAAACAATGAATCCTGATTAGGGATCAATCTTAGAATTTACGTTAATTACATCATATTAATTTTCTGTTCTTTAAAATTTTAGTTGTTGGTCATACTAACAATAATAAGTAATATTAAAATCAGGTACCGATGACTTCCAATTTTCATTCGATGGAATAAAACTTCTAGACTGGTAAACTGAGCAACAGCTTGGAATGAGAGCAGCATGAAAGTATTGCATTTATTTGATCTTGCTAAGCAGAGAATTCATTAAAGAACAATCGTCTTGCCACTAAATATCCCTTAAGTATATGTGATGCGGATCCAATTGTTCGAAACTACTTTTGTTTTGCTGATGCAAGAACTCCGATATGGTGCAAAGTGGAATTAGTTATCATTCGTATTTCATGAGAGTTTTGGAAATTGAAAAATGATCAGACGAATTTTTCTCCTATGCAATGGAACGAAAGTGGCAAACACAGCAAAACAAAAATTTTATTTGAGAGAATTGAGCGATGAAATGTTACATTCCCTTCCTTAGAATCAATTGACCTTAGATTCAGAATATGGCATTACATCTTGATAATAATTTCCCAACGAAAACAACAGTGAATCCTAGCTATGAAATGAATTCTAAATACATTGAGTTTGATTTTAATTAATTGTACTAACCTTTTTCTCACTCAGTGGAACATTGCTGAAGTTATATGAAAATCAGATATATTATGTCGATGATTTCCATTTAGAGATTCTTATCTTTTCGCCAAATTTCATTGATCCCAAGATTCCATCACCTCCCCATCATTTTTCTGTTTGTTCATGAACCACACTAATGATTGTAATATATTTCGAGTTGAACAACCAATATTATCTAGTATTATAACATTATTTACATATCTGTGTGTATAAGGTATGGAGGCAATAAGAGTTGCACAGAAAAGTTGCTTACTCTTATGTCTTTACTATATGGATGAGTGGGTAGATAATGGAAAAGGAGCTTCGTATCATATTTCCGTCTTGTTTATTGTTTATACGTAAATGACGGTCATTCGTTAGTTAACGAGTTTGCGGGAATAACATTATTTAGAAAGATAGAATAAATACGGTGAACTCTACAGAGCGTAAATTTTTAAAGAACTTAGACATCGTGCAAATTCACAATTTCGTGTTATGCTGGAGTGCAAAATTACTTAAGTCATTCGACGCATTTTTTTTGGAATTGAATTTATAAATTTATTTAATTGAATTCAGAACTCCTTCAATTCATATTTCATGTACTGTTGGAACGGAAGTCTATGAAAGTTTAGAGAAAATGGTTTCAACTATAACCTTCTTATTCGCTTTTAGTAATTCCAATTAAAAATGTGTTATGCGATTTGAGTCGAGTTCGATACTTATATTCCAACCGAACATCAATTTTACCAAATGATGAAAATAACCATTTACAAAATTTTGATGACCAATTATTTCCATCAATTTTTTTTATGTGGGAGTAAAATTTAAAGAACATCTTTGGAACGTGTCCACCCTGGATTGTATTTTATTTCTCGATTGAGATTATGAACAAGGTTTGTCGTGTCAGGTGAAGGGGTTGAGTTACTTAAGGGAATCGTATAACCAGCTATCCCAAACTGGAATACACTTGATTCGCGAGTTTGAAATTAGTTGTTGACCTGTACATATGTCAAGGTTGAAAGTGAAAGGGCAAAAGTGTCTACAACTGGGAACCCGTATAGATTGGCACGTGTAGTATGGTCACGTGCCGTGGCAAGTGGAATTCCTCAACGGGACCCTTCGCCTCTTGTCCGGAGAATGCTTTAATACCTTCACAATGTATCATATTTCATTCTTTTATGGGATACACTTCAAGGGGCCCAGCAGTCATCACTCAGTTGTAGTTAAGGGAAGGAATGGAATATAAAAAAAGATTGATCCGAACAACTGGAATTACAAAGAATCCGGTTCGATAATTATCATGAAGATTAATTTATTTCTTAATCAATACAGATAATTGTGATAATGATAACTAGATCAACATGATTCATCTGTTCCATCTACCTATTGATTTAATATCTCAAAATAATTGCTTGAAACTATTGAGTACAAGAAAAGAAAAACGATCAAATCATTAGAAGGATTCAAATTTTAAAATCCTTCTGCGTCTATCTCAATTTTCAAGTGTTACTTTATAAGCAACTTGAAGTCTATCACCAATCCCTTGTTATTTGATTTGGCCACTACACAACATACACAAATTAAAAGGTATTAGAAAAAACACTACATATTGTGGATAAAATAGATATATACAATATGATGAAAAGACTAAACCGTGGCGAAAATGGGAAAGTGTTGCCTAATGAATACATGATAGGGAAACCAGTATTTTCGATATGGATAATAATAATAATAACTTTATTCCAAATTGGACATCCTAATATACAATACATATATTAATAATTCCTGACCCAGGTTTGAATTATACCTATATAAATTCTCGGGAAATATATCACACTAACACGTATGCTTATTATTTTCGTCTTTACTTACGTTCCGGTCTCATGGCCATCATCAGAAGATGTATCAATTTCTAAAACGAACTTTCTTAAAACTAATTGCATCAAGCACCAAGCGTCCTCATGGCACCAATTTTAATTAGGAATGGCCCATGTCGCCGAAACGAACAGAAACATGGGTAATCGAAATTGTAACACATTAATGTCTTAAGTATATGAATATGTATCACTGATTAGCAATATTGTTATGAAATTCGAAGTAATTTCAAGCAATGTTTGAATACAACTGAAACCAAAAAATATAACGCTCAAAGATTTTTGAGGTAATAGAGAAAGGTTGTCATACCTTATTAGAAATATCACTATTTGAGCATCATACCTGAAATATACTTTTAACATTATAAAGACTGTGGGGATATGCAAGGGTCCTAATTAATTTGATTAATATAAATTTGACGAAATGATTAAACTTCTACTATGCGATTTAAATACTTAGAGTCTCCTTCTACGTGAATCATCTCCAGAATAGATCTTTTATAATAATTGATTTCTTTAAATAAAATATTAACATTTTTGTAATCGAATTGATTGTTATAATCAACACCTATTCTTTAAACGGTATGCAAATGATAGCCTAATGTGCGTTCAGATTGATAAAATTCAGTACGTGATTAACTAATTTAACAATTGCCACTGTAAACTTCAATTTATTTGTGAAATAGAAGTGATCAAAAACATAAATTTTCTAGATCTGAATAGTAGGCATGATTCAGATGGAAAAAAAAACTTCGGGGTTTTCTAAAGAACTTCAATCTCAACGATATCTTCATTTCAATTCAGTTGCATCAACAAGTTATAAAAAAGTTTTATGAACAGCCTTATAGATCGCGCTGTTATATTGTCTCGAAAATTTGAAAATTGTTCGTAATGCACTGGAAATTGAGGGCTACCCAAAAACATTTTTCAACTCCATCATTGAAGGAAGAGTAAACAAAATCAATAATGGAACGTCATATATAAATAACATAAACTGTAATGCAGATAATTTTATAACGTTAGCATACATTCCGGAGACCTCAGAGAAAATTCCTACATGTGTATTTATGATGTTGAAAGTATATTTCAGGTAGAATGCTCAAATTAGTGTTGCCCAAAATCGGTCTTGGTCTTGCAGTCTTGGTCTTGTTCTTGCACTTTTGCAAGACCAAGACCAAGACCAAGACCGCCTAATTTTAGCAAGACCAAGACTGACCGTGCAAGATTTGAGCAAGAACAAGACTAAGCCTGCGAGACTCTTGCGTCTTGCAGTTAGGACTGAGTGTCGTTTCAGGGAGCGGACAGGCTTAATTTATAATACAAGAAATTGACACATAGAAAACAAACGAAACAAAATAAGAGAAAGTACTGGTATATAAAATGGGAAGACGTAAAGTACAGACATAAATGACTATGAGTGCATTTTCGTTGTTTGGGGAATTAACGCAGTCCGAATAAGTAAATAAAAAATAATATATTAAATATAGTATGAAAATAAATAAAAATATGAAAATAATAAAAACGAAAAATAAACTATATAGAATAAAGCGAAATAAAATTACATGTAGTATGTTACCGAGAAAATGTTTATTTTCTTAATATTTCAAAAGTAACAGGCCGAAAAAGAGATCTTACAAACTAATTTGAAATCTAACTTATAATAATAAGGTTGGTATAAGAGCGAAAATCAGGAAGATACAATGTCATGCGTCTGTACGCCGCATGCGGCATCCTTTGATTTGCGGCGGCATCCTTTAATGAGAGCCGGCACCTGCCAAGGCGGCGCGGTACAAGGCGACACTATCTAAGCGAATGGACTATAAATAATAGTATTTATTTCAATCACAGTCATTCTCAATCGAGCTTTGATTCGAGTCTAATGTAATAATTGTTTTTACTCTAATCCTTGTTGTTCTCGGAAAACTTATCACCTTTACAATTTGACATGAGTGACGAATATTCAAATAGTTCTAGTCGGAGTAGTGAGAGTTGGAGTTATAGATCTAAAAGACCTAAAAGCAAATTTGATGAGTTTTTCGAAATAATGCATGCAGCCCAAATTGCTTTGTGTAAATTGCGCCAACATAAAAAGGTTGAAATGAAAATGAAAAACAGAAACACTAATAGGTAATTGCGAGACTTGCGAGACTCCTGCTGCAAGACCAAGACCAAGACAAAGACTGGGAGCGCAATACCAAGACCAACACCAAGACCAGGTGTATTGACGCAAGACCAAAACCAAGACTGGCTAAGTCTCGTCTTGTTCTTGCATTTGGGCAACACTAGCTCAAATAGCTATATTTTCAATAAGGTCCGATAGCCCCTTTCTATTACCTCATAAAGCTTTACCATCTGGTTCGACAGTGGATAGTCGACAGTCGTATTCTTGAAATGATTTCGATTTGATAAGAACATTGCTAAGCAGTGGATTCTTGATAAATATTCATATACTTGAAACATAAATGTGTTACAATTTCAATTACCCGTGTTTTTGTTCATTTTGGTGACGTGGGTATTATTAAATTGACATTGGTGCGATAAGAACGCTTTGTGCTTGATACAATTAGTTTCAAGAAATTGTTTTAGAGTTGTTTTCAGGTAAGTTTTAGACATTGATTTACGTTTTCTGATGATGATCGTAAGACCGAAACGTACGTAAAGACGAGAATAATAAGCATATATGTTAGTGTGACCTATTTCTCTAGAATTTATATGTAATAAAATATACATTTAAACTGAACTATGTCTTATAAACATCAACAAAGTGTTTATATAATAAATCTCTAAAGCCAAATTTTGAACTAAAACTGAAGTAAACATGAGACATAGATAATGATTGCTTTTTTACACTGAATCTGTTATGTGCTTAATTAAGGATTTTTTAAACGTATAGTTTTGATATTATTAAAACTCATAAATTTATTCAAATAAATCGGTAGTAGATTATTTAATAGTTTATAGATGAAAATGATAGAGACGTAATATAATATTTTTGCAACTGACAACCATATCAATGTAGAAGCGTAGACAACATCGAAAGGTATGATACAAACATGTTATAATTACAACTTTACACTTTTATTTGATGTACCTATTTTTTTTAGATTTGTTGGAAAATGTGATTTCGGTCCCGGCCACAGAAAAGTATTAGGAATGGTCGGATATCCAGAAATGAAAACACGTTCAAATGCATGTTTTTGTACAATACGAGCAAGCCACCTCTTGATTTCTCATGAAATCATCGGCCAAAGCACAATCGTTCTATACTGAAACGTACGAAAATGATAAGTCGAAAGCTGGCAAACGCATTTGCTTAAAAGATTAAATAGTTCAACCTCATACTTATGGGAGATCGAGCCCTAATATAGGAACTAGATTGAAAGAACATTTTAGATTCTTCCTTCCCGACCCATATTTTATAAACAGGACACACCTTTCCAAATTTAGAGGAAATTCATATTTTGTATTTTTAGAGTAAAGGCTTAAGAAATCCTAGAATGAATAGAAATATTCAAATGTATAGTGAAAATAACGGCAATAACATTCTTTATGATGAATAATTAGATTTATATTACAACCTGCTTTACGATGTCTCTGTCATAATACTTCCCCCGTAATTGGCCTACCTGCACCAATTTGTCATACCCATTATAATTTGCCCATATTCCAACTGCATCCCCATTTGATAATTTCAGTTTGACTATATATGACTTAAGGATCCCCTATGCTTAATAAAACGTTTCGTATTGTTCTGAAGGTGACACGCTAGTTTTCGACCCTAATATAGTCGCGATAGTGTTCTATAATATAAGAGATATAAAAACAAAGTATATATGTAAAAGTGTTTTATTCCATGAGAATTTCAATTCTTTGGTTTTCCATTCAATTAACTGTGATCCATAGATAACTAACTTCCCTCTCTCGTAGGAATCGATAATATATTGCAAATGTTTAGAAACAGATAAAAATGTGGAATTACGTGAAATTGTTCAGAATGATTTTGTGTTCTGCAAGTGTCGATAATAGATAGAACTTTCATTGTATCCATTATACAGGGTGTAAATAAATAACTGCGAAAAAATTCAGGGGGTGATTCCTTGTTGAAAAATAAGGTGGGTCTTAAATCATTTGACCCCTTAATGTTAAGATACAGCCCTTTAAACGGGGCGCCAAAAAAGCAGTTTCTTATTTCTATCTTCTAAATCCAAAAAGTTACAAAAATTAAATCAAGCATTTTACATTATTTGCTAATAAGAAGGCATCCAATAACTGAGTTGCTGGTTTTCCACTATGTTTGTAAGGAGTAGAAATAACCACCCCCAAAACTTGTTTCTCACTTAACTTTTTCTCTGATGTGTATATTGCCAATTAAAAATTCCATTTTACTGAAATTCTTTACAAAAGGGCCTCAAAATGATAACAGTGTGAGACAATTAACAATGATTTTAACTTATTATTGCACATACTAAAAATAATTTAGTTGTCTCAACAAAATATGTAAGCATGACAGCCGCCTAGTAGATAAATCAAAGTTGAATTAAAATTCCACACTATGAGAATCGTGCCATGTACTTGTAAGTGAATTATTTTTTTCCTCAGAAATCTTCAATTTTTCGAAAAAATTACAAGAAACCTTTTTTGTTCAGAATGAAACAAGCTACCTAGAATAAAAAAATTTTAATTGGCAATATAATAATAAGAGAAAAAGTTTAGTGAAAAACAAGTTTTAGGGGTAGTTATTTCTACTCCTTACAAACATAGTGGAGAACCAACAACTCAGTTATTGGATGCCTTCTTAATAGCAAATAATGTGTGCTCAATTTTATTTTCGTAACTTTTTGGATTTAGAATATAAAAATAAAAAACTACTTTTTTGGCGCCCCATTTAAAGGGCTGATTTCTTTTATATGAAAAGCCCACCTTATTTTCCAACAAGGAATCGCCCCCTGAATTTTTTCGCAATCATTTATTTACACCCTGTATATACGAAGGAATTACCTACTGCTTTACTACTATTGTCACCTCCTTTTGTTAGCACCATTTTTCAGTTGCGGACAATTATGCGGCAAATGATTGATTACTATATATATACATATTATTCATTAGCTGTGTCTATGGAACCTAGTGGAATAATCTCTATCATTTCATTGCAAATTTCATACCTCTTCGATATTTAGTTTATTTCTAGAAAACATGCTTAGATAAATAGCACCAAAAGGAAAATGATAGTTACTTGTTCAAATTCTTCTATTTTTCCCTTTTTCGAAAAGGTATTTGGTAAATTCCCCACTATTTTGTTATGTTATGAAACATTATCCATTACGATACAGGACGGTCTGCTCAAATTTGGGAGCAATTACTCTTGATACCATCTACGAAAGTTTTCTTGGTTTATTTCGCCATGTTGATTTGGATCTCAAGTTTTTAAACCACAATAACTTCCGCTCTATGGATAAAACAAACAATCGAAATGGCTCTATCATGTTAGAATAACCAAGTTTTATCTAGAAATACTCTCAAAAATATGCTCTTGCAGAACTTGATTCTATTCCTTGAAGAACCGAATCCTCTTCGTTCGTATATTTTATAATTTTTCGAGGATTGTCTTTTTGCTCTGGAAGTTTTTTCGTAACGACTCAATGTGCAGTATACGAATCATATATTCATATACTTAATTTACTTAAATTACACAAATATACTTGAACTTGTTCTAAGGCAGGTATGTTACATTTTCTTAGTATATCAATTATGGGTAAAATGCTGTATGTCCCAAGGTTGCCTACCGATGCCAATGATTTTATAATATAACTCATTGATGGCCATCTCTTACTTCTATAATGTGTTTGGGAAAACCTACCACAACGAAGTATGGATTGTTCTTGCGATAAAAATGATGACTAAAATCTGCGCCGAGTTCTAACAGGCCGGAATCATCTTTAAGTTCGAACGCAGCGAAGACAGAATTCCGCCCAAAACACCAATGATCAGAACCCCACTAATACGATTTTGGGGCTTAGGTATAGCGTGCGCAGCTCGAAGAAGAGATCTTGATACTTTGTCCATTTTTCCTCCTCATTCAAGAATATGTCTTCTCTGCCGTAGCAGAGAATTCGTATGACATACATAGTTTTGGTTTCTTTATCGAGGCAACAACGGATAAAGTGATAAGCTGCTTAAGAATAATTCTAATATAGATGGATGATAGATCACAGTGGAATGTAGTGACCATTGTAACTGTTCAAGATACATCACATTTTCTAATCTCCCTCACGGCTCTGGGTCCAGCTTTTTCCATTTGACTAAATCTTCAACCAAACCCACGAACGAACCTCAATAATCAGCTGGCTCCCGTTAGTCCAGTGTTTGATTACAACATGACTCAATAATTAGCTGTCTACTGTTGAGCCAATCTTTGATTATCACATGTTGATAACTTACTAGTCATTAATTATCACAAATGAAGCCTTCAAAAAAATCGGACTCAAGTAAATTCTGCAGTGTTATGTGTTTATCCATGAAAGAAATGAAACATTTACCAAACATCGACAATTATACAAATCTATATGAGTGTATAGAATAATGCATATGGCGGAAACCTTGTTCTTTATCGCTGCTACCTCATCATAATTAATTATGTTATATTACTAAATTTTAGTGTTGTCAGGTGAACTGGAAAAATCATTGACTCAATAAAATCAACTTTACTCCCTTGATTCCATAGAGTAATTGATTAATTGTACATATGTGATGTCACAATTCGATGACATAAGCGTCTTTCAAATCTTAAAATGAAAATTTCTTCTGCTTGTTATTAATTTAGGTGTATGATATATCTTCATAACTAGGAAAACACTATTTTCGTGATGTTTCAATAAAATACCATAGTTCTATTTGAAAAACTGAATATGGATATCAATAGTACCATACTTGCAAGGTGGCTACTGCGACCCAAAACAATTCAGTTTATATTTTCACAACTTCAAAGCGGTTTGCAAAATTTCAAATTCGTACGACCTATGTTCGCAACGTCTCCAATCATCTCAAAAATAATCTACTACGTATAGTTAATAAAGGTAAAAGTGAAAGTTTAATTTGACTCTCCATAGCAAAAATTAAATGATTGATAAATACTTCCAAGCGACCTTGTATGTTGCTGGAAGTGAAATGAATTTGATGAATATCTGAAAACAGTAATATTTCCGATAAAGTAGAGTTAGTAATATTAATATTTAGATCAATAGATGAATGTCAGTAAACTCAGAATATATTCATGCATTGTACATGACGTGTGTTCTCAATACTTGTTACCTTTCAAGTTGCGAATGCTGGAGTAAATCCACTTAACCTACTCCGATGCAAATCAATGCCAAAAAGGCACTAATAGCACGACACAAACATTATCGAATAAGCTTACCTCGACGCGAATCGCAGTAGGTGCTCTACAAGCTCCGACTCGACTCGAAAAAACAAAACGGAAAACACAAACAACACTGAACAAAAACTCACTTTCCCTGGATCCGGAGCTATTTGTGCCGGTATTGGAAAATTTAAAACTAACAAAACAGGATTGTTTTAAGTTGTTTTCGTATCGGATTCGAATATAATTAAAAGAGGGCGTCTGGATGAAATAATCCAATTATGGTTTCTTTCAGATTTTATTATCTCAGCTTTTAATGGTATTTCAAAAGAGCCGAATGATTTTTTGCAGGAAATTAATTCCAATGAAATAAATGGTATGAAAGAGAATGAGCCGCTACGAGCATCCGAAATTCTGTTTATATGATTTGTCCCACTTTTTGTTGATTTTGAAACAAACGGTGGTTGTGCAATTGGCATTGATTTCGTAAACTTATGTATGTTCGGTTGTTTATGTGGATTAAATACAGAATTTTTCATTATTACTTTTCAACATTTACATTAATGTAATCAATATTCAATGAATGTATACTCGGTTCAGTCGACAACGTATTTAATTTAACATTTTTGAAATCATAGTAGAATTTCCACAATTTCTTATAAACAATACCTAAATAAGCAATTTAAATTGAACATTGAAATGTAATATTCTTGGTATTGCTGATTAGGAATCGAGAAACCAACATGGCGGCCGTATAATGACTTTTGAAAAAATGTTGCTGAGAATATTACCATATAGGTACATCTTGTTGATTTTCATGAATTGAATTTGATCAAATTTGAATAAAAATTATAACTTTTTTTATAGAACTTCAGCGAGAGTAATAATAATAACCCTAACCTTTTGATTATAATTTAACAGTTTATAAAGTGTAGACTTTCCGCAATTTGTTCATGAGCAACAAACAAATAATTTAAATTGAAAATTGAATATCTTGGCCCCGTTATCCCTTGAAAATCCTATGTTTTTGAGGTGGATGATTACGAATTCGGTGTCAGAAAATTAAGAAACCAAGATCGCGGCCGGAAAATATCTGTTTGAAATAATATTTACAATGTTGCTGAAAATATTACCACTTCTATCTTCTTAATTTGTATACATTTTTTATTCTTTTATTTTTGTAGTTTAATAAAAATTATAATTTTTATATGACAATTCGGGAAAAGTAATAATGATAACCCTAACCTTTTGAACAGATTGAACCGTTTATAAAAAGTAGACTTTCCGGAATTGGTTCATAAACATTGAATACAATAACTACAAATTTTGATTAAAAATTTAATAACTGGGCCTAAACTTGCAAATTCACCTTGAAAATATTATGTAAGTGACTTTCAGGGTTTCTGATTACGAATATTGAGGAATCAAGATGGTGGCCAGAAAATAACGTTTTGAAAAAAGTTTCAAATGGTGACGAAAATATTATGTAGATACCGATAATATATTCTTAATTCTTTCCAATTAAACTTAAATTATAGGTCCATCGTTTTTTTATAATTAAATAAATATAATTTTTTTATTCGGGGGAAGCAATAATAATTACCCTGATATTTCGAATAGAATTGAACAGTTTATAAATTGTAAGCTTTCCGCATATTTGTTTATAAACAATGAATAGAAAATTTGGATTGAAAATTCAATAACTGGGCCAAAATTTGCCTATTCATCTTGAAAATCTTATGTGAAGAATTTTCGGGGCTTCTGATTGCGAATCCGGTGTCCGAAAATTGAAAAAAAAATATGGCGGTAATAAAATAACCGTTTGAAAAAATGTTGGAACAATAAATATTACCATTTATATCTTCTTGACTTTTATGAATTCACCTTAAATTCAATTAGATTATCGCTCTATCGCCTTTTGTAGTCAAATAAAGGTTATTACCTTTTTTTCTAATTCGGCGAAAGCAATAATTAGTAGCCTTATCTTTTGAACGGAATTGGAGAGTTTAGATAGTGTAGACTTTCCGCAATTTATTTCTTAAATAAACAGTTCAGATTAAACATTCAACAACAGGCTACAATTTGCCAATTCACTTAGAATTATTATTAGATATTAGGTAGATACCATTTATATCTTCGTGATTTTTATGAGCTAAACATAAAGTTAATTAAATTACAGGTCTATCGTTTTCTTGCAGTAAAATAAAAATTATCACCTTTTCTAAATTCGTCGAAAGAATAAATACTGACCTCAACCGTTTAAACAGAATTCAACTGGTTCATAATTTGTCCACGAAAATCTCATATTTTTGATGTTGCTAGTTATGAATCGGGTGTCAGACCGGTTCACGGTTCACTCATATTTCAAATAATTATAAAATTAATTTTTGTTCTACTTATAACGGGTATTTTTACTACAAAACAGAACTTTGGGCTGTAGCAAAGAACATATTAGAATGGTTTTAGGAATGTGAGGGAGAAGGAGAAATAATAAAATGCATTTATTATTATTATTTATCCACTCACACAGAACAAACAGTGATATACAATACGCTTGGATAAACGGTTTCTGGTTTTCTACACAAAACGTCCTAAAGACCCATTTGTCATTGTGACTGTAACCATATTCAACAAAATACCCAAGGTATTGTGGGTCTGAAATTCCTTGATATGCAACAGTTCCTCTTAAATTGAATCTGTAATACAGGTTCTGTATTGATTGTATCTTAAATATTTTAGTTTGGAATCCAACGTTGTTTCTAGAGAGGTAGTGTGTTTGGTAATATTGATCGGCTCAATAAGTATATAATATTATTGAAAATAGCTTCCCTCTTCATAGAGCTTCCAATACTGGCACATTTTTATTTTCGGTTTGAGGAAATAATCCTATCCCGAAAATTGTTTGTTAATCATGCACAGGTTATTTATTGCCAACGTTTTAGAATGCATACCATTTATTATTTCATCTCTAGATGAAATGCAGCGCAACACTTGACTTCACAAGATAACATTACCAAATTTTTGAGGGACATCACCACAAATCGTCCTTTCCCCACGAACACAACACATATTAGGAGGAGACTTAGTGTATGGGAAATTGTTATATAACATTTTTCCGCGGAAGAGATAATTCTGATGTTAAAATTTTTCCAACTAAGCCCCACAATAAATATTTCGGAAAGGAATCAAGAAATATTTAGAATTTTTTGTTGTCACAGTATGCAATACATAGCAATTGGGCAAGTGAATCGAAACTGCACGTGTTTCTCAAAGTCAGCAAGTTATTTCAAATTTTAAGAAGATTTGTATCTACAATATTTCCATTTCTTGATAAGCCAATTGCAACTACTTTTTTTCGACAAATAAGTAGAAAGTAATTCCAAATATGACGACCTCTAACGCTTCTTCGGTGGTATTGGATCGCATCCAGTGCTCTTCAACGTGCTGTTTAATAACAGTCCTATTTTTAATGCTCTTATTAAAACACAGTTTCCATAACATCAACTACTCTTGAACTGTAGCCTCACTGGACTAGCGTTGGGGTAAGAAAATACGGTGATTGGGGACGGGAGATCGCTCTATGACTCCCCCCCACCACCCGCACGGTTTCTTAGAACCAAGCCAAATGGTATAGGTTTGCTATAGGTTCAAAATCGGTTGTAGTAGGTTGTACTAGGTGTAGGCTCACTGCGTCAACGTTTCGGCAAGAATTCGATGCAGGGGAGGGGGGACAGCATAACGGGGCTCTTGTTGCTGATCCTTACTTTGGAAAGCTCTCAAAATCGGGAGATGAACAAAGCAGAATCGTTATAAAATCCCCTTTCTTTAATATTGCTTCGAAGCCAATTACAAGTATTAAGAAATATTATTCTCTGTTTGAATATTCTTGATTATTTCTGTTTCTTAGCTTCAAGTTAATCTATTCCAAATCGATGCGTTTTATCATAAAATTGCAACAAACGAAAAGTTTCTAATTCAACGATGAATGCTTCGTCTTCATCTATTATGGTAAAAACAGTGGCGTACACTTTTTTGAATTAGGTGTTGTTTACTTGCCCCGAATGCACAGTTCACAGTTCGTTTGTCAAAAAATCGGTAACTACAACCAATCTATCCCACATTTCGAACCATCTATTTCCTTCAATACTTAATTGTATATCCTAAACGAAACGAACTCCGACCATACTTCATGAGACAAATTGTACTTATTTTTCGATGAACTGTCGACTGGCGAAGTCTTGTTTTTATCAATTGAACAACCTGTATACAGATATTAGTCAAATAATACATCTACCTCACAAAAAGTACTCTTTTAAAATACTTCTGTTGAAGTCACGAGGTGATCCAAAAACCAAAATGACGGCATCCTCCCCTGGACGTTCGCCGCCATCTTGGAAAAGCTTCAAAATCAGTTTTCCCGTTTCCTATTGCACTTTGCCGAAAATTTTTGGATCAAAATGTATAGGATTTCGCACATTTTTGTTCATTTCACGGATTGTTATGGTATTTTGGGCGTGAGATATTGGTTTGTGATGAAGGGTTTTGGGGTAGTAGTAGTTTCTACAATTTGAGATTTTGTTGACCATTTAGCTGTACCTACTATATAGATTGTGATGAATGTTATTATCATAATTATGTTTCAATCTATTCGATAATTTGAATTAACTGAAAATTAACTTGACTAATCCATGAAACTAATTGTTGATTCAATTACGAATCCTATAATTTAATCCTATAATTTAATTTTGACAAAAAAATTCCTGATAACATATATGCACAGACGCTTAGTTTTCGAGATACAGGAGGGTGTTGAAATTGATAAAAAATTTCGTTTTTTGCGAATATCTCCGGAACCGTTTATCGTACAGAAAACAGCTTTTGCAAGCATTTTCTACTCATAGTAAGCTATGTTCTGTGTGATAAAAATTTCATTTTTAGTCATAATTGGTGAAGATTTTGAAGGGGTAGTTGGTGTTTTTCTCCCCAACTTCTACGCCACCAAAAAAAGTACAATTTGGAGAAAACCATTTGAACCGCCGAAGTTTTTTATACAAGAAAGGTACACCTAGTCATGAGCTATAAAGTTGACGGTTTTCGAGAAAAATCAACTTTTATGTTGAGAAACATGATCAATTCTTACTAATTAAACAAAATTTATTCAAACGTTAGAACAAGTAACAAAACCAAAAAATTGACCATGTTTTCAAAGATAAAGGTTGATTTTTCTCGAAAACGGTCAATTTCAGAACTTATAACCAAAAGTACCTTTTTTGTGTAGAAAACATTGGCGGTTCAAATGGTTGTCTCAAAACCGTACTTTTTTCAGTGGCGTAGAAGTTGGGGAGAAAAACACCAACTACCCCTTCAAAATCTTCACCAATCTTTTCATCACACAGAACATAGCTTACTATGAATGGAAAATGCTTGAAAAAGCTGTTTTCTGTACGATAAACGGTTCCGAAGATATTCGCAAAAAACGAAATTTTTTTATCAATTTCAACACCCTATATCTCAAACACTAAGCGTCTGTGCATATGTGTTTTTAGGAATTTTTTTCTCAAAATCAAATTTTCTATCGTCTATTAAATTTTACCGATTAAAATCTGAGACATCCTGTATATCTAATTGCCAAATAATAGCAACTGGTGTTTTTTGTTTAGTTTTGAAGATACGTAGTTGAGGCTCTTGTCAATACAGCCGTATGGCGAATGGAAATTTCTCTCTTTTGTTGTAACTTCTAAACATTGAGCATAAGTGCTCAATTCGCTTTTTTATTGAAATAGATTGAGACTTTCGATGATGGGTTTTGCAGGTTCTGATAAATTATAAATCAGGACGTCTTCTGGACCGTTTGTATAATCGAAACAAACAGGCCAAGTTTCTTGTGCCCTAACGATTGTCGCTAATTGGAGCAGGATGTTGAAATATAGACTGAATGTTATTTTATTCATTTCATCCACGTTCATTCGAATTTCAGCGCTAGTAGGTACCACTAAAACGTCTGGAAATAGAACAAAATCGCAATCATTGCTAATCAGGGTCACAATTCTGTAAACATCCATACATAATTATGCGGGTAGGATGGCGGTGCACTGGGGTCTACGTGGGAGAAAAGGGGGTGTGAGAAAATGGGGCGGGGGTGGGTAGAGGCCTGAGTGATGAATGTGTGTATTTAGCTTCGTTAGCTGGCGACAGACTTTAATTATCTCTCCAAGGATCCAGTAGCATTAGCTTGCTATACAACAACGATATTCCAACACCCTTCATTAGTCTTTCATATGATCAAACATAAGTATCATTATACATACTGAACTGACTTGTTTACGCTTCCAGTCTTCATAAATATTCCAAGGCCTCGTTCATGATTCTTACAAATTCCAGATGCTGATGCTATCTTATTTCATCAGACAATACAAATCAGAGGGTGATTTTATTCGTGAAGTTAAATACCATGTCTCATAAATTGAGAAAGAATGTCATGCAATTAATCGATTCATGTATTACCAAATTTGGCGTACTCATTTTAAATAGCGTTATATTTTATTTTATTTGTTAATTTGTTATAATAAAGCGTGGCTGGCATGTTGTGGAAGCGCCGTTCTTTTTTTTTGAGGTGGTGATTTTATTGGTCAAGTTAAATACCATGTCTCATAAATTGAGAAAGAATGTCATGCAATTAATCGATTTATGTATTACACAATTTGCCGTACTCATTTTGAATAGCGTTATATTTTATTTTATTTGTTAAATTGTTATAATAAATTTTATTAAGTTAGTTTTACCAATGTTATTGCTTTCAAATCAAATTTAACTTATCTCAAGCAAGAATCCTCCCGCCCCAAAGCAAAATTCACTTCAAACATTTAGCTCTATCAAAAAATTGGAGCGTGGCTGGCATGTTGTGGAAGCGCCGTTCTTTTTTTTTGAGGTGGTGATTTTATTGGTCAAGTTAAATACCATGTCTCATAAATTGAGAAAGAATGTCATGCAATTAATCGATTTATGTATTACACAATTTGCCGTACTCATTTTGAATAGCGTTATATTTTATTTTATTTGTTAAATTGTTATAATAAATTTTATTAAGTTAGTTTTACCAATGTTATTGCTTTCAAATTAAATTTAACTTATCTCAAGCAAGAATCCTCCCGCCGCCCCGAAGCAAAATTCACTTCAAACATTTAGCTCTACCAAAAAATTGGAGCGTGGCATGTGGTGGAAGCGCCGTTCTTTTTTTTTGAGATGGTGATTTTATTGGTCAAGTTAAATACCATGTCTCATAAATTGAGAAAGAATGTCATGCAATTAATCGATTCATGTATTACCAAATTTGCCGTACTCATTTTAAATAGCGTTATATTTTATTTTATTTGTTAATTTGTTATAATAAATTTTATTAAGTTAGTTTTACCAATGTTATTACTTTCAAATCAAATTTAACTTATCTCAAGCAAGAATCCTCCCGCCCCAAAGCAAAATTCACTTCAAACATTTAGCTCTATCAAAAAATTGGAGCGTGGCTGGCATGTTGTGGAAGCGCCGTTCTTTTTTTTTGAGGTGGTGATTTTATTGGTCAAGTTAAATACCATGTCTCATAAATTGAGAAAGAATGTCATGCAATTAATCGATTTATGTATTACACAATTTGCCGTACTCATTTTGAATAGCGTTATATTTTATTTTATTTGTTAAATTGTTATAATAAATTTTATTAAGTTAGTTTTACCAATGTTATTGCTTTCAAATTAAATTTAACTTATCTCAAGCAAGAATCCTCCCGCCGCCCCGAAGCAAAATTCACTTCAAACATTTAGCTCTACCAAAAAATTGGAGCGTGGCATGTGGTGGAAGCGCCGTTCTTTTTTTTTGAGATGGTGATTTTATTGGTCAAGTTAAATACCATGTCTCATAAATTGAGAAAGAATGTCATGCAATTAATCGATTCATGTATTACCAAATTTGCCGTACTCATTTTAAATAGCGTTATATTTTATTTTATTTGTTAATTTGTTATAATAAATTTTATTAAGTTAGTTTTACCAATGTTATTGCTTTCAAATTGAATTTAACTTATCTCAAGCAAAAATCCTCCCGCCGCCCCAAAGCAAAATTCACTTCAAACATTTAGCTCTATCAAAAAATTGGAGCGTGGCATGTGGTGGAAGCGCCGTTCTTTTTTTTTGAGATGGTGATTTTATTGGTCAAGTTAAATACCATGTCTCATAAATTGAGAAAGAATGTCATGCAATTAATCGATTCATGTATTACCAAATTTGCCGTACTCATTTTAAATAGCGTTATATTTTATTTTATTTGTTAATTTGTTATAATAAATTTTATTAAGTTAGTTTTACCAATGTTATTACTTTCAAATCAAATTTAACTTATCTCAAGCAAGAATCCTCCCGCCCCAAAGCAAAATTCACTTCAAGCATTTAGCTCTATCAAAAAATTGGAGCGTGGCTGGCATGTTGTGGAAGCGCCGTTCTTTTTTTTTGAGGTGGTGATTTTATTGGTCAAGTTAAATACCATGTCTCATAAATTGAGAAAGAATGTCATGCAATTAATCGATTTATGTATTACACAATTTGCCGTACTCATTTTGAATAGCGTTATATTTTATTTTATTTGTTAAATTGTTATAATAAATTTTATTAAGTTAGTTTTACCAATGTTATTGCTTTCAAATTAAATTTAACTTATCTCAAGCAAGAATCCTCTCGCCGCCCCGAAGCAAAATTCACTTCAAACATTTAGCTCTACCAAAAAATTGGAGCGTGGCATGTGGTGGAAGCGCCGTTCTTTTTTTTGAGATGGTGATTTTATTGGTCAAGTTAAATACCATGTCTCATAAATTGAGAAAGAATGTCATGCAATTAATCGATTCATGTATTACCAAATTTGCCGTACTCATTTTAAATAGCGTTATATTTTATTTTATTTGTTAATTTGTTATAATAAATTTTATTAAGTTAGTTTTACCAATGTTATTGCTTTCAAATTGAATTTAACTTATCTCAAGCAAGAATCCTCCCGCCGCCCCAAAGCAAAATTCACTTCAAACATTTAGCTCTATCAAAAAATTGGAGCGTGGCATGTGGTGGAAGCGCCGTTCTTTTTTTTGGCAGACTGAATTTCAACGACAAGATGAGTGTGTGCTCCCGTAAAATCAACTCACTTCAAATGTTCAAATTTTATGTAATACTAGTTCACTATTGCATCCACAATATGAAAATTGAGAAAAATTCTGCAAATTTAATTTGATTTTAATAATATTTTCATTTTATCATACTATCGGCGCTAGGGAATAATATTTGATGGCGTAAACATCGGCAACTCTTCAGATACAAGCTGAACCTAGTCAGAAAAAGTTGGAGAGTTCCTGAGCTGGATGTTAGACGTATAAAACTAATGTTCAAAATATTTCCATTTCAACCTGTGCAAATTCAATTTATTTTCTTTCACTATAAACATATTTCAATGTAGATTAAGTTTCTCATTGCATTCTATTCAGTGATATGTAAATCAAATGTGCAATATAACATGTGTTTTATGACGAAAAGAACATCGTGTGAGCCAGCGAATTTTTCTTGAAGGTTTGGAGGCTATAGCCATAGGAAAATACCTCACACGGTAAAGAGTTCCACAACTTCGCTGTTCGATAAAATTAAGTCAATAAAGGAGTGACTAATTTGAGCTCGTCGTCTAGTCTGTCTATCTGGAATCTCGTGGTGGAACAGCAGGCAAGATTTCTGATGAACACCGACCATGGAAATATCTGTAGGATAGTGAGAGATCTCCCACCTTTCTAGGATTTTTTAGGAGGTCGATGAACTCGTAAGTGTTACATCATCAATCACACGACTAGCTCTCTTCTGGATATAATACAAGAGCTTCGGCGTATGTTTGAGAGCTGAACTCTAACCATGTGAACTGTACTCCAAGACAGATCCGATATGTGCTTTGTAGATTATAGGAGCTGCTGGGATGTAGAGTAGGTCTTGGCACGGAATATAAAACCAAGCTTTTGAGAAGTGGTTTCCGCAATGGACCTCACATGATCATCCCATGAGAGGTCGCTGTTGGTGGTGATCCAGACCATGAATATGGGAGACTTCATAGGGATAGTTATACTCGAGGTCATCGTATAAGGAATTGTGAGATTCGACTGTCTGCAGAAGATGCAAGCTTGAGTTTTGGGTGCATTAAACTATACTGGATTATCGGATCTCCGTTTCAAGATCTTTGCCAGATCCCAATAATTGCTTCAACCTGTCTCTGTCTCGCTCCTCCAGCTTCGTTGGTTGGTATAGTAGCACTCAATTATATATATTATAAGATATTTGATAATTCGTTGTTTTTCTGAAATACTGTTCCATTTTGATTCGGGTCCGTTGAAGCCTGAACTAATATTCGAAATAAGCTTTTCCACAGTCCTTCATGTTGTGATTACTTCGGAGTACAATTTACTGTGAAGGCAATATAGCATGTATAACATATTATCAAATCGACCAACGCTCAGCTGATCAGGGAACTCTTGAATATAATGAGGTGATAATAAGCCTCAAGCGCAGTTAATCTGCAGTTCCAATTGCCCGTTATAATATCATGGTTGCTCTCAAAGCGTTAATAAATACATGTGTGTCAGCCTAATTTGCTTCTTACGCCAATTAAGAATATTCAGACAAAATAAATACTCAATGAAACATGATTTTGAGCATAATTTCATGAACACGAGAATGAGTGTCAAACGAATAATCAGACCTTTCGAACCAGATTACATGTAATTATTTATACAGTCAGCGACACAAAATTCGAATTGTGAAGCATAATTTGCTTTTAATCCGTAATTCTTGTAGGTTTTTTCATTTTTTGGCTTAATTATAGATATAGTTATAGGAAAATATGGACCGGTTCAGGTTGATCCAAATATTATCAACCTTTTATTCTCAACTACAAAAATCAGAAAGAGCTCACTCAACTCGACAGTCTGCGGCGCGCGCTCTTTGGTTGATCAGGATCCAGAAATATTTAAATGGAGCTGTCATTTACTTTGTGATATTTCATTTTAACAGATAAAAACAAGAAACTTCACTTTGTTGAATATCGCATTATTTAACAAACAGAAATTTCTTGTTTTTATTTGTTAACAAAAATCATCAAAAATTTCTCAAAGCGTGCGCATTTTGTTGTTGTTGGGAGGTGGTTGAAACCCTTCATGGGCACCTTTTGGTCCTGTAACATCCCATAAGGTAGTGTGGGGGTCCCTGGGTTCCGGACTTAATCACCTCAGATATACCCACCAAACACTGCACCTCGTGTGGTAGGCTCGATCCTGCAACCAGGGCAGTCTCGATGACACTTGGGCTTGACAGCCCATTGTATCTTGCCGCATCACTTTCTCGGGCCATCAGAAAAATTCCGCAGTCGCTGGATTCGAACCCGCGACCGGCAGCCACAGTCATTAGAAGATCGATCCTTCTACCACTGAGCTACCTGACCTGCATGAGTGTGCGCATAAATTAAGAGAGAATGAAAAACAATGAGCCAGTACCACGTATTGCTTTCTTGAACCCTGTTCGCAGCGTCCATCCGTGCTGACTTCCCGAAGCAGGATTTAGAATGTCATGATGATAGATTTCTTCCCCAACCTAAGAACTGCAGCGCTTACTTCTGGTACGTTTGCTGAAGCAAAAGTTAGAACTCGTACTCGTCTTCTGATCATGTTCCACACATGTTCGATCAGATTAAGGTCCGAACTCCTTGGAGGCCAGATCATTGTCCGTATTGCGACTTCATCCAGGTATTCTTCAACGATCCGAGCAACATGCCGGCAAGCATCATAAAATCATTGAGATACGGACTGAATGTAATTTTATTCATGTCACCCACGTTTATTCTAACTCCAGCACTGGTAAGTACCACTGCACTGAAACGTCTAGAAATACAACAAAATCGCAATTTTACTAATCAGGGTCACAATTCTGTAAACATAACACCGGTTCCCACTATTATGGCCACACCATCGGAAGGAAGGACTATGTAATATTTTTTTTCACTTTTACGAGAAGTTATAATATTCTGAGAACTTCGTTTTTTCCAGCGACGTAATATTGAGAGAGGAGATAGTCAACGGAATTTTTGTTTTGTTGGAATTTGGAGGTTATAAGGCACCAGGAAAGACCTCACTAGCTGTACATTCAGAGTATTGAAACTCTGGGTGCTACAGTCTACTTGTTATTAGACCTTGTAATCGCGCTAATCTTAACACTCTCATTTCTAAGAATATTCTCGGAATTATATTGAAACCCGGGACTCAATTTACGTAGTATGATTCTATCAGTGGGACTGAATTTACGTAAGAATATGGAAATGGAACTCAATTTATGTTTTCCGTACAGAAGTTACTTATTTGTCAGGAATTGTGTGAATTCCCAGAGCTAAGGCTATTATCTGATGAGTGTTCATTTTCTGTACAGGTTATTGACATTCTATATACTTCGAGTGCTTTGTAATTTTAAGTATTATATTTGAGCATATAAATTGAACTAATAGATATTTATCACATCAATTTCTCTCATTTTCAATATTTTCAAGGTATTTAGTTACTTTCATATTCCAGTAAATTCTTCTAAAGTGTGAATTTGTTAAATGATTGAACTACAATCACAATTGGTTCTTGACGTTTAAAACTTATTAAATCAAGCCCAAAGCGTCCTTATCGCATTAATTTCAATCAAAAATGCCCACGTCGCCAAAATTGTAGCACATCAATGTCTTAAGTATATGAATATGTATCAAGAAACCACTGCATAGCAATCTACTTGTGATATTCGAAATCATCTCATGCAATGTTTGAATAAGACTGAAACCAAACTATAATACGCTCAAGTACCTATACACTTTCGAATCAGATGAACCAATAGGAAAACGTCGTCAGAATTTAATAGAAATATTGCTATTCCAGCATTCTACCTAAAATATACTTTCAACATTATAAAGACGTATGTAGGAATTTGCAAGGGTTTTAATTTATTAAATCAGTATACATTTGTCATAATAATTGAATGTCTGTTCTATTGTTTACAGACTTAGAATCACGTTATATATGAATCATGTCCAGGATAGATCTTTCATAAAAATTGGTTTCTTTACTCAAAATATTAACCATCTTGACAAGCAAAGTGATAAAATTATTTTATCCAGTTCATGGGTTAACATTTTGGTCTTTATATTTGATTTGATTTGATATTCTAGTCCTCTAGTGCCTAATTCAAATATGTTTCATTATTTCTTTGTAAGAACAATTACAAAAACACTGTTAAAAATGTAAATTCGGTAACTAACGAAACATTAATAATGAAAAATAATGGTGGATTTGTTACTGCGATGTACGTCATTAAATTTGATGGAATCTGCATTAAACGCTGATGCAGAGGAAAACTGTATCTACAAACAAATTTAATACGTTCCCTTTCATACATTAATCTTTGTCCTTACTTCCAGTAATATATCACCCCAACTCGCTAATATCGGGTGGAATATTAGATTGACGTGAATATCGGAAAACAAAACATCCACTTTCCGAAACAGTTTTACATGCAGGTATATGTATATGGATTCTGGAATGGGCAAAATACAGTTATAAAGTTATTCCTATTAATATGTAAAACAATTTTCATATATCCATGTTACATAAAAATCCAAAATTGCATTCTTTTACATATTGTTCCGTATGTCGTTACATATTTGAATGAAAATCAAATGGTAAATGGTAAAAGATTTGGTAGTAATATTATCAACATGGGTTAATTCAAAAGACGCTATAAATTAAATCATATGCTTTTCGGTCTCTTCAGATAAAATTATTCGAATAAACAAGTAAAACTCTTCTTACTTTCATCATTCACAGGTGATAGAAAATAACAGTTTATGCCTTATAGTCAAACTTTTGATACAAATAATGTAACAGATTTCTTCGACATGTGATAGAGGAAACATAAAATCATAATTTTCAAGCAAATACTTTATATAACTGAAACTAGATGTATCTAAATTACCCAAAGTGGGTGATAGTGAACATTGTCGTAAAGGTTGTCAAGTAACGTCAACAGAAAGAGGAACTTTTGTGACGATCTGTGTTGGTATGAACGCATCACCACTATTTTTTATCTTCCCACGCGCAAAATATAATTCAGTGATTGTTGAAAATTGGACAGTAGGATGATATGGTAACTCGTATCCAGGTGGCTGGATGATGGCGACAAGTTTTGTCACATTTATTAAGCACTTCATAAAATATTCTCATGCATCAGCAAAAAATTCAGTACTTGTTCCAAAAATAAAAAAATTCTGAGTATTTGAAATCTCATTACTAATATTCCTGACTTCTTTTGGTATGGTAATATCTCCCATTTACAAGACTCTCACCCACAATGGAGATTTAAGGCAGTATCCAACTTCTACAAAACTAATGCAGCACTTTTGGTTATTAATCTAGAAAATTAGGAATTGATTTTGAGTAATTACAATGTGAGCATCCTTCCTTCAGACATAAATTATATTTATGTATATTGACTATGCAAAAAAATATGTATCTATTTTATAAAACGTGTTTCATCAGCTACGGACTCCCCACGTGGTAAGTTTATTGTAGGTATTGCTAAGTAATTTCTAAAGATCAGATTACGCATCCTCCTTCACTTTAAGCAGAAATCGTGCATGGCAAAGTTGGTGGTGTAATCACCAAGGAGGTTATTCTGACTACCGAATTCAAATTCAAGAGCTCGTTTATTTATAAACATAGGAATGAATGTTGTTGAAGATCTTCCAGAAAATATAAAATATTCAATTATTGGAAAAAGTTATAAGAGGAGTATTGTAATCAGAGTAAAAAAATTATCCCGTATTGAGACGATTGGACTGTTCATAATGGTCTTATGGATTTGAACATTTGCGAATCGCTAATAAAAGATGGTGAAAATAGGAACTGTATTGTTTTGGGGCGTGTTAGCTCCCTTGCAAGAGGCAGTTTTGACAATGGTCTTCAGGTTGCCAGATGGACTCTATAGTACTTTTGTATCAAAATCATTATCGATCAATAATACCTACATAGCTTAACTTTCTAGAGTATATCATGGTATATTAGAGCGCAAGGGTTACATATGAAAATACAACACGAATAGGTAATAATAATTATAATGAATCTCAATACTTAATAGATAAGGATGAATAAAGATAAAACCAACATAATAGACCAATATTGTACAAGAAACCTTTGGTGAATTTAACAAAGAGATATGAGTAACAGAAACAAATAAACGGAAATAAAAGCTCTCTTTAGCCATATCTCCAAGTCTACTTTTCTATTTAGATATATTGCCTAGGCTTTGCAACATAAATTTTGACAATTTTTTGGAAATATTTGTGATTTGGAAATTTTCAGAGACTGGGCTGTTGAATTAAATGGTTTCGATCCAATACGATATGACCGTTGTCCAATTGTCTTAGATTTTATTCATTCATTCCTCATTGTATTATTTTTCAAGAGTAAATAGTAAAGTGCTATACTGGGCTGTATCTGACAATATGCGATGCACGCAAGCCATGATTCTCTCTCCAGAGAACAACTATCTCCACTTACGGCAGTAACTCGCGATAGAAGCACGGTTATACATTTATTTGAGAATATGTAATATGTCGTAAATCTGTTCTATGAATAATAGAATGAATTTACAGTACCTTCAATTCAATTCTAGTTCTAGCACCATTTTTAGATATGCTCGCTATGAATAGAACGCCCATTTATCCCCATCTTTGTTGAATCTCGCTAGCACTTATTGAATCACTATTCATGATTCAAACCTGCCGGAGTGTACTAATTGATATTTTAAAATTCGGAAAAGGCGTCATTATTTTCCTCCTCGTCACTGAAATAATCCTAAAATCTAGAGGTCATAGATCATAATTCCTATATGATGATGTTACATTTAAATAATTACTTGTGGTATGAGACATATAGTAGAAATTCAATGCCGTAACATAGAGTATAGTTTAACGTTTTTTCAAGCCTTTATATGTTTCTAATCATTTGCAATATATTAGCTAACTGTTCCTCAGAGTGTTATCTGTTTCCACAGACGAAGTCAGTTAACAATTCTAGCACCAATTTAATATTCGAAACCTGAATAAAGGTAATGATAGCTTCCGTTTCGGTGTTATTTACGATATAAAAGGAGTACGAATTAATATTATTTTAACCAATTAATGAAAAGTTCATACTATAAAATAAGTATGTAATGAAACTGATGACAGCGTTTGTGTTTTTATTATTGGAGTGCACTAAATCAAATGGCAAATATTGTTGCGATACTTTAATTATGAATGCCAATTTGATGTAAATGTTTGAAAGTGAATTAATGAATGAAATTCTAAAGCACCCAGATACGATTTTATTACCAATGATTTTTCTGTAAATAGTGTAACTGGAATTCAGCAATAATTTATATTTCATTGTTACTTGATCATATCAAACTTTAGAATATTATAGAATGTTTATTCACTTCAAACCAATTCATAAAGGCGACTATATGGATCTTCGCCGGTATTCTATATCTACCACAAGTGGCGTATATGAGGAAATCTTTCAATAAAAAATAAATGCAATAATCATAAATAGGTGATTTTCAAGTATAAGAAGAAGAAATTATATTAATACCAAATACTAAGATAAAATCTCAAAGAATTGGGGAAAAAAAATGAATGAAAAATATTCTACATCATTATCTACTATCATCTGTTATTGCAGCTATAAGGCATTGTTACATAATAAATTGCTATAATAGTCGAGGGAATAGAGCACTCCACATTCCAGTCGGCGCAGTTGGATGGATTGAGGTGCGGTTTGCTGCATTCGATTCAGAGAGTGATTTAGAAATTCTGGGCCGGGGTTCTTTTTTTGCGGAAAAAATTTAATGCATTTCTACAACCAAAGAATGCATTTTTCTGAGTGCACTTTTTGAGGTGATTATAAAAACCGGACTAGAATTGGTTTCTTGGTGAGTTTTTGGGTCGCTGAACACGAAAATGCTATCAAGAAAATTCACTGAGGTCCCCTTGGACCTCCTCGAGGGTATCCAGACGTCCTGACGCCCTAGATATCGATGAATTTGATTCAAAAATTGTTCTTAATGTTTGTTAACTGTTCGAGAGATGATATAAAGGTTGCTAGTGATGATAACGACGTGAAAAAATCTTCTGCAATACCTGGTGGTACCCTGAGACCGGGTAACCACGTCATCTTCTAGGAATTTGTTACTTTTTCTACATAAAATGTGACAAATTCTGGCTCTCGGTGGTTTTCAAAGTCCTCGATCACGACTATGACACTCACAATGTTCTGTAAATTACCTGGGGTGTTTCCGGGTCTCTGGAGCCCTGTGTATCTACATCATCTTTACGGTAAGAGTATCATGATCGTGATCGGCGACTTCACAAACCTCCGAGAGTCAGAATTTGTTACATTTTACGAGGAAAAATTAACAAATTCCTAGAAGATGACGTAGATACACAGAGACCCAGAAACACCCCCAGATAATTTGCAGAAGATTTTGAGAGTAATAGTCGTGATCGGCGACTTTGAGACCCCTCGAGAGCCAGAATTTGTTACACTTTATGAAGAAAAATTAACAAATTTCTTCAAGATGACATGGTTATCCGATCTCAGGGTACCACCAGGTATTGCAGAAGAGTTTTTCCACATAGTAATCAACACCAACCTTTATATCACCTCTCGAACAGTTAACAAACATTAAATCATTAAATAATATTTAATTCAAATTCATCGATATCTAGAGTGTCAGGACGCCCGGATACCACCGGGGAGTCCAAGGGGAACTCATTGAATTTTCTTGATAGCATATTCGTGTTCAGCGACCCCAAAAACACGATAGACCAATTCGGGTTCGTTTTTTTTATTCACCCCAAAAAGTGCACTCAGAAAAATGTATTTTGTGGCTGTAGAAATGCATCAAATGTTTTCCGCAGAAAATAAACCCGGCACAAAATTTCTAAATCACTTTCTGAATTGAATGCAGAAAACCGTACCTCAATCCATCCAAGTGCGCCGAGTTTGGAAGGTTTTGCCTATTTTAGTGCTTTATTTCCTCGACTATAAACAAAATTGGATTATTCACTTATTATATCAAATAATAAAAATCATCTGTTATCTTCAATGTGATCTACAAAAAATTGTAGTGTTCCTCCAGAGATACTCTCCGAAGCTGGAACTGATGGGCAGCGTAATGTGGATTAATTGAGATTGTGAGATGTAAAAGTTTCATTCTACTTCTATACTTATAAACCTATTAGCTCCTGATTTTCATTGCGAATTTCAATAACATTATTTATTGAAAACAGAACTGTGAATCATGTTTCAGTTTCTTTCATATCATTCAAGGATCCAACTGATACTATGATCATTCGAAGTTGAAGGTGAGATATAATGATTGGGTGAATGTATAGTTCATGATATAACAACTTGCTTTGAGGAATTGTGCTTTTTGATTACCACCTTGAAGCAGGTTCTTGCCATTTGCAATATGTTTCGAGATCATGATATAAATAATAATCATTATTGGTGAAGCTATAACTACAAAAGCCGCTAGCAGCAGTTGGAATGAAATTTTAAAGTCGCACAATTCTCATCCATTGTTTCGTCGATGCAGAATTTCTTAAAGGAACCCTAAAATCGATAGAGTATTATTTTTATTATTTATTGTAATTGACACTATTTTAACCTTCATTCATTCTAACAGTTCAATAACTTACACGATTGCATCACAGAGTGAACACAGAAAATAGACTCTATCTTCACACTTCGATGACGTCACTTGAATCATAAAATGAGAATTTTGGCCACTTCTGAATGTTAAGTATATGCCTGTGAATCCATTTGAAATACCACACTTTTTACGCACGATTTTTTTAGACCGATGACAATAATACTTCCCTTATACGAAGTATAGTGAGGGAATCAAATATGTTAGGCTCAGGATTTATTGAAAGATACCTAACTTATACATGAACTTGCATACATACAGACATTCAATTTTGAATGTATGTGCTAATCATCCGGAGATATGATAATTTATTGAGATTTAAATTTACGATTTTATATCTTGAGTAAGAGCGAAATAATTTCCTCGATTAGGAAACCTTCATTTTCCGCTATTTCGATTAGTGAATATTTGAGCTTATATTTATGCCACACTATCCACTACCCATACCATCCAAAGGTTGTATTAATAGAGTAACCGTTTTCAGACAAGAGAGTTGAATTATTCAATTCATTAATCAATCAACTCGATATTATGTCGCAAGAGAGAAGTTCGTTAACATTGGAAACTAATTTATGTTACAAAAAACTACATCAGTGTATAACATAGCTTTTCACGACAGATTCAATCCAAATAACCTGGGAATACCTTGTAGCTTACAATACAGTCATTCAGAAGAGGTGAGAGCAATAACTTGTGTAAGTATATTATAAATAATATACAGGATGTCCGTTTTCTGCCTACCTCCTAGTCGTATCTCCAGACTTGAAAGGAATTTCGTTTTGGATTTTCGGTAGAATGTCTTTCCAAAAAGGACCTACAATTCTAAGATATTATCAATTTTCCTCAACTTTCGAATAAACCAGAAATCGAAATGAAAACTGGTAGAAAGAAGTTCGGCTAGTCTCGAGTCTGAAAACGAAAGGGTGACCATTCTGATCTTCTAGTCTTCCAAATTGAAATCAACCTGTTGCCAAATGGTTCCATGAATATTTCATTTGGATACATTCTCTCAATAAACATTCAAGCTAAATGATAATCTACGACATTTACTTTTGAAGTATCTTGAATTCGAAAAGGCAACTTAAATGGTATCAGCCTAATCTTTTTGTATTAATACTCGCAATTTTGTATTGAACTTTTTTCAAATTTTCTCAAAAAACATCAATTTTAGTCGCATAGTATCTTATATCTTTATCAATAACAATCAATCAATAAATATTAGTAATAAGATGTTAAAAATTAGTTGTGAAGATATCCAATAAAGTAAGACCCAGCAAACGCTATACATTTATATAATATATCCAATACATAACTCAAAATCAGTTGAGAATCAAGACTTTAGCCAATTTCGTAGAAGAAACAATAAATGCAAAAAAATTGAGGTGTACGACTTAAAATAACAAATTTTATATCTACTTCTGCTATAACTAGAACATTGAAAATATTTCATTGCACCAAAAATTCAAAAGGATATTCTTTTGAGTCTGGAGATACGTCTAGGGAGAAGGTACTACGCTTAAGGAGGGTTACTTAAATCCGACATCATTTGATGGTGTGTGGCGTTAGATACGAACAGATCGGTGACTACAAACTAAATAATCACCATTTAATCATTAATTGTCGTTTGTACCAATATCTATAGAAATATAATATTCAGCATGAATTTGATGGCAAATGATAAGTTCATTTTAGTGGTGGTTTTCGGTAATTTTCCAACTCCAAATAGATAGCTACCTATATTGCTGAAATTTTTCCAGATACTAATCAATTTATTTCATTCATCGTGTTAATTTAGTAGTTTGAGCTGAAGCGATTACAATCATCATCACGCACATATATACAGGTTGAGTCAGATCGACCGGGGTATAGGGATGATGTTTTGAGTGTAAGCGAATCAGACGTTTGTACTGTTCAATAAGATAGACTAGAAAAAGAATTTGTGTGGTAAGGAAGGAAACTGTCTATTGCGAAACTAGTCTGAACGAGACGAGGCGTGTCAGTCAGTAACTCGCGAGAGACGTGAGGGTATACATCGATTTGGGAATTTTTGACATTGCGAAAGGGGAAATTTGATAACTTTCACCAACTTTTCAATGTCCTAATAACATGTGTCTGATCGACATCAAGATTCTCCTCTATTGGACTACTTGAAACTTGATATGTCGGGATTTTCCTCAGTCGATAAACATATTAATAATGTATCATATCATTATTCAAAGGTTGAGGACGTACTGTTCTCTGTCGGGAGTTATCGGAGATAAGGGGTCCTCACTCACATGCGCGTTACAAATCACGTATCACGGTAGGGGATAATGATATCATCATCTATGTCGATTCTTTGTCGCTCTTATTAACAAACAATACACCAGTTGATCTGACTCAAGCTGTATACGTCTGCATGCATACATACACTCATACAGGCACTCATACATGCACGTATACATGCACCCACACATGCACACGTCCACGCTCTCACTTTATTCATCATTGTGGTCATTAAGCATCGAAATACGATCTCAAATATTATCCTAACATACGAACGGAGCTGTGGGGCTCCCTTTAGGATAGAGAACCAACCTCAGGGGTTTCAGTCGGTAGGAATCCGGCACACCCGGGGGCACGGGCACCCGAGGCGTCTATGCAAGATTTCCCCTCCTCCACGAAGAAAAAAAACATAAGAACATGTGAATAATTCTCAAGCAACTGTCACAGTAAGATGTATTACGGTTGTATGGCATGAAACAAATAAATAATTACTTGAAGGTAATAGGGAACGTTTCAAAACATTATGTGACAGGAATGTGAGATATTTAGTCGTATACAATGTTAGGACAAAATGTGATTAAAGAAAAATGTAGATCTGGGCATTTCTCTTTTCAATTATTCACTTATTGATATGAGACAGTTGGCGGAAAATAAATTTGTAAGCAAACTGAAAAAATATTAGTGGAAAATCTTCTCTATTAATAGTTTACTGAAGTATAATTATGAGTATATAGTCACTATAAAGTATCAAATACATTATGTAAACTCAGTTTATCTGCACTTTATTTATTCTAGTCATTAAAATGTTATGTAACAATAATTGAGACATTATTCGGAAAAACGATATACCTTAATATATATTATGATAATTGTTGTATAATATTTCTTATAAAATATATGTACAAATTAATTTTTTAATTTTTTATAAATTATTTCTAAACCTACTAAGTATATGTTTGTTTTCAATTTGCAAATTAAAATTATTTTCAATATTCATTGTATTTTCAATTATAATTTGGTAAGACATTGTGATATTTTATATAAAAAAAATTATGATGAATAAATTATCAATTTGAAAAACTTTAATTGTAGCCTTTATAATATACTTGAAAATGTGATGCATCTATAGACCCTGAAATATGTAGAACATATCTGGAAATATGGATTGTGAGAATCAAACATAAATTTTCCCAAACTTTTGAAAATAAGTTCATCTTTGTGTGACACTAATTTTTAAAAAATCTATCTATTTTTCTAAAAGCTTTATAATGTAAAATAATAGCATACCTATTACTTTAGTAACTATGATCATATTTGAACGTTTTTTTCAATTCCCTTCAATCTTGAAGGTGTTATCAGCCATGTGTGTATATAGTTATTTGACCTGGTTCATTATTATGCTCTTATTATATTGTTGCACAAATATTAATTTCTAAGTCTATTTATTCAGTGTTAATGGATTTTTTATATTTTATTTTAAGTTTGACCTGTATAACTAGTTATTTACACGAATAAATAATATATCCATCTATCTATATGCCAATTTAGCTATGGAAGAATGGAGACAAAGACTGCGGATGAACCGATTTTGATAAAAAAATGTTAATCGATTCTAGAGTTCATTTAGAAAAATTGTTACCATTTTATTTCTTTCCAATGTGCATCTCAGCATTTCTACAGAGGAAAATGCATCTTTTTGAATGCATTTTCAGGAGAAGATATTAAAAATGTTGAAAAAATTGCCTAATTTATCCAAAATTTCTCACTCTGAAGTTTTTGGGGTTGCCGATAACGATTCCAGTGCCAGATTTGAACTACAACGCACCTGGGGCTCAGGACATGCTGGTACTATCGATATCTTCAGGAAATTCGTGAAACCATCATTTGCAATGACGGGAAACTTATTGGGAAGCTTCTCTTGAGGTTGCCGGTCTTGATAATCAAAATTAACCTGGTGGTCAGGATACCCTGATGTCCTGGGTGATTTCCATGGATCGTTTTTCAATATGCTCTTAAATGCAATCAAATTTATATCTCGGGGGTTTTTGGGACCGTTGGAACACGATTCCAGTGCCAGATTTGAACTACGACGCACCTGGGTTTCAGGACATCTTGGTACTATCGTCATTTCCGGAGAATTCGTGAAATTATCGTTTGGAATGGGATGAAACTTGTTGGGGAGTTTCTTTTGAGGTTGCCAGTTATGACCATGACCCTAAATAGTCACCTGGTGGTGAGATACCCTGATGACCTAGGTCATTTCCATGGACTGTTTTTTAATATGTTCTAAAATGCAACCAAATTCGTCTTCCGGGGGTTTTTTGGAGCCGCTGAAAATGATTCCGGTGGAAATTAATTTGAAATTTCTTTCCCATTTCCGACTTCCTTCAATTGACCAATTTAATTAAAAATGTTCAAGTTTTACGATACAGTTATTGTTTTTTTTAATCTTTTTTTGCATAACTAGTAATAAAAAACATTGTAATTAAAAACATGTTTGCCATTATAATAGAAAATATCCCACTATTAGTTTTTTCGGATTGGAAAAATTCAATCAAGTTTCATTGTAGTGCAAACGGTATTTTTTGAATTCTTTGTTGTCGATATCACAGATCACCAGATGCGTCGATGATTGGTCCGAACTCCAGAAAAGTTATCAGCGATTTGAAAAACCCCGGAGAGACGAATTTGGTTTTATTTCAGATCATATTAAAAAACAATCCATGGAGATGACCTTGGTCATCAGGGTATCCTGAAATACTGACCACCAGGTGACTATTGAGTGCCATAGTCATGACCTGCATGCTCAAAAAAACCTCCCTAACAGGTTTCATTCCTTCGCAGAAGGTTTTTTGCGAATTCCCTAGAGACGACGATAGTACCAGGATGTCCTGAGCTTTAGGTGCATCGTAGTTCTAATCTGGCACCGGAATCGTGATCAGCGACCCCAGAAACCCCGAATGAGACATTTGCTGAATTTGGCCATTGTTTCAACATTTTTAATATTATCTCTTAAAAATGCATTCGAAAAGATGCTTTCCTCTCTGTAGAAATGCTGAAATGCGAAAAAAATAATCAAAATCGGTTCATCTGATTTTTTTTTTACTTTGACCTTTTTAATGCTTCACTTCCTCGACTATTAATTTTCTAATGTGATCTAAGATTCACTTTATGAATATTTGTAATATCTCTCTTCATACATGAACATGTTTTTTGTAATGCGATATCTATGGAGTTATTAGTCGTGGCGGGAAGAGCCGCCTTTTATCAACACTTTTTATACATCGTGTAGTACCTTAAGCATACAGTTCAATTCTTTTGTATTGATGAACAAATCCTAAAACGTCGAACCAGGTTAATTTTTTCAAGTTTGTTTATTTTCATTATTGATCACATATTCCATTACTGCGGTCTGGTGTCAATAGTTTTGGTCTGGTTAATAAAATATATTAGTAAATCAAAAAACTTGAAGAAATATAACAAAACAAAATCCTAGTGAAGGACGTTGCAGGAGCTCACTTGAAGATCATATTCGAATCAGTCAATATCGAAGAATTTAGTTCACAAATATTTCCACTATACTGTAAAAACGAAAAGTAGAAATCATTTGTATTCTAGGCGTATATCGCCATTCATTGTGCACGAACATCTCTCCAAGGATTGAGTAGCTCGTCGAAGGCGCAGGTGGCAGCATTTCAGGTTGATATTATTATCTATTTAGCTTCAAAATCCTTTTTATTTGACTATCTATTGGCAAATATTCTGTCTGCCTTGCCTCTTAATGACATTGAGCTATTTTTTAATTTCCATAATGTATCATTCATCTCCTCCTACGTACAAAACAATCCTGAATTATTTTTAATTCAAATAGAATGGGTGGAGGGTGGGGGAGTCATTAGAACTGCTGGCCCGCGGCCCTGGTAAAATGTTTCCAAGTGATGGTCCCCGGAGACTATAGATGATGAGATAGAAGTAATGTTTTTCTTCATTTATATCCTCAGTAATATTGAAAAGGACACGTTTTCCACTAAAAAACAAATAAAAGCTAACTAGGCATGTACAGCACAGGTTAGTTCCTTATAATTAGAGAAGGAATAGATATAATTCGAATATGAATGGAATAGAATAGGTGTTGCAGAAAAAAATTCAACAGACCGTCATATTTCCATGGATGACCGAGTCAATTTGCCCTAAGAAATTAACCTAAATTCCAAAATAGATCTGTTTTGGCGATTTGTTCATAAATATTAAAGAAATTAATTGTATTTGTTACTTTGGGTACATACTGTATTTATAGATACTCCGATTTCTATCTGGATAAATTTAACTCTCCATTTTCAGAAGGCCACAAGAACTTCTCTGAATTTTATAGCTAGAGGTTTTTGTTTCCTTGAATTTTCCCTCAAATTATAGTTAGTTACTGATATGTAAAGTTAAGTTTCACAGAACCTTATGTAGAAACTTTAATATCCAACACTCCAACAATTATTACCCGTGCAAATTACATGAATTGTATGTAATGAATATCTCCTACATTGACGTGGCGCGTATTAGGCACATTTAATTAAGTATTCATGTTCTATACAAAGAAAAACAAGGTTTACTTGAGAATTATATTTATATAACATTTGGAATACAGTTAATTACGTAGAATTGAAGATGAAGTTGTTTGATCATAATATTTCATGAAATAATACCTGAAACAATTCTACTAAATTGCGTATGAAAGAGGGAAGCCCTGACCTACCGGTAAAAACTCATAACTCCATTTAAAAACGTTTTACAGGTAGCCGCACAACACAACGGTAATGAAAGATAGGATTGTGTGAAGGTTTTAATAAAGTTTGTAACGAGACCCCGGAAGGATAAAGACGTCTAATTTATCGTTACCCAACTAAATCAATAATGGTTATGATTATGAATTTGAAGAAATCTAACCATCGTGACTATGAAATTATTGATTGTTTAGTTTGTTCAATGTGATTTGGAAATTTACATATAATTAGTTGAATTTTATACAGGAGTAATCTTGGAATATGAAAAGTAAATAGTAAATGGATTTTCAGAAGTTATATATTTTCAAATACACCTGAAAAGGTAAGCACACTCACTCCTTCAATTATAATTAAGAGGATGAACTCATCGAAAATTGTAGTTTTACGCTACTAGTCCAGTCAAAAATGTAAATAACATATGAAATTTGAAATAAAAAACCGAATTGAAGAATTCTTCTTGCATTGCGTTGGGTTTGGCTTCTAGATCATTTGTGGGCTGGCGAATAAACGCGCTCATGACTTTCCTGTTAATAAACAAGGAAAAATCATTTTCATTTGACAATGTATATAACAAATTGAATATTTCAGGATCTTTTAACCGAATGTTTGTGAAATCTGGTATCGGGGGTCTTAGGTCCGCTGAACCCGAATCTGGAAAATTTGACCCGTTTGCTGAAAAATCTGGAAAATGTTACCAAATCTTGGCAATAAACAAAATTTGTTATCGGACTTGTCGTATTGAAATAATAAGATGCCGTGATGTGTCTCGATACAAATTTCACTAAAAGAATGAATAATATTCTGGATAATTGGTGCAAAATTGAGTCGTTTTTCCTTCATATTCTTATCGCGGTCCTCGTCTAATATCTCTAATTATGTGATTTCGTGGCAGCTGAGTATTATTTTATGGTCATAAAATCAGAACCAACGATAGTTTTCCGGAAAAAGAAAATTTATCATTTCTGCACGACAAACTTTAATATTTTGTTTTTCAAAAAATTGTAGTCAATGTTATTGGAATAATGAGGTGATGGTTCTCGGTACAAATTTCACTAAAAGAAGGGAAATTGGGGATAATTGGTGGAAAATTGTTTTTTGTCGTCTCAATAAATACCTACACATTATAGGCATCGTAGATGGCCTTGTATGTAGGAAATGTCGAGAGGTGGAGAAGACACTGCCTCTCACATCCTAATGGAACTTTTCGTTACTCTAGTGAAGAGGAACTATTTCTGGAAGGAGATATCGAAGTAAGTGTCTGTAACATTCTGGGTCTCTATAGATCACAAACACAAAAAAAATAGGCCACTGATCATGAGGCGCACAATGGACCCAATCGGCCTACCTACGTGCTACAAGGGTTCACCCATCTGCATTGTTTTGATGATGATGATTATGATGACAGTGTGGCGAGAGATGCCAGAACTTCAGCGTTTGAAACTCAAAACTGCCTCTGATTATTAGATTAACTAAAACAAATAAATCTCTTTTCTCCTGCCTCCTCACACTCCCTAAAGAGGAGTGTTGACTGCACTGAGGGAGTTTAATTTTGGCTGCTTCGAAAAAGTCACCGACGATCTTTAAAATTTACCTGCTTTGAAAAAAATACTTACAAAACAAACTTTAATTTCTTTGAAAGAATGAATGTGGACGCTTGAATGTTACTCTATCTTTTTAATAGATGGTGGTTTTTACTATGATAGTAATTTCGTTACTTAACTATAATATCTACTTGTCCACAATGTTCAGAAGAACAAAATAATATTAAAGTTTTTTCAGTAATTCGTACAATGCTGCTGAAACTGGATATTAAGATATTATAACCAGTACGATGTAAAAATTAAGAGAATGATAATTTTGATTTTCCGTAGTTGTCCGGAAAACTATGGGCGGTTTTGATTGCAGGACCATAAAATAATAGTTAGCGACCACAAAAACATATAATTTGACACGTTGAACGAGCACCGCATAGGAATGTAAAGAAAAATCGACGCAATTTTCAACCAATTTTACAGATTTTTCTTCCTTTCGAATTGAATTTGTATCTACAATCATCAGGTACCTTCTTATTTCATTAGCGTTTCAGTCCCACAAAAAATATCGAATTTGCCGACAAATGGGTGAATTTGGATTTTTCAGAGTTTTCCGGAAAAAATAGTTGTTTTTTATCTTTGGACCATAAAATAATACTCAGCGACCAAAAAAACATATACTTTGACACGCTGGACGAGCACCGCATAGGAATATGAAGAAAATACAACGCAATTTCCCACCGATTTAAGTTTTGGTCAAATACCCCGGGTTTTCCGGCAAACTCCCCGATACCAAATTTCAGAAGCATTGAAGTAAAAAAACATGAGATATTTCCCTTGTTATATACATTGTCAAATGAAAATGTTTTTTTCTTGTTTATCAATAGGAAAAGTCATGAGAGCGCTTCTCCACTAGTCAAATTATCTAGAAGCTAAACCCAACACAATGCAGAAAGAATTTTTCAATTCGGTTTGGTATTTCAAATTTTAGAAGTGACCACATTTTTCTTACATTTTTGACAGGACTATGAAATCCAACTTCGTAACAGGAGTCATATCCTATATTAGAGTGCAAGGCCATCACCTAGAATTTGTGACGTAACTCTACTAATTTCGGCTTTGAATACCATTCAAATTACATTAATAAATAATTTGTGACTTTTCCATTATCGTGAGATATTTGGAATATTTCGAATTTGTTGAAGTTAAATCTCCAGACTATACTAATACAATTATAAGCGCCAGCAACTTGAATAGGATCGAATTGAGACCACTTTGAACAAAAAGCCCGTCTTTTCCTACAAGCCATACAAATTTAAATGAATGTTTAGTTTTATTCCATGTTTATAATGAATTGTACCAATTACAATTCACGGGTTCGTTCAGTAAATATAACTCTTGATTCTCTTTTGCCTTCTCATCACATGGCAACGGATCTAGCGACAGGGCATCATTCACTCGGTTCAACAATCCTTTGTGTTATTTGATCTCTAAATCATATTGTTGTAAGAAGATGCTCTACCGAGCCAATCTGTGAATTTGTATCCTTCCAAATACAAGCTTATCTTTCGAATGCCTCACACCATATCCAAACATTCTTTCTCGGTAACAGAATAGTTCTTCTCAGCGTCTGGTTCGGCTGGGGTAGGCCGCAGCAATATCCACATCCGAGGCATCAGTCTGTTGAAATCAGGCCAAGCCAAAACCGAAACACTGGGCAACATCTCTTCCAATTTGTTAAACGCGAGTTGTTGCTCTTCTTCCCAACTGCAATGGCGATTTCTTTTGGAAACGACGGTATCAAGCGGTGGTACCACGTAGCTATACCCAAGATCCATCGAAGTGGTTTACGTGGAGAAAGAAGAAATCTGCAATTTCATGTTGAACGTCGTACTGCCCTTACATTAGGAGTTACTTACATGGTTTGAGGTGCGAGATGTTATGGCAGTAGGTCACCTCTAGTTTTCGTCCTGGACAATTTAAATGCAGCCAATTACAAAACCAACGTGTTGGAACCTGTTGCAGTGCCATATCTTCTGGGGTTAATTAATGACAACAGGATAATGCCTGCCTCTTATAGGGCAAGGGTTCAAAGCAGTATTCAGAAGATGCTGATATGGTGCTGCTTCCATGGCCTGCACGTTCACTGGATCTCTCGCCGATTGAACATGTCTGGGATATGATCGGTACAAAACTGAGAAGTTTACGCCACCACCCTTCACAATTTAGATGACTTTTGACTTCGTATCCAAGAAGCTTGGGATGGGATACCTCAAGGCGACATTGATCGTCTTGTTCAAACTGTACCTCATCGAGTAAATGAGTGCATAAACAATCGCGGAGGGGTCACTTATTATTAAATAAATTCTTGAAGTGAAAACTTCTTTAGGCGCGTTGAGCTATTTCAGATGGGGAGTACAACCATGAGTCCGTCACGAGCAGTCACGCTGTAGCTATATATATTAGGTATTATGTATACTGCCTCCAGCGCAACTACTTGGTCAGGCGTCAGGCTTCATGCTTGGATATAATCTAATAATTTAAGAATCGTCGAAGTTACCGATAATGATGACGCAAATGAAGAAAATGCTGTTTAACATTTCTTTCATTTACAACCATGTAAATATCAATAAATAATATGTTTTGAAAATAAAATAATGTTTATTTATCATAATGGCTACCGGGTTACATTCATACTCTTTACAGGGATTGTACCGCCCATTATAAGTTTTTTAATATAAAATATAAAAATGTATATAATTGTTGATTGAAATGCTGACAGTTGTGAAAACTAAAGAATACATTCATTTAAATATAATAAAATTGTAATTTCGGATGCTATAATAATTCAAAGATAACATAAAATAAATTAGTTACTTCATAATGTCAGTTTTCACTTCTGTCAGCAGCGCTCGGTGACTGCCCGTATTTATTTTTGTTTTTTTCGCTTCAACATCTAATCATTTTCTAGTTATATTAATGTGCGTCTTCTGTAAGATTTTCAATTAAATTGCTTAACTATTACTAGGTGTTGCGTTTTTTATTCAAATCAGTATATGTTGAACAAACTTTACCCATACCAATATCATTAATACATAAGTATGCAACAGCAAATGAAATACACTTCCAGATGATCCAAGATATGTAATATGAAAGATAATCTACCAACTTGTATGGTTCCTAAAATGGACTCTAACTTGAATATTTGGTAAAATATTATATTCATCCTACTAGTAGTCTATAAGCTGAGAATTTTTGGGCGGATTCATAAAAAAAAAGCAAGAGGTCGTGTCGAAAAAATTCTTTTCGCATAATGTTCTGTTGGCGATTTGAATCATTCGTAAGGGTTGAGCTAGTGGGGGCGAGGTAGCTCAGTGGTAGAAGGATTGATCTTCTAATCACTGTGGCTGCTGGTCGCGGGTTCGAGTCCTGCGACTGCGGAATTTTTCCGATGACCCGAGAAAGTGGTGCGGCAAGATACAATGGGCTGTCAAGCCCAAGTGTCATCGTGACCGCCCTGGTTGCAGGATCGAGCCAACCACACGAGGTGGAGTGTTTGGTGGGTATATCTGAGGTGATTAACTTCGAGACTCAGGGATTCCCACACTACCTTATGGGATGTAACAGGACAACAAGGTGCCCATAAAGGGTTTCAACCACATCCCAACAAAAAAAAAATAGGGGTTGAGCTAAGAGGACACGGCCTCCCATTCACCCCTAAACGCTAAATGAACCCTATTTTCACCCCATTTTTTAAGATAGTTTTTAATTTATAAAAAAAAAAATTGAAATTAAGCCTCCAAAATGAGTTCTAGGAATTTTTTTGGGTCGCTAAACACGAATCCAATGTCATCTTCCCAAAATACTCATTCAGTGGGCTGAAAATCAGGGAGGTTTCGTCAATTTCATTTAGTATTGCTGATTGTTCACGTGATTATCGCTTCATACATGAAAGATGTTGGCAGTTGCGTTATTCGATCCAAAGTAGACCAAAACTAGGAAAATTTGCGGAAAACTGTGGAAAACTTGAGAAAAAAATCTTTCCACGTCATTGAAATTAACGTGTGATAAGTCGCTATAGGGGTTTTCGTGGTCGACAATTACGAATTTGGCATCAAAAACGTTCGAAAATAACATTAGAATTATGTGGAAAATAAAGGAACATTGAAATAATACAGGCAACTTTGTTTTAATTTATACAAGTTTGTAACTGTTTATTTAAAGCTACAATATTGAAATTTCTAATTTGCTTCGATTTTCCGGAATTTTCAAACAATTGTTTCTTTTTACTTTCAATTTTTGTAATTTAACGTGCACATCGGAAACACTAATAATAATCAATAAAACGCTCAAAAAATTACGTTTGAAAAAAATAAGATTTCATAAGAAAAATTTCTTCGTTTTTCCGGAAAATGATATTTCCCAATTTTTTAATTATCAAATTCGTAAACGCCGACCACAAAAACCCCTAATACCACACGATAAGTGACGTGGAAAGATAGTATTTTCAGATTTTCCACAGTTTTCCGCAAATTTTCACAGTTTTCGTCTACTTTGGATCGAAATACGCAACATCTTTCATGTATAAAACGATAACCGCGTGAAAAAAGAGCAATTTTGTATGAAAATGACGAACTTTCCCCGATTTTCAGCCGATTGAATGAGTTTTCCGGGAAAATGACCTCGGAATCATGTTCAGCGACCCAGAAAAAATTTTTTTTTTATAAATTCAAACTTATCCCAAAAAAGAGCGACCTCTTGCTTTCTTTTTAGAAAGCTCCCCAGCCTATTGACTGGACTATAAATCAGTGTAACTGAGATAATAGAAAGTATATTTGGAAATCGTGCATTGGTTTGAATATTTTGATAATCGGGTGTTTTGAGTGTTTGTTTACATAAATAATAATGCTTACTTCAACATTACAGTATGGATTAATAATATAGACCTGAAGCTGAGAGTAAATTTTCTATATCTTCATCTAACTTTCAGGTGGAAGTAGAAACAGTATGTAGATTAGGTATACTCACTTTTTCGTCAAACATTTGATAAACACCAACAGTTTGATTACATTTGAGATTATGAATAATTTGTCTTATTTGATATAATAAGTAAAGAACTCCTAATTTTGCTTGTAAACAGTTTGTTTAATCAAATCGTTAGATGTATTCGAAGACATTGAAAATGTGCCCAAATTGACAACAATGGCTAACCCTGATCCATAACATCACATCATGCGTAAATGAACTATATAACAATCTTATCTGGATTGTTATAATTCATATTAGGAACGTACTATATTCGTATAAACTATATTCATTTTCATATCACAACAAATGAATGGTTGAGCGTTGATGAATAGATAAATAAATACATTCATTTCGGTAAGTGCGTAAGAGTTTAAAGAGTATAATCGTAATTAAATGTAAACCCATTTGCATAAAACATCTGAGGGATACAAATTTCGTTACTTTACTCACCAGTTCTAGTAAAATTCTTCGCCTGTAAACCATTGGGGTAATTTGAACCGTTCCTTTCTTGGTGAAGCGAAACACACGTCTACGTTCATTTTACTCCACGTAATCTGGAAAAATAAAACTACACTTTAGGGAAATCTTGATGAAACAATTAAACAATTATTATTCTCATGTACCCTATTATATTAGTGTGTTATCAAAATACTATGAATAGTCTTTTCTTTTTACATTTATAAATTGAATTCCATTGAAGCTGTTGTTGCAATAACGTGTGGTCGGATGTAAGTTGAATAGAGGAGGTATCACCCTCCGTAATATTTCGGTCTAAATTCTATGCTTATAATTAAAACTTCAGTAAATTCCGTTGATACTTGATGAGAGTAAGGGAAAATTGCATGTATAAATAATGAATTCGTTGGACACTGCTGAATAACTTGTTTAATAGTTTTAGAAAGATCATTTACCCCTTATACTTCCCTAGACTGTTTCGCGCTGACGGTTATATTAAATTTCAATTCAGTAAGCCAACAACAAGATATTCAAACTTCTTAACATTTCGAGAGTTAATCGTTAATTAAATTCGCATGCACGATATCTATATTTTCTTAATGATCTATATAGAATAGTAAAATCTTAATGAATTAATAATAATAATAATAACAATAAACGTATAACACATAATATTTAAGCGAAATGTAACTGCCACTCAAACAACGAATTGTTGTTGAATTTGAGTTAAAAAAATACTTTTTTGTTGCAAGTTATTTTATTGAAAGAAGCCCTTAAAATAAATGGTTCCAACTCAATAAGATACTTTAATAGAGGATTTTCCAGTGCTTGAAAATTTTGTATTTGTTTGATGTTCGGTGATTGTAGAGTTTTATAGAGGAAGTTCCTCTTCCAAGGACTGACTAATGATAAGATGGGATGTTAACTTTTGTGGTATGTCTGGTGTGTATATCTATCGAAGCAATGTCTATTATAAATGAATTTAACGCATTCAAAAATGTATAAAGCAGGTACAGTGAGGAACCTCAATGATTTGAAATGGCCTTTTCAGGATTCTTTGGCAGGCAAATTTTTTTATATGCGTTTTTTTGGATTATGAAAATGTTCTTGGCGCTGCTCTCTCATAGAATTATAACATAGATAGTGAATTTGATATGGAATTTCAATGTTTTATCAAATAACTTTTCGATAACAATTCATTACGAATTGTTTCGGATTGTATAGAGTTTAATTACTAGAAAAGCAGATCCAAAAATGTAATAAAGACTGGGGTGGGCCTGACATAGGCAGTGATTGAAATGAGAATAGATTATAGGTGAATTATAAATATCTAGGAATTTGATTATTCAAAATTAGGTACTTATTTCTAGAGAACCTAATTTACGGGATAATTGTCTTAATGTATATGTGCAATTTTTGATTCTGATAAGTAATCTCTATCTTTCGCAAAGGAATGAAATAAGATATTAAAGAAATTTTATTTTCTTCAAAACGAACAATTTATTACCACAGCTCTTAAACTCCAGTTTTTTTCCTCAAGATATCTTTTTTTGATTCTGAATTATTAATCTATAAAATGGTTCTCGTTTTATTTCTCATTTTGTTCTCTTCCGGAAATTTAAACATAACTTCTTAAAGGGGGCTTATGTAAGTCAAATATGCAAATTTATTGGTGTAATGACAAAATCTTGATCTTTTTTTATTCTGTTATTTTTACTTATACTTTAACGTTGCGAAATGTAGAGAAATTTAACGAAAATTCGAATTTTCAAGAATAAGCTAAGACAATTCCGTAAATTGTTCGTAACACATCATGCTTACCCCGATTAGTACCTATATACCTATGCGAAGAAGAAATTTTGGAACAGAATAGATAGATTTTCAAATAAAATATTTGAATTTGAATATGCTTTAACTCTCACAATCCATCTAATCTGTATTACCAGATTTCGAGGTTGGAATTTACACCTCACCTTCAGACATATATAAGAATGACTGCATTAAAAAAAATTTGTTCAACAATTGTAAAACTTAAAAAATTTGTTCAAATCGATATCTTCTGAAAAATTATAAAATCTTTACGATATTGTATTGTTTATAAAATCATTAGGTACAATATTGTGTCTACATTTTTTAATAAGTTGGAGAAACTATGTTGGTATCGCTTTTAGCAAATTTATTTCAAATTCATCATTGTCAAGCGTCCTTAGTGATTGCATCCAGAATTAAGCTTACAAATAATCTACTAAGCTAGAATGAAATAATAAATAATCTGATTTTATAGTGAATACTTTACTAGAATTCGACAATGTCGTTAATTGACTTAAAATTAGACCACTGCATAAGCTGTCTAGTTATTTCCGTTTTATATTATCTATATATATATATTTGGTATGCATTTCGGTTGTCCTTTTCTCTAACCACTGGAAGCAACTCGGCTCACAAATGTTTATGGGGCCCAACTCGTTTATACAAGTGAGCACGGAGCGCAACTATACAACTGCCGTAGTTTTCGCTTCGATAAGGTTTGATCGGAATGAAAAACATTCCGCTCCCTTCTTCTCAAAATAATCATAGCTTTATAAGCACTGTTTTTCATTTAGACATCCAATTGTGAAAACAAACTCTTTCATTTTTTTATGGAGATATCATAGACCGCATTCTTATACCAATTATTGTGTCATTTTTTCATCTCAATTATAGTCTCCATCCTGGATTTTACCAATGAATTCAAAAGACTGTATGATCAGTTAAGTTGTATGATTTCGATCTGTAGATATATTTGTATTTGCTTATAGTTGAAGTTTATATATATTTTAAATACAAGCAATATTGTCCAACGACATAAATCACGCCATAACCATGTCTTTCTTTTACAGGTGTATATATATATTATGGTAAGTAGAGGCAGAAAGAACGGAACAGGCAAGCTCGAGAATATTACACCACCGTATAAAGATCAATAACTGAAATGGGTAGGTTCGAGAACTTACAAACACATGTATGAGAACAGATTTAATTTCCACTGATTTTACTGCATCATCTTTATCCACTACAAAATTAGCCCGAATGATAATAATTTGAGTTAATAATTGCTGTTGCAACTAATTAATTGATATTTATAATTTTATTCATGATAGACTAGTCGTATTTGAAATCTCCATATCTGTGACAAATGTTTGGGATATATGGGTCTCAAAGAATTAACGAAATACCTTGCCGAAAATAAACAATTTCGACAAAAATTGATATTCATACTGTTGATCGTTTTTGTAGTTACAACATTACAAAAAAGTATTATTTATTTAATGATTTGGGAACATATCGCAAATAGTTAAAACCTGATGTTGTGCTTCCAGGTGGTGATCAAAAAATACAATTTTGTAAGGCAAGTTGTTGTTTCATGCACTTCACATTTATTCAATGATTATATCTTAGCTTCAAATGATCATTGTATCATTTGTATCCTTCGATGATATGTAAGGAAGTGAATATTGTTTTAAAAAATAATTTTATTAAAAATCACATTGAACATCAGCAGCTACTTGCTTCATGGAATTAGAAGTATGAATGAATATTTCACATGTTATCATGTGAATGACATCACTTAAAACTGCCCTTGACTTCCAGCTTCGGAGAATGGATATCTATCGAGGTAGGTAGTTGGATATCCAATGTTCTTTTTTCTTATTTTAAATAATCGCATAAGCCAACTTTTTCATTTCGATCATTTGGTAAGCACTTCAACTGTTTGGCGATTAGATTTGAGATTACAAATAATTTGTATCATTTTATTTAATAAGTGAAGAACACAAATTTGTTTGTTACACAATTTATTATATAACGATGCTTCATATCTGCTACAGCATATTATGAGACCCTGTTGATTAGTCTGTGAGCAGAGGATGGTGAAGCTCCAATAAAATCAGCAACGACAATTTGCATTTCAATGTAACAGAATATAATCTGACATTTTACATTAGCTGCTTCTAAATCACTAACCTAACCTAACCTAACCTAATATAGTTTCTATTATTACAATCATTTACATTTGACCTGCAGGAGTGTCTGAAAGCTGGTTTGCTAACAAAAGTGAGGGAAGTGACGTGATGATTTGATCACATTTCAATATATCTAACTTCAATGAATGTACTTTGATCTCATTCAAGTAAAATCAGATTCGAAAAGATGTGGTCTGAGGCCTTTGATTTGGAGCTACTCGTCTTATCAAATTATAACTCTAGTCAAAATTGTGAAAAACATGTAAAATTTTATAGACAGCACGAAAATTAACGAGGACCGAAATAGGAATATGAAGGAGAAACTACGCGATTTTCCACTAATTTTCCAGAATTTTCTTTCCTTTATTGAAAATTGTACCGAGACACATCACAGCATCTTATCATTTCAATACCACAGTCCGAGAAAAAATTTTGTTTGTTGCTAAGATTTGATAAAATTTTCCGTGATTTTCAGCAAACTGGGCGGATTCTTTATTTTCCGATTTCAGATTCGGGTTCAGCGTACCAAAAAACCTCCTAATACCAAATTTGAGAAACTTTGGATTCGAAGATTTCGAGATATTACATTTGTTATGAAAGACCATTCCATTTCTTAATTGAAAATGGTTTTTCATTGTCTATTAATAGTAATAATCACGAGCCCCCTTTTTTTCTGACAGACCTTTTTTTATTTCGATCATTTGGTAAACACTGCTTGCAGATTACAAATAATTTGCATTATCTTATATAATAATATGTTTTAAATACAATTTACTATATAACGATGCCAAATCTGCAATAGCATATGAAACCCTGTTGATTATTCTGTATGCAGAGAATGGTGAAACTCCAATAAAATCAGGAACGACCATTTGCATTTCAATGTAATAGAGTATAATATAACATTTTCCATTAGCGGCTTCTAAATCATTAATATATTTTCTATTATTACAATCATTTACATTTGACCCGCAGGAGTGTCTAAAAGCTATTTTGCTAACAAAAGTGAGGGAAGTGACGTGATCATTTGATCACATTTCATTATATCTAACTTCAAACAATCTACATTAACCTCACTCAAGTAAAATTCAAATTCGAAAAGATGTAGTCTGAAGCGTTTAATTTGAATAAGAAGCAGCACTGAAAAACGGAAGAAGTAGTTGAAAATGTATTTCATTTCTCTGTTGGAAGCGAAGCATCGTAATCGATTCAAACCCCTTTTTAATAGCAACACTTTGGTGAAATTCACATAATTTCATATGCACTCCAGCGTCTTTTATCTAACGTAGAATATTAAATAGTGAAATCTGCATACGTATAAAAGATAAAAATCAACCTGTCACGATTTCACACGGTGGTGGTCAGCATCGCCCTAAGTAAATTTCGTGGCACTTCGACATCCTAAAACCAACGATCGACCGGTGCATATATTCTTCAAGAGTAAGCGAGTCGACGTTTAATTGCGTCAAGTTGCAGCTATGTACACGACGAAGATCACTGCAAGCTGCAAGACAAACCGGTTGGATAAGGTGCTTCGATTTTCTTACATTATCTTTGATATCAATTTAGTTTACATGTACTCGGTTTAAAATGAAGACGCGATTTTTATTTACACTCTTTCCGTTCATAGATCTCAAGGAATTGAAAGAAATTTTGTTGGAATGAGTCAGTTTGCAACTCATCTGCCGGATCTAATTCTTAACAGTTCTCATTGTAAATAATTTCAATTTAAACATTCACTTTCGACCGTTTAAGTAAAAAAAATAACTCAAAATAATAATTATTGGATACCCTATATTGGATATATTGGAAAAAGTAAGTATTGATTGTCTTGTGGTGTATGATATTGCGGTGGTGGTGGACAATATTTGAAATGTAAGATCGTACTCTTAGTTAGATTGGAATATTATTTCTACATTCTAATAATTTAATCTTTTTATTGGTGGTTACGTTTCAATAATTAAGTAGAACAATCTTTTTGAATGATAATGGTTCATGATGAGGTAATTTAGATAGTACTATTTGAATAACTATAAGCCCCCACTAAATTACAAACGAAACATTTCACTACTTTACATTTTTTGTTACTATATTTTGGGTATACGAAGTTTTTATTAACATTTTAGTTCTGATGGTTTAATGTAAGTGTGAGCTAAGCAATTTTTCCAAAAGCATATTCTTTAGAATTACGCTCTTCAGAAAAAATAAGATGATGTATAATTGTGCATTGCTTTTACTTTTATAATTTGGTATGATTGCCTTCAATCTAAAATCATAATAAAAAATTTTAAGCTCCTTGGGTATGCATATTGTCGCAGATGACCAAATAATTGCCTATTCACAAGAACCTAGATAATTTACTTATGATAATTTCATAGGCAGTTACAGTCATTTTTCAACATCCAAATATAAATAGTTAGGTTTCACAATGTATAGAATATTTCCTCGTTCCAAATATGACAAAATTAGATGTTTCTCCTTACAACATAATTTAGTTTCTACTGTATAAAAGCAACACAAAACTAGAAATAATAATAGGTTACAAGGTTTCAGAAAACTACCAGGAAATATTTTTAAGCTAATAAATATTTCAGAAGGTATTTAGTTTTGAAGAAAATATAAATATAATGAATTATCCTCGATTCAAAAAGCAATTATTCAACGATTTCTTGCAATCAGTTCTTCTTTGGAGTGCTCCAAGTGATGGAATGTTGCCTCCTAGATATGTAGATGCTAGAATAAGGTACTAGTAATTTAGTAAGCAGAGAATGCGATTTTTGGACAAGTATTAACAAAATAGAAGGAATAATCTTCTATTTCTATATCAGAGGGAACAATTTTAAGGGATCATGTAGAAAATTAAAATTTTTTGAATGCTTGACATAAAAGTTACTTCAAAATAAGCACTAAGAATGCAATAAAAATTATAGCATTCAATTTGAAATAATAAAGTTGATGGTCACTTCCTTTATTCCCGGAAACTGCACAATTTTGTAAACATTTTCATTCAATAAATCAGAGATGTAATAGCTTCTTCAGCAACTTCAATGTTGCAATTTTTCGATCTTGACTCTTGACAAATGATTTTCGTTTAATCTCTTGAAAATAGCTTTATTAGGTTTTGTTCTTTCTGGATATAGAGATTGAAATATATTTCAGATGCATTATCATAATTATTATTACTTTGAATAAATCTCACTAACATCTCATATTTCTCGTAATTTTCGTAAGATATCTCCATTTTTCAAAATCGTTAATGAGCAATTTAGGTACTGACAAACGGATGAATACTGTCATAGTAGGCACCCGCCTACTTGGAATGAATATAAAAACGCAAAAAAGTAATATAGTAAAATATTATTTTCCCTATTGAAAATTTCGACATATGGTACATAGTTAGAAAAAGACAAAAATCCGGCTTAACTAAACCATAGCCAACTATGATCCCCATTTGAAAAAATTCAACTTTAGACCATAACTCGAAATTGAACCATTTTTGACATTTTGTTGAGGTCACTGGATTTGCTGAAGAAGTGCCTCAAGACTATAAAAGCTACTTTCTCCTAAATTTAGAATCAACCACTACATTTACATGTGTCGAAACGTCGAAAAATCGAACTTTTGCTCATAACTTGAAAACGGAAGACAAATTTTTATGTCTGTGAGAGAAATTGACTAAAAAAAAACAGAAAGAGAATGTGACTTCCATAATTTTGTATCTCCTATAGTTAACGAGTTACCCTATAGAAATATCAAAATTTGGCCCACCCTGTACACTTTCAAATTTTCGTATAATAAAATTCATTACAGCTCCCGATATTTCTGACAAACCGTAACTGTGAATTATTTTGCTTAATTATGTATAATGACATGACTTGGATTCTAATAATATTTCGTTCTAACATAGGAACTGTAAAACATTCTGAAATAAGCACTTAATATCGTGACGAATATCGAATTATAGGCATGAATTGAGGAGAATAATTGTTACATTAATTTATCAAGTGGATTCTCCGTAGTAAAATGGTTGTGTATACTTATTGGTTACATACCATAAGACGAATAGATATTGGTATAACTTACTGTAGCAAACAAAGTATATGTAAGATTTATATATAGATATGTTTGAGTCTACACCAAGTGCTGAGAGGTTGCAACAGATATCATTTTTTAGCAGCTTATAGTTCACATCCTTTTGACATTTGAGTTTTACATGATGAATATTTATAATATCTTTCTCCAATAATGAATATATCTTTAATCCAGTATAATTGAAGCTAATGATATGTAAATGTATTATTTATTTTCTACACAACTGTTTAATAGCTGCTTTAAACTAATTTCGGGGTACCTTTTGATTGAATTTCATATTTAAACATTGCTTTATACATATACATTTATATTTGAAATTTATTTTTTTACAATAAGGTAACTTTCCAAATACTCTTGGAGCTAATTTGAGATGCTTACTTATATTTTTATATCAAAAGATAAGTGAGTTTTTTTGAATTATTCAGTTTTATTGTTGTTTTTTAAAACATCGCTTTATCAAGTCGAGTAAAGTATTAATTGAATGGGTTCGCTGTTAATGTTGTAGGGTAGAATGGTAACAGTATTTGCAGACTTATACAAAATGGTTGCCACCACCGTAAAGGACGTCGCGACGGTCGTAGTGTAAGGTCTAACCAGCTCTGCTGATCAATAACGATCACGTAGAGTCTGTCAAGCCGAAGCTTCTCTTGCATTGCCGAGTTACAGACATTTGTAGAATGAACTGCGAACTGTTAGTTTATCCTGATTCTCTACAAACATAGTCTGTTGAATCTGCACTCAACTGGATGGTGATATATGACCATTTCTACCATTGTTATACTAAAATCTGATAAGAAAGTCGTGGAACTCTTATTTTCATTATTTGCTCCATTATTCTAAAATGAGCAATTTACTCCATATACATGATAATACATGTTATTGAGGTAATATATGTACGTTCAACAACAATAATAATTTCAAAATATGCTATGAAAAAATAAATTTTATTTTAATTTCTCTATATCTTCTTTGTCTACCGATTTTATCGATTCAAGACATTTCAGAGCCATTTTCGATGATAATTTCGCAACCATTATTTTTGAATATATTTTATCTCAAGTGTTTCATCTCATTCTTCGACTTTTACTGATATCTTCCTTATACTTAAGCAACCTTATTCTTAGATATGTTCTTTGGAATGAATGGAATCTGATTTTTATGTATTGTCAAAAATTTCTATCCTTTTGAATTGATCGTTTTCTTCAGTTCCACATTTGTTCTTATCTTATATTTTAATCATCAATATATTCAGATGGTCCATAGAAAATATTGGGCTTATTGAACCATAAGGACAACCATGTTTTTCTGGTTATAAATATAGTATATATTTAACCTGCGAGAGTGTTCGGAATTATCATTTCAAGATTCAAATGACGCTACGATCTAGTTTATGTCTGTGAAAGACGTCTTTTTGAAACTTCAAATTAATTATGACATAATTATTTCAAACGTAAAGTAAGACACACGTTTTAGATTTCACAACCACCCTTGACCAAGATAATTTTCGATATCCCGTTACATTATTTAGACCATTTGGATAAAATTTTAGTATAACATTTAACGTCTTTCATTAGCGGCTTCTAAATTTCCAATATATTTACTGTTACTAGAATCATTTCTATTTGACCCACAGGACTATCCGAAAAATAATAACAATAATGTAATATTGATATTAGGGTTCCTTTATGAACCTATATTATACTTCAACTATTCGATAGGGAAACCTATTATAATGTTCGAAGAATATCGTGTGAGCCAGCGATGGAATGTTGAGAGAGGAGATAGGCACTCGAATTTGTAATGAAGGTTTGGAGGTTATTGCCATAGCCGCTGTTCGATAGAAAAATGAAGACAGGTAAAAAGAAGTTCGGCAGGTTTCCAACTTGACAGTGAAGGAGTGACTAGTTTGAGCTCGTCTAATCCACCTATCTCTCGTTGTGGAACAACAGACGAGAGTTCTGATGAACATCGACCATGGAAATATCCATAGAAAAGAGAGAGATTTCCCACCTTTCTACGAGTTCTGGAGATGACATCATCAATCAGTCGAATCTCTTCTGGATATAATGCTAGAGATCTTCAGTGTATGTTTGGGAGCCGAACTCCAACATGTGAACGATACTTCAGGACAGGTCGAATTTGTGCTTTGTAGATTTTGAGGAGCTGCTGGGATGTAGAGCAGCTCTCAGCACGTAATAGAAAAAAGTTTTTGTAAAGCGTCTTTTGCAATAGACCTCATATGATCATATCATGAGAGGGTGAGGAGGAAGCGGTAAGGAGTGCCCCATCATCTGCAAAGCTGTAGACGAGACTAGTGATCATTTCCAGCAGATCGTTTATGTGGAGCAGAAACGAAGTTGGTACCAAGACAGATCCCTGTGAAACACCAGAGTAGATAGTCATTGTATCAGATGATACTCCGTCAACCACCACATGGAGTGATTTATCTGAGAGAAAATCACCGGATTAATTGTACAATGTTTTTTCTAGCATGATATCTCAGGCGTAGAAGGAATGTTGTGTCATTCTTATTCCTTGTGGAAGATATATGGGAATTGAGCGATGTTATTCCAATTACTCCTTACCGTTTTCGTAGTTATAACTTTATACATAACGATTTATTATATCATCGTCAGGATACATATCACATATAGCTGAAATCTGATGCTGTGCTTCTAGGTGGTGATTAAAACAGCACAATTCTGCAAAGCAGAATCCCGCATTTATCTAGTGGTTATATCTCAGCTTCAAATGACCATGTCTCGTTTGCATCCTTCGATTGATATATTAAATCTGAATATTGCTTCACAATTTTGTTTTCAACTAATAATTTTATAGAAAACCACAATGGAAATCAGGAGCTTCTTGTTTCAAAGATTGAGAAGTATTAATTAATATTTTGCATGTTTCATGTTATAACTATGATCTTTGATGTAAAGATTTTAGTACCATCTCTATGTTATGATGACAAACACGAGAATGTCACTTCACTACTTCTATCATGAGGTGATTTTTATTATTTTAAAATATTTATTTCAGACACTTCAGCAGGTTGAATTTATGATTGTTATAGTTACTTTATATATTTAATATGAGAAAACCACAATTGTTATAATAATACAAGATTCCATTCAAAAAACTGAAGAACTGAACTTAAATTACTTTGTTCAATTACGTTTATTGACCCTTTTGATTGCAATTATAATCTCATTATAACAAATGATTTCCAGTCGTATAGAATGAAAAAATCGAAATGTTGAATATATTAATTAGGAGGTACCAATCATTCATAGGTACTATAAAATAGAAATGTTTGAGGGATGCATTTGGTATACTCACAATTGAGGAAAGCATAATAAAATATTCTGGGTATTCTTTTAAATGAGAATTTAATTCGACGACGCGAACAGTTCTCTAGGTCAAATTGGTCATTTGAATATGTAGTTTAGCCTTTACTAGATGAATGTAATATACATCTAGATTTTCAGTTATCGGAGTAAACCTTTGCTGAAAGTCTAAAATGTTTATAGCAATATTTGAATTTGGATTCTTGTGTAAATGAATTAAAATGTTCCAAATAATCTAATTGTTCGACCAACATATGATATAAAACAGTCTCCAAACTACGGCAATACTTTGCTTGTAGCTAGTTTTGTTTGTTTGAAACAGCAAATCAAATCTTTTGTTTTGTCTTAAAATCAACACAACTTATAGATGATAAGCTAGAAGAAACAAATAGCTTCCACTCCATACTTGCTTCATTTTTCATCCGAATCTCTCTATTTATTATTTACTCCGTCTTACTATTCGAGTTAGTTCGAAGGTGATAGTTAACTGATGAAATATATGATATTTTAAAATAAATTGGACTAAGGAGTTCAGTTCTTTTCGAGGCTCTAGTTCAATGTCTGAAGAGTTAATAACATTAAATGCACAGATAATTTTTATTACCAAATTGTCTGTGCTCAGGTGTTCTATCTCTGACCATTTTTTGCCATTAGCCAATTCAAATCCGAATTGTTCAATTGATCTCTTATTATTCCATCGTTTCGGTCTCACGACCATCATCAAAAGACGTCTTAACGTCTAAAATGGCATTTCTTGAAACTAATTGTATCAGCACAAAACATCGTTATCTGACCTTACATTATCATATAAATGACATGAATAAATAAATAAATAAATGGTACACAATAAGATAATCTCTATTCAATCGGAAAATGAATTAATTTGCCATGTATATGGCAAGCACCTTACATCTATGGGCGTCCGAAACTACATAAAAGTGTTATACCTTCGAGACCCTTTGTAAGTAATATTGGAGCACGTACCTAGAATTTGTCAAAATTACTATCAAAATCTATCAACAATTAATAGGAAAAATGAATTTTATGTGAAGGACTCATGGAATTTTAATGGATTTATAAAAATCAATCCATACCCGTAGATCATCTATTAATTTCCTTGGACGTTGTTTCTTTATTTACAAATATACCATCAGTCGTTTTGGCATTGAGTCAATCAAAAAACGTTGGGCAGAGATTGAAAACCACACACCCCTAGATCAATCTGAATTTATAAATTCATTAAAGTTTTGTTTAGAATGCACTTATTTTCAATACGGTGAGCAATATTTGGGCAAATATTCGGCACAGCAATGGGATCTCCTATTTCAGCTACTATTGCTAACCTTGTTATGGAATGCCTAGAGAAATCTGTAATCAATTCATTAGATTTTCAACCCGTATTCTTTAAACCGGTATGTAAATGATTGCCTAATGTATGTTCCCGATGATAAAATTCAGTACGTGATTATTAAATTTAACAATTTCCACTGTAAACTTTAAGTTACTTATGAAATAGCAGTGAACAGAAACATAAATTCCTTAGATGTGAACATTAGGCATGATGCAGATGAAAACTTTCAATCCTATCATTAAAGAAAGAATAAAGAAAATCTATAATGTAACGTCATATATAAATAACATTAACGGTAGTAAAGATAATTTTATAATATTACTATACATTCCGGATAAAATTAAGATCTGTTTAAAAAAATATGATTTGAATGTTGAGCATGAACCTAACTCTAAAGCTTTGTGCCTATACTATTAATTTTGAGAAATTCCGGTTTAGATATTAATACGTCTTCTGATGATGGTCGTGAGACCAAAACGTGCGTAAAGACGAAAATAATAAGCATATGTGTTAAAGTCACCTATTTCCCGTGAATTTATATATAATTCATACCTAGTTCAAGAATCATTATTAATTGTTCCATCTAAATCCATGAGTTAGATGAAATACAAATAAGTTGGTTCAGGTATAAAGATAAGAATATAAATGTACATCAGATATTATTGTAGGTATATTTTATCATCATTAAATTATAGCGGACTACTATTTTTCTATGGAATATGGTCTTTGATATCGTTTGAATACTGGTTGAATTCATTTGTTGTTGAGTGATTTAATGATTAACTTGACAAGTTCCAACGGAAATATTGGAAATAATATTAATAACTCATTTATTGAAATTATTAAGGGTCTAATCCCATATGTTGATTTTATGTTGGCGAGAAAAATAAACGTCCCCGGTAAACATGGTACAAACATCACTACGTAAATCATAAAGGTAAATCGATTACGTTTTTTTGATATTATAAATTAGATATATCGTCGTTACGTACGTGCATAAATATAGAGACTCACTCAAACGACAATTTTAGTATTTTTTATGAAACGGGAGGTAGAGAACTGATAATTTAGAAAGTATTATATGAAAACGTTGCCGTCGTTACAGTTCTGCCAATAGTCGAACATAAACCTGCGCGTATGGTGACGTTGGAAAAAAGGTTTGAGTGCTTTTGCGCGAAAAAATGTCAAGGTCAAATCGATTAATAATTTGTGAATGAGAGGTCGCGCAAACAAACATCATAGAGTTCAAAGGACTTCTTTTATTTTTATATGCTTCAAACTCAATACAAATATATTGTGTAACCGATTAACGTTTTTCACGGGCATTTACTTTTTCATTTTATCAATACTGAAGTAACACGAATCGTCTTTACAGCATTTATACCTACAGGGTGTCCGGAAATTTATATGCCAAACTTCAGGAGGTGATTATTCAAAGAAAAACAAGAACTTATTACCAAATGTTCGGAACTGTTTCAATAAAGAGCTAAAGCGCTTTATTTATTAACTAATGAAACATAAAATAATTATTAAATAACAAAAATTGAAAAATAATTATAACATGAGTTACCACCTTTTGTTCAAGATGACCCTCGTTTTCAATTGGAACCGAGTGAGCAATTGATTTCAAATAACCTAAAAAAATTCCATAGGTTTTAAGTCGAGTGAACTAGGAGGCCTCTCCATTTCTTGAGGTCAACTAAATCTAAATGATTTTGAACTCGAACACTAAAACGGAGGTGTGCTCCATCATGCATAAGCGAGTTGATCTAATTCCGTATGGCACATTGTCTAGGAGATCTGCAAGGTTGTTATCCAAAACATTCAAATATGTTTCACCATTTAAGCGACTAGGCATTATGAAACGTACAATCAAATGATTTTCGATTATCCCTGGCCATATATTCGTCGAAAATTTGTTTTGAAATCTTGATTCAAATATACATGGGAATTTTCGTGTGTCTAAACGTAACTATTGTGGAACTTCAAAATTCCGTTCCACATCAGTTTTGGCCATATTCGATATCGCTATCAATAAAATCGCAGCTGATCAACTCATTTTGATGTAGGTTTATTCCAGATGTTAGTTATGTCAGTCAAACTAACGACCATTAGAAGCCATCTTTCTTCCTTCGCCATTAATTGTTAGGTCGAGGACTGCAACCTTTGGATACCCGCTTCTGAGGCTATTTAAATAACGATTACATAGAATATGCAATATTTATGGGAGTTTGTAGGACCGAGCCTAGGGAACTCGAACATTTACGGCTCCACTTCTTATAATTACGAGAACCGCGCGTAAGCTTAAGTCTTAATGTTTCAGTTAATGGATATTGCCGAGAATATGAGAAAAGTAGTTGATGATGTAAATCAAATGTATAGGTACAAGAAACAATAAAATTTTTAGAAATTATTCTTATATCCTCAAATTGGTATTTAATTTCTCAAGAACTATATCATCAAACCATACCAAACTATCCTCATGATGGCTATGCATTTTTCTTGTCTACTTAAGATGACAAATCAATTATGAAATGCCTCATTCAGAATTTCAAAATATTCTCTTCATCAATTGCCTAGCTCCCTAATATAGAAATAGCACAAGCTCAGTATCAGTTTCATAAATCCTTAGTACTGATATTTTCAATCGAGAATTGTCTTTATTCAACTGATCGATCGTCTTCCTGACACCCATTCAGAAGCTATTTTCAGCATTCCATGTTCTTGTAACAAAGTTTACATTAGTGAGACGGATAGTACAATGCTTAGTCATGAGAAGGGGCTTCGTGAAAGCATTAGATCTGAATCTGGTCAAAGAAATCAAAATTTCTAGTTCGTGCCTCCTATTTTCATGAACGAAAATATGCGATGGAAATGTTTAAAACTACGAATAATATACAACGTGGTACACGTAAATTCTTCATGTTAACAAAATAAGTTAACCATAATCTCTAAAATGTTCCGCTATAAATAACAAAAGGGAACCAACAATGTACAGTCCGGGAAAAATATCCATCGTGCGCTGAGGGTACCACCTGTTATATTTGGCAAAACGTCAGGAATCAAGATTATTCGATAATATAATAAGTGATAAGCAATGTTACATTTTATGCCTTATCTGTTATTTTACAACCAGTGTTAGCCGAAGGTACTCACTGTATAACATTGAATAAATTCTAAAACATTCTTTGAGAAAAATCAAGTACGCCAAAAATTCATCAATCAAAATTATCGACACAAGTAGTGATGTTTTTGAGACATATTTCTTGCCAATTACTATATAGTTGAATATATTGTATTGTTATAAAATCTACATTTAATGTGTTCAACCTCGAGTTAGAAGTTTGAATTTCAATTTTTTCTCATGTTTGTTGTGTATTCTATTCAGTGAATATACCTTTTGAGTCTCCTATCTGTTTGCACCCCATCACAGCCGAAAAGAAAAATTGGTTATTCATTTTTCTCGTTTGATGCAACCTTAGAATAACGTGAGGGTTTTAATGCGAGCAAATTTAAGCACATCATCGTCCAGATGTTACATATTCCATTCCTGTACAGAATCCAACTGCATTAAGAAGATACCGCTGCTCACATATTTAGAGATATCACTGAGCAAAGGTTTTTAAAATGATTAAAAACGAGATTATGATATATTTAATTAACGTTTTTTGCATTTCAACATCATCAAAAGTATTACTTATACGATGCTACAAATAATAAAAATGCTTCAAAAAACTGTTTAAATTGTCTATTTGTTGAAAATACTTCCGACGATGTTGTTGTCCAACGAAACATGTTGAGTGTTTAAGTTTAAAATGTAATGTTTAAGGTCGTTTAAAAAAAATTTCAAAAACCTTTCCTCAGGTTATATTTTGGATTCACTTGAAGTTGAAGCCAACTACATAAGAAAATATAGAGGTGATCTTCATTTATTTTTTTCTGGCGTCTACTAACAATGACCAAAGTTTATATATTTTTTTTGATTAATCGTCAACGTTCTCATTGTTCATTGTATATTGTAAACACAATTTAGCTGTTTTTGATTTGAATGAATTATAATCATCTGAATAAAATAATAATCGATATAGTCTAGAACTCTAGAAGTATACTGATAAAAGAATGAATCATTGAGAAGCATTAAAAATGCAAACTCGATGACTTAACGTGGGTATACCTACTCGTTTCGTATTAATGCTACGCAAATTGCAAAATTTGATTTGTACTTTTTGAATGTGTCATAAGAATATACCTCCCTCTCAATTTATAGCGCACATATCGAAAACTGTTTGTAAATATTACAAGAAACAATAATAATTACTGGACTCTTCCATTTGACCAACATTGATCTACCCCTGACATTTGGAATCTAAGGAATTCTACAACGGAATATTCATCCGGTCGTAAAGCGACAAATTAATTCATGTTTGCATTCGGGAATTAAATATGAATTGTTTTCCAAACTGATATTTTTAACAATTTAACAGTTCATCTTGATCCACACTTTAACGATCCCGGAATTCAAGTATTTTATCATAAGGACGACAAATTCTCTAGATTTGCATTGTGTAATAATACCAAACAAAGACGGCAAATACTGTTTTCAACAAACCTTCCGAGCAGAGATCCCTACGAAGTTATAGTGGCAGAGAGAGACAAATTGCGTTAAAAGCAGACATAACTGAGCAAGAATCGGAGGGTTGAAAAAGGACAGAGCATTGAAAAACATGTGTCGAGCGAGCGAATATGTATGTTTCATGTAGGCCAAAGCTAAGGGGATGACTAACAGAGATAGAGGATTAGCGAATTTGCATGAAAACTTCACCAGAGTGAGACGCCAAGGTGTAAGAGCTGGGGAGAACAGTGGTTCTCGCTCGCAGAAAGCGAGATAGTTTTACATTAATGACCACCAAACAAAGCGACTTTGAGAGAAAAATTACGGAGAATGGGAAATGGACAAAGACCGAATATTTGGATAGCTTCTCAAACAAAGCCTTCTCCTGATAGTTTCATTCCAACTGTATCGCATTAAATCTAATTTACTGTGACAACTATCACTATAAACTAGTTTACATTTTATATAACGATTTTTACCGCAATAGAATGATAGTTCTCAAGCATTGTCTCTAAATTGCCTGACGCAAAGAATTATTGTTTGGAATTATAAACCTCTAATTATAGATTTACGGATCCTTAAGTACAGGTTGACATGCCTATTGAAACAATAGCGTATAGGTACTTCGTTATATTTTGTAATGTATCGAAAAATATGTTAACTCGGAGAATTGGATATCTTTCATAAGCTTCTATGCATTGGTTGTTACCCCAAGCGTACAACCAGCAACCGTTTCAGGAGAAAAAGGAATCAACAGCAATAACACAAAATTGATTAGGCCAGTCAAAAATTTTTACCAATCCTCCATGATGGTAATCATTTGATATAACTTCGGAAACGATTAGATACCACTCTGGACGTGATTGCAACGTACAAGAAATGTACAATCACTATTTTATATGTGCATCCAGTTCTCGGAACATGGACATTATTTGCATCCATAAAGTGAGTTTGTGACGACCTTGGATGTTATAGTCCAAAAGCTCGTGACATCTTTCTCTTTACATGATTGATTCACTCAGGAATTCTGCATAGTGGTACCTTTAGAATAGATAAATGAGGAATTGAAAGTTTGCCTGACTTTTTGTTGTACAGAAGGTACTGCCCATTAAAACAATTGTTTTTAACGTCCGTCAATTGTTAAACATTGACAGGAGTGTCTGCCTTTTAGCAAGAATTCTTGAATACATGTAATCAAAACGCTATTGAATTTTAAGCGCGAATCGGATACGCATCTTTAGGTATAGAAAGTATTTAAACATGCAACTTTGGGGTACTTTGGTATTTTTGAATAATTTCTACACCTAAGATGCGTTCTTCATTCACGATGAAAATGTACTACCGTTTTAATTACATATATTTAAGAATTCTTGCAGAAAGGTAGACATTGGTAGATTGTTAAAAAAAATTAGCTCTATGCGCATGCACCGTACAAAATTCCTAAGTAAATCAAACAAGAGGATCATGAGCTCTTAGGCTATTATTGAGACCTCTACGGAAGAATAGCTAGGTATTTGTAATTAAAACATTCGGCGGTTATTTCCAATAACTTATCTGAAGCTATCGGTTCGTTTTTGTGATGTGCATTGTCACGCATAGAACTTGGCGAACAATATAATGGAAATCACGTATCACAAGCTTCCAAATCAACAATGAATAAAGTCTCTCTCATGTCACGTTATATGTTTAGCCCCCTAAATGTACCTACTGCAACAGTTTTTAAATGTTGTGTTGTTATGAGTCATACGTGGAAGATCTGCATTTATCAGCCTACTTGGAGCATTTTCAGATGCTTTTGTTCATCCACATTCCTCATAATTTACAAAAAAATTCCTATAGGGCTCTTGGACAATATAAATAAGTTATTATCTTTAGTTACTGGTTCTATCCATTCAATAGGAAGGTTGAACTTTTATACACTGTCAATTCAAAATTGTGCTAGCGCAAATTCTGATATTGTTCACTACTCTACGGAGAAACTTAACGTTAAGTGTCAGGAAAAAACTTCATGCTTCTCACTGAGGTTAATTCGAGCCTAAAAAATAAATAATTATGCGTAAATTCTTGAGAAATAGGTCATAGTAACTCTTATGTTTGCTATATTATCGCATTTACGTATTGAAATTGTAACACATTAACGTCCAAAATATATGAATACTTATTCAAAAACCACTACACTGTTTTTTTTCTATAATTAAAGGCATCATATCTAGGCGACGAGGTGAAATATTATGCCTCTAATACTCTCCTTACGCTGATAAGTATCTATAATTTTAAACAGATGTATGCACGCGATAGGAGAAGTCTTTGCTGTAACAATATTACTGATTTGTATCAGCTTTCAACATATGCCTAATTTTAAATATTATAAGAAAATGCGTAGGAATTTTCAAGTGTTTAAATGATTGAATATAATGTATAAATCTGACTCAATGATAGTACATCGGTTCTACTGTTCACAGAATTAGCATTATGTTTTATGTGAATCATGTTCAGGATAGATCTTGTATAATTATTGGTCATGGTTATAATCAAAAGCATGTTTAGCACGGTTGGTGGAATTTTCTAGGTTTTTGTTCTTATAGTGCTATACTTATAGCAATACATTCGTTTTTGTAAATATTGTTTGGAGATTCCTGTATAAGCCCTATCGCAATCTAAGCAATTTTATTCCAAAAAATAATGTATGGTGGTCATAACTGTAGCGTTAAGAAGAACAATTTTGAAAATTCCACTGTCCTTGCTAAGCATTATTTTGATCCTAACCATCAGTTAGTTCATGAAAATGCGAATATCTTAGCTAACGAATACTGTTATTATAAAAGCTTATAGCTTAGTTCAATTAGTTTGGGAGATCCGGCGCCTTAATTGATGAATCTGTTTTTAAACGTCTTCTGATGATGGTCGTGAGACTGAAACGTAAGTAAAGACAACAATGTGACCTATTTACCAAGAATTTACTTATTATTCATACCCGGGTCAAGAATCAGAATTATAAAATAAATCATTACAATGTAGATGCGAACTGACCAAATAACATGTATAATTTTTGGTTGTTATAAAGTCCGGCTTCTTCTGTATTTGGATCGAGTGTCGAATATTTTTCAATTGGCCACAGGAACAGCATTCAACAACTTCTCCAAAAGTGTAATGATTAGCGTTTGTACAATTACAAGGCAGCACCTATGTAAATAAACTGTTCTCTGTAGGAATCGATTCATACTTTATACATTGGAATTCTCTGTCTGAAATAGTGTTACCCAATTGTTTGGTAAAACAAAACATCTTCACATTTCCGTCAAAATGAAGAAATATTCACAAATTCCATGTGTTTTAGTCTGCAACTAAAAAAAATATAAAAAAAATAAAGAGTCTCAAAGTGTTCACAAATTTCTTATAATATAAGACTCAGATTCAACATTTCAAACCTAATCGATATAATTTGTTGGTATAACATTAAATGCAAGTGGAGGATTCTCTATGAGCCATATATTTTGCTTAGATTATATCACGGAGGAATGAAACCATCCATATCGGAGGGTAAATCGGATAATGTTGGAGTCCTTCGGGTAGTGGCGGAGAGAGTGGCGGCGGAAAGAAAGAGTACCCTAATGTTGGAGTAGAAGAGAGAACGTAAGACAAAAAGAGATAAAACAGCATGCGCGGAATTTCAGAGTTGCAGACCCTCCCTCTTCTGCATCGATCTCGACCGAGCAAAATGGCTCCAGAACTCGCACCCAACTGAAATATCGTTAAGGACGAGAAAACGCTGAAATATCCCGGAAAATAACCCTTATAGGTGCGTTTTTAGAGTCGACAGTACGCTAAAAAATTACGAGGTTTACTGAAAACTCACAAGGAACAAAATCGTATAGCGTCTGCTCTGACTCGTATGCATTTTTCTCTTCAAATAGACCGTACGGACCGTTTTAAACTAGGGGTGAGCTGCCCGCATAAAAACTATCTCTCAAAGCTGCCGTCACTGAAAAATATGTGTACTTTGACGTAAATTAATGTGCGTAACGTAAATTCAACTATTCTACAATAATTTTACATGAACGGGGAGATTAAGGACTAATTAAAGGGCCAAACTGAACTCGCCTGCTTTTTGCTAATGAGTTGACTTGTTCGATTCTGATTAACCTCTTTCATTCCTTGTCAAAGACATTTCTCTATTCAGTCCTAACTCAATGCCCAGAGCAGCTGCGTCAAGTGTATGCATACTTTTTCACTTTCATTTCTCCTTAGTTGGCTATGAAAGCGTTGCTGTCGAAATACGAGAGTTGATAAGATGATTATATTAGCATTTCCTCATCTCCAATGTTGTGGTTTGTTCTATCATACTGCCAAATAGCTCCTTTTGGGCCTAGTTTATGATTATTCTTGATGCCACACTTCCAGTGCCGGATTGGCACTGGGCGCACGTGCCCAGGGGAAAAATAGTATTGAGTTATAGATGTAACGTTATAACAACACAGTCAATTAGATGGATAATAGGTGAAGTTTATTATAAATGAATATTTCAGGGCCAAATCATCTAGGTATTTCTTTTACAAACGAAATTACAATTTGGTATAATGTATCTGTAAAATTTACAACAGAAATTTTATCTATACAAATTTACATCAAACTGTAATTTCATCTATACAAATTTACATGAAACTGTAATTTCATCTATACAAATTTACATGAAACTGTAATTTCATCTATACAAATTTACATCAAAGTGTAATTTTATCCATACAAATTTACATTAGAGAGTAATTTTATCTATACAAATTTACACCAAAGTGTAATTTTAGCGGGTAAAATTACACCAAAATATTTTTTTTTCATTAAAATATTCATCGCCAAGGATTTTCACCCAAGCAATGAGTAATTTTCCTTTTTTGGTTGAAAATACCCTTACGCGTTGAATTTACTCCGTGGAATGGTGGCCGCCCAGTGGCCACCATTAGTTAGGGGATTTTTACCCAAATATTTTTTAGTGTTCACTTGTAATAAATTTTCACATACTTAGTTTTCATTAAACAAAAATATTAAACAACTTAGAGAATATTGAAATTAATAAGTTTAAAAATACAGGAAACCATTTAAAAGATCAGAAAGACTTTACCAATTCTCCATTATTAAATTTATTTCTTATCCTACTGTAATACACGTACCTGAATGATCTCCTCCTTCTTAATCTTAATTTTAATAAGTTAAGGAATAAACCTTAGTTTGTATAACCATCATTTGATAAAGTCACCGTTTGGTAAAACATGTCACGTTTTGTTTAATAAAAACATTCATTATAGGTGTACTTTTTATTTTTTATTAAAACTGTAGATACGAATTCTCAAAAACTAAGCACCAAAACCATCCAAAATTGAATGAACTTTCCGACAATCAAAAATCATTCAGAACTAGAGAAATCCCAAAATACATCTATCCGAAAAGATCTGTTTAGAGAGAGCGTGAGATGAATTTTGGTAAACAGAGTTCCTGTTATATCCACAAATGGTATCTTTTTTATGACGACCAGAGTGTAAATCCTACCCCATATTAATGGAGAGATCAGCAAAGTAATATAGAGACTGGGTTGTCGATTTTGTGTGCCACCGTTCACGAGTGCCGCCTAATCGGCTGTGTGAAATGTGAAATACGGAGTTACATTTTCTCTCTCTTGCTCTCTTCGTCTTCGTATTTTCTAGTTTTTATGCTCCTTGGGAATTTCTATATTTGTTTAAAGTTTGTTAACTATCTTGTTTTCTCCTGGAAAAACAGTTACGCACAAGAACAAGTATCATTTACCTACTATCTATGTACTAATATTTATTATTTAATATTAACAGAAAATTAATCTTGTAAGAAATAAAAATATATTATACAGGGTGAGTCAGTTTCTTGTAGACAAACTTCAACAGGAGATAGAACAGATGTTTTTAAGGAGAAAAGTTCCCATAAACATATGTCGTAGAAGGCTTCGTTTTTGAGATACAGGGTGTTGAAATTGAAAGAAAAATTTCGTTTTCTGCGAATATCTCTGGAATCGTTTATCGTACAGAAAACAGCTTTTCTAAGCATTTTCTACTCATAGTAAGCTATGTTCTGTGCTGTGAAAAAATTTTTTTTAGTCATAATTGGTGAAGATTTTGAAGGGGTAGTGGGTGTTTATCTCCCCAACTTCTACGCCACTGAAAAAAGTACGGTTTGGAAACATCCATTTGAACCGCCAATGTTTTCTACACAAAAAACGTACTTCTGGTCATAAGCTCTAAGAATGACCGTTTTCAAGAAAAATCAACTTTTATGTTGAAAAACATGGTCAATCCTTTGGTTTTGTTACTTGTTCTAACGTTTAAATAAATTTTGTTTAATTAGTAAGAATTTACCATGTTTTTCAACATAAAAGTTGATTTTTCTCGAAAACGGTCAACTTTAGAACTTATGACCAAGAGTATCTTTTTTGTGTAAAAAACATTGGCGGTTCAAAATCATACTATTTTCAGTGGCGTAGAAGTTGGGGAGAAAAACACCCACTACCCCTTCAAAATCTTCACCAATTAGGAGTAAGAAAATTTTTTTTATCGCACAGAACATAGCTTACTTTGGGTAGAAAATGCTTACAAAAGCTGTTTTTTGTACGATAAACGGTTCCGGAGATATTCGCAAAAAACAATTTTTTTTTTCAATTCCAACACCCTACCCTGTATCTCGAAAACGAACCCTTCTGCGACATATGTTTATAGCAATTTTTCTTCTTAAAAACGTTTGTTCTATCTCCTGTTGCAGTTTGTCTACAAAAAACTGACTCACCCTGTATATTGTAAATTATTGAATTGTTTAAATGTTTTCGTATCATTCGTAGTTTAATACACTGATCTTGTATTATTCAGTATCTGCCAGAAATGGGGGTATGGCCTTCAAAACCGATGTGCCCAGGGCCTCCACAAGGGTTCATGCGACACTGCACACATCATATCTAGCCTCATTATGGGATCTAAGACTTGAACTTAAATATGATATCTCTGATTGATGCACTTTAAAAAACATATAAGAGTGAGCATTAAATCGCAATAATTTCGAAATATTAGATGACCCTAGTCTTGCGTTGTGTCAAAATGGTGCTTCCAACGATAAGAGATACGAAAATGAAAAAATATGATTGGCGTAGATCACTCTCTTACAGATGCAAGACGAGATGGAATCAAAAAATATTGATTGAAACAAACGTGATAATGTTAATTGCACGAGAAGTTATGAATCAATATTATCGAACTCCACCAACTACATCCTTGGACAGTATGTCCATCAGATGCGTCTCCGATGGGGTTCTACCTAGTTCCAAAATCCCTGGAAAGGTTAGACTGTTTTGAGTTCGGAATTACACGACGGCGTTTCGTCCTTCTTCAGGCGAAGCCTGCAGATAGGGTGGTCTTTCAGTATGCCAACATAACGTGTCAGATTTCTATCAAGAGGAGACCAGTTGCCAGTTGTGGTCTGGTAAGTCTGAGAACTCTGTTTTCATTTCCTGTAATACTCTTACATTCTGGCACTTCGAGTTGAGACTCGAACCTTGTTAGCCAGTTGTGAGGTTTTCTGCATTCTCAATCAAATTTGGAATCGGTTCGAAATAATATGGATGTTGCTACATCTGCTTATAGTCTTTGCTGATATTCTCATAACCACCTAAAAAAATGGTTTTTAAGAAATACACCCAAGGAAGAAATCAATTTCATAATTGAGCTCGAACTCTGCAGTGGGGGGGGGGGGGTCTTCGTCTAGTAAATAAAACCATAAACTAATGTTGTTTCAGTTTGTTGAGTCTGTTTTCTCTCTAACTCTGGAATGTTCCATCGTAGATTTCTATAAATTCAATATGGCTTTTGTTATGTAACGTTGACAATATTTATGTCATAATAATTGAGTTTGTAGAGCTATCGAAAATATAATACTGGAGATCTATCAAATCTTTATTATGAAAAATGTATCAAAAGTCACACCTAGTCCATTTGTTCCGGTTTACCTACTTGAGAATGAAGTGATGTGGTTTACTCAGAACTTCTTGACTCTTAAAAATAAAAATTAGCCAGGTTGATAACCTCACCATTTGTAAATTAAATGAAATAAATATTAAAACTTCTATTTTGACTACTGTAATAAATAGTATTTTTGCAATTCAGTTACGAAAAGTCATCTTTTTGACCCTGATTGTTATTGTAAAAAGTGGTTCATTTTGACAAGTGCTGAAATGAGTTCTTTTCAACACTAAGCGCTCAATTGGGTGCATTTTAGCACTTAGTGTTAAAATGAGTTTAGTAACATAAACACATTCTTTTTGACTTACTTAGTAGCAAATTTGCTCTACTACAGCTTTCGCAACTTCTTCAACGTTCGAAGATGACTCTACAAATTCCTTCATTTTGAAACACAAAATCAAGATACAGATGTGAATGTTTTGATAAATATATCCTGACATTGGCGCTTTTCATGGTAACTGTTACATCACGATTTTTTCATTGCTATCTCCATAGAAACACAAGAATGGTTTTGATATTATCTAAATGAAAATAAAACGTAATGAGAATCTTATTCTTTTCGTAACCATTGAATTGCAAAAAATCTTGTATAAAACAAAACGGCGTATTTTTTGCACGCTCGCTACGCTCGTGATTCAATCTTCACATCTAGAGCAAGAAACACGGACATTTTGCAACAAGTTGTTTAAAAAATCGACCTTTTAATAGTAATTTTACTTAAGTTTAGAATATATTTTCATCACGTAATGTCTAATTCTATTCAATTTTCTCATCATAGCTATAAAAATATCTAACACAGTTTTGATATGGTTGGCAATATCAACAATTTGAACGATATTATTTTCCCGATGAGTTTCAGGGAACAAGAGCACAACGTTTCTCTAACGATTACAGGTAACATCTTCGAGACAGGCTTGTTCTACCACTATCATAGCAATAGAAAGATTCCAGAGATTGATCAATAGTTTTGGAATATTGTGTTTCCTCAGAATTTCAAATATATGTATTTCTGTATTTTGTTAATTTTTCTTCGATTTGTGAAGATCTCAATACCCCTCAATAATCACACTATAGATACATCTTTTCTCAATGAAGTGTTAAAATGTTCAAACGTATTTTTACCTCCAAGTATGATATTCAGTTGTTCTTATTCCGGACATCCCGTTACATGTTTCTATGACTTGCGCTCAATATTCTGTACATCTGCATAACCTCTCTTACTTGAATGTTATCAAAACATCATACAACTAATCAAGCCTAGTATTGTTATATGATAATTTGCATCTGGTAGGTATATGGTATATTGGAATCATTGCTGCATTATCTGCTGCAACTTAACTCAATTATGACAATAAAAGATTTCTTCTTCGGAGTTGGACATTGAAAATCGATGAATCCAGGATCCTTTATCAGTTGATTCATCCTTACAAACGGAGAAAAATGTTTGTTACGTGGTAGTCTCTCAAAAATATTCACAATCTCTCGAAATTTCTTCTGGTGATATTAGAATTAACTTGTTTCTAACATTATTCAAAAATCAAGTCTGAGGTCTAAAGGAAATTCCATGGTAATGAGCTTGTCCTGACCAAGATCAACACTTTGAGAAAAAAAGAGCCTTGACATTGAGGGACTTACATTATCCTACCACTTTGCCAAATTTCGTTACAATAATATTTCACTGTTCACCAAGAACAAATAGATTTAAGAGAATTAATGCTACTCCGAAATAAGACCTAGTGATGTCGTCTTTAGCGAGACGATGAAGTCGAGAGAAAGGTATTCATGGATTCAACTGCCATAGCAGAAACAGGAACTTTCAGACAATGTAGTACAGCCTTGAGTATTGGGATTGTGAGAGTTCTAAGACTATTTGATGGTCAGGTCCATGGTGCATATCAAATTCAAGATATTTTCAGAATTGAAGACATGAAAAGATATATCCATACATCGATTCACGATTTTAAGGAAATGTATTATTTAGGAAACATAGTACAGGAATATAGGAACGAGGACCAAGCACTGACTGGAATAAATAGAAGCTGTTGTTGAACCACCTAATTCTCTATTAAAACACAAAAGCATATACAGAACATGAATAATTTGGTGTGTGCGACTTTCGAAAATTAATCTAATATGTATGTAGGTAAAAACCCCGCTCGGAACAAGTTCTTGATAGGAAAACTTTTCCATTAACTATGAGTGGAGTCCAGAGTTTGTGCAGTTGGAAGCCGCAGGTCTGGGTTGGGTTCTATAAAATATGTCTAACATTGGCTGATATGGTAAAGGTTTTCTATTATGAGAAATGCGGTATTACGTTACAAAGCGAGTTTCTAAGCTTCACAATGTGCACAGAATAGATTAGAACCTGCTGTTGCCTAGGGCTAGGGCGGTGGGTGGAAAACTACATTCCCCGTCCCTCCAAGAGCCACGCCATGCGCCCCCCGCTATTGGAAGCATTAAATGTTATATGTAGCAAATATGTTACAAAGTTTAATGAATTGCGTCAACTTTCAACTGTTAGTTAGGTATATCTGTATGTAGGAATAAATTAGGAGTTGGTAATGGAGAATTGAGAACTCGCATGAAACAAAAGACCGGAGCATTAAAACTTTGAGTTTGTTTTTTGTGGAAATTATTTCTCAATAATTATGTTCGGCAAATATGTAAATGACTGGCCTAGAGCAATGTACAAGAAGCTTAATGATCGTAAAATAATATTTATTGTCAAACTTTCTAACACTTCTGGCTAGCATATTGTTGTATGTAATTTTACATCAATTTTCTCCAAAATTGGACGTTAATTTTCATGGTTCAAAATATTCGCTCCAGTGAATATATTGTATTCTAATGGTAAACTTCCTTCTTAATGTTTAACTCAGTTCATAATAGCATTAATAATGACCTCGCTGATTGAACCATCTCAATCTGAAAATAAATTATGTTCTGTTGGCTTACTGGTAAAATGTTGCTGTATAATATGATCTCAAATTAATTGATGGTTACGAATACATATTAGAAATTCTAACTCCGAACAATAAAAAATTCAAAGTCTGGATAACTAACTCCGATAGTGTCACTGTCATAAAAATATCAGTAAATTAGAAAGCTCTAATCTTGACCTTGATTAAACTCGGAATAAGCTTTGGAATAAGCTATTTTTGATTTATTTATTTAATTTCTCTTTAATAATGAATTAGAATGAAGAAATTCCAATTCGAAGGTAGTATATCTACTTAAAACAATTGGGGTTGCTTCAATATTCTACAAAACTTGAAATTAAAATCTAATTAACATAATTATGATTCTCAGGTATAAATTATATGTAAATACTTGTAAAATTAATGTGATTAAGAGGCTTAGTCCTTTGCAAAATTAGTTTAAAAAATCCCGCGCTATATAGTTGATGTATTATTAGTTGCCATACGTACGTATCCATACATTCCCGAGACCTCAGAATAAATTAAGAAGTGTCTGAAAAAGTATGACATTAATATTGCCCATAAACATACTAAAAGTGTTGTTGAATATTTTTCAAATCTAGAACCGTTTATACGTAAAGGAATAGGAATCTCTAAGTAGTACTTACAAATAAGAATGTACGCTAATAAGTATAGCACTGAAAAAAAAAACATAGAAAATTCAATTTCCCCTACTAAATATTGTTTCGATTATAAAACTGTTAACATTCAGCTAAATGAACTATTTATTATAAAATATCTATCATGGGAATGATTCTCATGAAACATGATACTAAGTTGGTGAAAAGTAGAACCGATGTACAATCATTGAGTAAAATTATTGAAAATTTCATTGAATAAATACTTGAAACCTTCCACATACTTCCAGTGGAGTAGTAAGAAGGGGTTGAAGACGAACCCGCCCCCACTTTAAAATTCAAATCTAATATATCAACCTTCCGAAAATTATTTAAACCTTCTTCCGAAATATTTCCTCATTGCGCCACTTCTTTATAATGTTTAAAATTGTGTATATGTAGAAAGCTGATACAAATCAGTGATATTAGTAGACCGATCCCGCTTAAAACTGTAGGTACTTTAGGTAGGCACTTTTCAGGGAATTGGGTGCCAGTTGGTGTAGCTCGAAGAAAAGTGAAAAAGAATCATGGAACGTTTCTTGGGACAGTTATGAAAGCTAGCCAAATGTCGACACTCGAAAAACTGATGGTCTCTTCAAAATGGTATTTTTATATCCATGACCTCGCGACTCTGCCTTGGCTTTTTATAGTCCGAGAAATTATTTTTATCCTTTCCCTCTTATGAACGGCCCCCAAAAAATGTTTCCATTGTTTGATATGAACTGTGACTTCTTCTTGGATTTGTAATCTGAGAAAATATGAAAAAATTATCATATGAATGGTCGTTTAAAGAATTTCATTATTTGTTTATATGCACTCTGACCCTCCTTTTCAATGTTATGTTTATAGTTGGGGCAGCGCGACTTTTTCTTGGGTTGATTAAACAAAATTTATCCCCTCTAATAAATTTCTTCCGTTGTTTTATATGAACTGTGAGCCGCACTATTGGAATCATTTGGCATCGTGACTTTTTCTCAGATTTTTAGAGTCTGAAAAACCATTTTTTTTTTCACATTTCAATGGTTTTTTTTTTTCGGTGGCACTCTTGGTTTCTTATAGTTCGAGTAATTATTTTTTCTTCCTATGAACGGCCGTCCAAAAATTGTTTCCCGTTATTTCATATGAACTGTGATTCCCACTTTTCAAACTATTTTAATTTCTGTGGCAGCGCGACATTTTGTTGCATTCTTCGAGTGCGAAATGCATTCTTCGAGTGCGAAAAATTATAAAAGAAAATTTTCTGTTATGAAGGGTCATCTAACGAATCTATTTCATTGTTTTATATGAACTGTTATCGCCCCTTTCCAACACTACTTCTATTTTTGCAACAGCGCGACTATTTCTTACATTTTTAGAGTCTGAGAAACTACGTTAATTTATTTTTCTTCTATATGAACGACCATCCGATGAATTCCTTCTATTCTTTTATATTTAATGTGATTCACAGTTTCCAATGCAGTTCTTATTTTTATGGCAGCACGACGTTTCCTCGAATTTTAGAGTCCGAGAGATTATTTAAAAAAAAATTTCATATGAAAGACCGTCCAAAGAATTTTCATTCATTGTTTTATATGCACTCTGATCCCTTCCTCTCAATGGTATTTTCATTTTCGTGGTAGCGCATCCCTTTCCTGGATTTTTATAGGCCGAGAAATTATTTGTTTTACATGCACTCTGATCCCCTCTCTCCAATGGTATTTTTATTTTCTTGGCCTTTTATGGCCTCATATTTTTTCAAATGAAGATCCGTCCAAAGCAATCAATTTATTATTTGATATAATGACGGCGTTAGCAAAACTAAAGTTACAGTTATTTATTAGATTAGTGATGAAAATCAAACATTCATTCATTTATTCAAGTTTAACTGATTCTATTCAATTTTTTAATCAAACATTCTTATTCATCCCGAAATAGATGAAGTCATGCAACCAAATTAAATAAAAGTCAAACACGAGATAAATAAAATAGAAATACTAACACTAATGAAAACAATCATTCTAAGAAACTTCCTAATCTTGAGATGAACATCATCAGAAAATCTAAAATGGCATGCAAAATAATATTATAAAGTTGTATGTAAGACAAAATACAATAGGCAAACACGTGGAACAATTCTTTGATTAGCAATGTAGAATTTCAATGTTAAACGAGATAAAATAATTTTTATATAGTATCTACTAGTTGAAACATCTCGAAATACAGATTTTATGCAAACTAAGACACCCATGAATATTTTATTATCAGAAGACTACTATTAAGGAACTTCCCCTGATCAATAGAAACTGAGGTCCACAGTAGATCGATATTTTTGTTTTGCAACCCTGAATGCGCGTTCACTCGACTGAAATAGTGTATTCAGGTGCATAAAACAGATCAATGAATGTTGTGAGGTAGCAAAATAAGCTAATGTGAGAAAATAAATGCAGCTTTGCAGCGAAATAAAGCTCGTTTTCAATATTTATGTGGTTCGTCTGCAAAAGCGATTAAATAATTCGCCTCCTCAATAATGTAGTCAAAATGACTGCAGTGGTGTACGATCCCTCAGCCACCCATCACCTGGAAGCGAACAATGCACGCAAAGAGTGCATTTGCAAAAACCAGCATATATGCATTTCGATGACACACACGCATTCATATTGTTAGTCGCTAGGCCTGCTGGCTCTATACAGTCATCTCTGTAACATGGAAGAGTCATTTTTCACGGTGATACATACCACTGTCATTTTAGTCGCGATATAATTTCATCTAACGCCGCGCAATAACGTATGTGACTGCAAATGTTGATTCTTGAATTTGTTTTTAATCCAGTAAATGTATATATTCAAGCAAAAAAATAAGATACGGATGTGTCATATTCGTTAACGTTTCGGAGATAACGCATTGCTATCTGATAGTAATTTGACTATACTTGGGAAATATGCATTTTTGGGCAATGATTTGGCAAAGCTATCGATTACACAATGTCAAATATGGTTGAATAGTAGGATGTAAATATAACACAATTTTGTTTTAATTATGATTAGGAGCACACTAATTAGTAGCTAACTTGTTCATAGAAAATTATAAGACAGGAAGTGACTATTAGCACGTGTCATCCGTTATTCTTCTTTTCCATAGTATTGATCGTTTGTCATTTTGACTTATGCTACCTGTACAACTAAAGGTTATATAGAGATTAGTAGTAAACCCCCAAAATAATAGAGAAAAAACAATTCGAATCACGGTGAAAAATAAAAATAACATTTTCATCTCTCCAACCGAATCATCTGATATTTTGACTACAGTAAATTCTCTAAACAAACCGACTCGATGTAATATGTAAAGTAGTAAGTAAAAAGCGTTGCGAACGAAATCAAAAACCCTTTAGAAGATATGATGAACCTTACTGTAAATACAGGTGTCTTTCAGCAAACGCTCAAGATTACAGAAATTAAGGCTATTTATAAGAAGAGTCACCTATTACTTTGCTGTTGACGATAATAAATATTGATGAAACCACTTCACTATTATGCTTGAACTTATCGGAAGCTATAGATAGCATTAACCATAAAATATTGCTTATGAAACTTGAAAAGTGTTTCATTAGAGGCACAGCTTCCTAGCTACTACAATTATACCTTTTAAATAGGAATCAATACATAATAGAAGAAGACAAGAATTGAAATAAGCTCGAGTCTAAAAGGGATACGTTAACGAAAGGTGTACTTCAAGGCTCAGCCTTGGACCTCTTCTGTATTCGATATACACAAAAGACGTAGCAGCATGTGTGACTGAATTCATCGGTATGTTCGCGGACTAATAACTGTACAGTAAGCGGCATAAAGGCTAAAGTTATACAACCAATAGCAACCTCTCATGGGACGATCATGTGAGATCCATTTCAAAACAGCTTCACAGAAACTTTGGGCTCTGTTCCGTTCCAAGAAATTCGTCATACCTAGTAGCAGCTCCTCATAATCTTCAAAGAACGGATCCGACCTAGTCTCGAGTACTGTTCACCATATTCGTCTGACTTACGAATTCATTGACCTCTCTAGAACATCGTAGATAGATGCGCGATCTCTCCGTTTTCTATAAATATTTCCAAGGTTGGTGTACATCGGAAATTTTATCTGCTATTCAACCAACAGCAATTCCAGCTTGAGACATGTCTTACTTGTTTCTACTAGATATCATTTGGTGTATCAGTGGTTGGAAAGCAATCGACTATGGGAATGCTACCAAGAGAATGTTTCGAACCTCATTACATGAGTAATCAATACAAGGTGTTCCATCTCAGACGAGCCACCCCGTATATTTCTTATCTCATAGTGAGTGGAGAAATCTCCCGAAACACGTCGAACGATTTGGTTTGGGGGACATCTTTTGACGTATATTTGAGGCTTGGACGAGCAACCCCCTAATAGGGGGCGCTTCAACCCCTCAAAATTGAATAAGGGAGAGGGGTTGAGTGATACGTCATTTGAAAGGCCTTGGAAGCTTCTTTACAACGGTGTATGAAAAACGTAAATTTGAAGAACCGTTTTCGCCAAAAATTAATTTTGTTGCTCGAATGCGCCACCTTGAATATTTTGGTTATTTGTACAATGTACAAGCTCATTTTCATTAAGCCTTTTTTACAAACTTAAGCAATATTCAAAAAATCACATTCATAAAAAAATTGAATTGTGTTGTCATGCTTACAATGAAAAAATTAAATCTGCGTGTTTAAATCAAATGTTCAAATTATCCTCCATTGACTTCCATTCAATAATACATTCTCTCAAACTAATAAATAAAAAAAACAGCAAAACATTTCCTTATGTTGCCTTCATTTTTTGTTCTTAGAAGGTGTTTATCTGGTTTTAACGTTTCCTCGATCATTTCATGATTTTAATCAATCTGTTGAGTTACTACTTTGCTGATTTGTTTAAAAATTCAAAAAATATGGTATACATATTGCAAGAACGTGTTGAGCTGGTTAGCTTTTATTACCAAAATCAAAATTATGCCCGAGCGGCTGCAAGGATATTTAACGAGAACCATCCTGAACGTAGCGTTCGCCATAAGTACGTAATGGAATTGATTTCAAAATATGTGGAGACGGGTTCAGTAATGGATAAAAAAAGGGCACCCATCGGAATTGTCAATGATGAAGGAGCAGCTGTGGCGGTATTGGGACATGTCCAACTTATGCCAAACACGCAATCTTTACGACAGCTTTCTGCAGCTTCCGGTATTATCCAATCTAACGTTTTCAGAATTTTACATAAACACAAGTTCCATCCGTACAAAATTAAATTAATTCAGGAATTAAATGATGATGATTGGAATCGAAGGCAAGAGTTTTGCGAAATTATGGTCGAGCGTATCAACAATAACCCAAATTTCTTGTACAACGTTTGGTTTTCTGACGAATGCACTTTTTTACTTAATGGAGAGGTTAACCGGCATAACTGTAGAATTTGGAGCGATACAAATCCTCATGTATTTCGAGAAGCTCACACTCAACATCGGGAAAAGCTAAACGTTTGGGTAGGAATTTTGGGAGACCACCTAATTGGACCTCTGTTTATTCCTGGTAATTTAAATGGCGAAATTTATCTTGAAATGTTGGAAAATGCGATTGATCCTTTAATAACTGAACAATTAGAAAACGATCCTCTACTACTCGAACAATTGCATTTTCAACAAGACGGAGCTCCTCCTCACCACGGCGCACCAGTTCGCCAATACCTCAATTTGCAAAACCCCGGTCATTGGATAGGAAGAAGAGGTCCTTATGGAGTGGACTGCCCGATCTACTGACCTCATTGTAAGCATGACAACACAATTCAATTTTTTTACAAATGTGATTTTTTGAAGATAGCCTAAGTTTGTAAAAAAGGCTTAATAAAAATGAGCTTGTACATTGTACAAATAACCAAAATATTCAAGGTAGCGCATTCGAGCAACAAAATTAATTTTTGCCGCAAACGGTTCATCAAATTTACGTTTCTCATACACCGTTGTAAAGAGGTTTCCAAAACCTTTCAAATGACGTATCACTCAACCCCTCTCTCCTATTCAATTTTGAGGGGTTGAAGAGCCCCCTATTAGGGAGTTGCCCGTTCAAGCCTCAAATTTACGTCAAAAGATGTCTACCAAACAAAATCATTCGAAGTGTTTCGGGAGATTTTTCCACTCACTATGGGATAAGAAATATACGGGGTGGCTCGTCTGAGATGGAACAGCTTGTATATTACAGCATGATATAACGAACAACGAACAGAGCTACATATGCACACACTCAAGAGAGCTAAGAAGTACAGCGAACTTACATTACATTACATGTTAACTGGCATAATACGACTCGTATACATGCTTATGTCTGATCCGTATGGGAACTGGCGAACAGCTACAACTCCTGAAACGGGAACTAATGAAACGGGAACTCATGAAACGGTCATGAATCATAAACACTTATTATTTGCATTTGTATATCATGAAATACTAAATTACCAGTCAGTTTATTATATTTCAAATCCTTCGTTTTATAAATGACAAATAATATCTAGGCTATGAGTAAAGTATGATTTTGTTCTAACGATTATTCAGCGTAGTTTCAATCTTGCTTCTTCAGAGTTCTTGGGACCAACCCGTACACTAGAATAAGAGTATTTGAGAGCTATAGACAAAAAAATTAGGAAACGAGAATGTTCTTCGATGGAAACCGAAAAAAAATAACTCCTTCAAACCAATTTTTTCCTTCTTTCAAGAAGTCAGAAAGGGTTACTTCTACATGTGCGAGTGGAGCTAAAGTGAATTGTTTTGGGGATGTACCTAAATAAATCATTAGTTTTTCCCCGGAGAGGATGTCACCCGTGTGTGAACATTTTGGTAATTGAAATGACCCCAGAAAAAATAGATTAATGAATTCTGAGTAAAAAGAGCCTCCTACACCTTTTTCGTGAACCCAGTTATTTACGGTTGAAGTTGTATATTTTTCGTTTGAAAAAAGCATGACTTGGAAATTCCTCAAATAACATGTTAACCTTGTATAAGTAGGGTTTTACTTTTCTTTGTGGTAGGAACAATATTGATCGAGTTCATCGGAAACAGAAATACTATTCAAAGTTAAATAACAGCGATCCGGAATGTCATGATAGGAAACTCAAAGATTTCCCAAACTACATGAAAATACCTTCAAAATGGTTCATTTATACTCGTATCTCCCTATTTGTATCATAATTTCATTTTTTACGCTAGTAACAAATCCAAATGATAGTAATTGGTATTTTCCACATATCTCATGTAATTTTCAAACAATATAAACAGTGTGTAGGGGATTTTGAGAACTGCATGTCTTGTGGTGAGGTTGAACCATGTTAGAAGCTTATTTTCCATCAAGATATTCAAGCTCAAAGACCTCGAAAATAGTGGTTCTCGCACTGCAATACCAACTTGTATCGTATATATCTCAGTTGATGTTTAATATATAACCATAAAAAAATCAGAATACTTGCTAAAATCCATGCTGAATTTTTGGTTTCCTGTAATCCGTCGTGATGCTTATTACTGTTCCGAAATAATGTAACGAAAACTGAGTTTTTGAAAAAAATTAATAATTTTTGAAAAAACATAAATCGGTTTTTTTCTATATATGTAAGTTGTCAAGTTATTTGTGAAAAATTTTTCAAAAATTACTTTTTTCCACCGAAAAATGTAAATCAACCGTAATACCTCAGGAACGATGGTCTCCACGCGAAAAAAATCATTTCTCTATTCATTGCTGTTATCACTTGAAAAAATTTAATTTTCTCCCAGGAAAAGGGGTGGCATTCACCCCAGGGAAAAAAAAATCATTTTGGTTCATCCCATGAATACCGAATCAGGGGAGGGATCAAAATGGTTTAAGCAGTTCGAACTAATAAAATAAGATGATGAAGTGACCGAAATGAGCAAATACTATTTTATGAACTAATTGTCACACAGGTATAAAAGAATAATATAGCATTAATATTAACGGAGATGGTTTAGTGATTGAGTTACCATTTTAATACATATTGTCTGGAGATGACTAGTTTTTGAGAATGCTGTTTTTCTGAACTTGGAGTGATAACTAAACAGTTGTCACATCAAAACTCCAGATATCGGATTGAGTCTGTGCTGTTCTAATTTTATACACTCAACATTCCAATTAATAAGTGCAATTCGATAGCCTAGTTATCTTAATCTTGAGTATTTAATAATAATATTCTGTTAAGTTCTGTTATGTCAATCAGTAGAACAGAAGTATTTTTCGCATTCTAAATGTTATTATCAAGTAACGTATGTGTGCACAAGGTTTGACAGAATGGTAAATGAAAAAACAGGTAAATTTGTGAGAACCAATATATTGTGTGTTATCTACGAAACTATTACACAGTGAAATAATGTATTTTGGAAACAATACAAACAGCCTGGAGTGTTCTATCATGTTCGTTTTGCATCGAACGGAATAAAATGACTCATGAAATATCCATCTATATCATATGTTTAAGTTCGCTAGAAATAGCTTAATGTTTAATATAATATAGTTTCTATTCTAATAGATTCAACGTTACATTAATATAAGTTATATTTTGTTAAACTTCAGGAAAAAATCGAAAATTTAATATAAATTTATATTTGATCATTTATTACATTCAGATATACTGGGTGACATTGGAAAGAGTACAATGAATAATACGACTAAGAAAACGGGATAGGATATAGAAAAAGTTATGTTATCCTTCATTCGACCAAGAACAGCGAATTGAATGAAACTTTGCCATTTGGTGTAAGAATAATAAAATTTTTAGACAACCAGTAGCGAAGTTAAAGGGTCCATTATTGAATTGAATAAATAAATTAGTAGAGCCCTGTGAACATTTCAACATTTTGCTCTGGATATTTTTTTACAGGAACTTCCTCTGGGTATTTGTTGTGTTTTTCACAATTTTTCTACAAACAAGATTTTCTTCCGACTATTGTACTGGATGTGTTTGTAGCCATAAATCAGCCATTTTGAATTTTTTCAACAAAATTTAGTTTCATGTAAAGAGTAAAGCCGTACCAGACGAAATTCAAAATATGTTGCTACATTTTCAAATATGTCGATAGATATGGACAATTTAAAAAACGGTTACTATGGCATCGCGCGCCAGTATGAGGACATGAAGAGTATGAAATACGATTGCTGCTTTTTTCGTTTTTTTTTACAATTTAAGGTAGAGGATATCCTTTACTGTGGGTATTTTTTTGTCTCAGCGAGCACCTGCATATGACTTCTAGTTCACGTGAAGAAGCTCAATTGAGTATACATCGTCAAATTGTTGATAATATTGAAGCTTTTAGTTTGTTCAATTGAAACTATTAGTCAATAATTGATCATGTGGGGAAAGAACTTTGTAGAGTCTTATTTATTAGTGTATATTTTTAAAATATCCAAGGTATGTATTGATAAAATTAATCATGATTCAATAATCATTTTGAAAAAATGCAATGTTTTCATACTTATGTTTATAATTTAATTATTTTTATATTATTTGTGTGAAGAAAGGGAAATGTGCTTGTATTTCTTAATTTGATGCTGCACGACCCATTTCGATTCGACATTTGATCGCCAAGATAATTAATTTGTTCACCAAGTACTTTTAAATGAATTGTTGTAGAAAGTAAACAAAAGAAAAATAGTATACCTACATTACATAAGTGTGATAGCTGAACTTAATACCAATAATTTGAGATCAATTAGATCAATTTTTATTGAAATCGGATGTCTTCATATGCCGATAAGCAATTAACCTAATCTGTTTATTTACTCGAAAATATGAACAATTGTGTGGCGAAAAAATATGCCGTAATCTATTCAAAATATAGTTGATGGCGTGTTTCGTGAAACGATTGAGCAAATACATTTGGAGAAAAGAATTTTGCTATAATGACCATAAATTTGTTAATTCCAATTCATCGAAGAAAGTAAATGTGGCATAATTAGTCTTAAACGACAAAGTCTTGTTGATACCTATCACTATCACCATGCAAAATTGCATATGATTATCCCAAATTTTTTGTTTAATAACGCATTTTTCGATAATTTTACAACTAAAACGCAGATGTAAACCATAGCACAAACTTAAGATGAAATTAGAAGTTCCAATCCATTTCCCGTGTGATCTCTCATTCTTGGGGAATTATTTAGATACATATTTATATCATGTCGGATCATGAATACGATATGACATTTCCTCGGTATCACAACGCGTCGTGGTCGAATATTTGAAGAACCACCACACAAATTTTGCTTTGAGAAATTGTATGTCAGAATCACGGTCGTACATACAGGTCTGTGAACTCGTATGTTTAACATGGGGTCTCTTACGCGTCGCCAAAATCGTAGTCCCTCGCTCAGCCACTAGCTAGTGCTTGGATCGAAGTACGGCAACAATCACATTATTAAGTGAAATAATTTTTCTCGTAACGCAATATTTACTATTCTGATTTGAGAGAGGAATAGAACTGTTACTCTTGTCAAAATGTATTACTCACCTTAAAAATAACTTCCCCTTTTTCGTTATACATGCTCGGATGCATAAAAGACCTCGTTAAAACGATTTTTATCCGGAATCGCAAGCATCCACTTATTTCGCATTTCCGCATCTTTCGGCACTTTAAAAACAGAAGTTTCTTGCTTTACACTTTTGTACCCCGTTTTGCATTTTGGCACAATGCACGATTGCGTAATTTGTTTCTAAAAACGCAGGTATTCCTTGTGTTTACAAATCAAGTATGACAGTTGTCAGAGAATTTCGACTACTGCGCCACCCTTTTTGGTAATACGCGACAGTCGACGCTCATAGCGGACCCACTTCTCACATAGGAAACAGCCTTGAGTTCCCATACCTGTATGTACGACCGTGGTCAGAATCCATTGTATTCGTTTTTGCGAGTATACCAACACCAAATTTGCATTATGGATGACAAACCACAAAGCGTTGTGGTTATTTTCTTCTCTCAGTGAGTTTCTTCGGCCTTTGAGCTTAACACATAATCGCGATAAATCATTCTGAAGATACCAGTGTGTGATAAAATGATTGTTGATATATTGTAGATTAGTATTAATTTTATTCACATGTTACTATTCAATCTGAATGAATTTACAAGCAGCCGAAACATTAAAACTAAAATATTTATAATGATTCATTAATTATAATCATTTCTCATAATGAGGGGAAATTATTATGAATGGGTATCGAAAGAGCGCAAAATTACAAAACGTGGAAAATAATAGAAGGACTTTGTATATTATCAATGTAGTTCGAATTTCTAGTTGGAAATGGGATTGTAGTAATCAGTAAACATTACTATTGATTTCGAATACGATCCATCAGAATGGAACAGTTGCAGCCACGTAGGATTGTTATATTTGGTAAATAAGTATGTGGATTTAATACCCTTTGTGCCTCGCTTCTCATTTGACAATCATTTTCTACTCGTATAAAGATAATTCAATGTTCATATCAGCTCTCTTGCAAAGATAAGCTTGACTTATTGTAACTCTATCCAAACATTACCGCAACGGTGATCGTGAAACAAATGTAACAAAACAATTGTAAAAATTGCCCTGTTTTTGTTTGGTGTTGGAATAAAATGCTGCGTATCTATATCAGTGTGGCGGCGGCGAGTACGCTAGACCGCCAATGGCCTGTCGGACACCGCAGCTTTAAAAAACCTAGCCACTTTACACATCCAATTTTTCACATGCGCGCCAATAAAATAACCTTACAATCTGTTATTAAACCAATATCTTCTTTAAAAGACTGAATCCGCGCTCAGTTGAATTGCGAACAAACATACCTGGAACTAATTATTATTCTTTGCTGAACTCATTGTTCAATAATTCACGAACAAATGTCTTATTATACAGGATGTTTTGTATAAGAACCGACACCAAGCTGGGGCTTGTAGGTAAACCCAAAATATGGTATTCCAACGCAACTTATCTTCATACTAAGTTGCATCCCTGAGAAGTTATAGGCCTTGAAAGTGGGGTATCAAATTTCGAAAAAATAGATATCTTGAACTAAGAAAAACCAAGTTTGGTACATGTTGTGACTGTACCAAGAGCATTAATTGACAGTAAGTATGGAGTTCAATTGTATCATTTTAAAGGGTTCAGATTAAAATGTGAATTTTTTAACTCGAAAAATTATTACTTTATTTTATGGGTAATTTTATTCTAAGACTTCTCTTACTCTTGTTATTTTTGAAAAAACTTATTTTCGTTTTCAACAAAAACCCGAATAACAAAAAACTCGTATTATACCTGATGTGTTATTTGAAATCATCGAAAATTCAAAAGTTGGCTATATAAAATTAAACGTCAAATTTGTCGATCAGGAAAAATAGGTCCAATAGAAATAATTTAATAGAAAAACAAACTACTCAAACAACAGCAATAACATACAATTTGCACTTATGAGTCATAGAAATTGTTCAACATTATCACCGTTTTCTCTCAGGCATAAATTTATTTTTCGTCAAAAATTGAAGTCTACTGTATCCAATAACTGCTGATTGTTGCTAATGATTGTGCATTTATCCATAATGCAATTCCACAATTCTGCTTGAGACGCAACCTGCGAGTAGTACACAAATTCTTTTAACGTTCCCCAAAAAAGGGGCAATTATTCCCTCTTCCAATTCATTTATTTGGATATTGGTAGTCTAAAAACTCTCTAAACAATAATACTATAATGGGGCGGTGCATAAACAAATGTTTCAGTCTGAGTTGTAGTGGCACCTCGTCAAGTAGATCCGGAAGAAATTCTCAATAAGTAAATGTAAATGATTGTAGGAACAGAAATCTTTGGCTTCCGGATGGATTCCGCATCACAATAGCTCGACTTGATGCCGACGTTTGGCCAACCATTTCAGGTGGCATCTGTAATGGTTGGCGAAACCTGATGTAGTGGTTGGCGAAACGTCGGCATCAAGTCGAGCTATTGTGACGCGGAATCCATCCGGAAGCCAAGATTTTCCAAGATTAGAAATCCGCGGACATCTACTATTCAAGCCTACCTAACAAGGGAAGTAAGTCATCATGAAACAAAGTGACAGTTACTGTTGTGAACGAATTTGTGGTGCAAAAAAACATTATGCTTATTACTTACTATTAAAAATGTCTTTTTCACATCTTGAAAAATGTGATTTGCCATGAAAATTCCGACAGGGCACTGCAACGTTACAGTGAATTATTTCCCAACCGCGAATTATCAAATCGACGTTAGTTTTTATTGTTACATCGAAGATTCAGAAATAATGGAAGTGTTTTGTTAAAAAAAGAACAAAGAAGAGACCTATCGTTTCAGAAGAAATAGAAATTTCTGTTTTAGCATATTTTGAATCTCTCATCCAAACAATCCTGTAAGAGATCTGTCAAAAAAAGCCGGTATTATTTGTAATACTGTCCAAAGAATTCTAAATAGACAAACTTAAGCCATGCAAATCTCCATAAGTCAGATACTAGAACCAGATGACAACGAGAGAAGATTCTGCAGGTGGTTTATTAACAAATGTACTGCGAATCCAAACATTGAAACAAAAATTATATGGAATGACTGGGCATATTTTTCTAACTGCAGCATGTTGAACCGAAAAAATCATCACTATTGAAGCAATGAAAACTCCTAATTCATCCGCATATTCCTCAGAGAAGGTTTAGCGTTAATGCTTGATGATTTTGATCAACCTTTCTATCAAAGCTCATTGACAGGACAACGTTACATTCAATTTTAAACTGTGATATTGAAGTTCAAGACGATATGGACTTGGGTCACCGCCAAGAAATCTATTTCTAACAAGACGGGGCACCTGCCCATAATACAAATTAAGTTCTAATACTTTTGGAAGGCTATTTTAGTAACAATTGAATCGCTACGAACGGCCTGTTAGTTGGACTCCTCGTTCACCGGGCATGGAGCCACTCGATTTTTATTTTTGGTGTTATCTCAAATGAGAAATTCACAAAACTAGATACAAAATAATATAGCTAATGTAATAAATTCTACTGACGGTAGGACTGTTCTCAAGGCAGCACGCAGTGTCTTCAACAAAGCCCAAAAAATTTACTGATCAAGGTGGCGATGTTTTTGAACATTTAATCTAGAATATTAATGGATCTGTTTTCAATATTTGAATAATATTTTCATGTTTAGTTTTCAACTGATTTCATTTCTAATAATTATAATATCTTTTAAATAAATTACTATTCTGTTTCATGGCTATTTGATTTTAAAGATATTTTCGTAATAACTCGCTTAATATCGATTATTATGAACAAAATATTGGTGATGATTTTGCCCCGACAATGATTTTACATCGATTAGTGCAAAAATATACAGGGCAAATTAGCAATAAACTCCAGGCTTACTATATTTATTGCCTTTAGCATTATTTATAAGATAGTAGAGTTTAGTTTGAAAAACTCCTATAACAATATCCTAAATGATCAGAAGACTTATATCAAAGTGATCTTTTCCTTTGTCTTTGAAAGCACTCTGAGAATATTATTAATATTAATATGATCCCTCATTTGAATTGTAACCTCATTAACCCTGTACTGTAGTTCCTATTTATACTTGAAATGTTTATTGTTTATTTCATAATTTTGTATCTGTTTGATGATGGCACTTCGGTGTTGAAACTATAATGAATAAAGTTTTCATGTTATTATCAAAACTGGTATAAAAACTTTAATTTAATTAGTTATAGTGTGGGAAATAAAAATATATTGTTATCAAAGTGTAAATTTATGTTAATACTTCATGAGTATTTTGCGCGATTCAAATATATACCGCAGATGTGATCAATATCCCGCGAATTCTTCTGATTTACTGAAAACCTACTTTCAAATTGTTATTAGAACATTAGTGCAAAAATGATACGTATACATGGATATGACTGGTGCGAATTGTATTTTGTGAAAATTCCCGTTGCTCCCACTACCAACAGAAAATTTTTGGTGAAGTTCATTCGCATATAGTGTATACTGATGAGGTTGATCTCAATGTACCTACTACTTTTTGAGTGCAGTTGGTGCAAAGAAAAATTACCACTTTACGTATTTACTTCAATGGTTGGTCAACCCCCAAAAGTACATAGTCGGGAAAATAAGGTAGAAAAGGTCGAAAACAAATTGGCAAAAACGATTTTGATATTTATTTTAATCGATTCTAGAAGTCATTTAAAAAAAATGTTACTAGATTATTTTTCCATGATATGCATGTTTGCATTTCTACAGAAGAAAATGCATCTTTTTAAATGCATTTTCAGGAGATAGTATTAAAAATGTTGGAAAAATCGTTCGCTGATCACGATACCGGTGTAAGATCCAAACTACGACGCACCTGGGGCTCAGGGAATCCTGGTATATTCGTCGTCTCCAGGGAATTCGGGGAAAAATCTCTTGCATTGGAGTGAAACTTGTTGGAGAGGTTCTCTTGAGTCTGCCAGTCATGCCCTCGACTCTCATTAGTCACCTGGTGGTCAGGATACCCTGGTCATGTGAGTCATCTCCAGGTATTTTTTTCAATATGCTCTGAAATGCAACCAAATTCGTATCTCGGGGGTTTTTTGTGCGACGACGTGGAGAGTAATAATAATAATATTAGTATTGAAAAAGAGAAAGTTTTTGTGAAACATCTGCACCGCGCCTGCTTTCTTTGTTTGTTGTTATAGTACATGGTATAAGAACCTTTATTATGGCGGGGCTGTTATACAAATTCAAAATTTTTCTTAAGAAATAAAGAAAAAAATGATTAAATTGTTAATAAGATGTACTAAATCCAATGTTTTGGAATGAACTTTTTGCTCCATCAAAAGATTGATGTATTCGAGTACAAACAAAAAACAATGCATTCGCTAGTTTCAATTATTTAAACTGCGTAACATGTTAAAGCTATAATAACAGTTGTCTAGAAAAATACAATACTTAATTTTGTCTTCAGTTTTTACCTTGTAAAATATGTTTTTTATAATATTGTATTACATATATATTAAATTCCCTGGAGACGACGATATTACTAGGATGCCCTGACCCTCAGGTGCGTTGTAGTTCGACTCTGGCACCGGAATCGTGATCAGAGACCCCAAAAAGCCCCGACATACGAATTTGGTTGCATTTGAGAGTATATTAAAAAATTACCTGGAGATGACCTAGACAATCAGGGTATCCTCACCACCAGGTGATTAATGACAGTCATGAGCATGACCGGCAGCCTCTCTAACAGGTTTCTCTCCATTGCAAAAGATATTTTCCCGAATTTCCACGAGGCGGGGATAATATCAGGACGCCCTGAGCTCCAGGTGCATCGTGGTTCGAATATGGCACCGGAATCGTAATCAGCGACCAGAAGAACCTCCGAGTGAGAAAATATGGCCCATTTTGGCTACATATGGCCATTTTTTCAACATCTTCAATATTATCTCCTGAAAATGCATTCAAAAATATGCGTTTTCCTCTGTAGAAATGCAAAAATGCATATAACAAAAAAATAAGGAGGTACAATTTTTTTTAAACCGATCGAGAAAAAATCATCAAAATCGGTGCTGCTGCTTTTTTATACCTTATTTTGACCTCTTTTCGCTTTATTTCCTTGACTAATATTAGTTTCACAAGGTACGAGGCTTGTAAATGTGTAATTTATGAGTTCCTCTTTTCGTCGTATTTGCTTACCGAAAACGCTTATTAATTAAACGATTTAATTTGGAATCAAATATGGGTATGATTTGTAGATATTTATCTAGAACAATTTATGGAGTTCTTTGGTTACTCCTACATAGTTCTAGTTGGTTCCTCAGTTAAGTATAAATATTCGGTACAAATTGGCGTAGATTTGTAGGGCGTACACAGAGCTCAGCAATCTGGAAGGTACGTAATATTGATGCAATTCAGAGAATGACCATTAAATAATCTGACTCACTTTAATAAAGTCTTTGTTTTGATTATACCCGTCAGTTGGATTATGAATATGTTATTATTTTAGCTGAAGAAAACAATCCTGGAGATGATTTACATGTAACAAGATAATAAGTCGGCAAACAGTAGAATCATTGACTCGAATGCTTGCAAATCTAATCAATCAAACACCTGCAAATTCCTAGGTACTCCTTTATAATGTTTAAAATTGACATAATTATGTAGAAAGCGAATCGGTAATACTGATACATCACAGACCATTCCCATCTTATACTCGTCGCCGAGATATGATGTATTTAACTATAGAAAAATTACTGTGTATTGGTTTTCTAATACATATTCATATATTTTGGACATTAATTTATTACAATCGCAATTATTCGTGTTTTTTTCGTTTTTGGAACGTAGATATTTTCAATTCAAATGAAAGCGATAGATACGCTTGATATGAAACAATTTTCAAACGTTTCCCGATGATGACCGTGAGATCGAAACGTACGTCAAAATGAAAATATAATGGATATAAGTGTTAATCTGACCTATTTCTCAAGAATTCACATGTAATTGGATTAAATTCAGTATTAAGAATGCTGTTCTAATGACAAAGTGTTTCATAGGACTAGATGAGTTATGGATAAAAGATGTGAATTCATGAGTGTAAAAATTATTTACTGGATATTAATACTAAATTTAAATTTAACCTCGTAAAGTGAATTCGGAATATTCTCAGAACAAGAGTAAGCAGTTACGTTCGGAAGAGGGTGCTTAGCGAGTTGAAAACACCACCCTCGCAGATGCGTTTTCCATCTTTTTCATTCCCTCTTCTCTGCACGACTCTAACTTTTCAAGCTATGTTTCAAAAAGAATTTCACCGAAGCGAGCGGGTTCTAACAAAGGAAAGTCCTATTGAACGTGTAGATAGGGTCGAGAATTACTGATTTCCTTGTGTTGGCATTAAGGAGTGGTTTTGCTTGTAGAGAGCAACTAAACCCGGCCGAGCTAAGCTAAAAGTCTTGCAGGACCTCGGGAGCTGTATTGATCAGCTAGAGGGTATAGACGGGGTGAAGAGATGGTGGCAGCTAAGGGCGGTCGAGGAAACGACAGGGGTGGGTTGTGGTCTTGGTCCCTACTCGCCACCCTCACGCCGACCCTTTTCTCCGCTACTAGGGATCTGCTCTTTCTGACTTGACCCTTACTGAGCACGTGCACGGCAATTCGGAAGAAAAGAAAATCCAATTAAATCCTTCTGGCTCGTAATCTTTTTAGTAAGATATATGGCTCCTGTCATGGAACTTATTGAATAAGGAATGGGGGAACCAGTTTTCACTAGCGTTGAATCTAGTAATTGCGTTTATTGCTATTTATGGAGAACATTCAGTTTGAATAGATATACCGAAAATTCTCTTTAGTTGATCCCTAATAGTCCAAGAACTAGCGTATGTAAATTATGACTATTCAATACCGATTGAAATGTTCGCCGGAGAGTATCACCAAATTGCAAGCCGCCACGATCTGCCTTGTGGAAGGAGTAAACAGTGCTCGTCCGAAAATGTGAGAAAAGATGCCATCATATCAACGTATATTAATTGGTTATCTAGCACCTTATAACGTTATAGAAATCAAGAAAGTGTTGATGACAGAGGCATTGAATACTGCAATAATAGACAGTCGAGACGATTTGATAACACCGTAATACAAACTGATTTTTCACCATTTCCTTGATTAGTTCTTGCAACATTGGACCACATTTTTCACTTCCCTCACTATACTATATAAAGTAAGTTTGCTTCCCTCACTATAAGTTGTACATTTTGGAAGGGATGTATTGCAATCGCGCAAAAATTTTTTTTTTGGTAAAAATAGGAACTGTATTGTTTTTGGACGCGATAGCCCAATTTCAAGTGGTATTTCTGACATCCAACTTTAGTTTTTCAAAAGGAATTATAGTATTTTATTGAATCATAAGGACAACCGTATTTTTTTGGTTATAACTATTTGAATAATTACAAGAGAATGACTTCTGACACTTCACGCACCCCCTGGCACAATGTTAGAGATGTTCATTAATGAGTTTTTGATAAAATTTTGCCAGTAATTGAGGAAGAGATTGTTAAAAAAAGATGTTCTCTTTGTGACACGTACAATAATGAATTACAACAAGAACAAGAGTTAATACTCCAACCCGAATCAGAGCAGTGACGATGATGACGACTATGGAGATGCATCACTAGTTTGTAACACAATTATTATGAAAACTATTGAATTCAGTTATTGTAAGACTGTTATGATTCAAAATGTATCTATAAACATATACATACATTTAAATTAAAATTTTGATACTAAACTTATGCAATTTTTTCGTAGCTTTTTCGTAAAAATTTTTAATCCAGTTATACTTTGGTTATAATAATTTGAACATAATATATAGAAATTAAAATTGAAATTTTGATACTTTACAAGTGTACTTTTTGCCTGTCTCTTTCTCAAAAAACCTTACTTTCAATACTTTGTATATTGTAGTGTATTCTTGTCTCTTTTCGACCTATCTACTTTCCAGGTATCTCTCTCTAACAGCCGGCATAGTACCGCGACACACTACAACATTAAATCGGTCTGGCTCATAACTTAACAACTGAATTAGGGTTTCTGGCAAATTAATTTTGTACTTCTTTATATATAAATAAAATAATATTGAAATTTCAGCCATACTAAAATGGTTCGAAATGATTTTTTTTTTCATAAAAAATGAAAACTGGCACGTTGTTGTCAACAATAAATATGTTGTTTTTGTTTTTCGTACTGCTAAAAAGTGAGTGAAAGAAAAAAAATCTTCTTAAAATTATTTAAAATTCAGTAATTTTACCTGCACAGGTGAGATGCGCAGTAGTGAACGCAACGTCTACTGGCAGCCAGGTGGCCCGCACGCTTCTTATGAGAGCATGAGAAAAGATATATTAAAGAACCAGCTTTCTTAAAATTCTTGTTTTTTCGACGTTGTTAGCTCTCGTACTATGATGACAGACGCATTGGATATTGCGATAATATACATTCGAGACGATTTGATAACACCGTAATACAAACTGATTTTCCACCTTTCTCTTGATTAGTTCATACAACATTGGACCAGATCTTTCACTTCTATCACTATACTATATAATGTGAGTTTGCTTCCCACACTATACGTTCTACATTTTGTAAGGGATGTATTGCAATCGCGCTAAAACTTTTTTTTGCTAAAAATAGGAATTGTATTGTTTTTGGATGCGATAGCCCAATTTCAAGTGGTATTTCTGACATCCATCTTCAGTTTTTCAAAAGGAATTATAGTATTTTATTGAATCATAACGACAAACGTATTTTTCTGGTTACAACTTTTTTTTCATTTTAAGATTCAGTTGACGTCATCGAAGTGTAAAGATGGAGTGTTCACTTTGTGATGTAATGTTGTTAATAGATTTTCATGAAAGGCTAGACAAAGTTATCTCACATTATACTGTAGGGGACAACATTGACTTTTTTAAATATTATTTTTTTCAAAGCAAACCACATATACAACGAAATATTGATATTTCTTTAGGTACAAGAGCAGATTTTCCAAATCGTTTTGTTTTAGTCTATGTGAATTTTTCGGATATTCATTGTAAGTCTAGAAGTTGTCTTACGTGATGAGTTCAGTTGACTGGTCATTTTTTTCCGAAGGTTTAACATAAAAATAACGACTTCACAGAACAGACATTTCAATTCTCTCATATAAATATCTTTCTGCCATAGATTATAAGAAAAACAAGAGTAATAGTCAAAATAATTATAAACGTAGGTAAGTTGAAATGTGTTACAGTAGAAACAATATTGATAAGAAATAATGACCCTTATCCACTATAATACTATTAAAGTACTGAGGACCTTTCGACTACCAAGTAGTTATCAGCAGAGTTTACTCTGATGATGGCTACGGGCATCTACGACTAGCGCGCAGCTCATTAAAAATAATCCCCTTCTTATACCACTAGCGCGCGGGGTCGGTATACGACCAGCGCGCGAGCTACCTGCCGTAAACCTGCACCCGTAACCTTTTATGTGATCAAAACAAAATTAAAATGCACTTTTTTTTGCAAATAATTTTGTTTTTATGTCATCAAATAAGAAAAAAAAAGAGGATCTTAGCCTTTTTTGATTTTTTTTTTCTAACTTGAACCAAACTCATAATATACATTGGTATACAATATGAGCATAGATATGGTACGGCTGGTAGATTATTTTGCAACATTTTTACTTTGTCTTTTTTGGGGGGGTTATTTAGATAATTATAAATCCAGAATGATCAGATTTCCACTCCAGACAATGAAAGTATGATCCTTATCAACGATCCTGTCAACCAAAAAATAGTGCTTGGACTATTCAAAGTTTACAGTGTTTATGCCAAATGAGAACGATCTATATGGAAGGCACATTTGAGTATTGTGTCCAACATTTCCAGCAACTTTTTATCATCCATGGAGTAAAAAATAACGACTAAATACCGCTGTTGTTTTGTTTGTCGAAAACAACTTACGACATGTTATTTCAATCAATAATTGATAAATGTTGGGAATATCCGTGGACATACAAGGTTATTGTGGATTTTGAATAGGCAATTCAAGATTAGTTGAGATCACGTTGGCCTGGGTTGATAAACCATGACTGTTTATTCCACCTCACCCAGGCGTGATTCAGGAAAATTCATAAATTTGGTCTCGTTCGAGAACACAAGAATAACCAATCTGTAATTGGAATGTGGCTCAGATGGACATTTGGCGTACCTTTTCTACGACCAGACGAGGTACAAGAAGCCTATCGTATCATGGAACCGTACGCTGGTTATTTGCCACAATTGGAAAGATTTGACGGTTATTTGAAGAAAAATTACATTTACAACGACGCAAAATGTTCACCACAGATGTGGGTAACAGACAATATTTGGAATTACGAAAAACAAATGCATGCGAATCATTTCATTCGCACTTTAACGTATGCTTTTCCAGTGCGCATCCAAACATTCATGAATTCGTCGGAGATTTAAAAGAATTTATTGTGGAAGCACAAATATGTATACCGCAGCTAGCTCGCGCGCTAGTCGTATACTGACCCTAGCGGGTTCAAGAGGCTTTGCGCGCTAGTCGTCGAACGCCATGGCTACTTGGTAGCCGAAAGGCTTATTTCTTATTAATAGTGTTATAACATATCCACAGTTTGAACAGTTTTATAGTTTATAACAGTAGAAACCTAACATTGAGAAATAAAATGAATATATCAAACTTTAACATAATAATAACCATAGGATAATCACATATAGGTAAATTCAGATCTACAACAATAATTCAAGCTAAAAAACGAAAGCAAAAACAAATAAACACGAACACCCGGTACAAGTAGACGTCAAAATATTGACCATATTATGACGACTTTCATGCAAACTGTTCTACAAATCATCATCTGATTCACATTTCACTATATGTTATATTTGATGCATTCCTGATAAGCTCACCTGCTATATCGTGTGCATTGTAGTCAGTCCTCATCGCGAGCACTATCAGTGTAATGATCGCTACTCACCAAACATTCGGTATCATCTTCTGACTTCGAAGTAGACGCATCTTTCTGATAAGACGTGGAGACGAGGGGACCCCTTTCACCGAAAATGAATCTTCGACCATCCTTAACTGTAATACAAGTAGAATAAAAAAAAATACGGGCAGTCAACGAGCACTGCTGACAGAAGTGAAAACTGACATTATGAAGTAAACAATTTATTTTGGGAATTTCATTCAAATTCGTATGATTTCACCAGTATCTACATGACACAATTTTCCGACAGTGCCATTGGACAATCCATCCCAACATCTATGTTATTAGTTATCATGTATGGTCGGTTAAGAACTAAAATTAACTCGTATGGTAATCCACCCGTATCATCTCATTTCCCGTTCTCATTTCATGCAACTTCTGCCTGACGAAATTTTGTTGCTCAGCATTATGACAACCAACGAAGACATCCGATGCCACAGATACTATTGTCTACGGAGTTAAGTATGGAGTTGTTGTACTCGTTGTAGCATCCGAAATTACAATTTCATTATCTTTTAATGAAAATTAATACAATTAGTTTTTCTTTAGTTTTCACAACCTCTCAGCATTTCAATCAACAATTATATAAATTTTTATATTTAATAATAAAAAACGTATAATGGGCGGTACAATCCCTGTAAAGAGTATGAATCGGTCCTCATGCAGACGAAAGTTATATTTTTATTGAATGCATTAATTGTACATTGTGTACTTAGTATCGTATCTACGTGAAAGGTTTTAAATATTGTGAATATAATTCTTGTCATAAGAATGTAACATTAGTGATGTGTTGAAGTGAGAACTTTTGCATTTGTACTACACATGGATAACGTTGTGTTATATCTAGTTTATTATTTTCATTGTTCGAATGTTGGATCACAGCATCAAATATAATAGTGAGTATCGTCTTGACGTTTTTTTTAATACTACTAATACGAAAGGACAAAATTTTATTTCAAATAATTATTTGTGGCGTAATTTACGATCATACTGACATTTGAGGGAAATATTTATGTGTTTACATTTTGCGTTTCTTTTTAGATTATTTGTTCATTGGTCCGAATTGAAGATGTTTTCTTTTACCACCATCCGTAGACATCTTCAATTCGGACCAATGCTGTTTAACATTACTTTCATTTACATCGATGTAAATATCAATAAATAATATGTTTTGAAAATAAAATAATGTGTATTTATTATAATGACTATCGGGTTACATTCATACTCTTTACAGGGATTGTACCGCCCATCATACGTTTTTTATTATTAAATATAAAAATGTATATAATTGTTGATTGAAATGCTGACAGTTGTGAAATATACACATCACTAATGTTATATTCTTATGACAAGAATCATATTCAAATAAAACCTTGCACGTACATACGATAATAAGTAAACAAGGTACAATTAATAAATTCAATAAAAATATAACTTTCGCCTGCACGAGGACCGAGGATTAGGATTGAGTAAATGAATAACGTGGAGTATCCGACTCAGATATGGACACGTGTGTGAGCGTATAGAGAAACTGCCTGACGCCTGACATGATTAGTTGCGCACGCAGCAGTATACATAATAGCTAATATATATAGCTACAGCGTGACGGGACGTGACGGACTCATGGTTTTACCCCCCATCTGAAATAGCTCAACGCGTCTGAAGAAGTTTTCACTTCAAAAATATGACTGGACTAGTTGACCAACAGTCAAATAACCCCGTTTATCGTTAGGCAGTTTTAACATATTCAATTCAGCAAGTGCAAGACATCAACTAGCTAGATAAAACAATATTACAGTCAATATTTCATATTATCCAAAGATACTTATCGGAATATATGAGTCATGGCTATCAACGGTTGGAATTTCATGACAAGTTACTGCAAAAATTTATACTTCCTAGCGTTGATTTTGGATTTCTTATTGTCAACGGCACAACACACGTCTGTCACGATCAAACACATAATAGCCGGCTACGTCATTGTAGACTTCAATATTATGAATTGATGCTTCATTCACCGTATTCAGAAAAAATTTGGAGCCATTAGTCATCTAACCCCGGTCTTCCCTATAAACTCATAAGAAAACTGACGCATGCGGAAACAACAATGTAGGTGTTATACCAACAGCATGGCTATGTCACGCCATCTACGATTTTGTCTACCTTCAACAGAGATCATTCACTGACATTGCAAACTTTCTGGTTCTACTGATGAGCTCTACGAGGAGAGCGAAACACCTCTCTAGCGTTACTAGTTTGTGGCGTTACTGACCGGTCTAGACTAGAGAGATCTTATCATTTTTACCTGACAAAAGCCAACATGAGGTAATTGAATGAATTCATATATACACATCCATATCTAATTTCTTACTTTCATTTAATTTGAATTCAGCTTGATAATCCAGGCTGTGAACCGGATTTAAGATATAATTAAAAAAAACATGTAAGTTCGAATCAAAATATTTTTCTGCATTAGCTTCAGGAGGTTCTCAGAATCATTCATACACCTTAAAACCTCTTGGGAGCCCCAACCCCACCCATTGGGGGTGAAAATGGCCCGAAATCTCCCTTAAATTTGCAAAATGCCAAGTCTTGAGTAGTATTTTCTACGAAAAAAGGTATTTTGGCATCTCGAGTGCACCTAGGGGGTTTTTTGGGTCGCTGAACACGAAACCGGTGGCAGATTTACGTGTTTTAGGCATTTCGAATGCACGGAGGAGGTTTTTTGGGTCGCTGAATACGATTCCGAAGTCAGATTTACTTAAAATTCATCGTTGGGGTGATGAAATCGACAAAATTGGCCAATTTTGCACCCCTAATATGTTATTTTGCAATTTACGTATTTTTGTCATTTCGAGTGCACAAGGAAGTTTTTTGGGTCGCTGAACACGAATCCGAAGCCAGATTTACTTGCAATCAATCGTTGGGGTGGTAAAATCGACAAAATTGATCATTTTCGCTACCAATGGGTAGGGTTGAGAAGCTCCTGAAGCTAATGCAGAAAAAAATTTTTGATTCGAAATTACATGTTTTTTTTCTTTAGGTTCATTGCCTGGACTATGAACATTTGTTGAAGTTTTGTAATCACGAATAACTCCATAGTTCCTCCACAGATTAGCTTCAATTGAACAAACCTTATCAGTATTTCTCCACAAATAATAGTTGTCGATTGGATTTCGAACCCTTATAACTAATATTACTCTCTAGAAATGTCCCGCCACTGCTTATGTTCTAGACTTCTATCACACACTAGGTATAATTTTTGATTGAGTTTCATAGTTGGTTCAATGAAGAAAGTGTCACAAATCAATTTAATACTGCAACCCCCTAAAAAACCTTATCTACTGCTTAAACTTTTCTCATTCACAAACACTATCTGCATCTTCTAACGAAGGATGTTTGGTTCAAATTTTAAAAGGAATCAAGTGAACACAGTAGACCCAATCTGCAGTTATCCTGTTCCTCATGTTCTGGAATGTCCACAAATGCAATAGAAAGATAAAAGAGAATTGATGATTTCGATTAATTTGCAGCTAAAAGTGACGAAACACGTGTATGCGATACAAGCTGACTTATATTGCTTTTATCTCGATTATAAACCGTACCGCGCTTCAAACAAACGTATTTTCGTAATCGGGGCAACATAATTACAGGATGAAAGAACAAGTAGGTACTGAAATAATGTACTTAATTCTAAAATAAATTTACGATATTGTTATGAAGTTTGTATTATATTGGGTGTTTTCTTAATAACCTACGTTTAAATCCTTCCTACTGGAATGATATGATTTCCCTGATAATGGTAAATGATGATAAACCGAATGGCCGAATATAATTTGAGAAGTGTTGATCAAATTAATCAATCAGAAATTGGTGTCACTATCATTCTGCAATTATTGTTCTAATTGTTTTGAACTCATTTAATAATAGCGCCGAAATTCATGCCTACTTCCCTGTTTGTGGTATTTTTCACGTGTCATGCATTGCTTCTTGCAACTAATCGATGTGAAGTTAAGGATGCGCAATATTATACTGAAGTGGCGATTGGTGACTATAAAAGCAATACTTTTAACCTGTATTATTGATAGCGAATTAAATGAGGTCTAAGCCTAATTTACTTTCAGATTTTGAGAGCTTCACTCGACAATATTCTTGATTTTAAACGATGTTTCCTCTAATGTTTCAAATCTTAACTCCGGGTATATTTGCGACATTCGACCAATGTCCGTGGTTTTGTCAACTTTCCAAGAGATAAGGGGACATTTCGAAATTTTTTCATCAATTTTCTTATTCTGAGCAAAACTAATGGAATCAATCAAGTCGTTCGGTAGTTTTTAATGTGTAGACGAAATCATAAATTATTGCTAATAACATTTTTCTATGAAAAAATACGGGAATAAATATCGCGTTTAATGATTAAGTTGACGAGATCTTTGAATAATTAATACTCTCATCTTATCACGGAAATGACAGCTCTTGTGTACGAAAAAAATTGAACATCTATCAAAGTTGCTAAGATTACCCGATTTTCCCGAGCCCCGCTATTAAAATTTTCAATTTCAATTTGTTTTGAGCTACATATTGTTGGCAATATTTTGTTCACCTATCATCACAATAATTTGGAGTCATATGGTCCTTGCTCCTTTTATGTTTCTCTGAAGAACGACATATATCTTCCATATCTGAATATTTTGTTTTCACCATCTTCTTGCACTACGTTCCGGAGAAAGAAAACTAGACCAGCAAAGTAGTTTTCTCAATTACTTACTTACCTGACTTCCCGTCAGCCAATCATATTTTTCATAACACGAATTGTTGATTGCACGATTGGAGGTCCATATTTATTAAAGTTTCAGATAGAACTTATCTTTGTGACAAAGATTACTGAAGTGACATTTAGTTAATAAAAATTATATCAACAACGTCTTTACAATCTGGAAGTACCAGCCGTCATCTGCTATGTTTACATTTTACGCGTGCGTTGCCGAACCTATAAACAATTGAAACTAATATAGATGACATTGTTTATTACCCGTTTTTGTTATATGAAGTGAATGCAAAATAGTATAAAATACTAGCAAAATACGTAAAAACAAAATTGTTACGAGACGCATGTGAACAAGCAAGAACGAACATTTAATGCAGTCAAAATTTGAAAAAAAATGGGTACTTACCCAAAATCTTCAATAAAAATATATAAGATATTAATATAGCTTAGGTAATTCAATGTAAATAGGTAAATGCATTCCAAATTTAAATGGTGCTTTTTTATTGTAGATAGATTATTACTGTCATCAAACAAAATGCTTAATTGCTGAAAAAGTAGCATAATTTTCCGAAACACCAGGTATTTAGAATAATACCTGAGTACCCTGACAAAAAATTAATTATTACAATATAATTATGGACATTTCAGTTCATTTTAATGCAAAACTTATTATTACAATATTTATACATTATATCATTGTATTTTGAGTAGTCAAAGTAATGATGTAGGTAAGTATACGAATTCCGGAACTCATTAAATTTTCTTGAATTTAGATACGTAGGGTACGTAGGCTTCTTCAAATTTCCTTCTGCTTCCCTCCATAATCTCCCCCACCGTTCTCATCCTAGCGTTCACTGTTGAACAGTTCAGTGTGTTTTCAGATTGGCTGATATATTATTTTCGAGATAGCTAATAATCAACGAAAACGTATTTTCTGAATTTAAAATTGATTCCAGAATAACTTCTGTCACTTATGGCTTTAAAATTATACAGAGTATGTATGAAAGTTCCTATAAGAACTAATTCGTTATCGATTTTTTTCCTCAACAACAACTTATTCAATTTTTTACGGGGCTTTTAATAATCTTTTTGCAAAATTTTATCAAAATCTTCCGTAAACATCTACAGGCAACAATCTTAAATAACTTGTAGTTCATTTTGATTGATGTTGCCAGTAAAAATATGGGTTATCAATGGTTAATCCCTGACCGATTATTTCAACTACAACATTCAACCTTTCCTACAATAAAGCATTCACTGTTGATATTGTTCCGAAGAAATCAGTTACGTGGAAGTTTCAATTCATCTATTTCTATACTAAATTAGTTGATAATATAAAACTAGATCCTGATAAATAATATTATCTTATTATAGAAAGGTGAATTGTTTCTGGTTGTGAAGATCAGCATCAAAATGGTAACGTTGTCATAGTTCAGTGAGACTGTAGCGTATAGAATACATCAGTCGCAACTAAAGTCAGATACTAAAGGATTAATAATTCACTGACCCCTATAATAGTAATTGATTAAATCACTTAAGAATCTCTACTATAGAATGTGGGTGAAAAATATAACTCACTAGATTGGGAGGAGTAAATAATGAAATCATGAACCTTTAAATTCAATGTAGGGAAGGGTTCGTCTATAGCAGCTATAGATTTCTAGGCATCTTTATGATAATTTCTAGATAAATGCATGCGCCCTATTTGAAAATATTTCAAATTCTACAAGGTAGTTTATTTCTTTGAAATCCACTTTGAGTTCCCTTTTTTTTTTCAATTATCATATTATTTTCACAACTACGAATATTGTGACTGTTCACCACATCTTTCATTCCCAAAATAAGCAATACGTGAGGAACAAACATACTAATTCAAGGTCTCTAGAGCTCCTTTAGGAACATTTTCTTCTGAACCCAGATTTTTCAATGGAACTTTTGGAATAAATTAATTCATTTAGTATTTTCTCAATGCAGTAACTCCCATTTTACAATAATGTGTGACGATGCTCTTTTGATTTCGTTTCTCCATTTTTAAGCATGAATACTTATGTGTTTTTGGATAATCTCCTCATTTGAGCCAAAATAAACTAGTGTTCCATTTCTGCTCATATATTCCATTTCTTCCGTCCATCGAGCGATGCAGTAACTGCGTTACGAGTTTATTTGTCATTGAAAACAACATTCTGAGCTGAATATTGTGTATTGTTTAAATGGAAATCGTCTCGAAAATTAAGAGAAATTTCTGAAATCGCACACTGCAGTTGCTTCTCAGTATCCAAACGTTTTCTTTAACAATATCCCAATAAAATGCATGTCATGGATTATTGCAATTCAGAATTTATCGGTTTGAAAACACTTTATTCATGCAATATGAGGAAAAAACAATTCATGAGTCATGAATAGAATGAATAGTACCGACCAATTTTATCAATCGTAAGTAAATTCAAAATTCTTAGATCAGTGTTCATCTAATTGGTCGGCATATTAATATACCTATCATCTAATTTTGATGACGGATGATTGAATTAACCATAAGATTTGAAATCATCTTTAATCCGAGGAGCTAGGGAACTTTGCACGGATGGAAACTCCCAAAACATGGTTATGGTAAAGATACACCACCATCACGGATATTTAATTGAGTTTCACATCAGCACAGACTGAATCTACGGGTTTGGGCAAGATACTCTATGGTTGAACCATATTGATAAGACCATATTTTGCGTCAACTTTCCGAGAAAAAATAAATGCTCAACCAAATATGTTAGAAAATGTTGTATCCAAATAGAAAAACAATGGTTGCTGCCAAAATAACGCTCATCTTCATTACAGTCTAATTTCTTGGAATCATATAGTCTGATGTATCATTCATTCCATTAAGATAGATATATTGTCAAAAGCCAACTCTTGTAGCTGATACACTTCATCCAACGTTTTTCTAATTTTTCGATTCCTTCCAAATAATACGATTCCTTCAAAATAGGCATCGAATCGATCCAACAGACGATACCATGTGCATCCGAAAAAACTGTTGCCATGGCTTTGTTGGCCAAAAAACCTACTTTGGCCTATATCGGCTTCGATTCGCCAGGACAAATCCACTGTTTCTACTGTTCTTTGGGTTTTGATGTGTTGTGATGGATCCATGTTTCGTCTACGGTTACGAAACGGTACAAAATGTCCTTCTTATAGAGCTTGAGCATCGCCAAACACTTCTTTATAGATTTCACGCGATATATCTGGCAGATAGCTTTCTCATATTCAAAAACGTATGCAAAATGTTCCATACCTGTTCCGTTGAGATGCGCATAGCCTCAGCAATCTGGTGCACTTTAACTCGCCGATCCTCTAATATCATATCATGCATTTCATCGACGATTTTTGGTGTTGTAACCTCAATTGGACGACCGGAACATTTGGCTTCCTTGGTGGTCATACTACCACAACGAAAATCTGTAAACCTCTTCTGAATCGTTCCAATCGATGTTGAGGAGTCCCCATAATATTTAACGACCGATGCTTTGGTTTGGGTAATGTCTTTTCAACGCAAGAAATAATGTTTGATCAAGACGCTAAATTCATTTTTTTCCATATTTACAGAAACCTTCAAAGCAGCTTGCTTTCGATGGGTGTCAAAACAGAACTGAATGACATATCAGTCTGAAAATTGTAATGCGTTCTAGTTAAAGATGGTACATCACAAATGTCACATGGGATGTGGCGCCATCTGTTCTATTTTTCAGGGATTTTTCCCCGTGCCCTCTTAAAAAAATGGATCAGTGTAATAATGAACAGGGAAAAACATCAAAAAATCTATGAATTCATCAAGAATATTAATTCAAAAAAAAGTTTGAACATCAAATAGTGACAATTCTCATACTAGGAAAAGTGGCTTTAAAAATATCGGGAGTGATCGGTTTCACTCCACTCAGTTTTTTCTTGAGCTATCGAAAAAGTTGATGGATTGTCGATCTTGGTAATGAAAATAATTTTATTTTGAGCTTGTTGTCGAAAATATGTGCATTGTTCTGTATTTCGATCGAAAGAAATTGGAATATTTTTGGTCAAAGAAAAGAAAAACATCTCTGGCCTTTCGATTTGTCCATAAAATGAGTGAGGTAGGTTGTTCGTTTATTTCTGGTGTTATACTGGTGGTCAAATTTTCTAGATCCGATATGAACTGGTATTGTCTGATGTTACCACGTAAAAAAATAATTCTCGTAGATGTAGTAAGTCAACTTCACTGAATACTTGATCAGAGGGACAGTTGAAATCTCTTCTTGGAATAATTCTCAGTAAACGTTTCTCCCCAAACTACTATTCCGTAGTGAGGTGTGGTTCGACTAATGCTTGGTATAGTGTGTTCATCGATGTTGTATCCAATGAATTTTTGAGGTATTTCAATTTATAGATTAGAAATAATTGGATTTTTTTTATAATAAAAACAATTTGCTTCTCCCATTTCAAATTGCTTTCGATCATTATATTGAGATATTTTTATTTATTGGTGATACACAGACTGTTATATGTTGGGGTATAATGTTTGTTTATATTTATGGGCAAGAAGATGGTTTTCTTGAAATTTATCGTCAGCATCCTAAAAAAGCTGAATATGGCGTATATCTCTTTCTGACATATTTTCAGAGACTATCGTCAGCTATTGTGGGTATAAAAAATTGCCGTATCATCTGTGTAAGTGATGAGTTTTCCTTCAGCATCCACCATTGGTTCTGAATTTCTTCCCAATGTAAATTATTGATGCAGTACTTCATGTGTTCTTTCACATTTATACACATTTGTTGAGTAGTCTATTGGGTTATATGTTATTGAAGATTACGTTGCATTGCCAGAATACACAACAGTTTTTGGATTTTCCATCAGTCTAAGTGCTATAAGTGAATGGAAATGAAATGCTTATTGGTTAGTTCAACAATAGCATATGAGGTGGTCCGAAAACCTAGAAAAATCTCAAATAGACGTTTCGAAGATATAGAAAGTAACAATAAGATTTAGATACAGTTTCATTCATTTAGCTGACAGAGATTATGTAATATTATGTTGGGTGAGTTGATAACATATGACGTGAACATTAGCGTTGCTCCTAACGACATTTCCACGTTAACTCACCTCGACCTATCAAATAAAATGTTATGTCACGCGTTTTTCAAACGCTTCTAGTGTATGATTGTTTACTTGCGATAAGTTTGATGAATATTCTACTATGCATATCAATCTACTAGTTAGCACATGTTTTGAGTTTCTCTTTCAACCGAATAGTAAAAACGTAAAAATAAAGTGGCGGATTTTTCGCGTCAACGCTCCGAACAAAAGTATGTTGGAATGAAGTAGGTATGCAGTTTTAACACGGGCAATAGTTCGGAGTTATCCGGTGAAATTATAACGCGCACCCGGAAACAAGTATTACCGACCTCTCCTTTTCCACAACGGCATCCAACTCTTACTGGAAGATATCAAAAATGCCTACCGTCAGGACAATAAATGTTCGCTTCATGTGAGGCTCAGAATATACTCTATGGTCGAGGAAGAAAGTTTAGAATACTGAAAAATGGTAGTAATTAATTATTCAAGAATATCTGCGGATCCTTTGTTAATAGAAGACAATTGCTATTGTTATTTCGAAACCTACCGCAAACAATAAATTATTGATGATTGGTATTCTTTCACAATTTGTTACACAGATTATTTTTATTTTGACGGTTTGTAGGTTTTATAGTCAAATCAGAATCAGTTGAACAGCGTGGGAACTTCGATCAGAATACATTCGATAACGAACAAACTAAAATCTCTTTCCACAAACCAGAAACTCGTTGATTTAAATTTCGAATTCGCTTTGCTTTTGAACCTCAACTTGTTCTGCTCAAATAAAATGATAGGTCATGGGACTAGAAAAAGAAATCTTTGCCATGTCAAATTCGAGAAGTTTGAAACTGGTAGAATCTAAAGAAATAAAATAATCTCAATATATTATGTTCCTTCTTTTCAGAATAGTATTATGAAATGAAATACACACGTTTCAGTAAACGATTGTCTTTTGATCTTGGAGAAAACCTTACGCAGATTCAGATCCGGGAATCTTGATGACCATCCAATCGAACATATTCTTCCACACTAACTGTTATAAAAATATGAGTATAGATCACCTGTTAGACGGTTGTACTCTTTCAGATCAGCTATAAGGAATGAAAAATTAGATTAAATCAAATTTTGTATATTTAGTTGACAAAAACATTACATACTTTTGATTTGTTCGATTACAATAAGAATCTTTCTTTACATATTCCATCGTCATAATTAGACAGGACTTTCAATTTTATTTTGTACAAACTCTCTTTGCTAGACGCTTTCTGAATTTTGAACAGTTTGTTTCTAGCACTTCGAATTTTTTTATAAGTATTTCTTTATTCGAAAATTTCCAAACATAAGAAAGGAAGGGTGATTAAAATAAAAACTTGAATTAAGACTGGCATGAAATGATTCGCAAGAATTTGTCGATTTAGTTAAATCTTCCATACATGTTGCCCAATAATGTGGCGGAAAAGTTCAATTTTCCGAAATATTATTCCTAAACATTCTCCAGAACTGGAAATTTGTTGGCTGATCTCCTGCCATGTTAAAAATGAAACATGTTTAGGGCCTAGAAACGTTAAACCAAATGAATATGTCAACAATTAACCTATAATACTTGAGTTAACGTCTTTAAAACTCGAACTCAACAAAATTTGTAGGTACTGACTTCACATAGGTAATCAATCTAATATCACAAATAGGATTTTTCTGAAGCAACTAAAAATCTCCATGGCTATCTTAATTACGATAAAAGTAATATTAATAATCACCTAGCTATTTCTATTCTGAATAATATTTCTAAAATCTTTGAAAAAAGCATGGCAATATGATTTTTTTTAAGAACTTCAATCTGATTTCCTCACAGCATATATTGAAGGAAGGTCTACAGAACATGCTATTTATTTTATCAGCTACTAAATGGAATGAATATATATCATCGAATACAATACAAAATCCAAATTGCGTATCTTATGATTAGTGAAAAGTGAAGCAATTGAACACCAACTTATATTGTTCAATATAGGAATACGCGGAAATGCGCTTGATATGATGACATCTTATCTTGACAACACAAAGCAGCAGGTGTCTTTTTCAATTGAAAATAACATGGAAATTTTCAACTATCAAAAAAGAATACGTGGTGTGCCTCAGAGAATAATTCTTGAGCTTTTACTCTTCATCGCATATGTAAATGATTTACTCCTAATAATAAAGGACGAATTCACTTGTTTCGCTGATGATTCAGCTGCTTTACATTAAAATCATTGAATCATCAGTTTAATGTAAATTCACTTACCATGAATTTAAATGAAACATGAATTGTTCAATTTTGCTTGTCTTATAGAGGAACTTTATAACTTACAATTATTTACAACTATCCGAATGCGTCAATCTATTTTTAAGAAGGTGATAAAACTCAATTTGGATGCCAGACTATCTTGGGAATATCACATTGATCTATCAGCATCCAAAGTAGAAATTTCGAGTTATCAAAAGAAGACATTAAGAAATAATACTTCAATGAAGGATTTTTGAAATGGTTCTAATTTTTTGTTGATAACTCATCTTATTTTATTATAGAGTAGGCTGTAGTTGTGTCTATATTTAAGAAATATTTCAAATTATGTACTAAAAACCATTTAGTAATCTATAGCCTTAACTCACTAATTATGTTTTTTGTTCAAACTTCATCATCAAAAATAGTATAACTGAGTGTCATGGTGTGTATTCATAATAAGTTATACAAGATTTATTATTTTCTTAATGGAACGTGTCAAATAAGTATGAATAATAGATTAAACTATGACAACAGTGAGCCAGTGCAGACCCTGTAAAGAAAGAGATGGTAGTTTCACTTTTTTCGTATAAATGTGACCTATTAAATCTCGTACATAAATCCCCATATAGCATCCCCGACATCGCAAATCCCAAATTGTGAATTTGTCACCGAACCTCTAATCTATCTTATCAGGAGGATAAGGGTTAAATTCCTATGCTTCCTCGATCATTAGTGGCTATGGCATCCCTTCTTGTGCTTAGTTTGCATTTCCAACTTTCATAGAGTCCCTCATTCAACCCATCTCTCCCCCTCTACGGCTTAACACTCAGAGGGAAGCCAGCCCTGTACAAAGGTTCATATACATAGAGGTGTACACTCCCTAACCGCTCACTTATTATAACCCCTGACTTCTACGGTACATTCACATACACTGAGAAGCTCAAGAAGTCTTGTATCGACACCTTCCACAATGCGTATCTGTCAGTAGTAGTGATTATCTTCAATTATAATATTTGTTAACTTGTTACTACTTTCAAAATGTAACGAGATATAAAGATTAGATTTTCACCAGCGATTACAATTTACTTCAGAGCTACCTGCTTACATGAAGTTATATTGAAAATGAAATAATAAAGCGAATTTGTCAGAAAAACTCAACTCGATCCTCAAGTTTCCCCAAAATGTAGGGTTTACCATAATTTTTTTTAAAGATGGCCTCATTATGAAAAATTCAAATCATTCCAGTCAGCAAGTGGAGAAAATGATTAGGGATGGTTCAATTTGACAGAAATTACCTACTTCTTGAAAAAATTATTCTGAAAAATTGATTCTGTAATCAGATTATTATTATCAGATGTATTCCTATTATCTACTAAAGTCTTGAAGAACTTTCGTATGTCCCTCGGTACTGATTTACGATACGCCTGTTAGATTCAGATCTTAGGATTTTTGCACTGACCTATAATAAAGATTGGTTTATTTTTCCCACCTCTCAATGGTGTAATTTCCTCCATCGGTGTTTTCTCTGCTTCTCTACACAATGTACATGTACATGTCCTAGCATTCACTAGGGCAATTTTTCTCATGAGAACGTTGCTATTGCAGTGCGTCATGGATCCTATTATGATTCCTAAGTTGTTCTTGCTTTTCCTCATGGATTCCAGGATACCCTTCTCCTAAATTTCTCTAGGAGGATCCTCGATAGAGTGTGTTTCGGAAGAGAACTCTAGTGTTTAGCGTTGATTTCTTTGTCTTCTATTCTGGAGATTTGCTGTATAGTGTGTGATCCTATAATGTAGAAGCATTCCGGCCTATTCTATATGTTCTGAGACCCAGTGAAGGGTACTTTTGTTTTTGACCATTAAGGTGTTTGGTTTGGTTTTGTAATTTAAGAATGATCCTTGAGCTGAAGATTTTTGTCTTCAACGCTTGACTTTTGGGCATGATGGCTCTGTCGCATATCCTTCTTTTCGAATCCTCTGTTCAGATTGATTTGTCCATAGACGTCCGCTTGAAAAATACTGGTGTATTTAACAGTGGCCCTCTTCTGGATCCATAGATGCATTAGAAATACAAATCACATATTGACACATTTAGTTCCACAAGGAACTCCTTTACTAATACCTTTTATAACCAAAAATTAGCTCCTTTTCTGAAAGGGTGAACAGTTTCCTGTATCCACCCTCCTTTGTTTCCAAGGTTCTGTTTGAATATTAACATCTTGCCTATGTCTTTACTTGGTGCAACGAGTATTGGGTGCTCCGTCTCCATAGAGTCGTTATCCTTCCACAGAAGTCTTATGTCTCACAGGGATTCTTCTTAGCTGATGTTGATCATAATTTTCTTTACAGTATTGCAATATGCTATTGCTTAGTCCCAGTATTTTCAACTGTTTCATTATTATTTCTTAGTCAACTGTAAAAAGACTGTATTCATTTTATTTATTGATATTTTTGCATAGCTGATTTATTGTTTCGAGGTTTAAAGATTTTCAGAATTACTATAGGTATTGTTAGCAATTAATAGAACCCAGCATTAAAATATTATAAATTTCTATTACATTTTCAATTTATGGGAATATGATTCCAAATCATTGTCATGAATTTCCCCTTTTCCAAATGTATGTATTTAGTTTTTTGATCTCAAGAAACATCATATTTCAATATAAAAACTAAATGAAAAATGCTACTATTCGCACAATAATTATTTTTTCAATGTATCTTTGATTGTCTTTAAGATTTTTCTATTTCAATTTTTATTTGAGTAAGTGGAGCACCAGTCAAGACTAAGCTTTATCACATAGTCAATCATTACCTGACAGGGATAACATTGAGGTAATTCTCTTCCTAATCGTGTATCATACAATAATGCTCCTCAGAAATCTAAATATGTTGTTTGCAACAGCATTATTATGTTCTGCATCTCTAATCAATCTAATAATAATAATTTAAGGCGACTCTAATTGTGCCCGTTTTACTAATTAAGTTGAAACCGATCAAGACGTAATGAAGCGAAATGTTTTGGTACATAGTAGAAAAGTAGAAATCTTTGTCTATAGGGATTGATTGATAGCTAAACTGTTGGACAATGTTCCTCTTGATATACATAATCATACTATTAAATGAATTGTATATTAACAAATGGTAGGGCCGTCGTAAAGACCGACGTAATGAGCTCCGAGATATTCCAAACTGTGAATAATCTGAAGGAGTTGGAACTTATTGCAGAACTGTACCGATGCGACAGAGTGCATTTTTCTTGAAATCTTGCGCAGCTTTGTCCCTTAATGTGCGCGGATCGTTAGGGTATCTGTACGAACGCATGCGCTTTTAAAATCGCACTTCTAACGAATGTTCATCTGAGACTTGTGCCTGTTACATCGTTCATCTTAGGAGTATAACTTGAAAAACGGAAAAAGTATACGAAAAAAAAGAAAAAGTAGTTTTTATGACTTTATAATTTTTTATGAGAATGATACATGTTCAAAGCGAATTTCCTGAGATTTGAACGAATCTTTTATACTTCCACGATGAGTTGAACAATCTCATTTATCGTTCTTTGGGAGTACGTAATGATGAAATGACCAAATTTGGTAAAATTGTCCGTTCAAATTTCCACCTACATACCAGCTAAATGTCTTTACCGGATTCCAAGATTTTCCTATACTCTCAAGTTAGAGCCTATTGAGAATATTGAAGAGAAACAGACCCTGATGAAATACATCTCGATAAAAGATTAGCCTTATTATTTCATGAGGCCGTTTATGCATCCTGTCTGTACGTATATCCGTCTTACCATATATCTACAAATATACAACTTAAGAGAAACATTTTGGGAATTGTGTTCCTTGGAATCGACCATATCATCTACACATCTTCATGTTTTATGTACCAGATGCACAAGAACGGCCATGGGAAGTTCAATGTCCTAAATTTAGTATAAAGAAAATGTGTAAGATGAAGCACTATTATTATTATATTTGGGAGAAAAACTGTAATCAATTCTGTTCTTTAAAATCTTTAAAATCGATTTTGAACAGAAGCATCAAAAATCGAACAGAGTAGAGAAACAACCTTGTTACATTTTCAATTATTCGTGTTTTGTTCGTTGTTGCATTGTAGACATTTCTAATGGAAATTAATACGATAAAGACTCTCAGTACTTAGTGAAATTAGTTCAAGGAATCTCGTGCTTTAGTGACGTGAAATAGTTTTTAAAATTCATCAGATGATGTCCTGATACCGATACATGCATAAAGACGAAAATATAGTAGACATATGTGTTAATGTGGGCCAAGAATCATTATTATAATATTTTTATTGAGATCAAATTCCTCATATACTTTGTGGTTGTGGAATGTTAAAACTTTTGAGTTCATCAATATGAAAATGATGACATGCAAAATCAATATTTATATTTATATTCTTATAACTTATAGTTGCCATCATCAGTAAATTTGGATAAGGCAAAAAAGGTAGATTCGGGTGGGCAAAATACAAAATAAAGTTATTAAATCTTTCTTCGTTCCAAATCTACCGAGGATGGTAAATTAGTTGCTTGAACATCACTACGTCCTATTTTAATAGGTAGAATTCATAAGTATAGAATGCACATACACATAGAAATTCCTACAAATTCTCTCTGGAAGAATAACGCGACCGAGATTTAATTGAAAAAATTGTATTCAAGAATAAGAACAATATCAGGATATTTAACAGCTCAATTGCCAAAACAATGTGAACAATGTAGCTGATAATTGAAAGATATTTCGGCCTGTTGGTCGTATCACCATGTGAATTCATAGCTAAGCAATTGCTGTGAGTATGTTATACAAATCTTCGTCAGCTTCCAGTGTTCTCAAGAGATCCAGCAGGTGTAGGCAGCTTTCAACTCTTAGCAGATTTGTTCACATTATTTTATGCTTCGAGTTGAACTTGTTGGATATGAATATCATTTTCTCCATTCATAGATATATCCTTTTCTTTACAATTCAATAAACCGGGAGTTAGCAGGTAGGGTATGGTAGATGCTTAATAGTTATTTATTATTGAAGCTTTGTTGAGACTAATTAGTAAAATCTGAGTCTCAATATGAACAAATGACTAATAAAGAGATGGAATCAATATTGATTGGATAAGAACAACTTTAAAATGTATGTATTATTTTTGGGTCGACATAAATTGAGCTCGGCATCTATTATTGCCTTTCTATGTAGGTAAATTCAGTCCGGGGAGTTTCAAGGTATAAGGTCTCAGGTATGTAGGTACCTGGTTGTTAGGTCAGATAATTAGCATGTAGTACCTGCTGCCTACGCAACCATCCTTCTGTATATAACTATTTGCAAACTAATCAATAATGATTGTTTATTGTACCCCCTTTGTTTGTAACATAACCTAACCTAACCTTCTAACCTAACTCTGAGGATATGGAATGGAAATATTGTAATCGCGCAATATGGAAATGGAACTCAATTTACGTTTTCCTTTATTTTTCAAACGGGTGATAATGTTGTGTTGTATATGTATGCATTACAATTCAGAGCATATTTTACGCATTAGATTATTTTAAACAGGTGGAAGCTAATATCATTCATACAAAATTCCTCAATATCTCATTTGAATTAATTATTCTTTAGATGTAATATTTATCAGCAGTGTAGATATTATTAGTACCATTATGATAACTGAATGTTGGTTTGAAGTAGTAGTAGTAGTAGTAGTAGTTTTTATTTGGCATACCACTCGATTGCATAATAACAACGCTTTTGGCAAATAAAATATACACGCTTTTGTTTGGCTTTATTTTTCCTCAATGTTCCCATTCCCCCAAGTAACATCTAATATAAACTTGTTAATTATAATTCCAACTATAGGAAATAACTATTGGTCAATATTCAAACTCATTGAATTCAAAATACATAACTGTCTTGAATCTGTCTAAATAGTATTTTGGTAGTTATTAAAAAAAATCTGTTTGATACATGGTGTTCACATAAATAGTTTGCGATTGAAGTTGAGAATTAAAATTAGATGTTTCCTTCAATCACTCTGGAGAAACTATTCCAAAAATTATTATCCCATGAGGAATAAATATATAATTTTTCATTTTCTAACTTCCTATAAGGAAAATTCATTAGGTACAGTTGTGAGTGTCGCTTTCTACATAGTCTTGCCTATTTCTTGTGGAATGTCGTACGTTCATGTTATTGATAGGAACTTCAACAATTAAAGTTCACAATTTCTTCGTGAATTACCTAGAAACTCACAGTTCATATTGAATAACAATTTATTAATCTATATCTACAATAGAAATAGAAATGGCCATAATGAACTCACAATAATGAAAGTTTTATTATTGAAAATTAACTAAAAGGATGATTTACCAACATCCTTTATCATCAATTGTATTAAATAAAGGTGCTATTTCATTGATAAATTGATAACGATAATTCATACAATTCAAAGAGTATGTTAATTATACCTAACTTTTTTAAATTTTAAAGATAGGTATTTATTTGCCTTTGAGTTCTCCCGAATATGATTTGAAGCAGATATATGTATGCCTTACCTCATTTTAATGTTTAAGAGGTGAACAATTTTCATTCCTATCCTGATACCTATACGCAACGCTATTCCATAGGTTATTGCTATTCAAATGCTGTAGCAGCTTGTGCTTTTCTTAGAAATTAGCTTCCCTTAAGCTTGTGGCTGTGGCGTCATCTACCCATCGAAGACTGAAGCTCACGTACCACGACTGCCTACTAGAGGGAGCTTTAGGAAGCAGCATTGATTCAATATTTACTCAACAACCCATACATCAGGTTTTTCGTGGCTTCGACGATTATAAATAATATTTGCTTTATCTGTATATTTGGAATTCAGTTATTCTGCTATGATACACGCGGTATTTAACGTAATTTGTTAGCTTTAAAACACTAAATATTTGCAATTCGCTTATTTCGCTCAAATACAGTTTACGAACAATTATAACAATTAACAAAATTGTAATTGGTAGTAGACCTAGTTGACGATACATTTTATTCATTGGATTCAAACTTGACTGAATTTTTGTTTCAATAAGGTAAGAACAGGGATTTGTGTTCTTGTGTGAAGAAACAAAAATTGATTTTTTTGTAGAAATTAAGCTTTAGTGATATGGAAAGATTTATCGTTAACAATTATTGCATTATCTAAATCATTTCTAAGACATAATTTTATGCAGCACAATTAATTTCAGGTAATTACTCCCTTACATATTATGGAACAAATCAATCATAATCAAGATAAACTTGACACTATTGATAAATATCTGGCCAATTAAGCATATCAAATTGGTTTGATGATTCATTAGGAAATTAAAATAATAGCAATTTTTCACTAGTGATTTACGTTATAATACAGAAAATAAGCTGTAGAAAACAAGCAATTGTTGTAAACAATAAACAAATTAATAATTTGTTCATTTCCTCAAAATCATTTAAAAACAAAAGGAGGGACTTATCTTTTTGGGTCAAAATGAAAAATTTATTCTATTAACATTATTTTCAGAAAATGCTTATTTTTCCTGTATAGCTGGTTGAAATTTTCCATAGGCCGAGAGAAAATTTCGGGTATTCGATTGATTTGGGTACACTTGTATCATATGTAGTATAAAAATACGAAACTTTATGTGTGAGAACATTTTTCCCAAAACGCTAATTTTCCGAAGTACGTATGAAAAAGTCAAAATAATGATGGATTGTTCAAAAGGGAAAATGTCTGAAAATAGCTATGTGAAAATCTGGAATAAATCAAGCGAGTACTCGAATGTCATGAAGATATTGAGTATGCTTCAGTTTTCTTCGAAAACGCATGTTTTTGGAAATATCGACACTTTCCGGAAGCACGAGAAAATTAAAATTTTTGGCTTGTACAGAAATGAGTTTATGATGCTATATATTACTAAAAATTCATTCGGTACGATCATTTCAACGTCCGGGAAAAATTTGTAGTTCGACCTTTCAATTTGTTGTAAACAATAAATTTACAAACAATTTATCAATTGTTTCAAAAGTAAAACAAATAATATACTTGGAACTTTTGAGCCAAATAAAACACTTTTTTCATCCACCACTTTTTCGAAAAATGCATGTTTTCCTATTTATGGCCGTTTTAAAATCCGATGATGAGTGTGGGAAATTTGACAGTTTTCGATCGATTTTAAATCACTTGTATAATAATAGACTTTTTGTAAAGAATTTTTTTCCCAATCTCTATTTTTCCGAAATTTCGACGTTATTCCATGCGCGCGCGAAAATTGAATTTTTCAATTGAATCAACACTCGATTAAGACACTATATATTAATAAAGAATCATTCAGTTTGATTCTTGAAGTTCATATGATCTTCGGGAAAAACTTATAGTTATTTCAACATATCAATTTATTGCAAACAATAATTTGACAAACGATTTGTTAACACTATGAAAATTGTTAATAAATTGAAACAAGCAATATTCGAATTTTGTTCGGTCAAAATAAACAATTTTTAAGTTTTCGACTTTTGCGAGTTATAGATGTTTGAAAATAACGATGGAGGGAGAAAGTTGGCCAAACCGATCGATTCAAAAGCACTTGTATCTATGTATGCATTGGGTGAAAATGCGAGTCTTTTTTGTGAGAAACTTTTTTCTAGGCATAGCTCGGAGAATATGCGTTTGGAAAAAAGAATTTGTATTTTCATATTGCATAAGGTATATTGCATAAGGTATTCTCCATCGGAATTTTCTATCGTCCATAATTTTGAAAATATGAATTTTTCGATGAATTAAAAAGTATTTATTTTGGCCTAAGAAATTCAAATACGTCGTTTGTTCTGTAAAGAATTATATAAAAATATTGGTTTTTGAAAGCAGAAATTAAGACATTTAAGAATTGACAAATTTGAAAATTAATAAATTTGAAATTAAAAATTTAAAGTATTAAAAAATTCTGAAATTTAAAAATTCAAAAATTAAAAATTTTAAAATTGAAAAATTGAAAAATTTGAAAATTTAAAAATTCAAAAATTTGAAAATTTGAAAATGAAAAAAAAATTAAAATTTGAAAAACTTAGAATCCAAAAATTGGAATAAAAATTTTTACTGAAATAAAAAAAATTTTAAGTTATAAAATTTGAAAATTTTCGAATTTAATAAAAACTTGAAGTGGACATTTCTGTTCTTATTTTCATTCTTATTATTATTCTTATATTTATTATTATTCTTAAGCAATTTTCGAGCAATTAACAAATTGTTTACAAAAAATTTGATAGATCGAACTAAGTAGATGTGATTCTTAAAGAGAATAAAGCGAAAATAAAAATTTTCGAACGCTCCTATTAAAACCTCGATGATTCCTAAAATATTAGTTTCTTCACAAAAAAGTTTCGTATTTTCATACAACATAAGGTATAACAGTAGGTATTTGAATCGATCAATTTCGCCAAGCTTCTCTCACCCATGGTAAAGTGTTTATTTCGACCCAAAGAAGTTTTCTAATTTTTAAATAATTTTCAGACGATTAACAAAATGTTTGTGAATTTATTGTTTACAAATTGCTAGAACGAACTTAAGAACCTTTTTTTTCGGATGTTGATGTGTTGTTGAAGATATTTGTTAGGAATAAATGGCGTCTAGACGTGTTTTTATTCAAGGGAAAAATCAAAATTTTCACAAGCTTCCGGAAAAGAGTCGATAACTACGAAGATATGTTCCGAACAAAACTGAAGCGTAAATAATTTTTATATGACTTTCGACTACTCACTTCGTCACATATTCATTCCCAGACATTATCCATTTCAAACAATTCACGTTCTTTTTGAGTTTCCTTGCATAACTCGGAAGTTGTTTGTTTTGGATAAAACATTTTCTCACGTGGAAGTGTTTTATTTTTACTTTCCTCATTATACCAGTCTATAGTGTAAGAGACTACTGTAATAGGGCCAAGAAAAATTTCCAGATTTTTGCAGATATATCCGTTTCAAGCATTTCTGAATCGATCTAGAATATTTTCGACATGATATCTGTATTTGTGTGCATACGTAAGTACCGTACGTGCGTAACCCAATGTGGAGAAGATTTCTATTGGTCATATGGATTTAAACTTTTGCAGATCACTTCAAAGTGGTGAAAATAAGGGCTGTATTATTTTTCGGTGCGGTAGTCCTGTTAAAAGTGGTGTTTCTGACATCCATCTTCATTTTTTTCAATAGAATTATGGTATTTTCTTGAACCATAAGGACAACCGGATTTTCCTGGTTGTAAATATTCATCACAAGTATTTATATATCCTGCAGAAGTGTACGAAATTCTCATTTTATGATTCAAGTGATGTCATCAAGGTGACATCATTAAATTCTTTATTCTGTGCAAGAAGTATAGTGTTCTGTGGTGTATTTTGATAATTCATGTGACAGCAAGACGTCCTATCTATCCTAATAACACCGAGAGAATGTAAGGCGTGATTCTCTGATGAAAATTGAAGGGAGTCCTTGATATAAATTAAAAAAAAAATTGTTTTTCTGTTTTATCTTCCCTGCATATTAAGCTAAATAAACTTGGTAAACATTATCTGTTAATAAAACTACATTTTTTAAAATTTTTTTAACCCTGAAATATATTTGTAACGAGCTGAAATAATCAACCCCTAAGAAACTTTTTCTTAGAACTTTTTTTTTGACAAAACTTTTTCCTTTTAAAAAACATGTCTGAGGAGCCCCATTGATTTACTAACTTTTGATCTCTTCAAATTTTTCGAAAAATTGAAGACTTACAAGAAAAAAAATAAATGTATTGCAATGTATTTTTACTGGAGATTGTAAGAAGTGATTAAATAAAGGTGTTGATCGCAGCCTACTTCCTCAAATGTATTGTTTTAAAATTATTTGGGATTAGATTTATCACTTGGTTACGTTAGTTAATTTCAGGGTAACTTGAAAAGATGAATGAAAAGTTGGGATCAATAAGGCTCATGTTGAATAACATTTTATTGAACATTAGTCAACCAATTGGTTAACATATGATTCTACTTTCTACTAGGCTAAGAAGTTTAGAACTATAAGAATAAAAGTGAACAAACGATGAATAAAGTACTGCTATAACAATTTAACAAAAAACAAAAACATGTCGAATATTGACAATACAATCTACAAAAAATGTTGAAAGTGATCGCCTTCAACTTCAATATAAGCATCTACTCTTCTTCTAATAGAATTGCGTATGCGTTAAAATATACCTGCTTCAATGCGGTTCCGCAAATCATCGATATTTTCAACTGGGCTTGAATAGACCAAAGAATTCAGATATCCCCATATGCAGAAATCCAAAGGATTGAGGTCAGGGGAGCGGGCGGGCAAGCTTACAGGTCCTCCTACGCTTGAATGTTTCCGGGATACAGAAAGGACATAATGTTAGTGCAGTAAGATAGTATTTTTAAATTGTAAAGACTTCTGCTGAAATTCCCACAGCACAGGAGTTTGGGTTCACGGAGTCACTTAATTACTATTATCACACATGACACCACCAATAATCTGTGTAAAAAGTCACGGCTTCGTGGCTTTAGTAGTAAACGTTATGTGGTGCTCCGGGTTCTCTACTTATTTCGAAACCCGCGGAAAGGAAGTTGCTTGCCGATGAGAAAAGCTTCTATCTCAAGCTAGCTCCACAGTTAGTGATCAAATGTATTGGTATTCCTTCCTCTTCTAGTAGAATATGCACGTCCCGTCATTATCTAAACCAATTTTTCTCATATGACCTTTGGGTTTTTAGTGTCCTGTTATAATTCTCGGGTCATTGCTGCTTTCTCTCATGCCTGCCAAGGCGTCCCTTGTCTTTGTGCTGGAAATGAACTGTAGTGTTCAGTACTGAGCTCCTTGTATTCTGCTCTGAAGTTTTACTGTATAGCGGGAGTTTCTATACCTACCGCATCAGGATTCCAGCCAGAGGGAATTCTGTGCCATTGCGTGCAAAGGCGTTCGTCTGTTCTTCTTTTTCAATTCCTGTATCTCCTGGTTCCTAACAGAAAATGATTCTGATCTGCAGTATTAAGGAATTCAGTTTGCACACCATCAGAGTACATACACATCGCATTCTTATTTACATTGTTCAAGCTCTGACCATAGAACTTTATTATTGATTAACATATTATACTTTAATCAATGGTGTGATGCCTAAATATTTGTCTTCATCTTTCAACACGATGGCAATTCCATGCAGCTCAAATTTCTTCATGTATTTCATCTTCCTCTCATTTGATGAATGCCACTATTGTAAATTCTACTAGGGTTAATTCTTAGTCCAGCCGATTCACACCATCACTCTGTGGTCTTAAGACTGTCCTGGATGATATGTCGCATGGAAAGTTCTCTAATTCACCTATTTCGATTAGCATATCCTTGGTAGCTAATTTATTTGACTGTTAATGCCTACACCACTAGGCTCCACAGTAGGGTAGATAATATCCCCTTGCGAGCATTCCCTTGGTGAGTTTACTTGGATATCGTACTCATACAAATATCTCTAAGTTCTTCTCGTTATTACATTGCCCTCATCCAATTGGATGAGGTTTGGTCAAAATTTTTTCTATTGAGGAATAGCGGCTTGTGTCATGTTGTCAAAAGCTTCCCCGATGTCAAGGAAAGAGCACAAGGAGCTACTTCTTCCTATTCCAGTAGTTCGTCTAGTCCCTCTGTTAGGATAATACTGTGCGGTTACGGTTGATTTTCCCATTCTATGTGTTTCTGGTGAACAGATCCACATAAGAAAAGATATATCGCAAAGCTAGGCTACTTAAATTCTCATGAGTGTTGGGATAATCGCCTTGATTCGGCAGAAGGGCAGGGATAACATTGGGCGACTTGAATGTATTGAACGACTTGATTGACCAAAGTAGTACTTTCTTCGTACGAATATTCGTAGTATTCCCATTCTCTGTAGATGGTTTGCGCGGAAACTCGTCAGTTTTGATTGATTCATTATAATAAACTATGGAAGAGTTTACACTGTGGATACACTATAACACTATAAATAAGAAACAATAGAACAATCGAAGTACTGAGAACCTTTTAGCTACCAAGTAGCCATCATCAGGGTGAACTGATGGTGATTGGTAGATGAAAGGTTCTTAGTCCTTTAATAGTATTTTCAGTGAATAAGGGTGATTGTTTCTTATTCCTAGTGGTTCCTATAGATACATTGTGTTTCCAGAAGATAGCTTCGTCTTTTGTCCAGCATTTTCCGAGCTTTAAATTATGTACAAGTTGTTTATTTCAACCATAGGCTTAGGTAAATGAAGATCACACTGGTTGCAAAGTATACTCGTAACTAATATGCTCTTTTTTCATCTGCAGCTTGTAATTTGTCTGTTTCAAGATTTATTATCCCATGTCCTAAGCCCCCTGTGCCGGAGATATTCGAGGAAATAGTGTTTTCAAGGATGTATGGCTTATCACATACCTTTAAAACATTTTGTGTCATCATATTTGTCAATATAACTATAACCTTATGAACGATGATTATATTATTATCACAAAATCACGACACACTTGAAGGCTAATAAAATAATATACCTACATAGAACAAGCACATATGCTATGCACGTACTATACTAGATACAAAACATAACTCTTGCGCAACTTCGCAGCACGTTTTTATTGGATGATTGGTTGTATGTAAAAAGTAACTGAAATATTTTCATGGGAATTTAATTTTTTCCATTTTGAGAATAACCATAATTTGTCTCCAAGCTCCACAACAATTGTCCGTATTAAATTTGCAAATGAATGATTCTGGCCACATTATTACTTTCGTAATAACTAAATTAAGATATTGTCCGTATCAAATTTGAATTCTTCTCTATTTCTAATGACCACAATAGGTACATTTCTACTAATATGACATTTTACTTGTACGAACTACTTTGACGGGGTTATTTGACGTGAATTTTTTGCGGGGGTTTTTCTGGTAAGGTATCCCTTTAATGAATAAGAGTAGCCACATAGTTATGATGAGATATAGCAGTTGTCAACCCTTTTGTAAACTGATTTTCAGTTGATAAATATCTCGTAATTTTATTCTCCGTTCATGAATATATTTCTGGTAATTCATTATCCATCGGGGTATTTACAAAGAATCTATACAGTTCCTATACTAAAACATATTATAGTCCAGGCAATAAACCGGGAAAAAGACTATAAAAAAATATATATATAGTAAGCTAGAATTTCAAATTTTTTCTGGATTTTGTTCCTAATACCCCATGACTATCAAGACCGCGGGGGTCGACCTTTCTACCCCCTCAAAACGGGGTTTCAACCCGTCAGAGGAGCATTCTTATAAAAACAGTCCAAAATTGATGAATTAAGAGCCGAAAATGACCCCTAGTATGTTTTTTATGTCGCTGATCACGATTCCGCAGCTAGTTTTCTCGGAAAACTCTCTCCAAATGAGAAATTTGGAAAATTTATATATAATATATAATTTGTAATTTTGTTGCAAAAACGACCTCTAGTAGGTTTTTCGGGTCGCTGATCACGATTCCGCTGTTATGTTTCCCAAAAAACTCTCTCCAGATGGAAAATTCGGAAAATTTGTGATTTTCCTGAGATGGTTGTGAATAATAAAGTATAATTTTGTTGCAAAAATGACCTCTAGTAGGTTTTTTGGGTCGCTGATCACGATTCCGCTGTAATTTTTCCCAAGAAAGTCTCTCCAGATGGAAAATTTGGGAAATTTGAGATTTTCCTGAGACGGATATGAATAAAAAAGTATAATTTTGTTTCAAAAATGACCTCTACTCAATTTGATCACGATTCCGCAGTCAGTTTTCTCGGAAAACTCCCTCCAGATGGGAAATTTGAAAAATTTATATATAATATATAATTTATAATTTTGTTGCAAAAATGACCTCTAGTAGGTTTTTTGGGTCGCTGATCACGATTCCATCTGGAGAATTTTTTTGGAAGAATAACAGCGGAATCGTGATCAGCGACCCAAAAAACCTACTGAAGGTTCTTTTTGCAACAAAATTATAAATTATATATTATATATAAATTTTTCAAATTTCCCATCTGGTGGTAGTTTTCCGAGAAAACTGACTGCAGAATCGTGATCAGCGACCCAAAAAACATACTGGGGGTCATTTTCGGCTCTTAATTCATTAATTTTGGATTGTTTTTATAAGAATGCTCCTCTGAGGGGTTGAAACCCCGTTTTGGGGGAGTAGAAATGTCGACCCCCGCTGATTTGATAGTCATGAATGATCGATGGGGTATTAGGAACGAAACGCAAACAAAAAATTGAAATTCTAGGTTACTATATATATTTTTTTATTTTCCGGTTCGTTGCCTGGACTATTAGTAAACCAACTGAATTAACTCAAGTATTTGTATACGTGTGTCTATCAAGATAAGGATGTCTATCATGGGGATATCGGAAACGGTAATGGACACAGCTTATTTTGAATAGGGAAAAAGTTGCGCATCTAAAGGACCATTCATGAGGAATTATGCAATTTCCAATTTGATGTAATTTTCAAAAAACCGAATTTCTAAATTATTTCAAATATTCACAGAATACATTTGAAATATCTGGATGAAATAATCATTATACGTCTATGTCTGTTAACCTCGATGAGACTATCATCAATAATACCGAATAATATCTGTTATAATCTGAACGATATCTAGTCTTTCACAAGAACTTCACTTCTTTGTTCCGCGAGGTATTACTCTCCACGTATAGAGTCGCATTGAATAGAGCTTCCTTTTTTTTGGTGCCATCGTAACATCAGACAGAATAACAATCATAGAATGCATAATATTGTTCAATTTTGTATTTTGCTAGAGTTTATATCACATTATCATATGTGTGAAACTTCAATAATGAGAAGCTTGATTTATATATAATAGTTTCACTCATTCGGCAATCGGAAGAATCTTTTTATGTACGTTGGTACCTGTCCAAATCAAATGTATGTATCTGGAAATTGTTTTATCAAATTTTTTGAGTGGCAATAACCGACAATCCTAAAATCGCAATTAGATTTGTATCATTGTTGCAAGCCCGAGTTTGACGGTGGCATTTTCTGGTAAAACAATTCAAACCGGATCACTAGCGGTCATAGCGATAATATGAATCCCAGAATCAATCTTCTTCCCACTCATAAGCTGAGTAAATAAGAGTGATGTAATTATTTTCAGAATCTAATGATGAGATTTCAGCTATTGTTCAATATCTAGATTTAGAAAATTGTACTTGAACAAACATCGGTCTGCTTTTTCAACTGATGGTTCACTTTTTGAGGTTATCTCAGATCAGGAAGAAAACAATATCCATGTCACTCATGTCGGATGCAGGTGTAGAACTACATATATAGATTCAAGCTGTAATAATTTAATTAATGAGTATTGTGATATAGGCGTCAGTTAAGACATTTTCTTGATATAAATTACAAATTGCGCGGGTGGGTAATATTAAAATGAGATCACATACTTCGCCAACAATTGGAATTTATTCCGAAAGCCAGAAAACAATAATTTTCAGAGAATCCATAATTATTCAGTGTATTTACCTATATTGTTTTACTTCATCCCGATGGGATAAACATCATCTGATGTTTGTAAGTACTTATTTGCTAAGGAGGGTCTTCATTCGTCAATGCAGTGTTGTCTGCGACGAAGATTCTAGTATTGCTAAAATCTCCCCCGTTTTATAGTTAGCAGTGCTTACACAATTAATTTTATTGCTTTGCTCTCTCATCCAAACATATTTTGTTGCACCTTTTGTTTATTCTGGACCCAATGAACTTGAAAGACATGGTTTGTGGGAAATCACTCAGGTATATTGAAGCTGACTATTCCAAATGTGGCCTCACAATCATGTGCCCAAAAATGTAGATGTGATTAATACATTCCTGAAATCCATCAGGTGGCTGGAAATTGTTTCAAAATACAAAAATTTTGAAGAATACGTAACACAAATCATACATAGATAAGAAATTATAAGTCTAAAAAATACACTTAGTCGATATTCGTTATAAAGGTTGAAATATTAAAAAATTCATGCCATTTTGTCCTAAAGGAAGTGACATGATGAAACGAATTCAAAGGAAAAGAAGGAACAGTCAATTCACTGAGAGAGTACCCTATAATAGTAAAAATTACGGAATAATCACCCTTACCCTCTAAAAATAATATTAAGGTCCTAATGATAGCGTCATAAAAATAGAAATCATAATACTAAATTTTGGTTCCGTCAAGTAACTTTGTTTTGTTTGCAAACTAAGGTTTTATGAACTATTATTTGCAGGCCACGTTGGAATTATTCACGGATAATGTTACTAACCTCGAGGACCGAGCAGTGTGAGTTAGACGGGAACCGGTGTTGCTGAATTGTTAAAATGAGGTCGTTGAATTACTAATCCTGACATATTGATAAATACTTATTTTAGATAATATTGAAAGTTCAAGTATCCACACGGCAGGGGCTATTGGTATCTTCGATGTTCAGGTACAAAATAAAAATTAAAGAAATGTGGCTCCCTATCCAATAGACTCAGTAATAAAGGACAGTCCCGCTATAGGGCAGTCACCGTAAGATCTCAGAAATCGGTGTAATTTTGATGAGTTCTTCCAGCGCAACTACGTACAATTATTCCTTTGCTTCTTCAGAGTTTGCAATTCCTCTAATGAAACTAACTCAATAGCTATTCACAGTTGCTCCCTGTATTGATATTACTTGATGATAATACATCCGGCGGAGTTGTTAGACCATCTTTACAATATAATATACATGGTATAAGCCAGAGACAAGACGTTCACGTGTGAACCAACAGTACCTACAATTGATTGTAGGGAGGTCTCATGAAAACAGTAGAAAGGCTTAAAAATGGAGCAGATGAGAAGATAAAGAATGCAAAAAATAGCGCAAAACTATGGAAATCGTTAGGATCCCCAACAGCGAAATCATGAATAATTAGAAATCTTAAATGATGAGGAATTAAAAACTGGTACTGTAAACCTAGTCAGTAAAAATCGTGAAGATTTGAGTGAAGAATAGTTCCGCACTGATATCCCAGTTCTTCGTGATCAGTTGCTGAGTTCAATGGTTAACTTAGAATAAATGAGCCCACCCAATCTTCTGAACACAAAAGAAGACAGAAATTTGATTGACGCTTCCTGAAATGATGGCTTGAGAAACTCAAATCGACAATGATTGAAGTAAGACTGAAAATCTTGCATTTCTCTCTATAGAGAGTCTAGAAGCTGATTCAATAAATTATGAAGAAACAATGAACTAATTTTTTGATAGAATATCGAGGAAATAAATTATGTAAATATTTGCACTCAACATTGCTAATGCATACTGTTCAATTCACTTAGAGATAAATATATCTTATGCTCTGTAGATAACAATATTTTTATTATTCTGCAAAACCTATTATTTCTAATTAATGTTGAAATACAGGTATAGGGGCGACATGGGTCTGACTTGCTACCCCTAAGAAAAATACTTAGATCCGTCACTGCCTACAATTCCCTTGGGCACTATAATTCTCTCCTAATATAAGAACTTCTTTTGCTAATACTCAGCCTATGATAATGCAATAATGAATTTATTAACAAAGGAAATATTACAAATATTCATCAAGTGCGTCTTAAATCATCTGGAAGGAAGTAAACAAAGATGCAACATGATAGCAGTTTCGACCAGCTACGTATCGTCAGAAAGTAGGCCACTCGTGTTAATAATTAGTATGTGATAAAGGCTTATGTAAACTAGTAACATCAATAATTAAAGATCAATGTATGAGAAATTGTGAAATACGGCAACAAGATTTTCAAACATCAAGGTTAGGAGTTTCTTCAATATCTTGAGCATATTGCTGCTCAATATTGAAGAGCGTCAAATTCTCCTAAAGAACAGAATGGCAAACATTTTCGAAAATTAACAATCTGAAGTGTTGGTTCCACTAAAACATTTGAAATATGTTCTAAGTATTATACAGGATGTCCTCGAACTGCGTGGCCAAAATAAAGCCGAAGATTCTTTGATTCGAAAAAAAGTTGATGAGCCTTTTTACTTTTGCCTCAAGTGTCTTGTTTACCCGGTAGAGGGCTTGCAAAAATAATTTTGTTTTTTCGGTATAACTTGAGAACGTGATGAAGAACTTTTACAATATTCAGCAGGTGAGTTACTGTCAATAATGACCATATTTGAGAGTGAAGCACAGAGCCTTAGAGACCATAGAAATGGCTCAAACTTTAGGATGTAACGGGAAAAGTGTCCAGAACTTTTTTGTGGTCAATGTAATTCACTCGATATTTTTTATGTAAATAGCTTATCTAATTTGAAAACTTTTCTTACTCTTAGAAAATTTTCATAAAATCAACGGATTAGCTTGAAAAAATTAATTTTCGAGTCTCTGCAATTTTGGCTTACTAATTTTACTTGATTAAAATACCTTAGTTGCCTTTGCTTTTCTAATGTCATTTTGGCATTTGAAGAGTTTATTCTCAAAACTGTCAGTTTTTACTTTGCTTTCCGTAAAAATTTTATAAAATTATGGCTCAAAATTTCACTAACACTGAAATGGTTGATATGTTATTGATTCATGGACTTAGTCGTTGCAATGGCCGGAGAAGGGAAAGATATCCGCATCGCAGAATTCCAAATCGGCAAACCTTCGCGAAACTGGCAAATTTGAAGCAAATCGCAGAGAAACTGGACGCAGACGGACATGAAGGACGTTAGAGCTCGAAGAAGCGATACTGGAAGCGGTTGAAACTGAACCTGGGATAAGCACACTACGTTTGGGACTTCGTATTGGAGCCTCAAAATCATTAGTTCATAATGTACTGAAAGAAGAACTTGTATCCCTATCATATTGAAACAGTTCAAGACTTATTGCCCGTGGATCCAGGTCATCGGCTAGATTTCTGTCGGCTTATTGTCCAAAGACAAAACGCAAACCCCAATTTTTGTACAAGAATTCTGTTCACGGACGAAGATACTTTCACGAGATGTGGTCTTTTTAACCTCCATAATGAACATTTCTATGCTGATGAAAATCCTCATGAAACGGAAGTTACATATTTTCAGAATCAAACTAAAATCAATGTTTGGGTTGGAATTGTGGATAACTTTATTATTGGCCCTACCGTTATACCCGATCGATTGAACGGGGAGAACTACTTGAACTTTTTGGAACAAAGGCCACTTGAACTGTTGGAAGACTTGCCCTTACACATTCGTCGTGGCCTGGTTTATCCATGATGGTGCACCTCCTCATTTCACATTAGCTGTGAGGCGACATTTGAATGCGGAATATCCAGATCGCTGGATAGGTAGAGGACACGATGCACCAGTGAACTGGCCGGCCCGCTCCCCTGATTTTACGCCCTCCCACTTCTTTCTATGGGGCGCTTTGAAGTCGAAAGTTTATGCAGCTCCAGTAAACACACGAGAGGAATTGTTGCAACGAATTAATCATGAAGCGGATTTATTGAAGAATGATCCTGAAGTACTAGCCAGAGTTCAATCCAATTTCTTGAAACGAATTAATTTGTGTGTTCAGGAAAATGGGCAACATTTCGAACAATTGATGCCTTAGCGATTTCCCAAAAAGTTTTGTTGTTTCTTTTAATTTAGCATTTGTTTTTCCTAAATAATCACATCGTTTCCCCATTTATATTGTTTTTATTATTCGTGTTTTACCGAGATATTAACCATTTCAGTGTTAGTGAAATTTTGAGCCATAATTTTATAAAATTTTTACGGAAAGCAAAGTAAAAACTGACAGTTTTGAGAATAAATTCTCCAAATGCCAAAATGACATTAGAAAAGCAAAGGCAACTAAGGTATTTTAATCAAGTAAAATTTGTAAGCCAAAATTGCAGGGACTCGAAAATTAATTTTTTCAAGCTAATGTGTTGATTTTATCAAAATTTTCTAAGAGTAAAAAAAGTTTTCAAATTAGATAAGCTATCTACGTAAAAAATATCGAGTGAATTACGTTGACCACAAAAAAGTTCTGGACACTTTTCCCGTTACATCGTCAAGTTTGAGCCATTTATATGGTCTCTAAGGCTCTATGCTCCGCTCTCAAAAACGGCTTTTATTGACAGCAACTCACCTGCCAAATATTGTAAAAGTTCTTCATCACGTTCTCAAGTTATACCGAAAAAACAAAATTGTTTTTGCAACATTGAAGCCCTCTACCGGCTAAACAAGACACTTGAGGCAAAAGTAAAAAGGCTCATCAAATTTTTTTCGAATAAAAGAATCTTCGGTATTATTTTAGCCACGCAGTTCGAGGACACCCTGTATAGATCAAACGACTGTTCTTGGAAATCGAAAGTCTCACCCGTGTTCAGTAATTATTGACCAAATTTTGACACACTGGAGGTCGAATCAATTGCAATTCAGTAGCAATTCAAAGCAATTTTGTCAGCTATGGAATGAGGCCAAGATTGTGAAGACTTAATCAAAGATATCCAAATCATAAGATCAAACATAAACACCAAATCAGGTAATCTCACTATTCATAATTGAACTACCGTGAAGTTGTACAGAGTCAGGGTCTTGGTGTATGATGTTATTCCTTCAAATAACCTTGGATTGTGATTGAAAAACTGCCTTGAATGTACGAACGCAATTTTCATTCTGAAAATATAAACTACTTCAAAATAATATTTCGAATTATCAGCTACAATAATCTACTGCAGTTTTATCCGTCTAACTTTAACTTGAGACAAAATTTTGTGTATTGACAATAGTGGCAGCCAATGTAGATACAAATCAATGACAGATTTCTATGTTTAGTCTGGCTTATTGAACTTCTTAAGTAGTGTTTTATTAATTTAGAAAAACTTCTCTAGCAACTAACTACTAACATGGAGTGTTGATAAAATTCTGAGAGCTACAACAGTAATCGTATACAAAATAATCAATTTATTTTTGCACCGACAATTTGAGACATCCTAAAGTTTCGTTGAATATGGTAGCATTTATGACACATCAATTAATTTTTCTTGTAGAATATTTGCGTTTATATGTGAATCATTTTCGACCGAAAGTATTGACTTCTCATCTATACCTTTGAGGTTTAACAGGTCATATAAAATTGGGAATCTTTACTTATAGTATCTCAGAAGCAAGAATTTCTCATTCTGAAAATTGAAGGTAATGTCTAGAATATAATTGAAAGAGTTTATTTCAAATTTACTCTTCTCTTTATGTATAAAAATTCTTGGGAATTAGGTCACAATAACTCTGTTTACAAAATTTTTTTTTGTCTTTACGTACGTTTCGGTCTCACGACCATCATCAGAAGGATTTCCCAAGAATTTTTATATATAATTCATACTGGGTCAAGAATCTTTATTATTAACTTTTCTCTTTTAATGGTTTATTGACAGCTTCTTCATAGTCAAATTAAAGCTTCCACTTCCGGCTTCAACTTGAGTTGCAGCAACAAATTCTGTGACAACATTGAAAATTCTCATTAGCAGCAACTTTCATCTGCTTATATCCACATTGTCCCTAACTTAACTTTTCACTATTTTGATTCCGCTGCGTATGCCGCCTGATGTGGCTGCCTTCCTGTATCTTAACACAGCACGGCCCCGCACTGAATACAAAATAATACAACAATAACCAAACACTAAGAGTCACTAATTTCCCCTAATGAATATGGAGATACCAATGATGGATTAGAACAGAAACTAAATATTGTGCTTTTGGCAAACTAATTTGTATGATGTGTCTAAGTCCTCAAAACATGTTGATCCTTATGCTCAAACAATTCTGAGTTGCTGTATAAGCTGACTGATTTTCAATTTTCCAGCAGGTTATATATGCCTAAATATCGAAGATATGGAATACAAATAAATGGTATAATTTTCATATGATATCTGGCTTACAAAATGACGTGAACTTTCCTTTCCCGTAGTCAACTGATTCACGGGAAACATATTTAATTTTTTTCAATGCAACCTTTTGTATTTTTTTCATTTATCTTCAAAATGCTACAATTGCTTAATTATGCATAGATGATATTTGAAATTTCAAATAATAAACATTAAAGTTCGGTGTCTATTTTATTTTATTCAATGAGAGTCGAATGTGATAATATATGCCATGTCAAATATAAGTGTGTATTATTTTATTATTATTATAGTTGACACTACCTAATTATGAAAGTGAATATTGAGTACAAAAAATATTGAAAAAGTTGTTTTCACAGGACAGTAATAAACGTGGAGCTGTTTTGCTGTATCAAAATTTGTATTCCAACAGAATACTCAGGTGTTTCGTGAATGATTGTGTGAATAACCTTTTCATTCTTTAATTTATGTTCATCCAGATTTTTGTTGACCTTGAAGGTATCTTTAATACTGGTTTCTGTTCTCAAATTTAGTCCGTCACTTAATTTATCAACATTCACTTCATTTGCAGCATCTTCATTATCATTCGGTGATTCTACGTTGCACAATCCACAATTTTCTTCACATATGATTTTTGTTCAATTACGTGATTTGCAAATTAGAATATTTAGAATATGGTCCACCGGTTCATTCTCACATATAGTGAATAACTTCGTTAATAACCACCACGATTATGGAGTTAGTACTTTGGCTCATTTCAGAGCTTATCCTGGATCTTTTACAAGACACGTTGCTGTTTAATTGAATATCACATGGTACAAACTTATAAAGCTTGAAATCGTATAAAATAAAAGGTTATTAGTTACATTTGGTCCACAAACTACATCCTAATAATCCTAACAGGTAGTATTTTGTGAATGGTTACTGAGGGTGTGAAGAATATATCGCAGTAACATAAGTTGAACAGATGAGTCTAATCATATCCATGGACATCGAATCTTTAATAAACGTAGTACACATTACCTCGCGTAAGGCTTCAAATCCTTGCACAAGTGAGACTTTCAATCAATGTATGGATTGGAGTAGTGAACAACAACATTTTGGGACCAGATTCTTGCGTTAGAACCTTCACTCATAATTATTATCTCAGCAAAATGAATTCCAAGATTAACTTAAAAATTTTCAATCTAGAAGAGTAAACCTACGGTTCCAAATGATACTACCCGTGCTTTTATGGAGGCCAAGTAAAAATTTTTTTAAATTATGGATTTTCGAAACCTGGATCAACAACAGAAGATTCATTTTGTGATTTTTTAGATCACCTTATTTGTCTGTTCTCGATTTATTTGTCTGTGGCTTCTTGAAAAACGAAATTTATGTATTCCGTCATACCATGTTCTGAAACTTAAAAATAAAAAACCACGGCAGAGATAAATTGATTTAGTATCTGATCCCTTATAAATATACCTATGCAAAGGAAAATAGAATAGTTGATAGTGCGATTGAAATTTATTATATTGCCCAGCGCATCCGCCAAATTATAGAGAAATTGAAATACTGATAGTCAAAGGTGCATCAAATGTTTTGAATATCTACCCAATCTACTGCATCATCTTCTTCGAGAACTCATTGTATTTGAACATTCAGCTGTTGGAAAATCTTGTTTCTGAGGAGCTTACAATAAAAGGTAACTCATCATCAGCCTGGAGCAGGTCATTATCCTATTAGGATGATATTGACTCTATTCGTTCATTCCTTTTTGTGTGATGGAATGATCATCGTAACCTGAAACAAGATGAAACATTAGAAGGTTAATAAGAAATCAAACAATATACAACATCGTGTTCCCTTACAGGCGTAATGGCTTAATGAAGCTTAAACATGAATGGAATTCAGGTTATCAAACAAAATTTATTTCCTAACGATTATATCAATGGAAATGAAGTGGACCCAGATATTTTCTTAGAAAAAAACTAACGTCACTGTTGTTAATATTCCGCAAGTCCGTTGCTTGTGTTAATATTTCAATGAATAAAATCAATCGTATAAATGTGGTATTTTATTCATAAATTTCTCTGCCAATGAATACTAGTCATGAATCGTGTTTCATGCAACCTAGATGTATTATGACACAAATGTGATGAAAATAATGTATCTATCTATCATACAGAACAGAACGTTCTAGAAAGCCCTTATTTAAATTACAAAGGGATGGTAGGAACGGCTGTTAATAATAATACTTTTACTTATTCGGCATATACATTTATGATGAATAGTTTATGCTCAGAACTCAAAGAATACATATGGATTAATTGTGTCAGAAATCAAGTCTGAAATGCTGAGAAGAATTGGTAGGCTACAACGTCTCACCAGTCAGTCTTCATAATTGTACACAATGGATACATGTTTGTGTGTTTTCACTAAGTTTCACATAAAGAATCGAAGATTTTAATATTTCACACAAATTTGTTTGATCATATATATACAGGTTGAGTTCAAGAAACTGGTATATTCAGAAAAAGATTCGACAAAGATAGGCTCATCATGATTTATTGAAGCACCGGTTGTTAGTACCTTACGGAAGCAAGGTTAAGAGTCCCTGAGAAATTAAACAAGAAATGATTTATTTGGTCAAAACTTATTTTCTTCCTCAACATAATCTTCATGTAGCCTGATACATTTCGTCCAACGTTTTTCTAATTTTTCGATCCCTTCCAAATAATATGTTTTCGGTAATCGATATAGTCGATACCGTGTGCATTCCAAATAAACTGTGGCCTTGAATTCGTTGGCCGATAATACCACTTCGGCTCTTTTCGGGTTCGATTCGCCAAGACAAGTTCACTGTTTCGACTGTCCTTTAGTCTTTTGTGTGTTGTGATGGATCCATGTTTCACCACGGTTACGAAACAGCGCAAATGTTACATTTTATCGCTTTTGAACATTGCCAAACACTCCTTTGAAGTTGTCACACGGTCGCGCTTGTTGGCAACAGAGAGCAAATACGGCAAATGGCTTTCTCACATTCGAAAATTCTTGCAACATATTCCGTACCAATTCGGTTGAGATGCCCGTTGCCCCAGCAATCTCGTGCACATTAACTAGCCGATCGTCCAATATCACACTATGGATTTTATCGACGATAGGACGACCAGAACGTTTGGTGTCCTTTGTGGTCATACAACCACAACGAAAATCGGTAAACCTCTTGTGAATCGTTGCAATCGATGGTGAAGAGGTCTCATAATGTTTATCAAGCGATTGTTTGGTTTGTGAAATGTTTTTTACACGCAAGAAATAATGTTTAATCAAAACGCGAAATTCACTTTTTCCAATGTTTACAGAGATCTTCAAGGCTGCTTGCTTTCGGTGAGTGCCAAAACAGAACAGAATGACAGATCAGTCTGAAAATTTGAATGCGTACTAGTCAAAGATGGTACATCTCAAATATCACATGGGATTTTCGATAGTGTCGCCATCTGTTTTAATTTCTAGGGTCTTTTCACCATTCCCTCATATCAGGCAATAGCTAGACGATGCATTCCATTGATGCATTCCACTTGAAGCATTTGTGGTAAACACGAACCATTTTCTGAAAGTACTGTACGATAGCATTGTTGTGACCAGTCGATGTACACACACCTCACATGACCAGGCCGAGATTTCTAAATAGTTGATAGTTTTTGCTTGTTCAGCTTGTAAAGCTCTCGCTCCAACTCACAATACTCGAATAGTAGCACATATGTATCTATTGTATTCATATCAACAGTAGGTATACTACCTGTATTGACTTTGGAACGTACATGTACATACTAGTTATAAATGTTTATTTGTTCGACATTATATTATACAAGTTGGTCCAGAGGTAAAAAATACCAAACAAAATTTAGGGTTGTGAGGTTTTTTTAGGCGAGGAATTGAAATGTGTATACAGTTTGGTTGTAGTTCATAGAGGGCGCTAGTTACGGTAGTTTGAATCTGTTGAAGACTTATTCCTACTTCAAGATATCTCATCTTTGGTAACAAATTCTCATTTCTCAACTTTTCTTGCACAAAAACATTTACTTCAAAGTTGCTATCTTTCACCGTTTATTTAGAAATCTCAAACACATAGGCTCATTTATAACTTAGAATTGTAATGAAGTAACATAGTACACATTAGTACACGAAAATATTTCCTTTTGACAACTGCTCAAAATGTCCGCCTGTAACTTTGACACATTCAACATCTATTGAAAGATTCTATTATTTTACAATACAGATTTTTATTACGAAATTGTTCGGCAGCATTTAAAACTTTCTGCCATAGTTCTTTTCGGGTGTTTATAGTTTCCCTATAAACTACTGCTTCAGTTCCACAGTTAAGACCTGTATATTGAGCAAAAAATAATACTGAACAAGGTAACAATGAAACTTGTAACTTTGTTGTCGGGAGCCACTGGAGATGAAAATGACTTTCGAGCTGTAAAAAAGAGCTTGGCTGTATAATGGAAGAGCAATACCTACAACATCGAGTGACAATTACCTGACTATCTGAGAAACGTAAATTTTCTTACTAGGAGTTTGATATTAAGGTAATATAGGAGCATTGAAACCAACTATAATGAAAATGAATCGTAGATAGGGATTGATTTTGAAGTACTAAATAACTAAACCTGAAATATGGCCCGCAATTTAATAGTATGACGATTCAAGTTTTTCGAGTCCAAAAAGAGTCCGATCTGTTAAAATACCATATTGAACATAAATGTTCAATCAATAACCCCCAAAATTGAACAGTTGTCGCTGCTCTTGGCAGATGAAAAGTTTGGCATTTTATGTAGGTATTACTGAACACTGGCTATTATGTGCATACGTAGATAGCCTTAAATAAGAAAACTATAATATAATCAGCATGTTTACAAGAAAAACTTTTTGTCACGGTGGTTTTATTTTAGCAGTAAGAAACAAAGGAACAGGCAACGACATCGAAGATATCAAACAGTTTTCCATCGACAAAGAAATAGAGGTTGTGGGAATCGATGTTCCAAATATGAGCAATGTGATAATTGCAGTGTACAACAACAAAATCGTAAATTTAAATTTACACCGTACTTCAACAGATTAAAAGTAAAGACGTGGTCTAGAAGCTGTGGCAGCTGGCTCCCTCTTAATAGACTCGGATATGTTTTCCAGAATCGGAGAATTGGTTTTTGTTAATTTTCTTAAGAAAATTATCAATTTGAATATTATTCAGTTGAGTAAATATAATGAAATAGATAATTTATTTCATTATCGTTATACAAATGCGAACAGTATTTTATGGAATGTGGAACAATTATATGAAAATCGGTAACCAAATCAAATGATTTGCGAAGATTAAATTTACCGCGCACACTATGTATCTATTGTCCAAGCGGCAATATATTTCTAATATATAACTTCCGTTACTCGAGTTTCAGCATATTACGCCATCTTTAGTAGTTGATTACAATCTGAAGACGGTACGCTGATACTAAGTTACTAATAAAAAAGATGTCAACATAGTAATGTTTAATTTTTCAAAGTAGTGTACCAAGAGTGGAACTGATGTCCTTATGATCCTCTTGGAATTATTATCCTGTAAATCTCTTCACTACCTCTTCATATTATAAAATTTTTGATACGAATTGAAAAACCTGTCATTATGACGTACTGGCACCCAAATGGAAATTTCAAAATTTTGTCAATGTACTTACGAATATTCTTTTATTGGTAGAAGAAAAAAGCAAAAAGAAACAAATATTTCTCTCAGGTGAAATCATTGTAAATGTTTTAACTCCTTCTAAGGAACTTGCGACATTAAATCAAAAGCTATGGATTTCCGCGATAAAATAAGTAAATCAACCAGTACTGTCATGGATAACATTTTATTCGAAAAAATTGAATAGAATCAACCATTATGTGATGAAAATTCAATTCAAACTTGAATAAAATAATTAATAAAAGTTAGATTTTCACTAGTTTAATAAATGAATGTGACTATAGTTTTGCTAACACATTAGTTAAATGAATAATACAAAGTACTCACTTACTACAAAAGAGCTACCTGATATATAACTTTAATGATAATCCTAGGATATATATTTTTTTGGAATTTTACCTAATTGGTTCTAACCCATTGCGGGATCAAACGATAAACTGATAGCCAACGGAAAATTTAATTGTACAATTTTAACAAAGGAGAGTTATTAAATATTTGTTGATCGCCATTCAATAGGATATCGGACTTCTTATATTCATTAATTACTAGAGATTCAGCAAATCACTTTTATTCTGAATGTGTAAAATCTCGAAGTGTTTCGCAAAGGTTGAATACGATTTATTATTATTGAAACTACGTCTATATTCTTCGATCCGTTTCTTGAATGTTCTTCGTGTCTGACCAATGTATATCATAGGGCAAGACCCACATGTCAGCTTGTAAGTCCCATATTTGTCTTTATCGGATAACTTATCTCTATTATTTTTGATAAACTTAGTTGAATTATTCTATGTTTCAAACGCTACGTGAATATCTAAATTACAAACAAAATTTGAAATCTTAGTAGTGGGGAGCCCTGTATATGTGATATCAACATAACGATAGTTTTGTTGTAAGAAACACTGAGTTGATAGCTAACTTGTGTCGTTTTCTAGATAGGATTTGATCTATTAGTCAGGAAGAGTAACCATTATTTACCACGATTTGTTTAATGATATCTAACTCTTTATCAAAATTATTTGGCATCGTTACATTGTGGAGTCTGTAACTATCGAAGATTGCTATTTTATGTTGAAAATGATGTTTTGAAGTATTGTGAATTGTCAGGTCGGTATAGGTGGGCTTATGGAATATTGAAAAATCTAATTTTTTATTAATTTTCTTGATGTTTAAACGTAAGCAATTTCATCCTCCATTCCTCCATTGTGAATGTTCATTTGGATTATATTAATGAATTCTAGGAATGTATTGAAATGTCTTTCAGTTCCAATGAAACATCCCATAATGTCAACGTATCTAAACCAAAATATGAACTTCTTCATAAAGGAATGCTTATGAATTTCAGTTTCCAAATTATTCATAAACATTTCCGCCAACAAGGGACTCAACCGGTTATCAATAGTTGAACCATTTTTGGACTAATATATCAATATTGGATCGAAAATAATTCTATTTTAAACAAATCGAAATTAAATTGGCTATTTGGTTGATATGATTTTTATCTAGAAAATGTTAAATTGAAAGTACTAGGGAAAAGGTTTCTTACGTCGAATGAAACTAATTTAGCATTATCTTGGATTACAATATTTTGGATTTTATATATTAAATTATAAGATTTTTCGATACGATATTTTAGCACGAAATTTTCTCCGAAATCCAGTTTCAGAAACTCTTATGATGTAATTGATAAAACCCGAAATATTGTATTTCCAAATAATGCTAAATTAGTTTTTTTCGACGTACAATCCTTTGTCTCCAGTACACTCCGTTTAGACACTTTAAATTTAACAGTTAATCTCCTAGATAAAAATCTTATCAACCTTTGCATTAAACAAGAAATAACCGATTCACTTGCGATTTGTTTAAAACAGAATTATTTTCTATCTAATAATATATATTATATTAGTCTAAAAATGGTTTCGCCATGAATAACCGGTTGAGCCCCTTGTTGGCGGAAATGCTTATGGATTATTTCGAAATTGCAATTTATAAGCAATTCTTTATGGAGCAGTTAGTTTTCTCTACAGATACGGTGACGGCATCATAGGATGTTACAATGGAACTAACAGAGATAATTTCTGGTATTCATAAATATCCATCCGAACATTAGGTTCACAATTGAAATGGAGGATGAAAACCCCATTATTTTTTTGGATTTGAAAATTAATAAAAAATTAGATTTTTCAATATTCCATAAGACCACCTATACTTTCCTGACAATTCATAATACTTCAAATCATCCCTTTTTAACATAAAATTGCAGCCTTCGACAGTTTTATATAAAGACTTCACAATGTAACAATGTTAAAAGATAATTTTGATAAAGAGTTGAATATCAATAAACATAAAATAATGTTTACTCTTCCGGACTTATAGATCAGATCCTATCTGAAAAACGATACAAGTTAGCTATCAACTCAGTGTTTTCTAAAAACTATTTTCATGTTAGTATCAAATATATGTGGCCACCCACTACTAAAATTACAAATTTTCATAGTAATTTAGATATTCACGTAACGCTTAAAACGCAGTATAATTTACTCAAGTTTATCAAAATAAAGCATGTATACATGTCAAACTAGAACAGTACACCTCAATCGATGAAATGTGGAGTACCACAAGGTACTGTACTAGGACCGTTATTGTTTGATATTTAATTGAACAATTTATTCGAAATAATATCGACAGGCACCATAATAAGTTTCGCAGATGATCATGATTTGTTGCCAAAACTTGTGAAAAATTGTCCTATCGTGTCTTATTGTGTCCAGTGTTAAATAAGCTATATTGAAATTTTACTTACATATCTTACCATTCCAAAAATTGTATCATTCCTTCATTATCATTTGAAACCATTATATGTTGTATACTTACAATCACTATACCACCAATCATATTGTCATAAATACATTCACTTTCAAGTTGATGGATCATTTATTGAGATAATTATATAAATCTGCGCACAAGCTGCAATAGCTGCTTCAGCATACATTCTTTTATACACCCAAGTTTATTCTATTTTTTATCTCTCTCTGCAATGTAGTCTCGTATTTTGAATTTTTAATCTTGATTGAACGTTATTATGAATATAAATTATTCTATAAGACAAATGTGGAGTATATAAGCTGACATGTGGGTCTTGTCCTATGATATACATTGGTCAGATAGGAAGGACCTCCAAAAAAGGGATCAAAGGGCAAAGACATAGTGTCATTAATAATAAATCGGATTCAACCTTTGCGAAACATTTAATTATAGAAAACCATAATTTTGATGATAATTTCAAGAGTTTACACATTCAGAATAAAAGTAATAAATTAAATTTGCTATAATCTCGGGTAATAAATATAAGAAGTCTGAGACCTTATTGAACGATCTTCTAATGCTTAATAATTCAGCCTTGTTAAATTCGTATAAACAGATTTTCTGTTTGCTACAAGTTTATCATTTAATCCCTCAATGGGTTAGACCCAATTAGCTGAAATAACCATCTATCCTAGGATTATCATTAAAGTTATATATCAGCTAGCTGTTTTCTAGTGAGTTAGTTCTTTGTAATATTTGTTTGAAGAAGCTACTGTGTTAGCGAAACTATAGTCCCTTTTATTTATTTAACTAGTGGAAATCGAACTTGTAATAGATATTTTAAGTTCAAACATGAAGAAAAAATTGAGATAAAACAAATATTGTAGAATGTTGTTGGTAATCCTGAAATAAACAAAAGGAATATTTCAGCTAGACAGGTAAACTTCCTATGAAGTACCCGTTGCATCATGCCTGATTTTGATGAACGAATGCATACCTATAAAGGAGAAAAAATGAACAAATCTTAAGGTTGTTTGAGAACTGAAGAATTAAATAAAATGAAAAATAAGCTTGATGCACTATACCTACAAAAATTGAGTAAGAACATATAGTAAATCTGAAAAGACCTACAAGAACTACAAAGCAAGCTATAAACATGAAATTGAAAATATGGAAAAAGACAAACTGAAGAGACAGTAATTAAATATCTCATATAAGCAGCAAAAATGAACAATTATCTATGATCAACCTAGATTTGAGCAAAGGCTTGAACTCTGTTCCACATGTCTTTTCACTATCAAAACTACACCATTATGGCATACGAGGACCTATGTTTTGCCTTCTTGAATCATATCGAGAAGGCAGAACACAGTCACTACTTTGGAGCAACCAAAAGTAAGCTGAGAAGAAGTGAAATACAGAGTACCACCAGAGCCAGTTCTAGTACTATTTGCTATTCATATTTTGATGGCACTATATAATTGTGTTTACTGCAATAGGATACTTTTTTTAATGTTCCATCTAGAGAATCTTGAAGAGCTCTATTCAAGACTGAAAAATACTCACACTGACTTCCGTTCATGCAAACTCAGAAGCTTATGGAAACAAATTTCTGAAAGCATGATCATGATACACGACGGAAAAAAGAGCTACGTCCCCTCTATCATCCCGAAGGTTACACCCAGTAATTTATTGATTTCTGGGGAACATTAGGTCTCGTCTGAGTCTCATACTTTTGTAAACATAAACCTTTGAAACGATAGTATCAATGATCATTGATGAACACAATGTGATTCGATGCTCCGCTATGAATCAACTATTCACGCAAATTCATCTAAAGTTCAATCGTTTTGAATTGATGAGTGCAGGTTATGAGTATTACTATGATTGGCAATCACTCTGACAGTACTCATTCAATTACAGGGTCTCGGTTCTTATATAATATTCTGGGTAAATATAAACAAGTTTCTTTGCCTTATTGACCACAATTTCGTCAAAAATATGAGACTGTGATGGAACCAAATCTTGAATTATCTAAGTTATCTTCATAATTCAAAAAATGTAATTCTATATCTCTTAATGCACTTACATGAAATTCAGGCTAATAAGGCAGAGGATAATGTGAAAGAAATACTTAACAATAAATCTATTGAGTTTCTCAATTGTAAACGTTTAATTTAATGTTATCCCCAAACTAGTGTTCTTTGCACATGTTGTTTTTGTTTTAAAGTCAATGGTATCTCAATTTGTACTTGAATTTTTTCATATTGTATATGTTTTACATTTTATTGATATATGTTTATGTAATATCTAAATAATTCTGACTAGTCATGTATATTTTGATAGCAATAAACTCTCTTATCTCTCATCTACAGAATATATGTAACTGGTTATGTTTGATTCTTCAATGGATTGGATTATTATAAAGTTAAAGAATATAAGAATCAATTTTATCACTAACGCAATTGTTCTTTTTACTTGGAAACCTGCTAATATAAATATATCCTAGATAGGTATATATAATATGTAATGTGAATCAAAATGTAATTAAATACATTTCTCCATTATATTTCCTAAATAAATTGTACGTTTCGAAGAAATTAGATATAGTTGGATCGAATTTCGAACGCTGCACTGTTATAGGTATGCAGATAATCATTCATCAATCAGGTGTTCACTCATATGACCGCGTTAATTTTCCCTAAATTGGAAGAGAAAATATTCACACATGAGATTTTCCACCAATTCCTCTAATAAGCGCACTAATGAATATGAATATGTAATAATTATTAAATACGTGTTCAGAGATACATTCTGAATGGATAAATTTTAATTAATTTATATCGTGAACAGAATAGAGGTCCAATTTATCAACAGTGGCGTTTAATTTGCATTATTTATGTAATATTTATAAAGTTGAAGCATTGCTTCGAGTTCGCAGATGGTATATCTGATGAAAATTAATCAAACTCTACGGAGCGTATACTCCTACGATAAACAAATGAGAGTACGGATACGGCTTCGCCAAATGACGTTTTAGGTTTCTTATGTCAAATAAATTAGCTGTATTTGTACAGAGAACATTTGAAAGCCGTAGTTTCTAATTAGAAGCTGAATATTCAGCTCAAAGGTAGAATCAAAGCCCGGAAAATCTCCGTCTAGTTTGCTCGGCCATCTTTATTAAGTACTAGACCATGTAATAATGTACGAAGCAGAGTAATGATATATACGATATATAAAATGCCACCGTTGCATCACACAAGAATTGAATGAAAGAAGGAAGAGTGGAATACGTAGTAAGAATAATAGAAAATTATCATAAAAATGTACCCGGAAATACTTCGTATAAAGAAAAACATATTGTTCTTCCTGAAGAACTAAATACTGCTCAGAAATATTATGTTGAATCTGAGATAAATACGTAGAGATTAATACTGAGACACGAATAATATTATTCCTTTTTATCAATGGATTGCGTTTGGATAATAACCGATGATATTGTAATATTGAACTGAGTAATACACTCTGTTGAAAAATTCCCCAAAGTCTCACCATACAGAGATATTGCTACCTATATATACATGAGCAGGTAATGACCAAGAAAACTGACTTATTGATTAGGAATTCAAATTTTTTACTAAGTTGACTTGAGATACAATCACCCTTATCTCTTGAACTGTTGAAGTTTCTAATTGATACTTAAGAGATCCGATAGTTTAGGAAACACGAATATTCCTTATAGATACGCTCAATTCAATTTGAATTTTCGAATAAAAATGAAAATAACATGCTATAAAAAAGAAAATATTGGTTCAGATATGGAACATTTCAAATCCACAGCCCAGTTTATAAATATTATACTGCCGTAATGAGGTAAAAAGCAGTGCAAGAACAATTTTTCTGAGTTATTGCTAATTTAAGATTTTTTCTTCTGCACAATTTATTTTTGATCCGATTTTAAACAGTAAAACATCATATAACGTTAAAAGATATGTGTTATTTTTTAACATGCGAAAAATTCCGCTACTTCGTTTTTTGCAAAAAATTCAGGGGTTACTGCTGTTTGCCCTAGCAGAGGTATTGAAATCAAAATCAAAACAAAACATATAATTCACATTAAAGGAAACGAAAACATTTGCAGATAGATACATTAATTCAAAAACTATTCAAAATGTATGAAGTCTTTAACGTCATCTTCTTTCAATGAAAGCCAGAAATGTCGTCTGTTTTCAGGTATAAGGAGGCACAGTTGCGAAATTATATCTTGTTTCTTTTGCATAGGAACACCTCTAGACTTATCAAGTAGTTCACTCGGTATTTCTAGTTTAACATTTACTTTAAGATAATCATTTTGTTTGTTCTCATCGTTAAAGTTATTTTATCCTCTTTTGGCGTTTTCTGAGTGCTGTAGCCGTTTCATACAGGATGCGCAAGTTAATTGAAACTTAGTGCTTAAACATTGAAGAAATGAAAGATTTAGTTCAGAACCAGCAGTTGTATTAGTAATATTTGTTCCGTGTGTTGTTTGATCTTCATTAGAACAACTTCAACTAAATTTTCAACTGCTGTGGCTGTTACCTCACTAGTCACTATGCGATTTTATGTACTGAAAATGCAACATACAGTTGTCGCACTCCTCATTTCCCAATTTTGTGAAGGTGATATTTATGTCAGACGCCACTACTTCCCGATAGGTGTAATAGCTAACTTTATTTTCAGGAAATTTCTTGATGGAACGATGTAATATGTTCTAGCAGAATTTCACGATTACATTTGTTTTACAATGCTTCTGATCCACGCATGTCTTTATTTGGTGATATTGATTCCCGTTCCGAATTGAATAACATCGTTGTAATGAACTTACAATTTTTTTTTGCCATAGCCAAGAGCGCCCACTACTCTTGATGAAATTGGAATCGTATGGCATACGTGGCATTGTGTCAGAACTTTTTAAGAATTATCTTCCAATCACGAATCATGTGTCAAAATTGGATTTGGTGTCCCACAAGTATCAGTATTAGGTTCGGAATTTTCCCTAATATACATCAATGATATGCTGATAATTTCCATTTTCTGGTGATAACTATCCTATGCCGATGACATTGTGCTACTATTTAGAAGTAAGACCTCGAACCAAGCTAAAAATGAAAGCAAAAAAGGCCATTAACTGTTGGCTGGATAGCAACTTACTGAGTCTAAATTTACTGAGGCTAATTTTGGCGAAACTAAATTCATGACATTCTGAAAGCTGATCAACCAGATTTACAAAATATCATATTTCACTCGAAATGTGACTTAAATAGTTGTATTTATAGAAGGGTCATACTCAAAACAAAAAATATTAAATATTTAGGATTAATTATAAATCACACACTAAAATTGAACAATCTCACTGAATACATTACCAACAAACTCAAAAAATTAGTTTACATGTTCTATAAATTGAAACAAATTCTGCCTATAAAAATGTTGAAAATTGTTTATAAATCGTTAGTAGAATCAGTCATTTCTTATGGAAGTATAGTGTGGGGAGGTACATATGAATGTCAAATAAAAACGATAATATTAACAAAAAAATGGATATTGAAATTGATAATGTCAAAAAATCGCAGGACACCAACTGATCAATTATATGAGGAGAGTAGTGTTCTTAACCCGAAACAAATATATGCAATGTTGCTAAGTTTACTTATAAAAACAAAGAATTAAGAACACTTATCAGTCATAAACTTAACATAAGACAAATAGATAATTTAAACATGCCAAAACCAACATTAAGATTTTTTGAAGTGTAACAGTCCCAAAAATATACAACATGTTGCCCAAAAACCTAAAAATCAGAATCAGTTTTGGCCTTATCTGCAAAAACTAAGTAGGTTATTTATTGTTATACCAGGATTATTTATCTGAAAAATGTCACCTTCTCTGTTTCAATTACTTTAACCTCGCCCGTAGTTATTGGTTTTTCTATAAATTCATTCAAATTTGCGAAATACGTAAAGCTTCGATAGTGCAAATAATATTGTGTACTTACTTTGTTCAATCGCTATCGCCAAATTATTTTGTTCCGCTTGAAGCAGTTCTTCATCGCGAATTTCACGTCTAAATTTAGATTTAAAAAAATATTCCGAACAATCAGAACAAATTAAAAGGAACAGCAGTTGGTTTAAGACGAAGTTTATCCAAATTTACACTAGCCACGGTACCACTAAGATAATGTTGCTTTGTTATTGTTATTACCAGAGCATCTACGCTGAAGTGTTATATGTAAATTCGTGAGTAGAGAGAGATGTTGAAATCTTTGACAGGAACAGCAGAATTTTTTTGCTCGAAACAGTCTTATATAAGCTTATTCCGAGATGAAAACACGTTACAACTGTATGAGGACACCTCAGTTTTGGTGCCTCACCCTGAATATTCACACTGTGAATTATGAAAATAATTGTGTAGAATGGCGGTAGCTACCGTTGAAAAAAAAAGTCATTATACATCTCAAAGAACAACGGAGTTATGAAGAATATTCGTGTACCCCTAGTACATTCTGTATGTATCGCAAGTGGGTTTCATAAAAATGTAAAAAAGGGTTTATGAAGCCACAAGCGTTATTAACAAAGTGTTATCGTAGCTAACTTCGATAGATCGAATAACCAAATTCAAAGGCATAACTGAAACGAAGAAATCCCTCTGAGTATAAGAATGAAAATATCCGAATTTGTCAAACTGATTGAAGTGAATATGAATTAACTGATTCATAGATCACTTCTTTTAATACAACTTTTCGCTTTCGGACATTTAATTGTATGATTGTAATATATCGAGTATCTTTTTCAATAAGATATAATGAACTAAAACCGAAAATTTATACACTATGTAGGGACATTGAAAGTAAATATGAATTGAAAACATATGTGTTTTATAGCACCATGTTTGGTTTATACCTATAATTATAAAATTTTGCTGCCAGGTGAACTGTCAAACACATTGACATAAAGGCTATTTATTGCGAACCTTACTTTCATGATACCTCAGATTAACTAAGTTAATGAAACCTCATTACAATGTAACTATGATCCGTGTCCTAAAGATTTAAGGATTATCTCTACAGCGAGGAACACAAAAATGTAATATCACTAATTTTTAAATTCGATGCTATTAATTTGCGACACATATGCGGGTTAAATGCATGGTTGTGATATAAAAGGACTATAGGTTCCATTCGAAAAACTGAGAATGGATACAGAAAGTACCACTTTTATTTGCTTATAAGCATAAGCATAAGTTTCGAAAAGCGGAAGAGTTCATAACTTCGTAATTATCATTAGACAATACGCAATTTGTTGAAACTATTAAATACAGAAAAAGCTTATTATTTCTTATCTAATGACCCGAAGAAGAGAAATTCGATAATCTTTTGTCCGGTAGCCAATCTTCCATAGAAGATTATGCAATTTTACTATTTATGGATTACAAGTGGTAGAAATTTATAATCGAAGCAAAAATTTGCACTATCGCTTGAATGAGGTCAATATCAAAATTACACGATCGATATCAAATCAAATAATCGATTCACCAAATAATCTAGACTAGACGACTTGAATCGATCTAATTTTTCCGGTGCGTTGAATCGATAGAGTATCTTTTCACATTTTGAAATAAATTACAGTGATTCATTTAAGAAAATTTGGGGAAATCTTGTGTTCGCCTTTTGGATCGTCGTCTATTCAGTTGTTGCAATATTGAAAAAATGGAACTTTGTCATGAAACTAGAACAATGTCTCCAATAAATTGTTGTCAAGTTGTTCCTAGGAGTATACTAATAATGATTTTCGTATAAAATTGGACATAACTTCTGAAATACCTCATATAACTATATGAAGCCTGAAATTGAAAGTTTGCGCAAGATCAGTCTAATCTAAATCCGAAGTAATATATGAGTTGTTTATATTTAATTTTTGTATGAAATTTTATTCGATATTTTGTATAATAACGGATATATCACACCCTGTATGTATATCGTAAGGAAAAGTTATATATAAATTCTCGTGAATGCTTATTATTTTCGTCTTTACGTACGTTTCGGTCTAGCCACCATCATCAGAAGACGTATTATGTCTAAAACGGGATTCTTAAAATTAATTGTATCAGCACAAAGCGTCCTTATTGCACCAATTTCAATCAAAAATGCCCACGTCATGAACAGAAACACGAATAATCTAAATTTTAACACATTAATGTTTTAAATATATGAATATGTATCAAGAACCCGCTGCTTAACAATTTTCTTATAATATACGAACTCATGTCTAACAAAGTCTGTATACGACTCAAACCAAAAAATATAACGCTCAAGTGTTCACTTTCGAACCAGATGTTAAAGATTTAACAGGTAATAGAAAAAGGTTGTCAGACCTTATTAAAAATAATGCTATTCGAGCATACTACCTAAAATATACTTTTAACATCATACAGACGCATGTAGGAATTTGCAAGGGTTTTAATTGATTAAATTAGTAGAAATCTGACTTAATACTGAATATCTTTTCTATGCATTACAGACTAGGAGTCACGTTTTATGTGAATCCTCTCCAGAACAGATCTTTTATAACAATTAGTTTCCTCAATTAAAATATCAACATTTTCATAATCGAAATATTTTTCAAATCTAAAACCTTTAATACCTAAAGATAAACAAACTCACACAGTTTACAAATTAAATTGTTTAGATTGCGATGAGACTTATACAGGAATCTCTGAGCAATATTTATAAAAAAGAGTGTATGGCCATAAGTATTGTACAAAAACAAAGACTGAGAAAAATTCATCACCCTTCGATTACAAAGATGTCAATATTTCAACAAAGGAAACCAATTATTATAAAAGATATATTCTGGAGGTGATTCACATAAAAGTGACTTCAAGTCTGCCAATGACAGAGCAGACGTTCAATCATTAAGTCATATTTGTACTAATTTGATTAGTTAAAACCTTCGCAAATTCCCACATGCATCTTTATAATGTTAAAAATATATTTTAGGTAGAATGGTCAAATCGCAATATTTTGAATCAGGTCTGGCAACCTTTCAAATACCTCATAAATCTTTAACATCTGGTTTGAAAGTTATATACGTGAGCGTCATATTTTTCGGTTTCAGTCGTATACAGACTTTGTTTGATAGGAGTTCGTATATTATAAGAAAATTGCTGAGCAGCGGATTCTTGATACATATTTCATATACTTAAAACATTGATGTATTACTATTCCGATTATTTGTGTTTCTGTTCGTTTCGGCGACGTCGGCATTTTTGATTGCAAAGGCAAAAGACGAAAATACTAAGCATATGTGTTAGTGTGACCTATTTCCCGAGAATTTATATATAATTCATACCTGGTTCAAGAATCATTATTAAAGTAAGGGAAAGTAGAAAGAGTGTAGGAAAAATAGTATGGCCCTTTTCGATTTTTCTTGGAAAGCTCTTTTAAAACTCTCTGTATTGTTGTTTTTATGGAGCGCTGTATTTCCTCTGAACTTGATATTATGAAAAATTTCTCAATCCTAAAACAGAATTGTATTGAGAATATGAAATTGAGTGCAACGTGCCTCAGTTGAGCAAAAAGACTTCCATCGAATGTAGCGAAAACACCTACAAAACTAAACGTCAACGCTTTGGTGAGAAAAGCACATGACTTCCCTCACTTTTGTAAGCAAAATGGGTTTCGAACACTTCTTCGGGTCGAATGTATGACTGTAGGAACAAAAGAAAAATGTATTAGAAACAAATTCAGAATTCGCTATTGATAGAAGTTAAGATACCTTGTGATTTAATTCACATAGTCTACATAATGTATTTTACTACTTTGTGTTCTATACTGACACCTGCTGCTCAATTGACTTACGAGTTAATTACACTTTGTTTTATACTGACAACGACTGTCACATTGACTACCAAATTTTTTCAGTTTTTTTGGAACCATTACAATACTTCCTTTACACTATTAGTATAGCGAGAGAAGTAAAAATATGAAAATATATGTCGTTGCATTTTTTGAAAATAGCTGCAATCAAATTAAATATGGTATCACTTATCATGAGTAATATTGAATATTATTCAATTGATTTCAAAGGAGGTTGCGTTCAACTGCTTTCTACTCACAAATAGTATGCAGGTGTGAACATGCAAGTTGTAGTTGCTGTTTTGATTAGAGTTTCACTTATAGAATAACCAACAGTGTGTCATATTCTATTGAAGATTTGAAGCATCGTTATATAACAACTTGTGTTACAAACAAAGTTGTGTTCTTCACTTATCAAGTATATAAAATAGTAGCAACTATTTGTAATCCTAAATGTAATTTACTTAATGCTCAGGGAAAAAAGTAAATATATGCAATTATTTGAAATGAGAAAAAAAAAGAATATTGGTTCATCAGGAGCGGGTCTCAGAAGCTGGAACTGAATGTCGGTGTTATGTGAAGTTATTCACATTGCAACATTTAAAAAATTATTTTTTTTTCTAATTTTTAATCATCAATAAAATTATTTTATGAAAAACAAAATTGTGAAGCAATATTTGGTTTCTTATATATGAATCAAAGGATATGATACAATGCTCATTTGAAGCTGAGATATAATTATCAGGTGAATGTGAAGTCCATGATATAATAATAATAATAATATAGCTTTATTTTTGAAATTGTTACTTGTAGTAAATTTACATAAATCTACTTACGAAACCAGAGCAGAAAAATAAGAAATAATAACAAGAAAGAATAAGAATGTATACAATTCAAAAATCTCAAGCAGATAGTTTCCTATCCCTCGTTCGGCCACTTAAACCTTGTGTTACATACTACACATATAAATAGTAAAAGGTTGCCTAAGTTAAGCTTAATCTAAATTCTATAACATATTAACTGTAACATAATAAGTGTTTTATTTTCAAAATTTTTAATCTTTTATCCTTTTTCTGCGCCAAAAAGAAGAGAGGAAAATTGTTGAAAGTTGTTGTTTAAAGTAATGCTCGAAGATTTGTTTTTTAAAATGAGGATATGTACAATTTTCAATCTGAATGGGAAGTTCATTATAAAATTTGGATATGCAGTAAGTAAAAGATTGCTGGTATAGTGAAGTATGATGTAGAGGTGGAGTAATAGTACTTTTATGTCTTAGATTAAGATGATGCACGTCAGTTCTGAAGCAAATTAAATTAAATACGGTGATGTTTTATTCAGAATAGTATTATGATATAAACAATTAGACTGCAATAAGGAACGATTCTTCATATTAAGCCAGCCTAGCTCTTTCAATTTGTGAGTTACATGTTGATATTTTCTTATTCCGAACACATACCTTATGCATGAGTTTTGTATTTTTTGAATTCTATTATGATTAACACTATCTAAGCCATGTGAATAAACCGGAGAACAGTAATTGAAATCTTTCACAGAGCATAGTTTTGATATTGATTGGAAAATAATTTCTATGCGGATATAGCAATTTTAAAGCCATTACTGAATTTCTAACGTAATGTGAAACTTGTAATTTATATCTAAAAGTATTATCTAAAATTAAACCAAGATTTTTTGAGTGTTCTACTATGAGGATTTCTATATTATTAATGTGTATATTAAATTGTTGCGATTTTAAATTGTTTACATCTGGTTTTCGACCGAATATTATAATTTTAGATTTGGAAGGATTTAAAAATAAGCTGTGTTTTCTTGCCATAGAGTCGACGGAAGCCAGGTCAGAGTTGATATCAGAAATTGCTGAATTCAGTTGCTTAAGGTAGAAAGAAAGGTACATTTGCGTGTCATCTGCGTATCTGTGTGATTTGCAGTGTTCTATGTAGCTCTGAAACATGCAGGTATATATGTTGAAAAGCATTGGCCCTATAATAGATCCTTGGGGAACTCCTGCGGCAACGCTTTGTGATGTAGAGATTTGATCATCGAGCTCAACTTTTTGAGTTCTTCCCGTTAAATAATTCTTAACCAATTCAACCGAGTTTTCCTCAAGTCCTATGTGATGGAGTATGGCACATAATAATTCATGGCAGATGGTATCGAAAGCCTTAGTGAAATCCAACAAAACTAATACAGTTACCATACCACGATCTCTAGCTTCCAAAATGTCATCCACAACGTTTAGAAGTGCCGATGTGCAGCTAAAATTCTTTCGAAAACCTGATTGATTAGTTGGAAGTATATCATATTTAATCAAATGGGTGCTAATGTGCATACTTATAATTTTTTCCAGAAACTTAGATAAGGTCGGAAGTATACTAATAGGCCTCAAATCTTTGAAAGTTTTTGCCTCTGATACTTTCGAAAATGGCGTTATCAGTGCTTGTTTCCATATATCAGGGACCGTATTTGTTAAAATGCAACTGTTCACTACATGTGTAATAAATGGGATAATACTGGAACCACAATATTTCAACATAACGATATTTATGTCATCGACTCCCTCAGCATTAGATTTCATATCATTTAAGATATTACCTACATTTCATAGTCTACCAGCTCGAAATGGAATTTAGTATTGAATTCTTTTATAGTGTCATTTTTATAAAAATGTAGCAGTTCAGTATTATTAATTAGCTGGTTTGGTATACAATTTACAAAAAAATTATTTATTTCATTCAAGTTTCTTAAGGAGTTTGGTAATGTGAATTTTTTAACTTTTGTTATATGAAGAGATTTTAAATTCTTCCAAATTTGTTTGGAACACTTAGAGCGGGATATAAATTGAAAGTAGGCTCGTTTTTCATTTTTGATGGCTATTTCAGTGTAATTTCGCAACTGTTTAAAGTGTTCCCAATGTCTAGGATTTTTTGAAATTTTGTATCTTATTTTGGCTTTATTTCTTATAGCAACTTGTTTTGCAGAATTTTGCTTATGATGACCACCTAAGCACATCATCATGTTTTACCTATTTGCGATATGTTTCTAGACCATTTTGACATAAATAATCATTATTGTAAAGTTGTACCTACAAAAACGGTCAGCAGAAGTTGGAATGAAGTTTTAACGTGGCACAATATTATCATCTATTTTTCTGTTGATGCAGCATTTCTTAAGGGGACCGTAAAAATCAATAGAGTGTTATTGTTATTGTATCGAAACTATTCGAACCTTCAATTATTCTGACAGTCCAACAATTTACACCACCACACCACAGAGTGAACCCAATAAGCAAAATAAGCAAACATTAATCTTTACACTTGATGAAATCACTTGAATCTTAAAATGAAAATTTCAAAAATTTCATGAGGTTAAATATATACGTGTGATACATATTTTTAACCAGAAAAGCATGGCTGTACTTTTGGTTCAATGAAATGGCATTATTCCATTCGAAGAACATGGAGATGGATGTCAGAAATACCCTTCGAAACGAATCTACAGCGCCCAAAACCGAAAGAGTTCCTATTTTCACCAGTTTGAAGCGATCTACTAATTACAAATCCATACCATCAATAGGAGCGGCGCAATCGTCTCCCTTGTGGTGTAACATGGTGCTCTCTTGATTAATCTCTATGAAACTTTACTTGAGGAATTCATATTATTCCTAATCCTCAATCTATTTATCTATTAACAGTGTGGCCATTCAATTAAGAGAACCATGACATGTTGGAGTTTGATTCCAATCATTGATTAGCCAGAACAAACGTGAAAAATATCATTGACACTTACCCTTTCCTTTCACAAGACACTTAAGATTTTAACACACTGGAAGGCAAGTGGAAGGGGTAAACGCTAATATTAATCAGATAAACTCGTACTCAACAACAACTATAAAATTTAATAATAAAAATAACAATTAAATGATAATGATAATAATAAATGAATGTATGGTAATTGAAGATAATAAAAGAATATTATGATTAACTTTATTACTAATAAGAATAAAAAACTAAGATCAAAATCTATTCTCAAATAAAATACCTAGATAATCTAAATTAACTAAAAGAGAAATAAAATTAAGATTAATAAATTGATATCCAACCAGGATGAAGCTAGGGGATTGTAAATGGATGAAATGATTAAATATATTATTAACTCAAACTTGAATAAGAACTGAGAACAACAACTATAATCGAATATCTAAAACAATTCTGATTAAGCGAAATCCACCCTTCTTACCAAAAACACTCTGGAGAAACTATCAAGTTAAATTAATTGAAATTAAGTGTCACGTGATTTCTCAAGAGACTAATTCAAGCTGGAAAATATAGCTGAAGGTTTTAGGCATTATCCCTAGTATTTATGATTCGTCCTTTTTCTCAAGAACCAATCCACAATTCGGAAACGGATCCCTGAATGTTTAACCAATAAGCAATAAGATTTCTCTCTTGAGGTCTTTAGTACAGAATGTGGGAATTTCTAAATCAATCTGTCCTTTACTAAATATCACTAACTGATTTGAATGAACGTAAGACATCTCTAGATGGAAAACATCAATATCTATCTTGTAGCTAACCATCAGTTTCTCGTCCTATATCGGGTATCGGTTCGACAGGTTTATTATATCCTTTATTACCAACGTTTTGGTGAATTCATTGCAAACCTCCTTGACCTATACAGCTATGGTATCATACCACCCTCGTTGAAGCTATGGGAATTGTCTTACATTTATTTTAGAAATTCCCTAACTTCCTCGAGCTACATTCAAAATTGAAAACATCTGGCAACCCCAGGATGTTCTTTACTGTTAGATATTTTAATATTACATGAAATGTTAAGAATGATTTTGTTTTTAAATATTGGAATATCCTGTACTAAACCCTTATTACAGTGGGTCATCCCAATGCTTAGTATATGTCGATGATCGTTTTGCCCTTCTCAAGGTAATCGATATGGACGATACATTGTGCATTCCAAAAAACTGTCACCATGACTTTGTTGGCCGATGACCCCACTAAGGCCTTTTTCGGCTTCGATTCGCAGGACAAGTCCACTGTTTCGACTGTTCATTGGTCACTGGTGTGTTGTGAAGGATCTATGTTTTGTCCACGGTTACGAAACGGCGCAAAAAGACCTTCTCATCGCGCTCGAACAACGCCATATACTCTTTAAAGTTGTCACTTGGTAGCGCTTGTTGTACAACATAGAGCAAATGCGGCACCCATCTGGTATATAGCTTTCTCATATTCAGAAATTTACGCAAAATCTTTCGTACCTGTTCGGTTGAGATGCTCATAGCCTCAGCAAGCTCGTGCACTTCACTTTTCCGGTCATCCAATATCAGACCATGGATTTTATCGACGATTTTCGGTGTTGTAACGTTGTAACCTCAATCGGCGTCCTTTGTGATGGTCATCTACCACAACGAAAATCAGTAAACCACTTGTGAATCATTCCAATCGATGGTGAAAAGTCCCCATAATGTTTAAGATGCGATGCTTCGGTTTGCGTACGAAATAATGTTTAATCAAGACTCGAAATTCACTTTTACTATGCTCGCAAAAATCTTCAAATTGTTTGCTTTCAATAGGTGTCAAAACTGAACCGAATGACATTTCAGTCTGAAAATGTAAATGCTTTCTAGTTAAAGATGGTACATCACAAATGTCATATGGAATTTTCGATTGTGGCGCTACTTTATGAAGTTTCATTTTGAATTAAAATAAAAGTACCTACTTTACAATTTTCACTCAGACTCAGTTCAATCATTATGGAGATAATTTCTCAAGTATCATTTAGAAGAAACTCAATTTATAAATACAATAACGATATTATGTTAGAAAGTATCCAGTATAATGTTATAGGATATCTCACATGGCGTCGTTGCAATTGATTCCAGACACAGTTGGTTTCGAACAGAAACAAAATTAAATGTTTTCCTCCGTTACTATACGATAACCTTGCATTACAAGAGTCATCCATATGAGGCGCAAATTGAACCGTGAATATAGTGAACCTATATATACCAAATTTAATTCGACATCATCCATTTCAATCATCTGAAATATGTATTTATTTTACTATTTAAATGAATAAAATCGCATAATTAGAAGTCTGGGCCAGAAGTAAACAAGGGCAGTGTTTGTACTAATCCTGGTTTAGACTTGTATAAATTTAGTGCAATATATTGCAGCACATACAGAATTGCATTTCAGTGCTGGTAGGGCACTGGACATATTTTTTGCATTGTTCAGCTTACGGCAATAAATAATGGAACTCTTTAACAAAGTGCGCCGACCAACCAGAAAAGAGAAACTCTCTGTACTCTATCCCGCTTCAATGCATGCTCCTATTTTAGTATTCTGCATGGAAAGCAGGCAAATTATTTTACAAGTTTCTATATATTTGGAAAAATGTCAGATGCAGTAAGTGACAGACCGTAATTAAAAATGTTTAAAATTATCATCCATTCAAATTATAATCTTCTGTAGCACCTTTGGCATTAATTGGCGAGTATTATCATCTGATGTTCAAATCATTCTAGAGGAATTCGTTTTTAGTAACCGAGGGAAAATGTTGTAAATGAAATAAGCCTTTATTACATAAGTTTCAATTATAATACTGATCTTTAGAACCATTTTCATTGGAAGAACGAAAAATTATGCTTGACTTCAGGCATAAGCTTAAAGATTCCTAGCATAAGGCAGTGTTAGATTTGTCTGACCCACATAATATCACATCACACAAGTGCTATGTTCCATTTCACCTTGAATCAGAAACAAAGATAATGCAGAAAAATATGATTCAAAAATAGTGCAAAACAATTCATAATTTATGTAAAATATAAAAAGCGGTAATCAATTGATCATGTGACTTCCCTCGCTTTTTTAAGCAAAATTAACTTCTGCTGCTCAAATGTATGATTGTGAGAACAGAAAAAAAATCTGTTAGAAATAGTTCAGAAACCGCTATTAAAAGACGTTGATATATACTCTAATATGTTGCATTGAGATTATATTCACATTATTGTCTACATATTGCATTCTACTACTCTGTGTTTTATACTGGCACCTGCTGCCAGGTTAACTTTCGAATTATTCACAGGATAATATAACCTTGTTTTGTTAGATACCTGCTGTCAGATGAACTATTTGCAACAGAATAAACACATAAAATAGACTTAGACTTCAAATTTTTTTTAGGGCCGATTACAATATTACCCTCGCATATAAAATATATTGCTTGTGAATATTCACAAAACAGAAATGTGCGGGGTTGTAAGTATAATACTAGAAACAAAAACGTATAATATTCCACAGCCCTAGCTAAAAATTGTTTTGATTAAAGCCATCACTTCAATTACAAATATGTTATTATTTTAACTAAAGAAACCAATCATTATAAAAGATCTATCTTGAAGATGATTCAAATAAAACGTTGATCTAAGTCTGTAAATCATCGAACAGACTCAATCACTATGCCAACATTACAAAAAATAAATCGTCACTAGAAAAGAGCATACAGGTTGACAGATTTCGGCTAATATCTGGGTGAACTCATGTATCTGAATTATTTGACATAATTCTATGGCTACTACTACTTCCTCTAAATAAACTCCTGCAAAATATTAAAGAAAAACAGTGAAACTAAGTAACGGAAATTACGCAATTGCATTTTCAAAGGAAAACAGCTGTGCCCACTATTCATTTATTTATTTGAAAATTTCTTGTTGTCATTACTAAATGTAATCATTGAAACTAGAAACGTGTTGCCGCTTAGAGATGCATAAATACTGCGCGCGACAAAGTTTAACTTCGCAAAATATTCGATTTCATTCCCTAAGATACTCTTCGCATTTGTGTGAAGAAAAGGAATCAATTCATTTACTTTATTATCTTTACACAACTGAATAATATTCAGATTAATAAAAGTTTTCAAGGAAATGTACGAAAACAAAATATCCGCTACTGGGAATCGAACACGAGTCTACTGAGTGGGATCCTGATATCCTCACCCCTAGACCACATCACCACTTGTTATAAACTATAAGGTGAATGCTTGTTTATTTCATTATCTGTGTTTTGTTGTTGTTGTTGAAATGTGAAAATTCTAAGTCGATTCAATGTATGCTTTCGGGAGTTGTGATTTTTTTTGAATTTTCAACTCTTCTTTGTGCTTAATACATGATTCTGCTGAAGATAAATAGGGTTCGGCACCGAACAGCAAACGTGAAAATTTGAATATGATACGACCTTTCGTTTTTCAGTAACCATGTATACGAGATTTCGTGACATGAAGAGGGACAGATAGACAAACAGATTTTTTTCAAAGTTGCTTAAAATTCGATGAAAACATTTTTATACTAAAATTTTTCCTATTTATGAAAATAATACTATCAAATTATATATCCATCAAGAAAGATTTTTTCGTGTTGAAAAATACCAAAATTCAACAATATAAATTATGAAAATAATACTATCAAATTAAACATGGTTGTAAAGGACATAACATTTCTTATGAATTTATGGAAAAATAAGTTAGTATTAATGAACAGAAAAGTAAGTATGCTTAAATCGGTAACTTTTTTGTTTGATCCTCAATTGTATTTTTGACTGCCGAATCGAAACGTTCGTAGTTGAAAATACCACAATTCAACAATATAAGTGGTTGAGATTGTTCTTTGGAACACCGATACCTACATACATTTTTGGTCAACGATTTGATTTGGGTTGGCCTAGATTGAGTCCGGGGTCTTTTAATTGCCTTTCTATGTAGGTAAACTCAGTTACGGGTGTTTTGAGGTCTACGTAAACTGAGTCCAGGTATGTGCTTGGTTGTCGGATCAGCTAATTAGTATGTATAGTACCTGCTACCTACCTAGGCCACCCTTCTGTAGGTACGCAAGTATTAGCACAATAACCAATAATGATTGTTTATTGCACCCCCTTTGTTCCTTACCTAACCTTAAGCTACCCTAACTTTGTTGATATAGAATACAAATATTGTAATCGCACTAATCTCAACTCTCTCATTTCTAAGAATGTTCTGTGAATTATATTAAAACCCTGGAGTCAATTTATGTAGTATGATTTGGAAATGAGACTCAATTTACGTTTTCCGATTGATTCTATGTCCTCCAATGTTTTGCTGTAGTGGAATTTCTGTCTGTTCTTTGTATTATACATCACTATTTCATTTCTTCCACTAGTCATCATATTCTCCACTTTTGCATACCTTCCCCAACAATATTGAATTGATTCGATTGATTCCATTCTCCCGAATTGAATACAATACTGTACTTACTAAGCTCCTTGCATTATCATTATATATCTTATTCTGATGTTTTTTGTATCCATACTCCATACTGACCTTCTTTTGAATGAACTTCATTGAAACATTGTTCCTGTTTTTATTCAAGCAAATTGTGTTCTGTTTCAACAGATTCATCAAATATACTCATGTTGTCATTGAACTCAACCGCGAGTGTAATCATCAAATAAATAAAAGAGCAGTAATGACAATGAGGAGTTTCAGCCAAACATTAATTATTGGAATATTCTGTACCTGTGTACGTTAAATTATGTATATAAACTGAAATGAATAATATAGACTTCTTAGATCAAGTCAAATAACCGACGAATATCGAAACGTTAGTTTCATCATTACATTGCATTTGGAGTTGTCGTGGCGATGTGAAGATCGAAACGTCAGTGCAAACACCAAATCATCACCGTGAATCAATCAAATTTAAAAAAGGCTCTAGTCACAATTTGCTTTTGATAATTTCGAATTCTGTAGGTATCCCAAATTGAAGATTTTTCTCTTTTACTCCATAAAAACGCGATAAGAATCTAATAGTATATTTGATTGGCGGCAGTTTTAATATCCTACGGTAAATAGAATAATAATTAATTAGTCAATTAATTAATTATATCAATTAGTAGATAATAATGAGCAGCTAGTTTTACATCATCACAATTAAAATAATTGAAAGCTTCAATTGAAACGAGTTGATAAGGAACGTATGTAAAAGATATCGATTGGTGTCGACGGAATGAAGTTAGAGAATGGCTCCGAACGTTCGAACTGGGAAATGAGAGCATAAGTCGGCCGGCACTTCAAGTTCACAATGAAATCCACAAAAATATGATACATGGCCTTCAATTGGCAATAAATATCGGACAGTGTAGTAGGTATAGATGTGGTAACGAATTTTTCTCAGCTTTAAAGAACATCTAGATACCTAAGCACCCTCGCTCACTATTAATGATACTTTTGTCGAGCGACTGTGACCCTTACAGTTTTAACCGCGTGTTTCCCAACTTTGCAGATCTGTTCAACTTGATTTATATGGTTGAAATTCGACTGCCGTAAAATTCCAAAGGCTTCCTAATGAGATGAGAGCGCTGCAAACTTTTTCCGGCCAATGGGGAGTGATGTAGATAAAAAGGGCGGCGCTTACACTTCGGTTTTTTCGAGTGGGGATGAAGCTTAAAAAGCTCTCTTGATCCACAGCTTTAAAAATACATTGGTGTACCAATGGCGGACTGGAATACAGTTTCAGGTCATTTTTTACAAAGCTACTTTTTCCGGAAGATAACTTTGATATCAGCGGGATGAAGTTTTTGCGGTTGCGATACTAAAGTGGAGGTTTAGGGTCGTTTCCAGAGGATTTTGACTCTTTGTTTAGTCTTATTTACAGCTATGTGGGTTGTCTGTTTCACGCATTGCCAGGCTTCATTCAACTACAAAATTATAACTACTTATTTTTTCACCGCTTGTTTTTATGTACGATTATATTTCTTAATTCTTCCACTTTAGGTTATAAAACCATACGAATGATGTCGTCAGTTACATTTTCTCAAAAGAATTATAATCGTTCATGTATAATAGTTAAAATTTTACACCAAAGTTGGAATGTATTATTCTATTGTATTGTTACAAAATTTGTAGAGATTTACATAAATCATAGATTCACTTTCTTCTGTGATATTAAATAGTCATACATGTCTACTGGGGAATTAAACAATATTCGAGAACGTTGTTATGTATTCCACCAATAATGAAGTATCGCCTTCAATAGAATAGAAATAAACATAAAACAGTAATTTGTAGACTGTAGACTTCGTACTATCTATCAATTATCTCCAGGGATTATCAGTTGAATTGAAGATTCATGGCTAGACTTTGCAATATACGGGAACGACGAGTAATCAGAAACAGCGGACAATGCGGAACATTCCACATTAGAGTTGTGATAGGCGCATAATAATTATTATAGTACTAAAATGTTCGATTGGCTTCTAGATATATACCACTGTAACACAGGTATCATCTCTCAGGACGTAGTACGATCAGATTTTTATTTATCATGTCTGTGATATTATTTCGGTGATGTCGAATTTAAGCTATGTAAAGAAAATAAATACATTTAATACATTGGTTTCATCCAAGTGTGAGTTCATATTGATATCTATATTGTAATTTTTATTTCTCACAATCCATTTTTTTGTAGATTTGTACTACCAGGTTTCGAAGTCAATTATTACACCTCATCCTCAGTTATATATAAAGAATGGATTCAATATATAAATTTATTTATACATCATATGGACTTATTTATTGATAATTGAAGTTTATATGTAAAATTTCCTTTTTTGATTTATATAATTCATGTTCAACAGTTAAAAGGTAGTTTCCTGAATTTCAACTGTTGAACATGAATTATATAAATCAAAAAATGAAATCTTACATATATCTATAAGCTTTAATCATCAATAAATGAAACCATATGATGTCTTAATAAATGTATATAATAATTACATTTTTTACATACACCTGAGGATGAGGTATTAATTGACGTACAACCTGGTAGTATGGATCTACATGAAATAGATTGTGGGAAATATACATTACAATATTAATATAAATAAGCTCAATTTAAAATAAAATACGGGCAGTCACCGAGCACTGCTGACAGAAGTGAAAACTGACATTATGAAGTAACCGATTTATTTTATGTTATCTACATAACTTCAACTGGGAATACTTATCGGTAGCAAAGGATAACTGTGATCGGTCATTCATGAACTTGGAGGATTATTACTATAGGATTACATGATGAATTCTGACATTCCAATAATCATGATTTTCTTGGCAATATCAGAGTATCTAAGCTAATCATGACAATAATTCGTGGAATAAATACATTACATAGCTTAAAATAATGATGACTATGCTAGGTTTCTTTAATCGTTAATATATAATATTACGATACTATTATATTTGTATTTGTAAATTTCCAAAGATTCGAGCCTTTGTCCGCTCTATCTAAAATATGTGAATGATCATTATGGAAAAAGTAATCTGCAAATGTGGAACCTTTTTTTTTTGATACGTTGACTACATGGGAGTAAAACCTTTAATGTTCGAAAGACATCGTGTAAGCCAGAGATGAATGTTGCGAGAGGAGATAGGCATTCGAACTTTTCCTGAAGTTCCTGTTCGATTGACAAGTGAAGTCTGGAAGGAAGAAGTCCGGCAGGTCTAGAGCTTGACAATGAAGGGGTGACCAGTTTGACCTCGTTTAGTACGTCTACCTAGAATATCTCGTGATGGAACAACAGAGGAGATTTCTGATGAACACCAACCATGGAAACATCTATAGAAGAGCGGGAGATTCTCACTTTTCTACGATGTTCTAAAGAAGACAATGAACTCGAGAGTGTGGCATCATCAATCAGACGAATAGCTCTCTTCTCGATAATTCTGGGAGCCAAAATCATATGAAAAGTAGGTACACCAGGATAGGTCGAATCTGTGCTTTGCAGAGTATGAAGTGCTGTTGGGATATAAAGTAGCTCTTGGCACAGAATAGAAAACCAAGTCTTTGTGAAGCGATTCGTGCAATGGACCTCACATGATCGTGTCATAAGAGGGTGCTGTTGGTGGTGATCCTGAGCATGGATATGAAAGACTTCATGGGAATAGTTGTACCTGACATCATCATGTTGGAGATTGTGGGATCCGCATTCCTGGAGAAGACGCAAGCTTAAGTTTTGGTCGCATTGAACTCCACTTAGATTATCAGATCAATTTCAAAATCCTCGCCAGATCTCCATTAATTGCGTGAACCTGTCTCTGTCTAGCATTGGCTTCATAGGATGATAAAGGGGCTTTAGATGAGAAAGTAGTATGAAGTGAACCATCATCTGCAAAGCTATGAACGGGGCAGGTGATGGTCACTTCCAGCAAATCGTTTTCGAAAGTCTATATTATTTTTATGTTCATTAAACCTAATGGAAAGTTTGCTTCCGATTTGGCCTATATACCTATATAGAAGGGAAATCTTGTCTCCCGGATGGATTCCGCGTCACAATAGCTCGACTTGATGCCGACGTTTCGCCAACCATTACAGGTGGCATCTTCAGGGCAGGCTTGAGGCTTGAACTGAAACAGTTATATAGAAGGAATTGCATACCTGACAAGATAACTTATAAACTTCAGATTCATCAATTGTCTTTGTTTTGTCTTTATTATTGAATAATAATATAACTAAATTAATCAACCGTAAACAACAAAACACAATTTACTTCAGTATATAGGTACCCAAAAATTGAAATTCAAGGAGAGATTTGTTAGTCTAACTTATTTTGGGAAGATCCCTAAAAAAATCCAAAACCTTTTGGAACATCATAACTTGAATATTGCATTTAAACCCAGTTCCAAATAACAATTTATCTTATTCAATAATAGAGAGAAAACAAAGATAATTGATAATTCTGGAGTTTATAAGCTATCTTGTCAGAGGAACATGAAATACGCTTCAGACTTTAGAAAACAGGTTACACATTTACAGACCGTTTTTTCGATAATAATAATTCTTTGCTTAAAATAGACAGTTTATATATTGTGCATATAGCTGATAAATGCTCGAAATTAAAATTGCTAACATCTTTGTAAATTTATCAAGACAACAATAACCTAATACTTCTTAACGATCGAACAAACCTATAATTTATTCACTAGTATTTAATGCTATGTAATGTAGTTATTCCACGAATTTTCTGATTAGCTTCTAAACTCCGCTATTACCAAGCAAATCATCATTATTAGAATGTAATAACTCACCTTGTAACCCTATACCAATAGTAATAATCCTCTAAGTCGATGAATGACCGACCACAGTAATCCTTTGCTACCGATAAGTATTTATAGTTGAATTTATGTATTTTAGCCGCATTTAAATACCGTCTAAAGGTGATGGAGTAATAACGTTAAAACTCGAGTAACGGAAGTTACAAATAAAAGTGATAACCTTAAAATCTGATAGTCAGGAACAGATGATTTTAATTTTGTGGAATCTTGTCTCATTTGTGGTGAATATGGCAAAAATGAGACACGGTTCTGATATATTGAATGTGTGGGGGGTGGGGAACATAATCTGGGTGGTGGAGTAGACAAACCAGAGAATTACGTGTGCGATTTGAGCAATTAATTTTTTGAATTTATACTGTTGTTTTAATTTGCTAGTGCTTTTAATTATCTACAATTATTTGGAATATTAACAGTTTGTAAGCAATAGTTGTACTTCAACGACAATGTACAATCTTTCTTGACTCTTCACATTTTTTGAAGAAACAATTTATTTTCTTTTGTGTTCCTCATTACCTGTCGTTTCCCTGCCGCTGAAATGAGAACCTTTGTTCTCGCCTAGAAACTAAGCTATTTCATGAAATTACAAATTCGGTTAATAATAACATACACATAATCTAACTATTCTCAAGAATGAACTATAAAAGAGTTCATAATGTGGATATACCTGTATTATAAAACTATTGATAAGAAATATTCCACTCTGATAATGACTACTTGGTGACCAAAGTTCCTCAGTACTCTCATAGTATTTTTAGTGAATAGGGGTGATTATTTCTTATCAATAGTATTCTCATGAACTAATTACATATTCCATGAATTCACGTGTGCTTATAAATAGTTATATTATAAACTGAAGGAATATAATTCTTATATACTAGATGGATAATATAAATAACCTCAGATCTTGGTTGTTACACTGTTTTTTCTATATTCAGAACTTTAAATAATGCCAAGTATTAGTAACAGACCGGAGTAATTTCTCGATATTCGGCACTCCTTCAATTGTGATTTGTTCATATAGCTACATTGAACATAGATCCTTTTTAATCTGGAAACAGGCATATGGTTAACAATTTATTCAAATGTCGATACCACCAGTTGTCAAACGGGATGAATAATCTTTCTTATTATCCATCAGCCATTACGCATGCTTATACTGCCTAAATCACAATAGGTACTATAACGAAATAAAATTTTATTCCACGCTATTGTATGAAATAGCTTATTGTAATATTTCATGATATAGTTGGATATTCCCAAGAACATGAACATCCCAGTCAACTTGCTCTGGTGATTGTTGATTGTTTATTGTCACTATACATATATCTGAAGTGCATAGCATAGCAAATCGCACAAAATGGTTTCCCAACCAAACTAAGATCTCAGGTCATGAAATTATCACTCCATTCTAATCAATATGATACTTTCCAAGTTGACCAATTCACTGGTTTAGCGATTGGCCTGGACCAAAATATACAAGTCAAAACAAGACTTTCCTAACCTGCTACTCGAAGGAGCGTGATATTATTTGTACCTGATTCCAATTTTCCCTCGTGTATGCCCTGCCCATTACAATTTTAATCATAACACATTATGTTCCATAAACCCAAGAATTTTCTCTAATGCGGATCTTCTGTTTTCAGTTGGCAAACAATCTTCAACTAGTATTTTCATTGCTAGTGAGCCTAGGTGATGTTGAATGGTGTTTTGCCACTAAATAAGAGGTATTATATCCACAATTTCTTGACGAATTAATTTGAGTCATTTGAGGTCTTCAAGATTTTCTGGCGTATTAACGTGGACTCGACTTTTTGAATACCACCACAAAAAAATTCCAGTGGTGCCAGGTCTGATGACCTGGCTGGCCATTCGTTATTTCCTCGTCGTCCGATCCATGCTAGAAACATAATTTCTGATTTTGATAGAATGAATTTGAGAACAAACGCCTGAATTTACGGATGATATTTTTCCCAATAAATATACTCAACTTCTGTCAAGTTGCCATGAATGTAAAAAGGTCTAACAATATTGTTTCCACAATTATTCAATCTTCATTCCCCAGAGCATCGCGCAGATTTATTCTGTCAGTTGAACCATATATCTATTTTCATCTGCATGCTGCCCTGGGTGCAAGAGTAGGTACTTGCTTGAGCAATTCTATTCTGATATAATTATAAGTTCTGATATAATTATCAGTTCCTTTACCGTTGCTAGGACGAACAACGTGATGCTGATTGGTAGCAGAGGTTTTTTATCGTTGATAATTAAGGTAAAACTGGCTCATATCTCTGGTATGTATCCCACTTCCAAGTGACTTCGACTGATGATCTATGTGTGGTGTACTTTCCTCATATCCTAACTGAAACAGGGCATGGAAGTTTCCATCAACTCATGTGGATTCGAACGGCTGAAAATTGTCCATGCCCTGTCTTATCAGTCAACTATTGCATATGTGTGTGTGTCTGTCTGATTGTATGGTTTCACATATTTCATGTTTCAGATCTACTGCAGATGTTGGGTTCTAGATGCCGATGTTTCACTGTCAAGTTAGGCTGTCACTGGAACTGTAACTGAGGATTGATTGATGTGGAAAGGTATTTAAAACTACATAGATTTCATGACTTATAATATCATAAATTTTGTTCTGCGGTGAGCAATTCTTGTGAAGTAAATATATCCAAATATCAAGAAAATAGTATATCAAGGTTCATGTCATTTAGATTTTCCAATGTTCTCCTGTCTTTTCATTAATTTTTCGTTGACGAACATTCTTGACAAGCGCTATGATTTTGGTGTCACCGAAAATGATTTTATAACTAATAGGTCAAGCTCATATTCCACGAATGCAGGAACCATCCCAATAATATAGAGTTCAGGGAAGAAACATGCTCATGCTATGAAACCTTCTCTAATGAAGAAGAGGATATGAATCTGAGACGGATCTGTTGAGGCCCAATATGATTCAGAAAGTTACAGTAGAGGTAATGGGTGCCACTCGAACGAAGTCAATGGTACTTTTTACTCGATTTCTCCTTGTAATAGATACTTTTTGCTGACTACAAGTCTTAGCTGCATGAGAACTTTATCTAATAGGTATTATGCAAAAAATACAACCTGCCGACAGTGAGACTCAAGCGCAAGTAATAACTCAAGGCATAATATAATTGTACGTTCCAAATGATGTTCAATGCCTCGATGAACCTAGTGAAGTTGGAGAATTAGACTCAAATTTATTACGCAAATCTTGTGACATTTGATTCAGAAAATAACTTGTTTCATCGCACAGTGGCATTCTCAAAGCTAGGAGTTATCAACTAGAGCTGAATCTTAAATTATGTCCTTAAATATTACGAATTAATCTGAATGTGGGGCAAATTGAGGGTAAGGGTTAGACAATAGTTTGAATGAGAATTTATTCACAAAATGGTGGATAAGTTTATTGGTGAATTATAAGTAATGATATGGTAATTTAATTTTATGTTACTATTGTTTTTTATTGTTTTAAAATTTCTAAGGATTCTAAGATTGAGTTTATGTCCTTTTATTGAATATGTAAAACATCAGAATTAGGGTAAAATTGTGATTATGTTTCAATATGTGATTTGCGTAATTAGAGTCTTATTTCTTGAGTCTGTAACTTCTCAAATGTTCGCTAAGTCTTATACTGAAACTGCGTCCAGTTTGTCCTATGTAAAAGTCATTACAATCTTCACATCTCAGCCTGTATAAGGTCCAGATTTCTCCAATTTATCTTTCTTAGACTTTGAATAAATAATATATGAGTATCGATTACTTATTGTTTTGAAGGAGACGCTTTTATTCTGGTTTTTAATAATTTTAAATATTTTTTGTGAGTGCTTACCTAAATAATTATATTAGACATCCGAAATTCCTTTTGGTATTAATCTGCGGATGAATTATGTTTAGGGCTTTTTTATTGAGTATATTTTTAAATATTTTACTTATTGTCTTGACATCATAATCGTTATTATGGCAATATCTGTGATTCTGTTTAATACTCAATGGAAGTTATATTATTTAATGGGATATCTATGTATCATATAGTTATATTCCGCATTGGATGCGGTGGTATTTGTGTGGGTGTGTGAAGGAATGGTAATTATTTGTACGTGAAATGGTTCAGATCTAAAAAGTTCAATTGGTAATCTTTTTTTATCTCTAAGGTAAATTCTATATCAGAATGTAAGTTGTTGATATAGATAAGACATGAATCTATTTGACGGGTACTACCTGTAAAGCAAGCGATTACGTCGTCAGAATAGGGGTACCAATATACAGCATGTGCTGGAATTTCGAATTAAATATTTGAATTTCCAAGTAATTCGTAAAACTGCTAGTAAAAGAGCTAGAAAAAAGTATTCTGTTTGGAATATTCATTGTTAACCGTAAAGTGGTTTTCGTCTAGGCAAAATAAGATTAAACTTAACATTTCTTGTTCTATTATCGGTAAAGTATTTTTGACGATTAATATTTTTTCTATTAGACTACCTATGTGGTTATACTTGAGGAGAGGTTATTGACACCAAATTATACAAACTGGTATTTGTCTTCAGTTCTATATTTTGAATAGGCTTTCTATTGATTGAAATTATTCTTTCATGATGTATTTAGTGCTGAATTCGTAAGTTAAGAAATCAAAATTGCTAAATTACTTGATGAAAAGACAGTTACCGTGTTCTCTAAAAATGATTAACTTAATAGAATAATTGCAATAGATAAACACCAATATTTAAGAAATATTGATCAATTTTTAAGTCCATAGAATTAAATTTATAGAATTAAAATCAGACCCTACAACAAGATTCCAGGGAAACATTAAACATTCTCCCAAAAACATCAAGTACCTATATTATCACCAAATATGGAAAATTTTGTTTAGTAAACATGCATCCTGAACCACCTTCTCTATATGGCTTATTAAAAATTCACAAAGTCAATATTTCTATATGACATGTTTATTCATATATCGATGCCCCCCATCAAAAAATAGCTAGAAAATTGAATTAGTCAACATAATATCAGAATAAGTTTCTGTCCTAGATACAGTATGAAAAAATTAATTTCTGTTGACCAGCAAAATTAGAAATATAGAACTAAAGACTAAAACCAGACTTGTATCGTTTTGATGTCAAGAATCTCTTCACAAGTATTTCCACACATCTGACCATCAGTCTAATTAAAGAACTCAAAATTCCCAATGATACTTTACCGATAATAGCACAAGAAATGTTAAGTTTAATCTCATTTTGCATATACCCAAATTACTTTACAGCTTACAATAAGTATCACAAACAAAACACCGTCCCCATGGGTTTGCCATTATCTCCTTTACTAGCAGGAATGTTTATGAATCACTTGGAAAATCAAATATTGAATTCAAAATTCCAGTACATGTTTGTATATTGGTATCGCTATATTGACAACTTAATCGCATGCTTCACTGGTAGCACCCGGCAAATAAATTCATTTTTAACACATTAACAATATTTTTCCGAATATAGAATTCACCTTAGAGAAAGAAATCAACAACTACTTAAACTTTTTAGATTTGACTATTTCACATACAAAGCACACCTTCGCTATTTATCACAAACCAGCATATTTGATATTTCTTTACACCCATAGACACACAAATTATAACTCTAAGATATATAGATGAGTCAATATATAACTCTAAGATATATAGATGAGTCAATATCTCTTTACGTAAAAATAACTTCTATCTAGAATTAAACAGAAGCGTGAATATTGCTAAAAATAAAGTTTATGATATTAAGATAATAGATGAAATACTTAAAAATAAATTTAATGAAAAAGCCCTAAACCTAATTTATCCGCAGATTGATAATAATACCAAATCGAATTATGCATGTCTAACATATTCAGGTGAACACAAAACATTTCTCAATTTCTCAAAAACCAGAATAAAGACGTCGCCTCTAAAACAACAAAAAAATTTACGTATACTAATAATTCAAAGTCTAACAAAGACAAATTAACGACATCTGTATTTTACAGGCTTTGATATGATGACTGTAATACCTTGTACATACGACAAACTGGACGCAGTTTTAGTGTAAGGCTTAACGAAGATTTGAGAGGTTGCAGGCTCAAAAAAGAGGACCCTAATTATGCAAATCACGTATTGAAAGATAATCACAATTTCACCCTTAATCCCAAAATTTTACATATTCAAGAAAAAGGACATAACCTCAAAATTCTATAATCCGTAGAAATTTTAAAATATTCAAATAACAATAGCAACACAATATTCAATGAGCAAATCGAAACCTATAATTCACCACTTGTCAACAATTTTGTAAATAGAGTTCAACCTAAACAATTGTCTACGCCCATCCCTTAATTTGTACCACGTTCAGATTGATTCCTAATATTAAAGGACATAATCTTAGATTTAGCTTTAGTTGGTAACTCCTAGCTTTGAGATTGTCACTACGTGGTGAAACAATTTCTGAACATCATTTTCTAAATTAAATCTTATGAATTTTGTATAATTTGTGTTGAATCTCCAACTTCGAAAATTAAAATAATTTTACACTAACGGAAACTCTGAAACCATAGACATATTATAGTGAAAATCATGAATGAAACTCGAATTCTTACGACTTATAGAAATAATCCATCCATCTTTTGATCATTTGAAATGATAATATATGTAATTGAGTGATCGAAATTGTTATCAATTTGTTCATATAAGTTTTGCCTTATTAGAAATTTCATTTTTACATGGCATGATACTTATTCAAGAAAAACAGTCAATAGAAAAAAATGCGCTACAACTGTATATCCTATTCTTAAAACTAAAATCCACAGTTTCCAACCCCAACGCCCATTAACAACCCTTAAAACAGACAAGTGTCAATCTTGATGAAATTCTTCACACGCCATTTCCAAAACAAGAGGACAATCACTGTCTACATGAGATATCTAAAAAACATCCCAAACCCCCTTCATCACCCTTTAAAGCAGGCAAGTACTGATCGTTTTTGATATTTTGCACAATCTACCTTCGAAACAAGAAAAAGTCTGTCTACATGCCTTAAAACAGACAAGTGGAGATCTTGATGCAATTTTGCTCATTCGGCCCACAAAACAAGAGGAAAGCCATTGTCAACAGAAGATTTTAAAAGAAAAACTTCCCCAACAACCTTTATTATTCTTCATTGCGGAAACAAGTACAAATGTTGATCAAATTCTGCACACTTGACTTCATCTGTTTCTTAGAATTTCTGTTATTTTTTCGGTCCCTAAGAATGAGGGAAGTCACATAATCAATTCATCACAGCTTTTCAGATTGGACTAGGTATTACCATTATTACAATCATAATTAATGTTGATCCAGAATTGTTTTGATTATTTTTGAATGCATGCTTTGAATGAATGAGACGATATGAATTAACAACATTCTGAATGAATGGAACTGGAAACGTATATTGTTCTAATTTTGAATTTCAATGTATTGGTATGATATTAATTGATCTCATATGCTGGAAATACACCAGAGAATTCATTCTGGATGCATTATTATAACGTATTGCGGGATAAGTTCTTCATGAGATCCTCGATGTACCAAAAATCAAATAACCAAGATTTATATACCTAAATTAAAAATATAATCCCAAGTTGCACCCAAAGTCGTAAATAACCAATACAGTTTTCTAAATGCAACAAAATGTGATGCATAAATTCACATTAAAAGATAAGGCTCGTTTCTGCACGTTCGTCGAGTTGAAAAATCGAAAAAACTTTAATTTCGTCTAGCAAAGCCCTGTAAAATATTGCTTTAATCTCCGCCAAATGTGCAAAATAACACGTCTCTTCGCCTTAGCTCAATTTAAATTACTTGTATAATCCACCGAAAGGCAAATGAAACGCTGCTTTTGCTCCAAACCTATGATATTACTTCTAGCTTTTCCGTCATAAAACAGTTTTATTGCCCTAGATGGCTGATGAATTTTATTAGACTGCCGTATTTGCTTCGCGCTCTACAGATTAAGTTACATATTTCGAATTAAAACATGTTGTGTTCTTCAGGAAAACTCTATTATATATCTCAGTAGATATTCTCTGTGATGTATATTCTGAATGAATCCTTTTTTCGCTAGTAAACTATTTCTTCCTCTGAGATTAATGATTAATAAATTTCTTTACAAAATACTACGGTTGACCATAAGCTCTTTCTTACTAATCTGAAGTCAGAGGTAAACAATCATCTTTGATGTCAAGCTGTGAATAAGGTAGAACTCAGAGTATACAAATTTGAGAGGGTGTAAAACAGTTCATATCTGATGAAGTGTCAGTAGACATGGCCTCTTAAGGCATCATACTTGGTCCACTTATATTCTTAATCTATATAAATAGCTTACCTGAAGTTATTTCAGATGCTAGAAAGTTTTTGTTTAATTATGCAAATGACAGTAACATTAAACTATCTTCAAGCATCTTCTTTTTGAAAAAGGAATAACTTCTATGCTCTCGAAGACTGGGGTAACAAATAACATACTCACATTCGACCAAAGTGAAACAAACTATATTATTTTTACTTCAAGGCATAATAACCTACAAATACTAGAAACATTAACACCAAATGGTAATAATCATAATAAATTGTATTATTTGTTCAACCACATAGGCTACTCTTACACTCAACCCAAAACCACGGTATATTAATGCATTACACATCGTGTCGTGTACTCAACGATAACCATTATTATAATAAAAAACAGCAAGTACGAACAAAGAATGAATTAAAAGAGAGAGAGGAAATAAACATAAGAGCACATTAACGTTGGCCCAGAAGTTATAGTTTAAATAGCCTTCTCAAGAGGTAGACATAAAAAGGTCTAGGTGTAGGTGTGAGAAAACAACTATTGCCACACATAGATGCCCTGGCGAATTCTGAGCCCTGCATGGGCCGACTTTTTTTTCATTTAAATCTTATATTTTACTCGTTGTACTCTACAACCAAGAACTTTTGGAGCTATCCGTACGATTACGAATTTGCATAAGTAAATCTATCTAATATAATATCTTCTGAGCATTATTTAATTTTGTTCATATCATCACACACCGAGCCATCGTTTAGCAAATTGAAACTCATAAAGCACTATTTGTATTCGACAATGGATCAAAACAGACAGTCAAATCAGGCTTTGGTGTTCATTAAAGCAAATGAAGCAGCAGAGCTAGATTATGCAAATCTTGTTAATGAATTTGCTAACGCCAAAGCTGGGAAAATACATTTTTGGACTTCGTTTTTAATTTATCCGGATCAAATGAGAAATTGTTCTGTTTTATTCAGTAAGTGTGGCTTATTATTACCATTTTCACCAAAACACAAACTTTTGTTTCTTCCAGGTAGTAGGGCATAACGATAGGTTCATCGGGGCAGCGGATACCCATGCTAGGCCCCTTCATTGAACGGAATTGACAGTATTAAAAATATACGACCTGCTGTATAGTGGAACGGCATAGTCAACGAATGTTGCTGTCTAATATTTAAATTATGAATACTGCCATAGATAAACTTATCTCCAGGTTACACAGATGCAGCAGTTAATAGTAAACCATGAACAAAGACCAGGAAAGTGTATTTCCGAAGATCAATCATGTTCAACTATAGATCAAGAATATAGTACTCGAAGCCCATAAGAGCATAGATTACTCACGTGCTTATGAAATCGTGAGTCCTCGTCAAAATCACACAAGTATCTAGGAGTGTCATTAAATGAGATAGCTTGATCATCTAGAGGTAGTAACATTTTTTTTGCGTAGAGGAGGGGAAATCTTGGAAAGACGCCTCGGGGGCCCGTGCCGTCGAGTGTGCCGGATTCTTACCGACTAAAACTCCTCCCCCGTGAGATTGGTTCTTTGTCCCAAGGGTAGCGTCACTGCACTGCGGTCATTAGAGTACTATTGTGCCTTCACATATTGCTATCTCCTCATCAGTACGGTGTATTCCATGGAATTCAGTAGTCTGATATAGGGGATACTTCTGATTTCACTGCTGTTGGAGATCTCCCTTTGTCACTTGGAATGTGACATATGGGGCAGTTCCCTCCAGTAGGCACGGTGCTCTGTCTCGAGCCAATTTTCGATTACATATTTCGCTGTGGCATGAGAAATACCACAGGTTGGCTCTGGTCCGGAAGATAGTTACATATGCGATTTGATAAATTCTATTGATAGTGTGTGATAGATGTCTTGGAGGACTCTATTAATATAATCTACTACCAAGGCACTAGATAAAAAGATACAAGAACATTATTCATCATCCCCATATGGTTGGATTGTGATAAGCTCAACAACATAAAAATATCACTAACGTATATCAAAAATAAATATGGCCCTAAATATTCACCAACAAATTGCACCAACAGTGCAGAGTAATCTTAGATACTACGGACTTTTTGACACCTATGACTTAAATGAATTGTGAAATGAAATTTCATTTTCGTCTAGGCCGTCTAAAAAGAAAGCTCAGCGCAGAGAAGATGGTGCCCTGCTGTTTTGAAGGCTATGGAAAAGTCTACATTACATGTTGAAAATAGTGATTATTCTAAATGATCCGGAATTAATATGGATGAAAACCTCACCTGGCTGATGTGAAGAAATCGAACAACTGTGTAAAAGGTTTGAGTTCTATTAGTTGTATTTTGAGTAGATTATGATGAACAATTGTTCAATGACTTCTCTAAAATCAAGTATTATAGCCCAAATTGTCATATAGAAGAAATAATACCTCAATTAGATTATAACATAGTATTCCACATACGATATGTTGATGACTGTATTGCTACCATTTCTATAGATAATGGGTTGAATTTTTCAATTATTTCAATTCATTCCAGTACCATGTACAATTGGAATTAGAGAGAAATGGAATGTATTATTTGAATTTGAATTAATTTAGAAGAAAAACTAATGATTACAAATTTTAGAATCTTGGTCAGGCATATATAGAAATTTCAATTCTCACATACCTAAATAATGTTGGTATAAATTCAATAGATATATCTTGATCTAAGATCTAAAACAAAAGAATCACATATGAGGAATGGTTATTCTATTGATCTAGTTAATTCCATAACCAGAGATAAACTTCACACATTGTATAACTCATCTTCCAGAATGAAAACCACTGATAAGCGTTTGATAGAAAATTCAATCATAACCAAATTGAGATATTTAGAAGTAGTATATATTTTCCTTCAAATGAATTGAACCTTGAGAAAACAGTTTTATAAGTATTATCTAGAATATTATTTCTATTATGCAACGCTTATCACTTCTATAACAATCTGGCAAATTATTTAAAATTTTTAATGGATACTCCATGTATTTGGTTTCAATCAAAGTAAAAACATGAAGTATATTCCAGATGAACTTATCATTTGAAATTTATTGAAAATGGATCTTGAAAACACGGAATAGAAAAAAATGTATAACAAACCCGTTTCATTAGGCTTATTAGCCAAATCGTTCTTCGGAAAACGTGCGCTGAAAGCATGCATAATGAGACCAGTTCTCTATTTCGCGGCGCTTATAACTTTCATAACGATACGTGAAGTACGAGAAGTCTGGGGCATTCTAGTTTTCAGAAGTTCGTATTGACAAACAGTCGTTATTATCATCATAACATTATGCAAATTGATAAAAAGACGGGTATGGGATTTTGGTGGTAACAAGTGTCAACTAGCTTCCTCAATTTGTTAGCAGTAGCAACGAAAAAAAAATTGATCAAATTTGAAATTACTCCGGAAGAAACACAACAAAATTTGTCACCTGTCTGATTAATAAAAGTTCCTAATGGATATATCAGATGTAATATATTTGTTTCAATCATAGAAAAAAAAACAAAATAAAGATTAATTCACTTAATCCAAAATTTATTAACAATGATGTGTTTTCGAAACGCGGAATATTAAAAATAGTATGAAAACCACGTTTCATTTGCATTTTTGTGCAGTTGTCTCCCAAACTTGAACTTGTGCGCAAGCATGTCTAATGAAACTAGTTCTTTGACAAACTATTTTTGATTAAATTCATAAAATCATCTTGGCTACTTTATAAATATGGTTGATGGTGGAAGGGTGTATCAGGTATTTGATTCCTAGAAAATAGGATAGCATTTCAGGTATTTATTCAACATATGAAATCGAAAATAAACTAGTTCATACTGTAGATACACTATAATAATTTAATACTATTAATAAGAAACAATCACCCTCAACAAAAATACTGTTAAATAATCAGAGAAAAAAAGGTGAATTGAGGTCCAGTTCCATATCTCTACGTTAATTCAATCCCACTTGTGAAATCATACTACGTAAATAGAGTCCCGGCATTCACTATAATTTCCAGAATATTCTTAGTAGATTAGGTTGAATTAGGTTAGGTTAGAGACGTAGGGAGCACAATACACAATCATTATTGGTTATTATGGGATTGTGAAGATTAGCGCCATTACAATATTTGCATTCTATATCAACAAAGTTAGGTTAATAGATTAAACTAGGTTAGGTTAGGTTAGATTAGAAACAAAAGGGGTGGAATAAACAATAGTTATTGGTTATTATGAGAGTGTTAAGATCAGCGCGATTACAATATTTGCATTCTATATCAACAAATTTAGGTTAATAAGTTAGGCTAGGTTAGGTTGGGTTAGGTGAGGTTAGGTTAGGTGAGGTTAGACAAGAATGTAGCAGATGGAAACTGAGAACAGTATCTGTTAGGGAGTATAAGTAACTCGAAAAGGTTTCAGCAGGTAGGTCCACTTCCATTTCACTTAGGCAAAGGGAGTCCTGTAGGCTAGGTTAGGCAAGGTTAAGTTAAGTTAGGTTGGCTTAGGTTAGGCAAGGTTAGGTTAGGTTAGGTTAGGTTTTTTGGTTTTGGTTCTTGTGGTTTCAAAACGATTAGAGAACAAATGGAGCAGTTTTACTTGGTAGCTGAAAGATCCTCGGTACTTCAACAGTATTTTCAGTGAATAAGGTTGATTGTTTTTTATTCATATTATGATAGAAAGTCAAATTTTAACTATCCCGTGATTTGAATCATCAATTTATAATCGGCCGTATTTCTTCCATTGGTCTTCAGGATAACCAGTTCCGCCTTTCGATCACTATCTTTTTTTTTATCTAACTCACATTGCAGAATACCTCGCAATCCCCAGCCTTCTGAAAATCTGATGATCTCCATTATATAATGCACCTATCTTCACAATTCTGGGTCACATGAATAGGTTGCATTTTTTGGAACGGAAATTTTTACCGTTTTTACTTTTATTGAAATGAAAAAGATTGAACGCGCGCTGATGTGGTGAGAGTAATTTCAAAAATGTTCATGGCATTTCACATATTTGGTTAGTTTCCACACGGTCTGATTCAAACATATACAATTCAAACTTTCGATATGCAATAGTTACTTAACAAAAGCAATTCGGAACCAAACGAAAACATTAATCATAGTCGGAATGACAAAAATATCATAGGAGTGAATAATAAAACATTGAAATATATTTAGTACATTCATCATAGCAAACTACACTTTGCGATTAAAATATAATGGATCCAATGTTTATGATGCCCTACTGCCCTACTGGATATTTCATTATGAATAGAGCTCCTTAAGCTCGTTAATTTTTCTGATATTAATAGGTTCCGGAAGTTACCAGTTATACTGAAACATAACAAGTGATTGACTTATTTTTCAGTAAGATATGTGCAATTTATGAGTAATAATAATAATGAGTAATGATTATGTTCCATGAAAAAGAGATTAATCTTTCATGGAACCTGTGATATCATAATATTATTCTTATATAAGAATGAGAATTGACTGAATGAATAAGTTAATTGGACGAGGTAATAATGATAACTCATAAATTGAAAAATGACCTGACTCTAATAATAACAATTATTGCTTTTCAATAGCAAATGCTGAATAATAAAATAGGATGGATAATGGCTTGTTTCTGTTACACAAAAACTGATTAATCTTTATTGTGATCCGATTTATTGACATATAATTGTTCGTACATGTATTACTTCATTTTTGACACTGTATTTTTAGTAATTGAGCATAAATAGTAAGTCTACCTCGGCTCATTACCGATATCTAAAAATAATCATAATAATATAATGTCGACCCACCTACAAACAAAACGATATAACATTGTTGTTGGAATACATTGCCAATAAGATTCATGGGGTATTTGAAAGCGATGGAAGGTATTTTCTTTCGTCATTTCACTTTTTCTTCTCATTCAAGTGTTAGGTATTAGTTAATTCAATTTTTTGTTTGTTTTGAAACTGTGTAACCCCGTTATTGAATAATTGTCATTCTGTCGGGTTGCCTGTACCTACCAAAGAATTAAAATAAATAAATAAATAAAGAAATAAATGAAAACACGAGAAATTTGGAATTCAATAAAAGTTCAATTATATAATTCTAAAATAATCTAGTCCACAGAAGAAGACACAAAACACTCACGAAGCCATAAAAGCATTAACATCCTAATATTGTTTTAGAGAGCCAACATAAACTGGCCGTCCTAATCACCAACAACTGTGTCAAATGGTGTAGGTGCCGGGCAAATATATTTAAATTATCCATAATATTATATCTCAAGGCTATGGCAGGAAGCAAACTGTAGGAAACAGATATATACTTGCTTGTACTAGTTCCACATGAACTTTTCTCAATTAAAAATGATATGAACCGGGCAAGCGTAAAGAATATGGATTTCATCAGTTGATTTTGAATTGATTTTAACAAATAAATGGTGACTTGAAGAGTGGCGATGCTGTCGATATTATATCCAATATAAACAATGCATTTTGTATACGCATGAAAAGGTCACTCCTAACTTGTCTTCACAGCGAGTCAGGCTGTAGCTTGTTTCGAGGCTAATAATGTCTCAAAACGAGTTCCAAAATTGTTTCAGAATAGCTGTCCTCAGAAATCAGTTCAAGCTAAAAAAAACGTGTTCAATCCTAAAGAGTATATTTGGAGTTGATTTTTATCAAACTTAACTTCATCTAAATTCAGAATATTACGTACTGTTTCTAGAATATAATTGGTTAAAGATGAATGTGTTTCATAGAGTCTGGAAGATCGAATACGCTGCTTATATCTAATTCTTTAAGTCTACCAATAGGAGTTAATCTGAACAGATTAATTCATATACTCCAGGTTTATTGAACGTATTACTGTGAGAAAATTTATTTTCAGGTTTGACGCCACTTTTAGATTATTTTCCAATAAAATGTCTGCAATGTTTTCACTCATAGAACCTAGAGATATTGGGGAAACGTATATTGATAAATAACAAATATTTTTTGTGGGCAAATGTATACCTGCTTTCTCTATCAATTGATTTGGATATAGCTAAAATCCATTGAAGATGGCTGTAACCATAATTATATTCAACTCTTCATTGAAGTTTTCTTGGGAAGGAAGAAGTGGAAAATCTATATGTATCATTTAATTATGCTGCTAATTTGTGAATACGGGGTCTGTAAGAAAAATAAGCGATAGTTGTATATGCGAATGTAGGCTTCATATAAGCTTCAAAGGTTATGGTATTATGGTGTGTGAAATCAAGGTATAGCAAATTTATTTTATTTGTCACCAAAGCGAAATTTATTTTGTGACGCATACTTTTAATCGAGTATAGGAATGCATTCAGTTGTCTTGACATACCTTTGAAGAAAGATAAAACATAATATACGTATCAAAACCAGAGAGAAATACAATTTTAGCTAGAGGGATCTCCATATAAGGTATGAAAATGTCTGGCAGAAGAGGACTTTAGGTAGATTCCATAGCAAAACCATTGTTTTGTATGGAAATTTTGCTATCAAATTGACAATGCCTCAGGCAATGATTGAAAAATTGTTCTACTTGTGTTTCCATTACGGTATTAGTAATAATGTTTCCAGATTTTTTGTTATCAAAAATTTTAAGTCATAGCTATTAACAAAGGATGAAGGTGAATTTGAGAATTTTGATTATGATTTTTCAGAAGACCGCAAAGTTTAGGAGAAGGTTACAGTTAATCATCTTCTTTTGTTCAAATTAGCTATTAAATGAAACTTTATTTTTTACTGAAACTTAAGGATCTTCCTCAATTTCCATGAAATCTGATGAAACAAATGTTTTCTTTTTACCGACATAATTTTATCCCTCATTAACAATATTAAATTCACTTTGGAGGCGAAACAAGATAACGGAATGCATTTTTTCGAAGTTTTCCTCCAACAACATAATAATGTCATTATCTTCAAAATGTATAGAAAACCAACATTCTCAGATACAACTATCGCAAATTCCTCCTATAGTTCCTCGTAGTCACAAATTAGAAGCATACAATTCACTTCTTTCCATTTCCTCCAATGATTTCTCATCCAAGGGTATACTATTATTGTATTGATATTGAATTGCGATCAACAGTAATTTTATTCAAGGTTGCGTATATCAAAAATTTAAATCTTACAGAATGGAATTTCATAGCTGTGATATAATTTTATAGCTGTGAAAAAGAATCATAATGTGCCAATATCTCAAAAAATGAGGATTAACATTTTTTATCAAGATCACATTTTGATATTTTGATCTTGAGCTTCCTTATCAGACCTCTAATTGATGACATTGATGATGATATTGTGGAAGACGAGATGTTAGCAGGGAGGTGATCAATTGTTCAAGAATTATTCATGGTTCCTAAGATAGAAACCAGTTGAGTATGCATATAACGTAGATTTTTTTCTATTCTTTGAATTCACGAAAAGAAAACCTATAATGTCGAAAGAACATCGTATGAGCCAACGGTGGAATATCGAGAGATAAATAGACATTCTAATTTTTCTTGAAGACTTGAAGTTTATAGGCATAAGGAAAGACCTCACTAGGTGAAGAGATCCACGACTTCACCTCTAGATACAAAAAATTGAGTCTAGCTTGACAATGAAGGGGTGACTACTAGTTCGCCCACCTGGAATCTCACGTGGTTGAATAACAGACGAGATTTCTGAGGAACACCAACCATAGAAATATCTATAGTGAAGGGTGAGATCGCTCACCCTTCTACTTTATTCTAGGAGGTCGATGAATTCGTAAATGTGACATCATCAACCAGAGGAATAGCTTTCTTCTGGGAAGAATCTAAGACTTTCAGCTTATGTTTGGGAGCCAAACTTCAAATATGTGAACAGTACTCCGAATCTGTACTTTATAGATTAAGAAGAGCTGCTATTATGTTAAGTAGCTCCTGGCACGGAATAGAAAACCAAGTTTTCGAAGCGGTTTCCGCAATGGACCTCACATGATCACCCCATGATAGGGTTTGGTGGTGATCCCGAGCTTCATAAGAATAGTTGTACCTGACATCATCGTGTTAGGGATTATTGTATCCGCCTTCCTAGAGAAAATGAAAGCTTGAGTCTTGATTACATTAAACTCTACTAAAATATCAGATCCCCATTTCAAAATTGTATCCAGATCTTCATTAATTGCGTCAACATGTCTCTGTCTCGCTCCTCTGGCTTCATTGAATAGTATAGGGTCACTTCCAACGTATCGTTCATATGGAGCAGAAACTAGGTTGATGCCGAAACAGATTCATGTGGAATACCGGCGTTGTAAGCCATTGTATCGGAAGATATTCCATCAACCACCACATGAAGTGATCTATCTGAGATAAAACTCGACAGAGATCGAGGTTTTGAGGTGGCACACCTCACTCACCCAAGAAGGTCTTGGTGCCAGACTCGGTCAAATGCATTGGAGATATCCAATGCTAAAGTTTGAGATTCCCCATAATTTCAATAGATTTCTGCCATACTTAGGCATGCAGCTCTTCAGTAGATCGAAAGCAATATTGTCGGTCAAGATTTCCGAGCTGTCTAGGTATTGAATAAGCTCGATGTTGCTCACTTTCTCCATAATTTTAGAGATTACAGATAATAGTGCTATGGGTTTATAATCATTATGAAGGGTTTTCTTCCCTTTTTTTCAGAACTGGTTTTAATCTAGCTGTCTTCCAGCTGGAAGGAAATACACCAAGTTTGTATAAAAATGTGAACAACCTTCAGAAAACTGGTTTTAATCCTGGCGCACATTCCTTGTGAGAACGACCGGTGGAATTCCGTCTGAACGCATAACCTTTTTGGTATTGAGATCAAGTATCTAATTAAGAGCTGACGAAAAAGAAATTTGTTGATATGGCTATCGATGGCAGCAATATTAGGAGGGTCCTTCTCTTGTGGATCCAAAATGGAATTTGCTGCCAACATTCCGGAAGAAAGGTTGGCTTTTCTTGTTATGTAGTAACCAGTGTGCTATCATCTTTGGTTAGGAGAGGAAATAAACTGGATGTAAAATTTCTACAAAATATTTTGGCGAAAATCCAAAACGAACAGGAGCCGTTGGGCATTCGATTAGCTTCGATTTTATTTTGGCGTTTCACGTCTTTTTCGAAACGTTCATTGTGTCATTGCTATATTTCTGGCTTCAACGAAGTTCTGGTCTCCTGATATAGATTCTCGCTCCAACAACAGTTTTTTTTTTGTTTACCGCTATAGATGAGGAATAATCACCCTTCACTAAAAATACTAGTAAAGTACTGAGAACATTTCGGCTACGAAGTAGCCATCATCAGAATAAACTTGGTATCCGAAAGGTCCTCGGTACTTTAATAGTATTTTTGGTGAGTGATTATTTCTTATCCATAGTGTTATAGTGTATCCACAGTGTGAACTCTTTTATACTTCATTTATTTTTCATCAGATGATGGTGATTTCTTGAAAAGAGGAATGTAGTTTCTACTCCTAGCCTGATAATATCCGATGCCTTTGATACATTGCGTAGAGTCATGAGATTCAAAACATACGCCTCATCAGATAAACTCGGAGAAAAAGATGCGAAGACCATCCCAGTAGTGATGAGGGAATGGTCATTAGTTTTGTTATGTTGAGTGAAATGGACCATCCAGCTTTTGCTTCTAACGTTACAAAAAAGTTCATGTGGCATTTGTAAGTTTAAGGATCGTTTGACAAAAATTGATCAAACATCTCGAATTCAAATTCGAGTATTGTTTGCTCTCTAAAGGAATGAGTTCGAGTCCTAATAATATGAAACCTACCTAGTGAATTGAATCATGTTACGAAAAACTGAAATATTTAGTAATTGACTAAAATTCGTCAATATTGCAAGGATACTGACCTTCTCGCGATTTCTTGACTTCAAAGGTAGTTCCCTAAACCAAAGCAATTGACTCGAAATTATTGCATTGGTGGAAAGGAAACAACGAACACTTATGTGGGAGTGATATTCGATAATGACCTCAGATCATGTGTGTTTGATTTATGTTGTTACAAATCGTGAGAAACATAATTTATAATGATAGCATTAATTATCGTACATGAATTAGCAGCTCTAGTGAAACCGGAGCACTTTATACATATAAAAAACTGGAATAAAAATAGTTCATCGTACACATGTCGATTCATACGAGCTACAAAATAAAATAAAAGAGCTCCGTTATATTCGTTGATAAAAAACGGCTGCGAATCAATAATCAGATGTTTCTGTTTTTATAGCATCAGATACATCAATAACGAAATGTTCGCATTTTGTTTCATCACATTCGATAAACGACATTGGAAAAAAGGCGAATTAATTGTGGTAATTTAAATTGTTTAAACTGGTAGCCCAATTTAATTCATTGTTTAGTTTTTGTCCGCACGACACACTTTCACTTTTTATGTAATTCAATTGAAAATAAAAACGTGATTCCTTTTTTTATTTTATTCATTATTTGTTTCGATTGAAATACGTATTTATTGTCGAGGGCATGATTTTATTTCACGCAGATTATTTTGTTTAATGAAAACTATTTCACAGTAGTTCTCTTTTTCAATAGCTTTTCGATGGTTAATGGTTTTAAGATAGTGAGTAATTTAATCGGCTCTTGATCCCTTCACATGGATGTTTGTATCCACTCAACAATAATATGTCTGTCCTATTCTCATGTAATATAAATGTAAAACATCCTCAACAGCTATATAATTGGAAGGCAATCTTATTCGTCATTCAGAAAACTGAATCAGGGTATAGAAGAAAAACCATTAAAGATTGAGAAATTGACTCTAAAGTAACCTGGAACCATCATCTGACAAAACTCTGTTTAGATGGTCGCATCTCCCTCTATCGCCCCAGTTTCATACCTGGGCCACGACAGGTATCTTCAGTTCATATCGTAAATATGTCAGGCAAAAGGCGGTGTTACTCATTAGGAAAGATGATATCTGACCATGACTTCCTTTCGATGAGAAGTAAAGGAGTTGGCCTTGTGTGTAGTACGATTTCATCGCAGATCCCTACCTGTACTTGAAAATATTAAGGATTCGGAAAAATTAAGCCACAGCAGGAAAAATACGCCGACGCTAAATAAATGTAAATAAGACATAGGCCGTGTCAACATTAATGCTAGGCCGAACGCACACATCGGAAGACAAGGAGAGTGTGTTCCAAATGTGATATTGGATATACAACATCATGACGAAAGCCATGTTCTCCGTGGGCACATAGATAACCCAGAAAGAAGCTTCGGCTCTGTTGAGCAAGGTACAAATACCTGCCTCGGTAATGTAGTTATTTGGTTAATGTCCTACGTAAATAATTCGAAAATTCGTGTGCAGATTAATAAAATCAAATCCTCTTAGTACGAAGTAGATCTAGGAGTTCCTCAGCGCTCCGTGCTTGACTCATATTATATACGAGTATAAATATAAACGAATCATCTTGTATCTTATATTCAATATTGGCTCGATTGATACTTGCTTTTTAGAGAGCACGAAATTTTAATATTCTCTTGCATATACATATTGTGTACTATATATATATATATATATATATATATATATATATATATATATATATATATATATATATATATATATATATATATATATATATATAGCGTGATCGGTTAAGGGTGGCTCTCGGCCATATCTCAGAAACTACTGGGCATAGAAAAAAAATTCAATATTAAAATGGCCATGAGGAAATCCTAGAAATTATTTTTATGATCCGCATTTTTCCGCAAAGGGGTGCAATCGAAAATTAAATATTAAAATTCCAAATTTCTCCGGAAATTTTCACATTAACGTATATTTTTCTTTATATCATTAGAACGGTTGGACAATTTTGCATCTTTTTGGTCCAGAGCTCATTGGCGTACTGACCTTTATAAGAGTGGGGGAAGCTATCGAAAGTGTAATCTATTAAATCGATGTAGTTTCTAAACTACTCATTCGATTAAGTAACATTGAGCTTGTATGAAAGAGAAGGTACGTGCTTTCAATTGTCGTATATATTGGTACACGATAACTCCTAATAAAATTGCTAGAGGCCGTAGTTTATAATAATAATAGTTTTCCTGCGTCTTGCTCGACGTCTGCAGCAGCACAGTTGCGTTCAACCACTTCCAACATTGCAAAGAGATCGAAGAGTAAGAGTTGAGGAGAATGTTATACATGTCTTAGCTTATGTACATAATGATCTACCCACCTGGGTATTAGACACATTTCGAGTGCATTCCTACCATATTGAACTTCATCAAGCCCCCTAACTGCTGAAGATTTCGACAACCCATTAAATTTTTGTAATTGGCTCAAACTAAACAAATTTTATAACAAATTCTGTTGACCAATGACCATTTTTTGAGACTTATCTGTCAACAGAACAAACACAAGAGCTTACTTGACAAGTTCTTTTGATTTAATTCATGACAAGTTCTTTTGATTTATATCATGACTTCCAGTACAATAATGGAATATGCCTAATTCAACAGACTCCAATTCCACAAATGCGTTACTAACGCAATGAAGAATTCAATAGTGAGTGAATAGTGTAGATATTTGCCGGATATCGTATGGAAAATGGAATAGCTAAAACAACTTCCCCATAACCCTTGTGATAAAATTAAATCAGAGGTAATAGGTTCATGTGTCACGAACACATTCTTTACTATAACTCTGAAACAAAAAAAGATATCGATTTGTGGTTTTCAGGTTTTTTTCACAAATTCAATCTTATTAACGATTAGATATACACTATACCGTATGATTTAAGTTTTTGGGATAAAATCAATAAAACTATTATCATTACAAATTACGTAATCTATAATTTCCAGAATTTTCTCATGGCCACTTTGAAAATTAATTTTTTCACACATTCCTATTCCCAGTAGTTTCTGAGATATGGCCGAGAGCCGCCCTTAACTGATAACGCTGTATATAAAGAAGAATTAATACATGTATGCCACTGACGAATCCTATCATAAATATACAACTAGAGCGAAAATGTCACGTTATTTAACACACAATACGGCTGGATTCGAAAAAGCACCATACTATTCTAGTATCAAATTATTTGATAGTCTACAAGAATCTATGAAACAGCTTGAATACAATAAGTTTCGAAAAAGCACCATGCTAGTCTGGATCAAATTATTTGATAGTCTACAATAATCTATGAAACAGCTTGAATACAATAAGTTCCGAATAGAATTATAATCGCTTGTGGCATAAAAATGGTACATTATGGAAGAATCTGTGAATGATATGCTATGATTTGTAGAAATTGTTGTTTATATTTTAACTAAATCTGAGAATATTTTATGTTCCTAAATGTATTACTGATATTCGCATTATTTTGTCCATTGTTTATTTATAAAATTATATACTATTTCCACACTAGATAGACCTTAGGTCTAGCTACATTATTTGACGTTTTCAGCCCATATACTATGTGGTATTCCCGATACCCTGATTTGTATGAAATATCATGATATTTTTCGTCACTTAATATGCTCTTCATCTGAATCTTGGAGAGTTGGTTCAACGGAATAGGTGGTTTGAATAGAAAATATTTCTCTTACTCCTTCTCACAATACAACATGGCAAGTTCCTTGACTATATATAGATGTGAAAACTCTGAATATCGAGTGACTACCATCTATACCTCACCACTAGGCTAACAATTGCAAATCGTTCCGACCATTTTCTAATAGTTTTGGAACAAAATAGTCCATAGAACACGGTATGTATGAATTTTGTACTCTACATGTTGAAAGGTTTCATTTGATACCCATAAAGCTATAGGTTAGAAGAAAATTTGAATTTCTTCTCAGTCATATAAGATTGATACACCTTATGAAATCTTCTGGTGGTTATCAAGAAATTATCACGTAACTTAAGAAAATCACCTATATGTAAACGATTCCTGAAAAAGAAATCATGGCAAAAAAATTAGAATATATTGAGATGAATATGAGGTATTATGAGAGATAAAATGAACATTATTGTTATTATTATGCTCAATTGTTCATTTCTGATCGAAAGAAACAAAAAATCCCAATCTATCTGCTAACAGACTTTATTTTCTCATTAATATTTTTGGGTCTTGAATCGCGATAGACTCTTTATTATCTAACGAAATGGTGCCAGGCAAAATTCTGAAAATTAGAGTTTGTGCTACTTTTTTTTCATTGTCATTATCATGTTCAGGTCAAAATGTTCCACTTTTTACAATAACTTTTAGCGTCAAAAAGATGACTTTTCCTAACTGAATTGCAAAAAATGATATTATTATTATATTAAAATGTCATTTGAAACATAATTAGAATAAATCACAAAGATTTTAAATATGAAAACACTTGAAATATATGGAACTTTCATCATCCAAATTATAAATAAGATTAAAAAAATTGAAGAAGGAGTAAAAATAAAATTGGAGCTGATTCAATGAATATAAATATATACAACATATTACACAAATCTCATATTGAGTGAGAATATGATCAAAAATTGAATATAGTTTCGACCTGCTTATTTCATCTTCAGACAACACGAGGAGGAGAACCTATTATGTTCGTAGAACATTGTGTTGGCCTCATTCACATTATTCGTAGGTAAATAAATGTATACTTCGACCGCTACTGTGAGTGAGTTAAATCAGTCTCTATTCATTTAATGGTATAGCTTCATGATTTTTCGATTTGAATCTGGAGAGTTCACAATCAACTATTCGAGCACAGTCATCAGGGAAACCAATAATTTTCTCAAGTACGGTCACTGTTAATATCTTTTCATTTGATACAGGGTCATTAAACGTTCACGGAGAACTACCAAACATTCAGATCTGATTCTCTGGTTACTATTTAAGTGGCTATGATGTCTCTTTTGAAAAGTAATAAACAACAATTGATTTGATTTTTCGAGTCGGCTATGGAAACAACTGTTGTAAGAATTATTGACGTTCTGTTTCTTGGTTTTCTTAGTTTGTTTAGTTTCGAATTGTTATCTCAATTTTGTAAGTAATTTTTTCAAATGAATAGTAAGTGATAGTAAGTATCTATGATAAAATAGGTTAGGTAATTTCCAATAAGTGTTCAAAGAGGAGTTTTCCTAGTTCTATTTATAAGCTTGGTTAAGTTTCTGGCAGCTTTCAATGTGGAACCAGAACTGACGAAATTATTTTGGATCCATGTAAATTTCCTACCATTCATGGGTGTTAAATCTTCTACAAGTGTCAATAATCTTGTTATCACCCCCACCAGACTATCTATCGGACGGCGCAGCTGTGGAACTCGTTGACTAGTGAGATATATCCTTATTCCTATAGCCTCCAAACCTTCAAGAAAGATTAGAATGCCTATCTCCTCCCCTAACATTTCACCGCTGACTAACACGATTCTCTTCGAACATTACAGGTTTTCCTCTCGAGTGATCAAAGTAAGGAAAAAACATTGTCCATGTGACATATATATGTATACTGCACCTAAGATTTAATTGTGAGATACAAAGCCTCAGGATTCTGGTTGAATATTATCGGAAGTTGAGCTTTTTGAGAATTATGAAATACAAAGATATGAAGAATATATTTTGTCAAAGAAAAAATATTAAATAATTATTATCTCGAAACACGTGCAACATAGACATAGATATTCATAGATATAATTATTCACAAACACATATAGTGTTCAAAGATATCACTAGATACGAGGTGTTCCCTTTGAAATTTTAAAATATCTGCTACCTTGCAATAGACGCGGCAACACTACATATTCGTAAATATTAGAAAGAGACATCATACCTACTTACGTAAGTCACCAAATATCTCCCTGTTTATTAGTTCTCCTCAAACGCCCAATAGTCCATCTCTCGTGACAATAAAACACTTTTACTTTATTTTTATCACTTATATTGTAGGAACACTAACGTCAGTTTCGGCAATTAGCTTGTCATCTTCAAAACTATCTGAATGTATAAATAAAGATCGTATATGTTAAGATATTTATGAGGTAAATATAAACTAAAAAACAATAAATGGGGTTGCAATTTAAATATGGGAAACTACCTGAACATGATTGAATATTTGGTATAAGATATTAGAGTAAAAGTATGAAAGTAAATTTTCATGCTGAGTTGTACTCGGCAGGTACATGTTAGTACATTACGGGCAATTTTTCTGTTATCTAGACATCGGAAGGAATTCAATATATAGTTCAACTGTCGTTATTTTTGAGAAAATAGAGAACACCAAGCAAGTCTAAACAGAATAATGTATTCTCAATTATTACAAATGATATCCTAAAGAATAAATTCTAAATTCAATGTTTTTAATTCTCAAATTCTATTGTATTTAAAAGTTTTTATAACGTTATGAAAACGTTACTATAATTGCGACAACGAAGTGTCATTATCAAACAGATACAAAAGTATGGAGTAAACAATAAACAGCTGAAGTACAATAGGATCAATGAGATGATTTGTATAATTAAGATCAAGGGATCATCGAAAATTATGAAACAAGTAGATTCCGGGAAAGTACAGTGTGGATTAAGGAAAAATTTGTGCATTAAGATAATTATTTTTAATATTCTAAAAACTATTCTACGAGTGCTATGAAAGACAATAGAAAAGATTACTGGGGTATATACGTCTAACTGATCATTCAGGATGTTGTAATAGGTACTTTTGACACCTTTATACATTTCTAATGCTTCTAATGTATCTAATTTATATAATTTGAACCCTTTGCTTTGATTATGTGAAATGGTTAGAAAAAGTCGAGTCTGTTTTGTAGAATAGAACGAAAATTTTCTCGGTATCTAAGTTTAAAGTTACTACAAGTTTTACCTACATAAATGTTATCACAGTCTGGGCAAATCAGCTTATAAGCTACAGGTCTACTATATTTTTAGGTTTTGTGTTTAGCATTATATGAGATGACAATTTATGTGTTGGTTTTAAACTGATTTCAAAATTATGGCGTGATGAAATGTTAGTAATATTCTCGCTTACAGAAACAAAATACTTCACGAGATGTTAAGTTAATTGTTTTTGTTTGCTTGTTGATTTTTTTATCTGATCTACCGAAAAACATTATTGATGACTATTCGTGTATAACCTCATTTGCTTGATAAGTTTTATATATAGTCGAAGAAATAAAGCATTGAACCTGGGAAAGTGGGCGCAGTTGGATGGATTGAGATGCGGTTTTCTGCATTAGATTCAGAATGTGATTTAGAAACTTTGTCCAGTATTTTTGTTTTGCGGAAAAAATTTGTTGCATTTCTACAGCCAAAAAATGCATTTTTCTATGTGCACTTTTTGAGGTGAATAAAAAAATGGACTCGAATTGGTTTCTCGGGGGTTTTTGGGGTCGCTGAACACGAATATGATATTTAAAAGATTCCCTGAGGTCCCCTTGGACCTCCCCGGGGGTATACTATTGTCCTGACGTCCTGGATATCGACGAAATGAATGAAAAAATTACTTTTAGTGTTTGTCAACTATTCGAAAGGTGATATGAAGGTTGCTAGTGATGATAACGACATGAAAAAACTCTTCTGCAATGCCTGGTGTACCCTGCGTCCGGGTAACGACGTCATCCGCTAGGAGTTTGCTCATTTTTCTTCATAAAAGGTAACAAATTCTAGCTCTCGGGGGTTTTTAAAGTCGCCGATCACGACTGTGACACTCACAATGTTCTGCAAATTACCTGGGGATATTTCCGGGACACTCGAGCCTTGTGTATCCACGTCATTTTCTAGGAATTTCTTGTTTTTTTTTTAAATTAAATGTGATAAATTCTAGCTCTCGGGGGTTTTTAAAGTCGCCGATCACGACTGTGACACTCACAATGTTCTGCAAATTACCTGGGGATTTTTGCCGGGACACTCGAGCCTTGTGTATCCACGTCATTTTCTAGGAATTTCTTGTTTTTAAATTAAATGTAATAAATTCTAGCTCTCGGGGGTTTTCAAAGTTGCCGATCACGACTGCATGAAAACTGTGAGCTAGAATTTATAACATTCAATTTAAAAAAAAAAAGAAATTCCTAGAAGATGACGTGAATACACAGGGCTCGAGTGTCCCGGAAATACCCCCAGGTAATTTGCAGAACATTGTGAGTGTCACAGTCGTGATCAGCGACTTTAAAAACCCCCGAGAGCTAGAATTTGTTACCTTTTATGAAGAAAAATTAGCAAATTCCTAGAAGATGACGTCGTTACCCGGACGCGGGGTACACCACGTATTGCAGAAGAGTTTTTTCATGTCGTTATCATCACTAGCAACCTTCATATCACCTTTCGAACAGTTGACAAACATTATAAATGATTTTTTCATTAATTTCGTCGATATCCAGGATGTCAGGACGCTAGTATACCCCCGGGGATGTCCAAGGCGACCTCAGAGAATTTTTTTAATATCATATTCGTGTTCAGCGACCCCAAAAACCCCCGAGAAACCAATTCGATACCGTTTTTTTATTCACCTCAAAAAGCGCACTTAGAAAAATGCATTTCTTGGCTGTAGAAATGCAACAAATTTTTTCCGCAAAACAAAAATACCGGACAAAGTTTCTAAATCACTTCCTGAATCGAATGCAGAAAACCGCATCTCAATCCATCCAACTGCGCCAACTTTCCCAGATTTGGCCTATTTTAGTGCTTTATTTCTTCGATTAATAGGGGAACTTGTAACTTCAAACTTGGATACCAAGGACATTTCTGTTTTAACAGAATTAACAAAACAGATTCAACCTTTGCTAACCATTTATTCACAAACAGGTCATACTTTTCCTAATTTTGATAGCATATTAATTGAATACATTATTAGAATCAATACGGATTCATAAAGGTGACAAGAACTCTTATAACAATATTATAAATAATCAGTTAGACCTATACCAAAGTGATCTTTTCCCTTGTCTTTCCAAGCATTTTCGAAATATTAAATAATAATTATCCTAATCAACAAATTGTTTCCTGAGTAACACAGAATTTTTCCGTGATCTACCTGTTTTGAAATTTTCGATGACCCTCTAGTCTTATAATTGTACAAATCTCATTGATCCTATTGTAGTTTAGTTCCTATTGCTTATTTCATATTGTTGTATCTGTTTGATAATGGCACTGTGGTAACATATCCATGTTATTATTGAAAATCGTATAAAAGCAAAGTAATTGATCTTTCATTTAATCATAATGATGAATTACCAGCTGATGGGTAACAGCTTCTATCATAGATTTCTTCTTTTCTTTGTCATTCTTCACTATAAATAAAAATTAGACTAAGAGTCTTGCTTATATAGAATTTATATTGTTACAATCTGTGAGATAATTCGATTCCATGTTCAAAAATCGATATAATCATCCGATAAAATTATATCAGAAGGGAAATCTATTGTCGAACTATTTCACAGATTCTATGAATAAGAATTCTATTTCGGCAAAAGTCTTCATTTTAATTTATAGTAAAGGTATGACAGTATTGACCCCATTCGAGTTGGTTTGCTATACCTACATATTTAATGGCGTCGAACTTGGACATCCCGTTAAAGTTTGGGTGCGCTAATACATTCCAGCTGAACTCCATGATGCGAGATCTCCCTCGCTCATTTGCATCGCCCTGTATCTGCGAGCAGGGGTTGCGTAGGAAGCAAGGATGAGAAATGGACCGGACCGTATTATTCATGTTTTACTATTCGCTTGTATACTGTTCAATGGAGTCTAAGGAATATGGCTCAGTTCCGGATTATCTATAATTCAATCAATTGACTTTTAGAATCACTGATATTTCAACTCTTCATGGTTTGTTTTGAATATAATAGAATCTATGATACATAGTAAATCGCGTGTGTAGGTGAATTAAATAATGATGTTAAATTACTTGTTTTAATTTTGTACCTTCCCAAAACATCTTCAACGGATGATTTAGAAATGTTACTGGAACTTCATGCATGTCTTGCAATCAAAACCATACAATATTAAAGCAGATAGCAATGCCTACTGTCCCAGTATGTATTATCTAACATCAAATATCAGTTGTTTATTAACAATGCTCCCTTAGTTGAAAAAGATTCGTATCACCCCGCACTTTTGATTGAGCTGTCATTGAGTAAACATCATAATCAAAACGTCAAATGTGTAAGTCGAAATAGCATCTAGAACTTTAGGAAAGCGGTTCATTTTAAATGACTACTCTAATATTAATGAAGCTGGCTCTGAATTCTATTGTATCTTGTACTCTGTATTTGAGGGGAATGAAACATCATTTCAAAGTAAGAAACATGTCTATCCACCTTGGTGCGATAAGTCTACTATAGAACTAATAAAACATAAAAAGAACGCTAGAACTAGGTATGTAAAATATAATTGGCGTTTCCTGTAAATTCCTAATGGTTATCATCATAAGTGAAAAACTAGTTTTGTCTTCAATGTATATTGTATATTCTATATATTAATAGCTAAGTGTGAAAAGTACAGAGGGTAGCTTAGATTGCCTAAAACTCTAATAATTAACATAAGTTATGTCGATTGGATGAGTCATTGAAAATTAAGGAAAAGCGCGCAACTGTCAACACTGCAAAGCATGGCGGGTCGTAGACCGCCAAGTCGCCGTAAAACAGCTGTCAATACTACTACGGAGATGGTGTGTAGGACTTGCGTTTGTTCCATCTAGTGAAAGAACTCTCTAAACTGAAACTAATAAAATCTCATTTGCGGTCCATAATGAGTCAGTTAAGACTTTCTGATTTGGCGTTATTGTCAATTGAAAATGATGTAGCATAAATCTTTGATTTTGATGATATTATAGATAAGTTTGCAGCCATGGAATCTCGAAAAACGATCATGTAGACAAACAAAAGTTAGTTTTAGTTACATTCGCTAGTATTTTAGTCAGTATATAGTTTACTCCATATAGTTGGTTTTAATATTTTAGTTATTCGTAGATACATAGAATGTGAAATGTTATATTATGTGTAAATATGTTTTCATTTTTGATAAAAACGTTTATAGACATTTTATTAGACATTTATTGTATGGTATGAATTTTAATGTTTGATTAAAACGGTGGGGGGTGACACCTCCAGTGTTGCCACGGGTTGTCGAATCGTTCTAATTTCCACGTTCTAAGTCACGTTTCAGTGAAACAATGACAACATCACATCTCCAGAGCCGACTATGCTCTGCTTGCTGCTATGATTCAGGCGTTCACGTATTGTGAAGTCATTTTAACTTTCGGAAGTTGAAGAATTAAGCTAAAATTTACACAATTTGTAACATTTAATTTAGAATTAATGCCGACGAATTGTTTTACCACACTGTGGCAATTCCAAAGCTGAAAGTTCAAAGCTAAATTTCAATTATGCCCTCAAATATTATAAATAATCTGAATGGGATGTGGGTACACAATGGTTTGGGGGAGGGTTCAATACAAAATTGTTTACAAGTGGTGAATTATGTAGGTATCGATTTTGTTTGTTGTTATTTTTTGAATATTTTAAATTTTCATGAATTCTAGGATATCGGTTTTATCTCCTTTTTATGGATTTTAGGATATCGGTCTTATCTCATTTTTCTTGAATATGTAAAATGTCGGGATTAACGTTGAAATTGTGATAATTTTCCAATAGGTGATTCAGGTAATTAGAGTCTTTTTTTTTGAGTCTGTAATTTCTCAAACGCTCTTGGGACCTTTCGTTGAAACTGCGTCTAGATTGTCCTATGTACAAGGCATTACAGTCATCACACCTCAGAGTAGGGTCTACAGGTTTTCTTTCTTCAGAATAACTTATTCACTGCACGTAAATGAGATAATTATAATTCCTTAAATACTATTACATAGGTTGAATATACATGGGGGGATGGGATGGAAATGGGGAAGCCTGTGATTGAGTTGACGTTCCAGAACATATATTGACAAACTTTTTGATGGATTATTACTAATACCTATTTTTTGATTCAACACTACATTACTATTTGATTCAACACTACATTTTTGATTTTAATATATTCAATTCATTCAAAAATATATGAGCTATTGATCTGTTCTAATAGGTCTTCAGCGCAATCATCTCATCTTTGTGTTCTATGATTTCATGCTTATTTTAATATTTCTAAATTCTTCAAAATAAAATAGTGGCGCGTGGCCTTTCATAATAATGTGTCAAAATTCATGAGTAAAACGTAAATTAAATTCTTGTAGATGATTGAAGTAGTCTGAAATCGATATTTTACATATGGGAATATTTGAGGTATCCCTGAAATCTTGGATACGTCTTTTGTTGTTTGCTTTACACAATATAACGCATAGTTATCTCTATAATTCAATTCGTTGTTCCCCACATTTTTCAAAATTAATTTCGTATTCAGTTATTCAATAAGTCATTATTTTTGATCTTAAATGCATTTTGTTATGATCACGATATAAGTATGTCAAAACAAGTCTACTGTTTTATTCTCAACTAAGCGTTGTGGATGAATCAAATTGGATGATATTTTATTGACGATGCTTTCCAGAATTCGGCTTATTATATATAGGACGTTACCATATTACCTACACTTGTTTTCATACCTACTGTTGGAAGAAGGAAGATTAATTTTAAAGAGAAATATTTTCAGTAGGTTAACCACTGTGCACACCATTGCTTAGATTCCGTTGGTCGTACAGAAAATTTGCAGATCGCTTCAAAGTGGTGGACATTTTTGGGCCGCGGTGCCACTCTGCAAGTGGTACTTTTGACATCCAACTTTCCCAGTTTTTCAAATGGGACTAAAGCATTTTATTAAACGATCATGACAAAAATGTTTTGCTGATAAGAAATATATATCAGACGCAAAAGTGTTCATAATTCTTATTATAAGATTTCAATTAAGTCACAGTAACGTCAATAAAGGGTGACCTTACACATTGATGTCATTACTTTGTGGTATCATGAAGGTTGATTGTGCCAATGATTTTGACAGCTCACCTAATATCGGGATATAATGATATAATACGATAAATAAAACATAGAGTTGTAACAACATATGTTCTCAATTCCTATAATCTTTTTGATGGAAAGATTCACGGATAACAGCTGATAAATATATGTCACAATCATACATTTAATACTCGGAAGTGCCCGCAAGTGAAAACCACAGTATGTTGTTAATTCGAATAAACTTACAATGGAATGACAAAGTATGATTTCTACGTCTAACTGTTTCTAACTATTTGCAATATATTTTCGGTTCCTACAAGAATCCAATAATAGAAACAACTACGTACAAACTGAAGTGAGAAGCAACAAAATCCATATAGCTTTGATATTTACTGCAGTGTGTTTCTACTTGCTTATAAATTCTTTTATGAAATAATAAATTCTATAATTTATGCTGCCATTGTCGTTATTCTCTTTACATTAATGTAGATGACAATTCTGCGAAATAAATCGCGTGTGTTTTGGATTCAATAGATAAACATTTAATTTTGAGCATTTATTCATATATAGTTATTATCAATCGTCAGAATCATATTTCTCCTTGTTTTTGCAAACAGTTGTTAGATTATCTATGAATCTTTTATTGAACGTTAATTTCATTATAACACACAAGACTCTGTATATGTCCCAATCAAGGAGCCGAAATAAACTTGTCATTTACATTAATTTTTGCTACTAATTTTCATGACAGGAAGAGTTACCACACTTGATTTGACGATATGGTGAATGATGGTCCCGTTTGAGCAAACACATATATTACTACAATTCAAAAATATTGTTCACAATAAATTATCCTTTTCAGGAAACCCGTCAAATATTTCATATTGCAGGAGAAATCACTGTCAGCATTTTGGGTAAGACAACACCGCTTAGTGGTACATGATAATACGTCGACCGATAATTTCGTATCTAACCACGATGAACTCATCAAATTCAAGCACATGTTGATTGGACTTATGAGGTCCTAAAATTTCAAATATCGTATCTTAGAAATGATTCAGTCAATCGTCTCTAAATCTTGGATACAAATTACCGGTCTATGAATCAAAATGCAACCATCGAAAAGTTTTATGATAGGGTTCAAAAAACATTAGGATATTGTAGATTACAGAATTATGATATTGATGCAGTATCCTAAATTTACCCATAACCCAGATCCTACATATAGATTCCGTATAAATTTACCATATCGCTAGGAGTTTTGAAACACATAGAACAGTAACGTATTTTGATATTCATTAACTTTTTCAAAATAATTTTCTGGGAAGTTACCAGATCCACTCCACCCTAATTACATATATATCTCATAATATCTACGGAATTACACCTAGGATGTATGTAGTTAATAATTCATTCTGAGGATATCACAGTGGTGGAATAATTATCAGTGTATTGTTATTTAAAGTGTAAATTTGTGATATAATCACATTTGATATTCAATCTAATGAAATATTGTTCTTTATCAATGCATCTCATGATTTCAATCCCAGAATCAACAGAAGTATATGAGAAGTAATAATGAAATAAGTCTGAAGCCGTGTCTGTGTAAATCTACTAGGGCCGATGGAAAGAAGGATAATGAGCGAACTGTGGGAGGGAACCCTTGAAGTGAGAGAGTAGGGGCCCCTTGTGGGGGAAGGTGGTGGTCTTAGTGTGAGGCCCGTAGAGGGTGAGGCCTATAGAGAACGTGATAGATGACCTCGGGGCCTGGGACTTCACAGAGACCCCAACAAACGTTGCCATTCTGCACAGCATTATATTACTGACTTTACTTAGTGTTTTAAGGTATTACTCCTTTGAGATAAACTGCTTTTGAAGCCTGCATACTTGTTTCTTCATTATTTATTCATAAATGTGCCCTGTTGAAATTTCAAACAAAAATGACAAGTCTCAAAAGTGGGCTTTGAATACAATGCAATGTATCTAATTTTGGAATTTCCCACAAACCGTAATTTTTAGGAATGGTGGTATTTCATAGGCCTACATTCAAATAGGTTCGTGCTAGAGTGATCAAAATATAATAATATTGGAAGAAACTTTCAGGAATTATATCTATAGTTTGGAAATTTACTGAGTGTTAAATCATTCAAAATTGAATAATAAAATATTTGATAAAACACAAATTAACTAAGATGTAATTCCTCAGACATGATTTAGATATGAATCTACAGAAGGAGATGACAGAAAGTTGAATAAAGTGATTATTACCAATTTCTAGAAAATGTGTTGACGAGGTTATTGATTATGAATGTATTATTGATGGGTCACTATTTATTATTTTTAATGATTCTAATATATTTAATTATATGAAACGTTTTTTTTTGTATTATATGCAATGAACTAATCAATTGTGGAAAAATGTGATATTTTATCTAAGTAGTAATTTCAATCTTGTAGATATGCTCTTCTGCTTTCTTGGATAGAACTATTCTCATATGGTTCAACCATATATCTAAGTTAGATACTGGGTTGAATTCTTATGTAAAATTGATTGTCACCAATAAGAAATTGCTTCTAACACAGAATGCGCCAAATCGATAATTGTAATCTTAGCCGCTTAAGGTAAAAATTACCAATCCCTAGTTCGCCTACCTGAAACCTCTCTTGGTGGAATAGCAGACGAGATTTTTGATGAGCACCGGCCATTGATATATCTATAGAAAAAGGAGATCGCTCACCTGTCTACTATGTTTTAGAAAGAACAATGATTTCGTAAGTGTGACAACTAAAATCAGACGAATAGCTTTCTTCTGAATAGAATTTAAAAGCTTCAGCGTGTGTTTATAAACCGAACTCGTAAAAAGTGAACAGTACTCCAGGATATATCAAATTTGTGCCTTGTGGTTCATGAGAAGCTGTTCGGGTGGAAAGTAGCTCTTGACACAGAATAAAAAACAAAGTTTTATGAAGCCGTTTTCGCCATGGACCTCACATAATCCCATGGAAGGGTGTTGTTGGTGATGATATCCAGTATGGTGGAGGACTCCAAAGGAATAGTCGTACCAGACATCATCATATTAGGAATCCGCCTTCCTGGAGGAAGTTCAAGCTTGAGTTTCGCTTACATTAAGTTATACAAGATCATCAGATCTCCATTTCAAAATTCTTGCCAGATCTTCATTCATTACATCGACTTGCTTCTCTGGCTCCACTTGATGATATTGGGGCTGCAAACGAGGAAGCGGCATGGAGTGTACCATCATCTGCAAACCTGTGTACGGGACAGGAGTAGGTCATCTAAGAAACGAAGTTGTTCTAGTACAAACTCCTGTGGAACACCAGCGTTAATAACCATTGTATCGAAGGAGACCGTCAACCAACATATACCGTGATTTACATTAAACTGCAAAATCGAATGACAATAGTTAACAGGTACCATAATTGATTTACATTGAACTGTACAATGGAATGGTAATAGTTAGATAGTAGGTATAATAAACTGTACTTACAAAGGAATGACGATAGTTAATTGGGGGATACAATTGATTGGAAGTAAACTGTAAAACCTGTACATTGGAATGATAATAGTTAACACGTATAATTTATAAGAAAACGTACAATGTTATGATAATAGTTCATAATATTTCCCTTAGTATAAGGGTGAAGTGGGGATGGCGACAAATTTGGCTTCTGCTTGTATGGCAGAAACCTATGTTACCCACTACAAATAATTATGTAATATATTTATATTCCTATTTCAATTCCATTACAATATGATGGCCGGCTGAAGGGAGATGGAATAAATACTAAATACTAGTCCATTGGAATTGTCATTGTTTGTGAAAAAAATTTGAGTACCATACATATCTGGTTTTTTAGGAAAGTTTCGGCTTCTATAGAACACTATTTTCACAACTCGCAGATGAACGGATGGGTGATTGTTAAGCTATTTAAGCCATATATACTGATTTGCATAATAAACGCAACACCTACTGTTTGTTGAGCAATATGCCTGAAATTTCCAAGAAGGGATACTTCAATAGAATCAAAAAATGATCGAAGTTGCAATACAAAACTTCAACGTTATCTCAAATGTTGTTATGTTTTTTCATGTAAAGAAGCCCTAATCCTAAAAATGAACATGGACACTTTGCCTAATAGAGTTCGACAGAGTCAAAATTATCGCCAGTCAAGTGAGTTTGAAAGTGGTCGGATTATTGGTATGAAGGAGGGTGGATTTTCATTTCGAGAAATTGTAACCGTGTGGGTCGTAACGTTACAACAGTATTGAGATGTTGGTCAAGGTGGTCTAAAGAAGGCCTTCATGAGCTTCGCCGCGGATCCGGACGTCCTAGGAGAATTACAGATCGTGAAGAACGCCACCTAAGAACATTGGCCCTAAGAGACAGGTTTTCCACTACATGAACCGTAGGAAATGACTGAATGGAAGTTTTAGGACAAGACCATTTTTATGCCTTCCCCTCACCCCACGTCATGGCATCGCGCCCGTAGGCTGGGGAGTGGTGTAATAAGCGAGTGAACTGGGTGCAGGAATGGCATCATATGGTCTTCAGTGACGAGTCGCAATTTTGTTTGTTGGCTCATGATGGGCGAAGGAGGGCGAGGCGTTTAAGTGGGGAAAAAGGAATCTGCAATTTGCTGTTAAACATCACACTGCTCTTACATTGGGAGTAATGGTTTGGTGTGCAATATGTTATGGCAGTAGGTCACCTCTAGTTTTCGTCCAGGCCAATTCAAATGCAGCCAATCATATAACAAACGTATTCGAATCTGTTGCAGTGCCATATCTCCGGGGATTAGTTAATCTTGTTTTGCAACAGGATAATGCCCGTCCTCATACGGCAAGGGTTAAAGCAGTATTTAGAAGATGCTGACGTGGTGCTGCTTCCATGACCTAAACGTTCATCGAATCTCTCGTCGATTGAACATGTGTGGGATATAATCGGTACAAGAGTAGTTTATGTCACACCCCTCATAATTTAGGTGATATTCGACTTCGTATCCACGAAGCTTGAGATGGGATACCCCACGGCGACATTCATCATCTTGTTCAAACTGTACCTCATCGAGTAAATGAGTGCATAAACAATCACTGTGGGATCACTCATTTTCGAATAACTTTTTTATTTATGTTTTTTTTTCGCTTCAACATCTAATCATTTACTAGTTACATTAATGTGCCATTTCTGTAGAAGTTTCAATTGAATTGTTCAATTATTACTAGGTGTTGCATTTTTTATTCAGATTAGTACATATTATACATTTTTTTGGTGTTTTTGGCGTTGTTTTGCAATTTACGTGATACGTTTGCCCTCTTGATAATTCTCACCAAAATTAGTATTCCACACGCAATTTCAAAAAGAAGTCTTGGAACATGAAAATAGGAAATTTTCCGCTCTATAACTTTGCTCTCTTGATGATTTCCACCAAAATTCATATTTTTCACTTAAATGAATCTTGAAAATCACCCCTCCATCCGTCTGCGGCTTGTGGAATTTGTGTTTTAGAAGTCGAAAGCTTCCCAAAAAACCAGGTCTATATGCTACTCAAAATTTTTACGTTTCAGACGATTTTTATGTCTAATATAGGTGGACTATATTGTTCTTCCCTTATCAATCAAAGTTATAGAGAAAAGTCACAAATATACTTGGAATTTGATTCGCTACATTAACCGCATTTTCCACGACAGTACAGAAAATTGGCCGTTATAACTCATTTAACCATTTACGTTTTGGTACACGTTGATAACTGTGGAGTAGGACCTCGGTCCCCCCAGCCTGCCCGTCCAGTGGACTCTAGACCTGTTAGTGACTTGCCCTCCCCTAACATAAACAGCACGCCACTGCCCGACAGAGACCAACGCCTTAATTGGAGAGGAGACGGTCTTTTGAACCGTCTGGGCCCCTCTCCCCCTGTCTACTCGTGTTAGTGTTATAATTTATAACAGCTCCCGTTTGACGAGTCGCCGTCGACCTCTTATCATCGGTCTTCCACATTTGTTGCCCTGGCCGCGAATCAATTGCCCAAAAATCTGGGATAAGAAGCACAGACACCGGACTTTAGGAGTAAAGCCATGTGATGCAGCATAATACTCACGCAGAGGCAGCTTTTTTCGCCCCCGGTGGGACTACTTTAGGCGGTCCCATCTAGGACCCTGTCCCGTGCATACCCAAGATGGAGCTTGCTTGCTAGACTCATATACTGCCCCTTCTAGGCTATGGTCAATTCCACCTCCTCGTAATTACCTGTTTCACCAGGAACGCTACGAGTAAACGTTCGGCTTTCGTTCAAATAGCCTACCGCATATGCCACCACGACCGTGAATCCGTTCCGACCAGCCATCTGGGATAAGAAGGCACTGCGCCGTGGTTTTTATGGGTAAACGACATGTGGTGCACCGTTTACCTGGCGTTTCGCAGCGGTACCTTTTTTCGCCCCTGCTCAGGCAGGCCGAGGTTACTTTAAGCGAGAACCTGCGATACCTATGGTGCAACAGGCACTGTACTTGCTAGCTATTCCCCCTGACTCATGAGGAATAGCCCCACTCGCCTGCTCGTGTTAGCCTAAGCTACGTTTACGAACCATCGCCGGCCTCGTTCAAGTTTGGGCCTTCCGCATGTGTCTACCACGTCCGTGAATCCGTTCTGACCAGCATCCCTGGGATAAGAAGGCACGGGGTCGTGGTTTTAGAGGTGAAAATGTATGCGGTGCCCAGTTCACCGGATCTTTTGCAGTGGCAAAGTTAGTTTGACCCCGAAGGGTTACTTGTCTCGAGAACCGCGAAGAGGTGTTGTTTGCTGAATCTACCGCCAGTTTCTCTCCGGCCTAGTAGATTCTCTCCCGAGTATGTTTTGGTACAGAAGGTAACAAGATGACACTAAGTTATGATGAACTAGCAGATAATCAGATGTCAATTCTCAACCTTTATTCAAATCCTTTTGTGATTTGAGTTTCACTTCGTAAATATTTTTAATATCAATCTCTATTCATGTCATTCAATATCCTTCGTCAGGAGAGTAATTCTTTTAGATACATTCATAGTTCCTGTTAGGGAGGATTAGTGAAATGCAAAGAAATTAAATCTGGTATTTATCTTCTACTGTACAATATAATGGTCTAGTAATTCAACATTCACTTATGCATCAAATTTTCAACTACAAGTAAATGGAAATGAGATGAGTCTATAGAATATAGATTGAGGTAAAATCAAAGATGAAATATGGATATCTCGTTAATCATAACCAATATTTAATCTGTCAGAATCTGCAGATATCCGTTTTCTGCTTCTAATCATGACGTATTTAATCATAAAGCAATACGTTTTTCTCGAATTGGATTACGCCCGAGTGTTAATTAAAGAACACAATGGAGCAATTTATCTACAGGAACGTGAAGTAGTTAGGTGTTTCCAATTTCAGAATGGATAATGAATTTTTGGCTTAAACGAGGCAATTGGTCACTGTCAATGCCCAAAAGATACATTTACATTAACAATGTCTATAGAGCAAGTTAATAGGCTTGCGGAATTGAACTGCCTCGACTCTCTAACCACTTCCTCGCTCCGCGATTTAATGCTAACGACACTCTGGATACTTCCAAATTATTAATTCAATTTCCATCAAAACGTTTCAACAGTTTATCAGATTTGAAGAATGACTGACGATGATTTCTCGACAGTTTTACATAAATATCAGATATGTTTGTTATTATTCTCAATATTCCAGTATTTAAATGCCAAATAAAGGATACAATTACTGTGAAAAACAGAAATCAACTTGGGTAGTTGTTTGTTACCACATGAACCAAAAACGAAAAGAAATTAGTTCCTAGAATATGTATATGCATTAATTCTTGAACTAGATATAGACGGAATCTTCGGGAAATAGCTCTTAAATACAGTGAAAATAGGTGATATTTTTATCATTATGTTATCATATTGTAAATTGAATTGAAGAAGCAATGAATTGCAAAACATTTTCTCATTTGTTACCTTCGTCAACTATTGTACAAGTTGTACAAGTATAACAATTAATATCACACACACACACACACATGGAACACGTCAAATTGGTAGTATACTCTATGATATTAGAAGTTTATTCGAATTAACAACATATGCGTTCCACAACTGTTCTATACACTCGATACAAAGATCGTTAGTATTTACTGAAACTGCCTAATGCTCAAACAACAAATATTTATTTAAATGTGGATTGGATTAGATTTGTAGGCCTATGGGCTAGGAGCCTTACCACCGCGACCTCTGCAGATCTATTGTGTATGTCCTCTTGTTAGAGCTTCCTGTCTAGACCCGTCTTTATTACTAGACTCCATAGGCTAGACCTCAGGGAGGGTTGTGGTTTTCCCTTTCCTCTCGTTGAGAACCTTAGCCTTGTTAGGTTTTCGTAGTAGCACAGTGCGTGTACTGAGGGCTCCTCGTCTTCTTAGCTGAACCTGCAACAATGGTTGTATCTGCCAGTCCAATGTTGTTCATGTGTTTTTTCAGTCTACAATGCCCTTGTCATCATTGTAGACTTCTATTCTGGCTTAGTAGGTACTCCGTGAATCTTGGCGATGGTCCTCTAATGAACTCTTTGGCCTGTCTCATTCCCGGCGCCTTGTTCTACCATTCTCGAGATTGTTTTTTCAGCCAAGTACTGTTGTATGATTTGCTGAGTGCTTTCGCTATACCAGAGAAGAGTTCTGGACCAATTAGAGCCTCATGTGCTCTTTCTCTGGCCAGTGAATCAGCCTCTTCGTTGCCTTTGTAGCCTGTGAGGCCTGGAACGCATACTAAAGACAATCCCAGACAAGTTTGGAATTGACTTTTAAGGAAATGCATACTTTTATAGCCGCATGACTGTCAGAGTATATGGCGCTAGTTTTACCCGAAACTCTTGCCTTAAAAGCTCTTCGGCACAGTGATGTATTGCAGCAACTTCTACCTGGAATATAGTCACGTATTTGCCCAAACTCAGTGAGGTTCTTGTCTATGACTTGGCTATACACAAACTCCTGCTACTGCACCTTCTTCGGTTTTTGAGCCGTCTGTGTAACAGGCCATTTCCGAATTTATTGGAGGTCTTCCCTTCCACGCCTCTCTGCCTGTTATGACTATTTTGAAGTTGTTCTCGGAGCTGTACTTGGGGGGGGGAGCATCTTATCCGATGAAATCCCCATTAAGGGGTCGGTTACCAACTCATTGTATAGCTCGTTGTACATCTTACCGTGCAATTCACTCATGTGCGCTTGCTCTCTGGCCAGTCTACTGTGACTGACCTGGCTTCGCCTTGTATGTAAATGTGAAGTGGCGGTATGTTCAATAAAACATCTAAAGAGGCTACTGGGGTTGTTCTCATAGTTCCCGTGGCAGCCAAGGAAGCTTGCCTTCGAATGCTCCTCAGCCTTCGGATCACCCAGCCTGCTGAGTCTTTGGCCACCATACCGCCGAGTCCTACGCTATCGTGGGTTTAATGACCCTGGTGTATAAGCCATATGATCAACATCATATTTGGTTGTAGTCTCCAATTTTTCCATCTGCATGGGTTGAGGGCTCTTTTGGACTGTTTTCATTGTGTTAATTCCATGTCAGCTTGTGATCAAAGATAACTCTCAAGTATTTTTCCTCTTGTGCAATTGGAATTTCTACCACACATTCAGAACTGGTGACTTCAGTCCTCTCCTTTCTTTCTGGTAAAGACAACTATAGTGGTTTTAAGAGGATTTACGGTAAGTTCCTTCTATTGGCACTTATTTAAATGTAAGCACCCATTCATTTAAATTAATAAAATATAAGATTCGTTAACTGCTAATAATTAAGGTTCTTTTTCTGCAACAAATCTGCCGTTTATTTTAGACAATAAAGCATTGATTTATTGCTATTTCATTCGAAAAGAATTTGGTTTGTTGCATTTTAAGCGGTTATTAAGGTTCTTTTTCATTAACAAATCTACCGCTTAATTTTAGATTAAAAATTCGCTTACACTAAGCATTGATTTATTGCTATTTGATTATTATTTGAAAACGTTTTGGTTTGTTGGATTTTAAGCAGTTATTAAGGTTCTTTTTCTGTAAAGAAATCTGCTGTGTAACTCTAGATAGGAAATTCGTTTAAACTGAGCATTGATTTATTGCTATTTGATGAATGATTATAACTTGAAAACGTTTTGGTTTGTTCGATTTTAAGCAGTTATTAAGGTGGGTACCTACCTCAAATCTCGAATCGTAAAATGTCAATCTTATCTCACCACAACTTGGTATCATGAGAGTATATTATGGGCTGTTACGGTTCAAAATGTAGTGGTACATTGGATACAAAACATATGTTGAAACTAATTTCGACGAATGGAATTTGATTTTCATCAAAATTACAAAGTTAAACAACCGTTAACTAATTTCCACTATATTATAACCAAATTGTGTGGCGGATTTCGTCAAACTATATGACTTTATCTATTCATTTTCATTAAAGGTAGCTATTATATTAAATATAATAATCTGCCAACATTCTAGTTCAAAATGTGGATTATTGTTCTGATATCTTCCTGAGAAGTGGATGGAGCGTTAATAATAGAAACCACGATAAAAAGTTCCATTCTTGGATTCAAAACGATGTCGATTACGGCATGGCATATCGAGTAATTCCCTTTTTATTATCGATCGCAGTTCACGACGGTTCTTTTATTTACTTCCGTGAAGCGTTGATAGTGACGGGTAGTTAGAATTGCAATACAAAGGAATCCCGCCAAGTAATTTTAAACAAAAACCTCCAGAATTTTGCATAAAACCGCTATAATTCCTCGCACATTTCCTGAAATATTCTGACCAGGGTGTGTGGAAAGTCCAGACCAATTAACTGAAATATTCCCTTATGCTAATAGGTCTGAGCATAATAGCCTTAAAACTTTATATTCAGCGGCATAATGAAAAGTCCTTACCATTTTACTCTTCTGAAAATATTTATTCTGGTCCGCAAATTTATGGCATCCAAAAATAATGTTTGCTCACGCTTCTATGTTACCTCTAGAGGGAGTTTCAGGCATTTTTATAGAGTTTTCAGCCAATGGAAAGTTTTCAGAGACACGCCTCTCCGCCTGCGTGCTTTTTATGTCTCTCTCGCTCCTTCCCGTATTTTTAACTCCCTGCTTAGGACAGTGTAAAAAATATTGGAGTAATTTAATACCACTGTTTAAACAAACTGAAAACCACGTTTACGGAACTTTGAAAAGTATGTTTAAAACGATCCCGAAAAATTGCTTCTCATTACACTAAAAATAGTTAAGCCAACAAGGAAACAAAGTTGTTCTCTAAAGCTTTATGCTTGATTTATTATTTCATTTGTAAGGATTACAATTTATTTTGTTATTGTCGTCTGATATTTGCAGCAATTCTACTGCTCCTAAATAAGGTATAATCCAGCAAATCCACCACATGCAAGTATAAAACTAAGTAAGGTAAATGAAGTTCAATCAGTGCACCTTATTCAGTCACACAGGACGACTATTATCAAAATTGAGATTTATATTCGGAACCTGACTATAGTTCCCTTGTTCGACTGGTTAAATGTTCTTTTTTATCTGTGAATTAGACCTAACCTTGAAAACATTGACATCTAATTCTATGACAGCCATGCGGCTAAATCTCCTCCACGGTAAGTCGATTTCGACTCTTTTGCTTGCTCGTGTAATACGTTGTAATATGTTTTCTGAAAGCACAATTTTGATTTCAGAGTCATTCCACGTCAGAACAGCAACGCTCCATGGGTCAACATCTCCGATTTCGTTCAAATTTTGGGGATAGGTTCTCATTACCGAAAAAATAAGATCCTGGAAATTTCAGGTCGATAGGAAATAAAATTTTGAATATATCGGCCAATAGAAAATTTGCCCAATTTTAACGTCAAAAAATTCAAAATCAAATTTCTTCGGGAAAAATGAACTTTTAGAACCAAAAAATATTTGGAAAAGCCCAAATTGTTAGGAAATTTTCCCAGGAATCCGATTAAATCAGAATATCTAGCGTATTCAGCTGACGCATGCGCAAAAAACTCGAAAAACTCAAAAGTCACTTTTTCATGTAAAATTTGCGGATCCATGCTCTTCATATGAAAATTTTCGTCAACAGATCGAAAAAATGGAAATTTGATGTTTTTAAATTTTATCGTTATATTTAAGTACGATGAGCATTGTAGAATTCAATCATAGTTCAATAGAATTAAAAAAATAAGTTAATAAAATTTGAAATTAATTTCATTCAAATAAGTCAATTTAGCAGAACGTGAAAAAATATTGAAATTCAGAAAAAGTTGCACAGGCACAGGTCTATAGATTTGACGTTTTTGAACTTCTCTAAATAATTTTCATATTTTTTTATTCAGTTTAATTCTTACCAGGTATTAGCATCTTATCATTTAGTACACTGAAAACTTCTTCGGCAAATTCCAATTCAATTACTCGCAAACGATGATCAGATCGTGAAATGTGAATTCTGAAAGGGTCACAACAATGAGCTGAACAATAGTTTGCAAGAAATATTCTAATTATGGTCATCACTAAAGGGCGGAATATATGCACGTCAATTCAGTTGAATTATGCGCATATATATGCATAGTTTTTCTTTGAAATATGCAACAATATGCATTTATTTGTCAAAATATGCAATTATATGCCTTGAATATAACATGGAAAAATGGAAATAAAGAAACGCCGACTCTTTCAAAAATTATTTATTTTAAGTAAAATTAAAAGAAAAATATAATAGGTCAAATTTTTAACCTGAAATAGTATAAAATGCATTTATAACGATATATTCTTCAAAATTTTCCAATAAAAGTGTTTGCCTTCTGTCTGTAAAAATATGTTTGTACAAAGAAAAAGATCTTTCAACATCTACCGCTGTGATCTGGCAATATTTTAATTTGGGTAGTAAGTTATAAGGCCAAGGTATTACTTCGTTGGATGGTTTAGTATCAAAAATATTCCTGACTTCCATTAAATACTTAAAGCCTTCATTCTTTCCCACAATAACTTCGAGTTTACTTCTTACTTGATTTCCTACATCACCGGGAACTTTTTTGCATTTGTCGGAAAAAGTTTCAACAATATTAATTGATTCTCTTAAACTCATATTCCTACTTTCTAACGAAGGTATTATATCTGGTATAAAACTAAAATTAACCTTAATAAAAACAAGTTCCTTAGCTAAATTTACATTTTTGAATACTGCTTGACTTTGCACTACACACTGTGAATTGTCTTCTAAATCTAAAACTATGTCTTTAATGGCTTCAAAATGGTCTGCGTAGAATATCGCGGGCTTAATTCATGTTCCCCATCGAGTAATTACGGGCTCTGGAGGTAAACTAACTCCTGGCAATTTCTCTCTATAGATCTGCACTCTTAGAGGTGCTTTCAAAAACACTTTCTTTACATTTGAAATTAATTTGTTCACCAAGGGATATGCTGTTACTTGGAAATTCCTGAACATCCAATAAATGCCGGCAATAAACCATATAATAATAATATGGGTCCATAAACCATATAATAATAAAACCTATCCACCTTTTAAATTATTTCAATTATCTGCAAGGGTCGCAATTAATCTTTTGATAAAACGAAAAACATAGAAATATGCACACAAATTTTATTTTTGCCGAAATATGCAATTTTTTATGAAATTTGTAAAAATATGCAAAATATGCAAATATATACACTTTGCATATATTCTGCCCTTTAGTAATCACATATATTATGCAACGTCTGTTCAGTGTCTAATCTCGATTGTAAAATCTTTTGATATTTGGATGACGATTCATCAAACGTCGTGATGGACCCGCTGCACGACAATTGATTTTTGTCTCGATTTATCCCAACATCACACATTTTATCTATAGATACAAAATTCATTTCAATCATGAGGGCTTAATAATTTTATGTACAAGTATGGATATTGATATTACTGGCTTATGTAGGTACGTGCTAAATCCATTTGAAAACTATAATGAAAATCGCAGTTCTATGAAAAAGTATTTTCTTAAAATGTAAACAACGATATTCTTGTGAATTTATTATATTCGAGCACTCACATGGAAAAAAAGTGTGAAATTATACGTATGATGTCTTTAAAGAATTTTTATTATATTATGATTTAATAAAAAGTGCAGAATTATTCAAAATAAACATTATGAGTATATTGACACTTTTGCTCCGAAATTCAGGCGAATAATAATATAAACTGCCTTACCGACTGAAGGTATCAAACGCGACGAATATGTGCAGCGGGAAGAATTCAAAGTATTTTCCATGGATATTCTTGAAAATAAATTATAAACGAAAATGTATATGGTGTCATCAATTTTCGATTTTAATCTACATTTGATATACAAGAAATGAATTATTATACTTTTGTTTCTTTTACGTTATTCTGATGAATGGGAAATTAATTACTTCTTGGATATGTAAATTTTTATTTGATGAATCAGGAGATTTACATGGTTACTTATTTCAAGTACAAGCGCATGCACAGAACGGATTCTCCAATGCTCATCGTACCAAAATATAACGAAAAAAAATATATATCAAATTTTCGTATTTTCGGTCTTTTGACGAAAGTTTTCATATGGAGAGCATGAATCCGCAAATTTTACATGAAAGAACATGATTTCAGCTACCTTCCCTGAAATTTTTGAAAAATTCGAAGTGGCAGCAGCTGAGTTATGAATTTTTAGAGAGAAAGTGACATTTTTGAGTTTTTCAGTTTTTTGCGCATGCGTCAGCTAAATACGCAAGATAGTTTGATTTAATCGGATTCCTGGGAAAATTTCCTGTCAATTTGGGATTTTCCAAATATTTTTTGGTCGTAAAAGTTCATTTTTACCGGAAGAAATATGATTTTGAATTTTTTGACGTTAAAATTAGCCAAATTTTCTTATTGGTCGATATATCCAAAATTTTATTTCCTATCGACCTGAAATTTTCAGGATCATATTTTTTCGGTAATGAGAACCTATCCCCAAAATTTGAACGAAATCGGAGATGTTGGCCCATTGAGCGTTGCTGTTCTGACGTGGAATTACTCTTCATTTAACTTCCACATATTCAGTCTGTTTGTGCATTTCCTTTTCATGATCTGATATGATTTTAAGAGTTGTCAAAATTACAATCTATCTAAATTATGGACAGACGATATCATTCTTATCATATTCATAAATTGTTTTTCATTTTTCAGAATGTCTCCAAAATATATCTCAACTATTCAAAAACTGATTATAAATCTGCTTTGGAGGCACTTCACAGTCAGCAACGCCAAAAGAGTCCAATTTGCGAAAAACATAGCCCTGAGAATTCCTATAACCAAAGATCTGTTGCTTGTGAAGAATCTTAGACAAGCATAATAAATTCACAAATGGTTTACAAATTCATCGATGGTATGAGGGTTTATCAAAAGACACAAAACCTTAGTTCTCTTGAAATGCCTATGTAAATTGGGTAAATACCCCAGTATCTTTCTAGCTCAATCTGAGCAAAGGGTAACCAAAAAGGGACGAAGCCATCGTGTCCAATAGTCAAGCAGCTATAAAAGCGCTGTACTCAAATATAATTATCTCAAAGATGTTTCCGAACTGCAAAAGTGAATTAAGCACCATAGGATTGTAGAATAGAATCACCCTCCATTGGGTCCCACGACATACAGGAATTGAGAAAAAGAGAAGAGGGAGCTGATGTGCTTCTGATAGAACCGAAACCCTTAAGTGGCACTCCACAAGAAATCCGCAGAATAGAAGAAACAGAACTACAAAGTACACTGGAGCTCTCTTCCGGGACATATCCAATCCAAAACCCTCCTGGGTAATGATAGGAACAAGGACGTTTTGAGAAATTACGAGGTTAAGCAGGAGCAACCTATGAATCATAACAGGATTCGTGATGGGACACTGCGAACTAAACTGCCATATGAGTAAAATTGGCCTAGTGGGCGATGGGACGGGTAGATTATAAGAAGCAGAAGAAATATCGATGCATCTGCTCACCGACTGCGAGGCTATTCTGCTTCGCTCAACCATCGAGAACAATTTTTCCCTGGAGCCAAGAAAATCTTTAGCTTCCCTTGAAAAGCTGAAACTCACCGGTGTGGATCGGTAATGATTTATGGACGCAGTATACTTGACACCTCTGAATAATCTAATCTAATAATCTAGTTCTTTCCCAGCTGCAACAACTCGGGACAAAATCGAAAATTAGTTTAGTGAAATTCAAACTCATCTCACGAGAATTAGTAATATTGGTTCAGGGCGAATCTATGACACCGATGAAACCTCCTTGTTTCATTGTTATTACGAAAAATGCTAAAACAGTTCATGAGGCCTCAGGGCTGACATGGCATGTTAGACTATACTTACAACAGCTAATTCTGATGATCAATTAGCAACATGATGCTGTATCCCCAGAATCCCAAAGTATATATATCTCACAAGTTTATATTGAATGGGGTGTTGGAAAATCTTCAAGCGGATGGATGTGTCTTCATCATTATTAATGATGTGGCTAGTAGCAGCAAATATTAAATACATTGTGCTATTATATCTTGATGTGCATAAGTGTCAAGTCACTTCACCACCAACCAAATTCGTAAGAGGAAAACAAATAATTATTATCAGTTGAGCGCCGAATTAAACAAACTTCAACCATCAGATATTTGATTTCTCAGGGCAGTAAAACTTAGTTGGAAGAGGACAACTTAAAAAGTGAGACTTAAAACGTTCATAAATCACGAATTAGCGAGGAACGTCTTGTATTGTAGTGAATGGAGTATTAGAAGCCGATCCTAACTAACACAAATACCATATTTAGAATTTCTTGACATGCATGTGGATTATTCTCCTTTGGTCTAGCAAATACTGACTATAACAAAGTTTTGCATGAAACTATTTAAGAAAATGCGGATACCTCAAAAATGAACGAGAAACCTAAATCACATCAGCAATTCTTGCAGTCCTTCAGTGAATCTAACGTTCTTGAAAAATTAAATTTAGATTAGATTAGATGCATTGAACGAAAACAGAAGCTTATATTAAACATGGTTATGCGGAGAGATATGGTTAGTTTGATAATGAACGTGTTGGACCACTCCAGCACACCAGCCGCCACATAGAAGCTGTAAAACAGATTCCGTAGAACGTGTGTCTGGTTTTGAAGAAAATAATCAAAAACCGAGTGACGGTATGAATGATAAAAGATAAGTAATAGATGAGAAAGCAAAGGATTTGGAAATCACTCTCATTGCCGCAGAACAAGTTATAGTATAGGGGAAAAGGATTTGGGGGCATACAGGTGTGGAAGTGAATATAGATGTGCTAAAATGTTACCAGTTTTCAATGTGCAATCTTTTTTTTGGCCGAAGCCATCAACATTGAACAAGAAGACTATTTAGAAACCCTCGCATTAATCATCAGTTGGAACGTCCGCCACCTGAAAACAATATTACCTGGAAAAGGAAGAAAAATCAATTACATGATAGTAGATGATACAAATGAAGCTGTGAGTAAATCACCCCCACCCCAGCGAACCGGAGAGGATATTTTGGAGGAACATTATGAAGCAAGAGATTTTATAGCAGTAGATAGTAGGTAATCAGAATGAGAGATACTTTATTGTGAAAATTACAAATATAAGCGGGTCAGACAAAATGACATAGAAGAAAACATAAAAGTTGTTATGTCCATCCAGTTCTTGAAGACTCCTGTGAGTTTGGACAAACTCAAACAAACATAAGACTCACAAGTTCCACTCTTTTGCGAATGGGTGGCATTTAGTTCCGTAATTAATGGATTACATAATATTTATTTTCCTCAGTACAACGAACTCATTGACGTTTCAAATTTATTGTTATGGTTTTTGTTCAAAGATATGCCTTGATTGAGTTTATGTTCATTTATATCAACTTATTAAATAAAAAATATTATTGTAATTCACTTATAGCACAGAGCTTTGCTACTTTACGTCCCATGAGCTCCTCATAATCTACGAAGCACAGATTCGAAATGTCCTGTAGTATTGTTTACGTGTTTGGAGATCCCAAACGTGCGCTGAACCTCTCTGATTCTATTCAGCAGAGAGATTCTTCTGATTGGTGATATCACAATTCATTGACCTTTCTAGAACATCGCAGAAAGGTGGGTGATCTTCACCTTTTTCTGAAGATATTTCTATGGTCGGTGTTCATCAGAAATCGCGTCTGCTATTCCCCCATGAGAGATTTCAGGTAGGTGGACTAGACGAGCTCAAGTTAGTCACTCCTTCATTGTCAAGCTTGAGACCTTTCGAACTCCTTCCAATCAGATTGTATTTTCTTATCGACTGGCGAAGTTGTGGAGCTCTGATGTCTAGTCGTTGTGATCTTTCCTTATGCTTATAATCTCCAACTTTTCATGAATTTTTCCAATTCCCATCTTCTCTCTAAACATTCCCCAGCTGACTCACACGATTTTCTTCGAACATTTTATAGGGTTGTCTGTATAAAAAAAGAAAAATTTGCTTTGGATCAGATTACGGTGGCAGAATCATATATTCCTTTTGTTGAATTAAACACCACTGTCTGAATAATGCAGTGTATGATGATTCCTTTCTAAATTATGTAGATGTTACATGTAGAACCGTAAAAAAATATTAGTGAGTGGTATTTTTGACATGCATCTTCAGTTTTTCAAATGGAATTATAGTATTCATAATGACAACCGTATTTTTTTGTTTATTAATAAGTATCACATGTGTATTTTTAACCTGCACAAGTGTCCCGATATTCTCATGTCATGATTCCAGTGATGTCATCGATGCGACACACAATCTATTTTATGTCACTAATCTGTGTCAAATTTTGATAGCTCATGTGACAGGGAGTGTCAGTATGAAATAAAGTTATATTACAGTGTAAATAATGTCGAAAGTCAATCTGACAACAGGTGTCAGTATGTCTATAAAGTTGTGAAATACATTATGTAGACCATTTGAATAAAATGTTAATGTAACATAGAGTATAAGCTAATGTCTTTGATTAGCGGTTCCTAAATCATGTCCAATGCATTTTCTCTTGCTACGATATTCTACATTTGACCCGCAGGAGTTTCTGAAAGCTATTTTACTAACAAACGTGAGGGAAGTCACGAGATCAATTGATCACAGTTTATTTATCATATTAGTCAAAAACGAAACTGAAAACGAACTAGTAATATGAGATTTTGAATCCATGAGAACCCTAAATATAGGTCTCAAATACGTGCTTGATCAAGAGGTGCAATGTGTTATTCATATGGTGTCAAGAAGATGTTTTCTTTTATAGAAGATCGAAATACAAGCACCAATACTTTTCAGTGTTAAAATGAACAGATAAAACACTCCAAATTTTGAATACAGTTTCAGAAACTAGGACAACAAGAAATATGCAATCCTATTCAATTTAAATCTGCATGGATTAAATGGTAGCTCATATACCATTCGCGAAATTATGTAACAGCAGTCTCAGTTATTTTCGAAAAAATATCTGTCCATATTTCCAAGTTGAGGAGATCAAGAACCAAAGTTAAAGAGCATTTCTATGTGGGCGTATGTAAACTCCAAAGTGAATATAAAACAAATATGTTATTGCATGTGAAGTCTGAAATAGTAGAAGATCAATCGTTTTTCTATGTATTTAAACTCCGAACCAAACCTTAGCTTACCAGACTCATATGTATATTACATCGACTTGATCTTGGTTATCTAATATGTGAGAGGTGAATTGTGTAATGCAAGTTAAGTTAGACATAGTAGATCTTTTTTCAACAAATCCGTGTTGAAATTTAGATATTGTGTGCTTAGTATCATTGTAGATGTACTTATACAATATTGACTCAAATATCGTTGGAAAGTTGCTATTGGTCTATAATTTGTAAGTAAAGATGATGGATCACCTCCTTTTGAGATAGGAGTGATGCGAGCTTCTTTCCATATATCGGGCAATTTTATATTATTGTTCAGGAAAGACTTTGCTTCGGGTGTATTATACATCGAGTTTTTGTCTTCATCATTCTGGGTATATTATTTACATATTCAATACAAATATCCGTTTCTCCTTTATTTTTTCTGTCATCTAGTTCTTTTTTGGTTTCTTTGAAATATACAATTTGGCGGGGAGTGCGATCGAAGGAGACTCTAATATGTTTATACTCAGTATTGAGTGCCAAATGTTTAGAATTAAATACAATGTTACGCACGTCAAATTCATTCCCAATGTTGAGTTCAATCGGAGGAACTTTACCTTGGTCAAAGCGACCCAGACCAATTAGTTCAATGTTGTCATTCTTCATAGGTAGGTATATCTGGGAAGATATTTCTAAACATATTGCTTACCAAGGTACTATCTCCTTGTAACCGCTCATCCTTTCCATAGTTTGTGGGTTGCTCATTAGAGCCAAAAATAATGATGTTAGTTTTTCGTAAGTTTCTTTCATTGATTCCATCCATTATACTTACAAAGTTTGTATTTGACAAGGAGTTTATTTTCAGTGCTTTGATATTATCAACTTCAATTGCAAGAGTTAGTTGCAAAGTTTTTAATGATGATTCATTTGTTAAAGATTCGTTTGCTGATGATATGCCATTTAACTTTTCAGAGGAAGTCCTAATACATACATAACGTATTTCACAACTCTATGTTTTATACTGACACTTCCTGTCAGGTTGACTTTCGAAATCATTCACACTATTATAAAACGTTATTTTAAACTGACACCTGCTGCCACATGAACATCCAAATTTGCAAAAAAGTGAACACATAAAAAAGACTGTCACTACACATGGATGACGTCACTTGAAATGAGAATATCGGACACTTCTGCAGGTTAAATATATGTGTGTGATATTTATTCATAACCAGATTGAAGCATAATATTATAGAAATTATTATTTTATTATTTTATCATGTTATGTATGAATCTTTCAGAATCCTGGACACGAAGCTTCAACAATTTATATTTGTTGTCAGTTAGGTGTGTATGCTTCTTCCATATTTGAAACATGCTAGATAATGAATTCAGTGCTCGGTATCAATAGCTACTCGAATCACAAATTTAAAACTAAATACGATTTGAAATAAAATCACATCCGTTAAATCTGTCCTCTGACAGTCTTTAATTAAAGATTTAAACCCGATCGGAAAACCTGTAGATTGAAGGAATTATCGATGAGAGCTTTAAGCAAAAGCAGTTATCTTTTGATCACACGGCTTTAGCAGATATAAAGCTTTAGAGCTTTTTCAAGCTTTTCCAGGAGAATTCAGGTTCGTTGGTGCGGAATTTCCGGGAAGTTTTTCTCTAGCTGATTGAGAATAATGTCAGGATAAACCTTATTAATAGCTAATGTCTTTGTGTGGATTACTGACGTAGATTGTACTCGGTTATTAAAGTTTGTATTCATAATGTGAATAAAATTGTGAATCAAGCGATTTAAATAGTATTTCTCATATTAGTCTACTTGTATGTCTTATACATATATCATGTACTTCTTGTTCACGATTGAGGAAACTAAATAAAAATTGACTCCTTTCAGATGAGATATAATTACCTTTATCCACTACAAATACTATTAAAGTACAGTAAACAATGAGTTAAACACAGCTGGAGAAAAATCGGAATTTAATAGATTGCTTTTTCGTTTATACATTTCCATCCCTTCTAAATTACCTATATATCCGTCTGTACTGTGTTTTAGAAGCGATAAACTTTCTTTAGAAGTGATGTGACCTGTATTCAAAATATGTTCGGCTACCGCTGATTTTTCATCATTATTTCTCTTTATTTGGGCAAGATGTACGTTATAACAAGTTGAAATGTTCCTTCCAGTTTGACCCACATAGCATTTTGAACACGACTCACAAATCATTTTGCAAATCCTGGATTTGTCGAAACCAGAAACTTTATCAACGGTGTTGCCTAAACGGTTTTTTTAACTTGTTCTTACATCTATAAGCTGGTTGTATTGCAAATTTAGAGAAATGTATTAGTTACTGAAGAATGATAAGTGAAACTTTTGAATTTCATTGAAGTATTTGAAGGTAATGGCTCTAATTTCCATTTTTGTTCACAAATTAAATTATTGATCTAAGATTTGTGGTAACCATTCTCCAACGCAATTTGCTAAAGTTTCTCAACTTCGTTGTTATAATTTTGATGGCTCAATGGGACGTTCAGTATTATATGAACTAGACTATTGAACGGAGCTATTTTATATCAGAATGGTGTAGCTGAATCCTCCGGGGTATGCCAATTTGTTCGAATGGGTTTTCTGTATATGTCGAAATGTAAGTGATAACCATATTTTAATGTCAAGTATATGAAGCTGATGATTATCTGTTTCTATTTCGGCAGTGAATTTCAGTGAATAAAATTGGCTATTAAGCGTGTTCAAAAAGCCATGTGAATAAAAATTTCCTAATCACGAAAATGTCGTCAACATATTTATACCAAACTTTTGGAAAGTGATTCAATTTTGATCTTAAGGAGGTTTCAAGTTCGTTTAGAAAAATATTGGCCAAAACGTGAGAGAGTGGATTGCCCATTGCACATATTCTCGTTCATTTGTAGTAATTTTTGTTGAAAGTGAACTAATTTTGCTCCATACATAAAGAAGTAAGGATCACGTGTTCTGTGAAGTTTCTATCGGGGATATTAATAATATTTGAAAGCCATTTCTTCAGAATGTTTATCGACCCAGGCTTTGGAGTATTTGTAAATATTACAACAACATCAAATGAAACGAGAGTATCACCTGGTTCAAGTTTGGTATCTTTCAATTTTGAAATATACTCTTGTCTCATTTGATGTTTCACTATTTACAAATACAATACATCCAATTCCTGAGTCGATGAACATTCTGAAGAAATGGCTTTCAAATATTAATATCCCCGATAGGAACTGCACAGGATACGTGTTCTTCACATCTTTATGTATGGAGTAGAATTATTTCACAAAATACTATAAAAAAAGCCGATGTGCAATGGGTAATCCAATCCCTTTTGTTTTGGTCAATATTTTTCTACGCAAACTCGAAACTTCCTTAAAATCGAAATTAAATTAATTTCCAAGAGTTTGGTATATATATGTTGACATTTCCGCGATTACAAGTATAGAGTATAGAGTTTGATTTACATAGCTTGATAGCAATTTGATTTACTGAGATTGACTGTCGAAATAGACACAGATAACCAGCTTACGTTTTTAGATATTAACATAATAAAAAATGGTAACCACTTGGATTCCGACATTTACAGAAAACCCACTCAAACAAATAGGTATATCCCGGCGAATATAGTTACACCATTTAGATATAAAATGGCTCCGTTCAATAGTCTAGTTCATAAATTATTGAATGTCCCTTTGAGCCCGCAAAATTATAACACCAAGTTGAGAAACTTCTGCAAATTTCGTTGGACAATGGTTACCACAAATCTTTGATCAATAATTTAATATGTAAACAAAAAAGGAAATTGGAACGTACCCAACTAACCAAATTAGAGCCATTACCTTCAAATACTCTATTAAAACTCGAGAGTTTCACTCATCATTCTTCAGTAATTAATAAATTCCATAGTTTGTTTTCTAAATTTGTGATACAACCAGTTTATAGATGTAAGAACAAGCTGAAACACCGTTTAGGCAACACATTTGATGAAGTTTCTATTTCGACAAATCCAATAAAAATACTGGTAAAGTACTGAGGACCGTTCAGCAACCAAGAAGATATCATCAGTAAAACTGAATTCAGAAATCAAAATGTGCCTGTTTGAATATACTACTTGAAACTAACGTAGTGAGAGACTACCTTCAACTAGAGATAAATCTGATGAATTCATTATATTTCTTTTTCTCATATACATTTCCATACCTTTCATATTACATAGATGTTTGTTATTACTGTGGTTCAAAAGTGACATCTTTTTTTCTCTATTTAGACTATGAAGTTCACTCATGCTGATTTTTCACCATTATTTTTTTATTTCTAAAAGAAAGTTTTATAGTTGTTATTCGCATAGGTCAAAATGAAATAACTTATGTTTCCAAATTCGTTGTCTATTGTGCAGGGTTTTTATTACATTGGGCGTGAGGTGGAGTCATTTCATTACCCGGGTGCGCATATTACCAGAGTGTTTGTAATGTCAAATTTTTTTTTCCTTTCAAATGCGAAAAGTCAAATTACGTCACCGATACTTGCATAATTGCTGTATTGGCGAATGATGACAATTATTAACAAGTTGAGGGGATTGTTCTCCTAGTCTTGAGCAAGCTATGAGCGAACGACTTGCGCAGCTTAGGCAGTTTTGGTATTATGGTATTAGCGACACAATCATACAGCAGTTTATTTAGGTTGATTGACACAAGATTTACATCAAATAAAAATAATTCTATGTCAGTTTATTTTGACGGTGGGCAATATGATAAAATCAACGCTTGAAGGAAAATGATACAATTTCGCATCATAACATTATAGTATGGTCAAAGTATAGAAAAAAAATGTTTCACAGATGCGATTTTGAAGTTGTCATATTTGTATTTGATCTTTTGAAATCTTTTTCAGCAGAAAGTGCTGTAATAACAAAGTTGTGATGGTTTCTATCATGGCGATATTTAATTTAATTAGTATTTTCTGACAATATTTAACCTACCTATCACAAATTTTACATTATTATGCTATAGTTCCGACAAAAAACAATATCCTTCATGAAATACTATACTAATACGGATTGCTATGGGTGTTATATAATTAGATATTATCTGATTTTAGTCAACTACTTGAATTACTTAGGTAAATGAAACATATGGACGAAAGAAGAGGTATCTAGAAGATGTACATTTTTCATAATAAAGAAAAAAGACTATGTGCCTAAAGAGGATTCTGGGGTGAAGCAATTATCAATTTCAACCAATAGTTTTTGAAATTTTGTAGTGGAATCATTCAAAATTTTTGTTTGGTTTTCAATATTATAAGTAAGAAATAATCACCTTTATACACTAAAAATACTCTTAAAGTATTGAGGACCTTTCGGTTACCAAGTAGTAATCATCAGAGTAAATTAAATTACAAATCAAAATGTGCTTGTTTAAATACTATTTGGGAAGGGGGGTTACCCTAAGTCCGAATTTAATAAGCTTTCTCGTTTATACAATCCCATCCTTTTTCAATTACCTAGATATCTGTCTATAGTATATTTTAATAATGATAAACATTCTTGAGAAATAGTGTGATATGTATTCAAAATATGTTCGGCTAACGCTGATTTTTCAACATTATTTTTCTTTATACGGGCAAAATGTTGCTTATGCCGAGTTGAAATGCTCCTTTAGTTTGACCCACATAACATTTTGAATACGAGTCACAGATCATGTAAGTCCCGGATTGGTCGAAGTTGGAAATTTTATTAAACGTGTTGCCTAAATGATTTTTTATAAATCATGTTATAAAATTTATCAATTTGTGAAGGATTATAGTTGGAACTCAATCTTATTTGAAGTATTTGAAGGTTATGGCTCTAATTTGGTTATAGTTGGTTGCGTTCCAATTTCCTTTTTTGTTTTGAAATTAAATTATTGATCAAATATGATTTGTCGCAACCATTGTCCAACTCTATTTCCTGAAGATTCTCAACTTCGTTGATGTAATTTTGCTGACTCAAGATTATTGAACGTTCCCAATAATCTATGAAGAAGAATGAAGCTATTTTATATTTAAATATACGTATTTGTTCGACTGAGTTTTATGTATATGTCAAAATCCAAGTAATTACGATCTTTTATAATGTTAATATCAAGGAAAGGAGCTGATTGTCTGTTTCTAATTCGACAGTGCATTACAGTGTATCAAATTTGCTATTGAGCGTGATCAAAAAGTCATGTAAATTATAATAATAATAATAATGACGTTCATTATATGTAAACTGGCTTATCGGCAGTACAATTTACAAAAATGGTTGTAATGAGCTAGATAATTAATTCACGAAACTTCATATATGCACAACATATATGAAATTTGTGAAAAATATAATTTTAATTCAAATAAATAATAACTCTCAAGATAAAATACATCTCAAAATCAATCAAGTAATTTTTAGACTAATAAGCAAAATATAAAACATTGAAAACATATTGCATAATACTTATAACAAAGATAATACAAAAAAAATGTATACGTTTTTCATTAAGTAATGATCTATTTTTCTTATAGAAATCACCAGAGATAAGTAAGTTTCTATACCAAGGTGGTGCTATTTCAAAATGTGTTTCAAGTTAACAATATTGTGAAAAGTTTTTCTAGTTGTATTTAATATCCAAAGTTTAATTTTGCATTTATAATGTTTAATATTATTCAACAATTCAATATTAGCAGGAAGCATATCAATAAGAACAATAACAAGATAAGTATGATTTTTTTGCCCTAAGGCTTATGATTTTGGTTTCATCGTCAAATTCAGTTTATTTCGTGTACTATACGCATACATCGGATAATTTAAGTTGTTTTTATTGATAAAAACTTTATCTAGGATACTTAAACAATAGAGTTGTCTCAAATTCATTACCTTGGCATCCTTAAATAGAAGATCTGATGAGTAAGTACGTTTTTTAGCAATTATTTAAAAAAATCTTTCTTGTAGCGTACTTATTTTGGAATGATCAATATTAGATACATACAATAAATAACTAAATGGTAATAAGATCCTTTTCATAAACAATCAGAAAACATTATATATATATATATATGTACGATAAGTGATAAATATTTTTATTTATTTTTTTTTACTTGATTTATTATCTTTATTTCTTAATGATTATCTATATTATTAGAGTTTGAATTACTACGTGATATTTTTCTATGATATTCACTTCCTTTTACTACTAATACTTCTTCCTTGTCTATATTCAATAAATCCTCTTCTTTTTCATCAATATTTCCTTTTTTTTAATACTCTCGGCTACTGATCGGTGTTGAGAGAGCACTATATGCGTTTTTTGATACGGCTTCGATAGGCGTTACCTCTTCTTCTGAAAAATTTTCAGATGTGTAAACTTCACCTTGGGAGTGCAATTTATTATTTTGTATGTAAGCTTGGGGATTAACCGCTTTGGCCAATTTTAGTTGTTTCCTCGATAGCCTATTTTCGTGTAGCTCCTTTGCTATAAGATCGTGATTATTGAAAAATGTTTCCCTTTAATCTGTGCGTTGATTTCAAAATACTCAATTTTTTTAAATATGACGTGAATTCTATTACTATAGGTTTTTTGTGCTCCTTTCCGACTGCATAAACATTATTCAAATCGGTCACATCTAATCACAGCTTCTACCAAATTTTCTGTGCGGTAGTTATTAGTTTCTAGCTCAAATACAATTACATTTTTTTTTTCTCCAAATATTCAATGCTTTTACTTAACGTTAATTGCTGTTTTTCAAATTGGGTAGTTATATCATCAACTTTATTTATAATCTTGAAAATATCGTAAACATATATATACCAAATTTTTGGGAAGTAATTCAATTTTAATTTTGAGGAGGTTTCGTTTAGAAAGATATTGGCTAAAAAATGAGAGAGTGGATTGCCCATTGCATATCCGCTTGTTTGTTCATAGCAGTTTTGGTTAAAAGTAAAATAATTTTGCTCCATACATAAATACGTATCACGTATAAGGATCTCATACTTTGTGCAGTTTCTATTAGGGACATTAATATTTGGAAGCCATTTCTTCAGAATATTTATCGACTCAGGAGGGACTGGGATATTTGTAAATAGTGAAACAACAATGCTATGTCCGTCATACTAGAAGGAACATTTAGACTCGGTATAAAGAAAAATTTCCCCATATAAAAAAAAATGATAGTGAAAAATCAGCGTTAGCCGAACATATTTTGAATACAGGTCACACCATTTCGCAAGAAAGTTTATCACCATCACTGTAAGTACAAATATGTAAGTGATTCAGAAAGGATGGAAATGTGAAAACGAAAAAGCAATCTATTTAATTCCGAATTATCTCCTGTGGAGGGTAACCCCTTGTTCGCATTACTATACTCAAATAATATTTAAACAGGCAAATTTTGGTTTATAATTTACTATACTTTAGGCTACTTGGTATTCGAAAGGTCCTCAGTACTTCAAGAGTATTTTAGTGGATAATGGTCACTATTTCTTATTTATAGTATTATAGTATATCCACAGTGTGAACTCTTTAATAGTTTATTGGTTTTCAATGTTTATTAGTAACAAACCAAATATCGCGAGTAAGAATCAACTAGAAACTTTGAGAATAAGTGGTGTTGATCTAAGAAAAAGAGTAGAAATTGTTAAATTATTGTCTACAAAAAGTTGCGATACTGGATTCCAAACATAGGATTTGACTTATATACAATGTATTGAACATTTATTTAGTTTTCCGTAACTTATATATTTTATGAAAATATATTGACAAATAAATTAATTTGTCAATATTACTATAATTGTACTATTGTCCTCAAAAAAGGGCGCTGTTTATTTCAAAATGTGTGTATGGAAGTTTTGTTCTGATACATTTTATTTGTTCCTTGAGGTCTAAAGTATTTCAAATAGCTAAAAATGTATAATATAATTGTTTATTTCCTGATTTTAATCTTGGAAATGTTTTTAGTTCGTATAAATAAAAGTCAATTACGGATGTTAACACTAACTATATTACTTAAAATTAAAACAGATTGAACGAAATGGAGCAGAGATTTAATGCGTGTTGTCCCAAAGGAGGGTTGCCCAAGTGTTTTGAGTGATCTAATATGCTTTTTATAACTATCAATTAAGTTATGGTAATCACTGTGAGATTCCTTTTGTATAATACTTAATTCAAATAATTCTTTGATATGAGTTCTTATGATAAAACTTTTATTATCAAATCTTTCTTTCAGTAAATCCCATGTTAAATCATAATTTGAACTAGAAACTTCAAGCGATTGAAGAACCTTAGCCGCGTCCCCGGTTAAACATGATTTTAAATAGTGGGATTTTTGAATTTGGTTCAGATTTACATCATTATGAATTAATGAATTAAATGTGTCATAAAACTGCAACCATTCATCATAAGCACCGTTAAAACGAGGTAAACTTAGGGTTGGCAATTTTACATTTGAATGTATTCGATCATTCATTTGATGACCGTGAGAATGGTCATCATTTCTCCTTAGATTCCAAGATAATTTCTTGGCGCCTGATATTGCCTGGTAATAGATCGTTTCAAAAGAGTTGCGCTCTTCACTCTCTACTGCCAGATCAACATTAGGTTCTGTTTCAATTTGATCTTGGATTTCATTGAATTCATCCAAGATATTAGTAGCATTAAAAGTTCTGGTTTCTAATTCAAATTGATCAATTTCAATCAATTTGTCCAAATAATTTACAAATCTGGTTAATTTGGCTTTTATTTGGCCACGTTTTGTTTCAAGAAGTTAAAAATCCATGATACCTTATCAACGTTATAGATGAGACGAACAAAGAAATAAAAATATTTTACTTAAATTGACTCAAATAGAAGCTTGGAGATAATAGGAATTAGGACTAGTGATTTAGAGGAAATGTCAAGCCTACCAGCTTATGATGCAACTTGCTGTTTCCCCGATGTGGTTAGATTCGCTGTTCCCCATGTTTTCCTTGGATTCGGCAACTGTGGAATCTTATTCGTTGACTGCTCCCTTGTATTCTGTTATTGTGCTGATAAGGCACGATAGCTTAATGAATATTACATACACTGTTCACATGCGGCTCGAAGGACCATGTTTATTTCCTGATTTTAATCTTGGAAATGTTTTTAGTTCGTATGAATAAAAGTCAATTTCGGATGTTAACATCAACTATATTACTTAAAATTAAAACATATTGAACGAAATGGAGCAGAGATTTACTGTGTGTTGTCCCAAAGGAGGGTTGGTTTGCACTGGTCATTCAGATATTTGTTAGTATTGATAAATATGTGGGTAGGAACCCACCATTTGTTTATAACTGTACCCTCGGTAGGGTAAAGATAGCCTGTACCGTTACAGTAATATAATAATAAAAAAGGGAAACTGGATATTCGCAGCCCCTTATTTACAATATTGAACACAATTTGTAACTGACAATGATAATTTACTTAGTAAGCTTAACTATTTGTTTGTATATTTTCATGTAACTGAACAATAATTTCTATAGACGATAATCGATTCAAATTTTTTAAGAAGTGGTTATAACTATACTGTGTACGATCAGATAATGCAGTGGTGTGAACGTAGGAATAATGTAATAAGTTCGTATTCAACTTCTTTTAGCAAAATTAAGATACGTGTGTGCTTCTCGCGATTCCAGCTTTTAAAGACTAATGCATTCCCTCGTAACGCACAGTATGTTATAAAAGACAAGGCATAAGTTGTGACAAGACAAGATCGAGTTGTCTCGTCGAGACAAGACGAGATGAGGAATTTTGTCTCGAGACAAACATATTATTTATCTTGTTTGGTCTTGACTCGCCGAATCTTTAAAATATAACTTGAATGGTTCCTCCATGTTAATTCTTGGTTTTCATACGTAGATAAATGAGGGGAGGTGGAAAGCTCATGAAGTGTAGTGAACGATATTTTTTAACATATCGTTTCATTTGTAGGCATTCTGCGATACAAATCACAATCCTGTATCCAAGTGGATTTCAGCCGTTATGGACCGACACGATCCGATATATATGGCATTTAAACAGGAGCTCAGTCTATCGACGTGTATCCCTAAACCGCTATCCAGGTCACATAATGTAACTCACATACATAAATGTGTGGCTTTAAAAACTATTATATATTTATTGACAATTCTTCCAAAGAATCAATCCTGACGAGGGTTCCATTTTTGTTTTAAGAATCATTACCTGTCATAATATGCCTAATACTAGGTATACACAATGTTGTATCTAAGAAATAGTGGATAGTTAATTAGTCAATTACACTTAATTGATGCTTCAAGCATGCACCAAATGTGATCAAATCAAATGAAAAACTTTTCTAAATGATAAATATGAAAATTTATATTTATGAATTAATTCCTAGTGACACAATATTCTTTAGTGCATGGAAGTTCGTTAAGAAGGTCAGTTCAATCACTTTATTGTCTTATTTGTTGATAGTAATGTTCGATATATGAGCGTATACTTTGACTACACGAGAGGAAAACCTTTAATGTTCGAAAACATCATGTAAGCCAGCGGTAAGATTTTGGTAGAGGAGATAGTCATTGGAACCTACTTTCTTCTACTAGGTTACTCTGGAATCACCAATGGCGTACTGCGAATCAATGTACGAGGTCTGTCCCAAGAGTATCCGACTTGCATTCATATCTTCACGCCACAACACTCAGGCGACCTCTGTAGGGTACGAACCTCACCAGTAACTCCTAACCCTCTCCACAGATGAGACGCCTTAGTTCCCGCGCAGCGTGTATTTGTTTACTACGTCTTTTTTTGCGTTCGTCGGCTTTTGTTTATTGCTAAAAATGACGGAACGAACTGTACAGCGAATTTGCATATACTTTTGTTTTAATCTTTGTGAAAGTTGTGCGGAAGCTATTGAAATGATACAAAAGGCCTTTGAAGAGGAGTGTATGGGCAAAACACAAATAAAAGAGTGGTATAAGCGGTTTAAAAGTGGCCGCACATCTGTTGAAAGTTATTATCCTCGTTCTGGTCGACCTTCGACGGGAACAACATCGGATAATGTCGAGCATGTGCTAGTTACGATTAAACTTTTGAAACTAATGCGACGAATGTACTAAAGCCGATTCCAAAAACTGAATTCCAAGACTTCTTTAGAAAGTGGAAGCATCGGTATGAGCGTATTGTCCAATCAAATGGGGACTACTTTGAAGAACGCCACCCACCGAATGACCAAGAATAAGTCCGAGAAATCGAGGTAGTCGGATACTTTTGAGAAGACCTCGTATATTGTAACATTGCCCTTCTCCTAAGCCTATCCGTCCCGGACAGGCAACTCATTCATTTCCCTGTTATCTGACAAAGCGATCAAGATGAACAACTTTCATTCTCTTGAATTTTGCTGAATTCTATGAAGCAGATCATTCATGTGCTTAATTATCTTGCAAGAGCCTTCAAAATTTGGAGAACTTCCCTTCTTCCTCTGAGGATTATATTACCAAACTAGCCAGCCCTCTTGAAATCCTTGAGAGTTATCTCGTGATCGGTTACAGAGCCAAACAGAAACTCACTGGGCACTGTGTCTTATTTCTCGACCAAAAACAATTCGCGACAGCGTTTGCCTCGTCGTATCATGTGATGCTGCTCTATAAGCTATAAAAAAAACGGTAATTGACGATGACAGTCCCTCTGATGATTGTCTACTATTTTTCACAAATGTTGCTCTATTGTAGTGTGGAACCTTCCTACCATTCCGTCAAACTGTGGATGTAGGGGTGTGATTCTTGTTCCATGTATACTTAATAACTCATAAATCCCTCGGTTTTCATCCTTCGGATTGACTCAATAAGACTTCCAGAACGCCGTTCAATATAGAAGAACGAATTCTGAAAGAAAGAAGTCTCCAGCTTGACAATAAGGGGCGATACCTATTAAATTTGTATCTCTACACAAAACAGAATACACTGGAAATCAGGACTATTTCAAATGATGTTACAAATTGTTTGTGCAAAAATCGAAACTGAAATTGCTAAGCTATTATAGTGAATTAATCAAATGACGGCTGTGATTGAATCTAGGCAGACGAAAATTATTTCGTCGAATAGTAAGATTAGTCTAGGAGCCAGAGCGATATTGATGGTCCGAACATTAACCCGATGGCACTATGGTTTATCGTTAGAGGACGATTCAATGACCAATTCACCTCACAGACCGAATTTTCGCCGGCTGCTGGATCTCGAGATACAGCTTCCGCATTTTTTTTTGAGTGGAGGTTAACCCTTCCCAAGTTGCGGCTACTTGAAGAGCATGCCATCCTTATACACTTCCACCATATGCCATCATATTTCATCGTGTCCGTTTATCAGGCTGACCAGTTTAAATTGGACCGAAAAATGGACTGCAAGTTAACCCTCCCAAACCTGATGGAAAATGTTCATTGGTGTTGACAATTGTTGAGATACCCTATCCCATCAAAAGTTATCGGTCCATTTCCGAGTAATTGGCCATTATTTGGACCAACAATGTTTTTTTTCTCATTTTTTGGTTAACCCCTGCGCATTACAAGGTAGCATGATGGCACCATTTTAAATAACTGTATTGGAGGTCAAATTATGATTTAAAATTATTGCCTTGCTTATTTAAGCCCCCCAAATTCCCCTAAAACCACCCCCCAAAAAAATATGAAAAATATTGATAATATGACCAATTTTATGATAAATTAGTCAATTATTGAGATTCTGGCTGAGTTTAAAATCGAAACGGCCGTTTTTGTTTTATTTTGGGGGGTAGTTTTAGAAGGTTTTGGGGGGTTGGAATAGGCAAGGAGTGATGGCAACAATTTTAAATCTATATTTGACCTCCAATAAAGTTATTCAACATGGTGTCATCATGTTACCTTGTAACCCGCAAGTTTTAGCCACAAAATGAAAAAATAAAAATGCTTGGTCCAAATAATGGCCAATTACTCGGAAATGGACCGATAACTTTTGATCACATAGGATATGTTAAAAATTGCCAACAACAATGAACATTTTCCACCCGGTTTGGGAGGGTTCAGTTGCAGTCCCTTTTCGGATAAATATTAACTGGTCGGCCTGGTAAACGGACACGATGAAAATTGATAGCACATGGTGTAAGTGTATAAAAATGGCATGTTTTTCAAGTAACCGAAACTTGGAGAGGGTTAACCTCCAGTCAGAATGAAAAAGCGGATGCTGTATCTCGAGATTTAGCAGCCGGCGAAAATTTGGTCTGTGATGAGATGAATTGGTCACTGAACCGTCCTCTAACGATAAACCATAGTGCCATCGGGTTAATGTTCAGACCATCAATATCGCTCTGGCTCCTAGACTACATGTGTTTGGCCGGTGCTAACCCTGACCAGCCTAAGCTCGTCTAACCGCTAATCATATTATACTCTATCTTACATCGAAATTTTATTCATATTATGGTGTGCGTAATATATTTTTTCGCATTTTGTTCAGTAATGCACTGCATTAACGACCTCAAAATCGTACAGTTTACTCCATAGCCACCAGTACTGCATAAAACATAATTTAACAAAAAAGGAAAACGTTAATTTTAAGTATTATGACAATAAATATCAATAGAATAGTTGTTGATGGTAGAAAAGTTTACAACCTCTGACCTCGCTGCATTAACTAGTTGTTGCTGGACATTTTTTCCATTCACCACAATTTCTAAAAGAGCTTCTTGGAATTGTCTTAGTTGGACATAATAGTTAGATATCCTTTCAGAATATTTTTTTTATTACCAATGCTTTCTTTCACATAACCTTCAGCTACGATTGTAGATCGCTATCCACCATGCCGTTTAAGAACCTGAATATCAAAGCCACTGGTATAGCAAGTAAAGTTGCAGAAGTCCTTCTCAGGCAATGACCAATGAATTTTGGCAAAAGCATGAATGCTAACTGACTGTACATTTGACATGATGGTAAAATAAGAAAAATAATCGATTATGACTAACTCTTTGCCCGCGTCTTAATATAGTGCTTGTGATAGATTTCATACCCATTGCAGAGTCTGAGGCTACAGTAAATACACGTTTTTTCAGTCATTTCGATAATTATTTTAAATTTTGCTGTTTAAAGATGAGTTTATTTGGACGCTGTCAACGTTTGTCAATTAAAAAACATACTATTTAGATTGCTAGGATACCGAAAACTCAGACCACTACTATTTCATAATTTTCTCAGTATGTATTATTATAAGCAGATTTTAACATGAAATGCAAAATAAGTAATTATTTACAAAATGTGATAAAATTATATACGCACCTCGTCAGAAAAGAGATTTTACTTGACTCTTATGGTATAACTTACCGTACGCGTCAAGTAAAATTTTCCTTTTTTGAACTTGATACGTAATGTACTAATACCACTCTATGTATTATATTGGCACCTACTTTCAGGTTTACATTAGAAAATATTGACATTATAATATAATCTAGCTTCATAATGACATTTGCTGTCACATCAATTACCAAAATATGCCAAAGAGTAATAATAGAGTGTGACGTCAGATGAATGACGTCAGAGAGATGACGTAACTTCAATTTTAAAATTCGAATTTCGGACACTCATGCAGGTTAAATATACGCGTATGATTCGTAGTTTTGAATAGGAGAAATATGGTTATCTTTATGGTTCAATAAAATATTAATTTTATTTGAAAAACTGAAGATGGATGTCAAAAATATCAATTGAAACGGTGCTATCGCACCAAAATTAATATAGTTCCTATTTTAACCACTTTAGAGGTATTGCAAAACTCAAAATATGTACGACCAATAGGAACAATCGTCTTCACAGTGGCTTACACCCACAGACAATCAAACATTATCTCAAAAATAATCTCTTCTCTGTCTATTTTTGCTCAAACGTTACATACAAAGTCCAAAAATTTTTCATTCAAGAAATCACGCCCACGAGGGATTAAATAAAGTTTTCCATGAAAATCAAGGAAATTCATCTTGGTTTTGTCACAAAGTGTGAATCTAACAAATACCTTTGCATCGGGAACATGACTTCCAGAATAATTGTCGCGATACAACTGGACAGCACTTCCACTGAATTGTTGAAATTCATGAAAAATCAACAGCATATCCACTTTTCGTTATGTGTATAAAATTTAAAATATTCAAGAAGTTTACAATATTCATTGTAAAGTAAACACGGTTGACAACTAAGTTAACATATTCAAATTCGCCTTGCTTGTGTATGAAACAATACTCAAAACTACGTTCTGCCTTCAAATTGCATTTTTTGGTATGTGGTTTCTCACAACTATACCACTCAAAAACTCTGATTCATTTCGTCTAGGGGTATAATTTTATTAAATTTGCAATACGAGGGTGGATTGATAAGTTTCCGGCCTGACCAAGAAAAACAACGTTTTTAAGAATTATTTTTTTTTATTTCTCAACATAATCTCCTTCAAGGCTGATACATTTCTCATAGCGGTGTTCTAGTCTAGTAATGCCATCTCTATAGACTGATTCGTCAAGCTCCTCAAAATACTCATTTACAGCTTCGATTACTTCTTCATTGTCCGCAAATCTCTTACCGCCAAGCCATTTTTTGAGGTTAGGAAACAGATAATAGTCACTCGGGGCTAGGTCTGGAGAGTAGGGAGGGTGAGGCATCAATTCAAACTTCAGATCGTTGATTTTAGCCATCGCAACGATGGACGTGTGCGCTGGTGCGTTATCGTGATGAAACAAGATTTTTTTCTTCGCCAGATGAGGTCGTTTAATTTTCACTTCGTGGCTCAAACGTTGCAATAAGTCTGCGTAGTATTGACCAGTGATAGTTTTACCCTTTTTAAGGTAATCAATGTATATAATACCTCTTGCATCCCAAAAAACAGTAGCCATAACCTTGTTCGCCGAAAAAATTGTTTTGCCTTCTTTGGAGTTGGTTCCCCTGGCCCAATCCACTGTTTAGACTGTTCTTTGGTTTCAGGAGTGTAGTGGTGGACCCAAGTTTCGTCAACGGTTACGAATCGACGCAAAAACTCGCTTGGATTACGCTTATACAACGCCAAATTGGCGGTAGAAATGTTCTTTCGAATCAATTTTTGGTCGACTGTTAGCAAACGCGGCACCCATCTTGCACAGAGCTTTCCCATACACAAATGTTGGTGCAAAATATTTTGTACACGTTCATATGACATCTTACAGGTCTCAGCTATCTCACGCACTTTTAATCTGCGGTCTTTCAGCACTATTTGATGGATTTTTTCGATTACATCTTGAGTTGTGACCTCAATGGGGCGTCCTGAGCGAGGCTCATCAGAGGTGCTCACACGACCCTTTTTAAACTCGGAAACCCACTGCTTAACGGTTGAATATGATGGGGAGGATGTCCCCAGTGTTGAGTCCATCTCTTCCTTAATGTCCTTCGGCGTTAACCCCTTCAAATAAAAGTATTTGATGACAGCACGATTTTCCAGCTTTTCCATTTTTACGAAAAACACAGAGGCGTCTTGTTCAGCGTGCTCTCAAACCTAAACTAACATGGTGATCGGACTGAAACTATAGCTACAAGCTATCTAAGGATGGTACTATAGAACGCTACCACAACGTAGGCCTAGTGGCGCCATCTCTTGGTCAGGCCGGAAACTTATCAATCCACCCTCGTAGTGTAAAATACACACTCATCATAATAATTTCACCATACTGGATCTACTTTACCCACAGTATATTTTTTACAGTGCAGGTCCAAAACGTGTAGCTGTAATCCTAAGCAAAACATGACGCCCCTTAGTGTTGGATCTATCAATGTTTGGTTATTGATAGATCCAAGCCACAAGAAGATTTAAATTAACTTGCATTCCATTCTGCTTCGGCTAAGCACGATGTCAAACAAAAGAAGAACGCTAGCTCCCGTAATTACTGTCATATTTCAGGGTTACTTCGAATTTACGTTTAGTTTATTCGAAATATATCACATTACAGAGCAATGGTTAATTTCAGATGACAAACATATTTGAAGACAAATATATAATACCTGTCTGAAGTGGTACCTGACAATCATTGCAACAAATCTTATATAAATTAATAATATCATCATAAATTTGCATAATACAATTCAACATCAAAATATCGATTGTAATATAAGCTAGGAATCTTTCAAAATTGCGTTGCAATGAATTATTCGTGTCATAACACATTGAATTATCGATTGAATAAGGTTTGCTTGCATTTGAAAAAAAAAACGGACATTGTTTATTTTTTCGTTAACAAAAGCAGAAATTAATTAATCCAATAAAGGTTCAATAATTATAACAACCAAATCATCTACTGTAAAAACAAGGATGGCTGAACACGTAACAAAAAATAGTAATGCATCACAAATAACCAAAGCAAATAAAAAGGGAATCCTGCAAAAACAAAACAACATCTACACGTCATATACTACCACACGCGAAGTATATGTATGTAGATGTATTTGTTCAGAGTTTTAAAAACGCGCATTCCAAAACAATAATACTCAATCAATGATAGCAATGAGCCAATAACCAAATGGGACGTGGACGTTACAAATCGGGGAAGGGGACGGATACGTGACAACCCTGTTTACAAATGTAGCGATTGATTCTTTCAATGTTGTTTGAACCTCACGCTAGATCTAGTGTCCCGTGACTGTGTCAAGTGACAGTTGAGTTTTCTGACTTACCGACGGAAGATTCATCGCATCTTGGACACGCCCACATGCGTCTTCACCTGTTCCGTTGGACGACATGTCAATTATTAAATACGGGGTAGGTTATTTCATCATTTATATTATCTATGTATATAGATTATAATTTCTTAAATTTGTTATATTATGTATCAATAAATAATCTACGTGCCACGAAATAATTAATTCGAAGCTTTCTAGTTACCTTCGTTCATATTCTCTGCTACATTAACATATCATGTTTGTAATATTTTCATTGTTTCCCATCTGAAAACAGTGTTCTGCTTAGAGAAATTAATATTCATTATCGTTATTTCACAAGTCAACTAGCAATGTTAAAAATTTTAGTTGAGCTTATTATATTTTTATATAGCAAGTCAATTGTACGTAGGTATTTTAGTTAATTCCTAATATATGTTAATCGCCCCTAATTAATTTGACTTCAAAGCTGGTGATTTCATCTTCTATCTTATTTTTTATTGGTTCTATTTGCTAAAATGGGTGGAGCCACCCCTGCGTGTATTGCTAAGCTAAATGTATGAAACGAGAACACAACTACATTATTTATGGCCTGTTAAGTCTAGCATGGAATATATTATTATACATTTTGAACAAAATTGCTGGAATGGCGTTGTTTTATTTTCAATCATTTAGTGATAAACAGTTGATTCGTATTTCTCAACTGACATTTCGCCTTTACGTTTGGGATTTTACAGTTTGGTCCAAATATTAAACGATAATTTCAATTTCATTTATCGAAATTTCACGTTTATCCCAAGCTCTGCAATAACAAAATTTACTGGAATCTCAACCGAAAAATACTAAAGTACCTAATAATATATGTTAAATTTCAGCTCATAATAATTATGTTACTCAAATGAACAGTACATAACTATTATTATACTCAACGTTAGGAAAGTATTCGAAATTTTCACTTATAACAGATATGTACATTCCGTTTGAGGAATTGTTAATAACTGATTTATATATTTCTCAGTAGCTACAAAATTGCTTCCATAGTTTGATAGCTGATTTATCCTAACATTGAAAGCAAGAAGTGGTTAGCTATGTTAATGAATAGCAACAATCATAACAATAATGTTATAATTTGGAAATGTTATTTCGTCTATTGGTGATTCAAAGCTCGTGTTGTTAGAAGATGAGCCATAGATGTATCGCTATATTCGTAAATATTGATAGTACACTCCTTATTTGTTTTGTAGCGGCCCTGAAAGACATTTTTTTTTGCGTTTTACAAATTTCTTCGGATATAAGTGACTATTGTAATCGTTTCTGGCAGTCACTCAGTCAGCTCATGGCGTACAATGTTTGCTGCTTTTTTGAGAGTATCAGCAACGGCTTTACCTTACATGCACTTGAAATCGCTTTTCGGTTTAACTTTCTCTCATTCTGTTCATGATTATGTTCTAGCTGGCTTCTGCCAACTAAATTTCCAGCACCAAGCGTGAACACTTTAGCAGCACATTCAAAAAAAATGTATACAGCACCAAAAAACTTAGCCACTCTTCAATACTTTTTCTTTTAAAAATGTGTACTTGTTAACAACTAACAAACGTTCTCCTTGGTCACAGTCTACGAGAGAGATCTCCATAATTGAAATGTTCACTATAATACAACCAAATTCAAGGCTGCGAATACGACGTAAACAAAAATACTCAGATTTATATGAAATATTTGCCTTCCACCCCGACCCTGATGAAATTCTAATTTGTATTTTATTAGTTTAACATTCTAATGGTAAATGGTGCCTAGATTACATGTCAGACTCAGCAATCCTTTTTGCAGGCCTGGTGAACCCATATATTTGGTGCCCAGCTTACGCCCACCCAGAGTTCTAAAGGAGAATGTTAGTGCTTCGCATGATAGCGAGAATTTCTTGTTCTAAAGACGAGAGCGAGACTCGTGACGAGAGGACACCAGTTTTAGCGAGAATGAGTTCGAGAGTTTGAATGTCGAGAGCGAACATTTTAAGCAGAAATCTCAGTACCGTTCTCGCTCTCAGCTTATAAAATTATGAAAAATATAACATATCTTAAAAGAATTTTTAGAATTTCGTTACTTTCTAAATTTAGTTATGGACGTTTAATTTGTAGTTCCGGGTATTAACACTGCACGCATGCAATGGAGAAATATATTTATTCTTGAAACTTATTATATCTTATTATGTTATCACACAGTATAACGAACTCATGTACAAATTAGATATATTTATTCGAAACAAAAGCCATGTACCTATTACGCAACAAATAAGAAATAGGAACACAAAATATTTCTATTTCTTCATAATTATGTACAAAATCATATAATTATTTCATCCAAGATTATTTATCACAAACCGCACCTAATATAAACTCAAATGTCATATGTCGAGGCAATAGAGCAAGATGGATTGAGATGCAGTTTTTGACATTCGATTCTGGAAGACAAGTAGAAAAATTTTTATCATTTTGCTTTTGGTGCTCATTCGAAATAGCACCTGTGCATGAAAAAAATGCATTTTGTTGAAGGATCTTCTGAGTCTAGGTTTAGATGTTTTATTAACTGATGAATATACTCCAAAATTAGTCCAATTTCGTTACTAGGGGTTTTTTGCGGTAGCTGAATACGAATATGATGCTTAAAAAAAATTCCAATGTACCTGGTGCACAAGACATGGTGCACTATTGACACACACACACACAGGAACCTTGCTCCAATTATATGCGAAATGTATCGGAAATGATCACTCGGGGGGTTTTACTATGTCGCTGATCACGAATATGAGATTTAAATTCACCTACGGGTACCTGGAGGTCACGACTTGTTGGAGTACTGCGCCCTTGGACGTTTGTTCTAATTCAATGTGGAATTCATCGAAAATGATTACTTGGAGAGTTTTTCCCGCTGATCATGAATATGGATGTTTAAAACAGTCTACCTGGTGCATATGGGAAACCCTGGTGCACCACAACAGCTGAGGAACATTGTAACCGCACAAAACGTTGGGATGTCAATTTGTAACCAACCCAAAACGTTAGGCAATTACTCATACTAAAAACTGAAATTCTATTTTATCGCTTGGTTGCCGACAGCTACAATGGAGATGGTCGTAGGTTATATTTTAGATGTTAAAAATTAGGGCGCCAAAGTATTTTAACCAACCAATGATTTTTGTATATAACTAGGGGATGCAAATACTCAAGTCCCCAGATTAAATTACCCTGAAAGGAAGAAAATGAAAGACCTGTACCCAGAATGATTGAAATTTACTTTGAGATGATGATATTGGAAAGATTTGAGACAGAATTTATATTAATGAGGTATGAAGCGAATTAATAGCACATACGGATGAAGTAAATTACTTTTAAATCAATGACACAATGAACAGTTGAATTTAAGCAAAATACGATATTCAATGATTATTAACAACTGATACATAAAATCAAAATCGATAACCCAATGAACAGTTGAATTTAAGCAATATACGATATTCAATGATTATTAACATATGATACATAAAATCAAAATCGATAACCTGACTTGAGAGCTGGATGTCGCACTTGCTTGATGATGTTTAATTATTCTACTTCAATGTAGGGGTCCCTGCTACCATTGCCATATCGTTTCCACGAAAATTGTTTCTCGGTGGTTTTTGAGGTCGCTAATCGCGAATATGTTATTTAAATTCATCCTCATTTACTTGAAATTTGATACATTTAATATATTTTATATATTACTGATCTTTAATATAAATTTGAAATTTAGTTATGTCACTTCATTATTCTAGATTAATCATAGATAATATTAAATTTCACACATTTTGCAATTTGAATACATTTTATAATATATTTTAATACAAGCTGCAGCGTGACCTTCTTTCATGGTCATATTCATTGTTAGCATCCACGGAAAAGCCATAGTGAAGAGTTGGATCTAATTTGATCAAATGTAATAGTATAATTACCTAGTGCTCCAGGGCCTCCTGACCTCCAGGTACACGGAGGGCACTTAATATCAATACAAATATAATTTCGAATGAGCGCCAATAACAAAATGGTAACAATTTTCTACTTGTCTTCTAGAATCGAATGCCGAAAACCGCATCTCAATCCGTCTTGCCCGAAAAAAAAACAAACTTGGCAAATTTCTGTCTCTATTACCTCTACCTATAACAATAAAAATCTTTCTACTGTTTTTCGTATTAAATGTGAAAATGCAATTTTAAAAACATGCAACAAATGGAGGTCATTTAAAAACATGCTGTAACCAGAGGTACAGACCTTTCACATTTTCAACTGTTACATAGTTGTTGTTAAAACTGTCTCATGTTCTACGTAAATTACCCTGTACATAAACGTAGATGTGTACGGCACTGAGGTCATAACATTTTGTTCTTTGTAGGGACGGGCCTGAGCACACGAATTTACGATTTTTCCAAATAACTTTTGGTATGGCTTGGTATCTTTGAATTGAAGGAACCGTTCAGCTTCGGAGTATTATGTTGATGGTCATATTTTTTTCACATTGCTGGTTTTTTTCACATAAGGAGCATATTGACAATGATTTTCCTCTTCTGTGACTCGGCGAACCTTTTACTGAGGATTGCGAATTGTGATATGAAGCTTCGTTACTTTACCGGAAACATTAGTAATATCATTTTCGACATGCCGAACTAGTTCCTACCTCTTGTATCGAACAGATAAGTTGTGACTCTTTGTTTATAACCTCCAAACCTTCAAGAGAAATATCTTATCTTCCAACATTCCGCCGCTGGCTCACACCATATTCTTCGAACATTATAGGTTTCCCTCTCGTATAGTCAAAGCATAGAAAATAAAATTATCATGAAATAAGGTGAAACCTGAATTATTTCAAGTCTCACTACTACTCTGAAACTGATTGTGATTGACGCGGTCGTAGTCGTTGACTAGATGGCTGGATGACTAGATTGTGCCGTGGGTCAATAATTTGCTGCATGCTTGCATGAATGTCGAGTTCAAACCATATATCGGAAGTTACCCAAGAAGGCATTCGGGCCAACCTCGGTCAAATGTTTTGGAGATATCTAACTGTGCAGCTGAAGATTTCCCTTGCTTATCAATGTGTATGACAAAGGATCGCCATGTAAAGATATGGCAAAGGATAGCCATGTCAACGTATTGCAAAAGATCGCCATGTAAAAGTATGCCAAACGAATCACCCACCTACTTGGTTTAACGCAGATAACACCAATACGTCATAGGCGTCATGAATCATATGCCAACCCAACTGTAAGCCGCCGTCAAGCAACCACATGCTATACTATTCTTGATGAAAAAAGAAAACGTTCACAAGTATGTCGCGAGGTATTTTCCGAGATTTTTGCACTTTCGTACCTTAGTACAAGGATTAGTAGAATGGGAAAAATTAGGCCAAAATGTGTTCGATTCGAGGAGTAAAGCAAATAGCGCTAGAAAATTCACCAGAGTAATCGTTCAACGGGTTGTTACACCATGAACGAATTTCCTCGAGACCAAAAAATCAAAGAAAGAATGCCATAAACATTTATTTCTGGCCTTTCAGAAGCGATATTTGGGTACTTGCGCTTACTACCGATTTTATGCTAAAGTATTGAAAAAACGTTTTCCGCACTAGGCCTAGATCGAATACTTGTTCTACCTGCGATTGCCTCAATAATAAGATAAAAACAGATCCAGCAAACCGCTATTTTCCCGCGAAATTGAATCTGCATCAAAGAAAAGTAGAAAGTGCTAGAAAAGCCATGCAAGAGGAGAGTGTTGAATCGCAACAGCCCAATAACAACACTATGGTCATATCTATGGATTTGGAACAAGTTATCTTTATCCTCACACTTATTCATTCTGAAATGTTTTATAATAGACAGCGGTCTTGCTTCAATTTTGATATTTATATCGCTGACACTAATGCAGCAACTATGGTATTATGGAATGAATCATTCACAGACAGGATAGGCAATGAGACAGGCTCTGCGTTTTTTAAATTTTTTCTTCCCGAAAATTTCGCTGTCAAGGGCAGAGTCTGCATCTGGAGTGATAATTGCAATGGTCAGAGCAAGAACAGAATGGTCCTTATAACATTAATTTATCTTGTTGCATCTGATAGATTCTCACAGATCGAACAAAAATTCTTAGTATCTGGATACACATATCTTCCATGTGACCAAGATTCCGCCCATTATACACATGGGAAAAATTACTTCAAGAATCTTCATCGTTTCGCCGATGTGTACATAAACATTACGAAATTAAATATTTCCCAAGCATCTTAGGTGCGTATTTCAGAAGATAGGTATCTTTCCGCAAAAGCGAACTAGACAATTTAACGTCTATGTTGAATTACGTTCCTTTGACCCATCGTTATCCAGATCATAATGGTACTTAGACTTTGGTACGTAGACGGTTTACAGATAAAAAATTTCCTGGTACTTAAACCATTTACATTGTTTATTTTTTGTTTGAGAATTACCTTTTTTGTTTTTGTTTTGTTTTGTGTTAAAAGCACATAAAATTACAAACCGATATTACTTTGTTTCAATATGAAGATAGGAGGCTTTTATTAATCATTTCAATTTGTTATTTTTGGCACTTGGACCTTATAGGAGTTATACTCTTCATTTATGATACGTGCACTTCCTTGATATATTCATATTAGCTCACATTCGTTCATTGTTTGCATCCGAAAATACATAGCAGAAATTCATGTGAGATGTGAGTTTCATTTGATGAATATTTGGAATTCTTTTCGTCATTCGTGAGTATATCCTTGGTAATTCAATGCCCGTTGAGCCAGAGAGGTAATTGAGAATAATTCACATTTCCAATTTAGACAGATTACTGAGGATCCGAGCGACTTGAGTCAGACTTCTGTGTTCATAAAATCATGCTCAAATTTGCAATGTATATAACAGATAGAGAACAAAATAATCAATACGTCACTTGTAGCATTGGTTTTGAAACATGAGTGGGATTAATTTCTACAACAGTAACAAATGATGGTGAGCATAGCTCCAGGGTGACATGGCCCTCTTGTAATTGTAATATCAACGTACCATAATTTTGCCTTAATTTTGGAAACAATTGAAGCATTGTTTCATGTTCTACATCAAAAGTAATCTGGTCAAATTTCGTAAATAACGGTCATAACATTAACATTTATTAAAAATTTACGTCGCCAATAGAATTCAACATTGACGTTATATAAAACGCCATGACATGAATAAGTATTGTGTAAACCAGCATCATTTTAAATGCGGGGCATGCTCAGTGCGCGTTATAAGGGAATTGATTTTTTACTGCCCTTCCCAAACTTGCAATTCTTTGCAAAGCCGAGCCGCGTACTGATAACAGGTTTTATAATGACCCCTACTTTTATACACTGCACGCACGCGTTATTTCAAAACGTATATGTTTCAGTAGCACATTACAATAATTGTCAAATTTTACACTTTCTATGGTTCATGTAATATGCAGAAAATACTTCTGGACATCCACATATGAGGAGTTATATCTACTCGAGCTAAATGAACAATATGAACAACAATTACTTTTGATACGATAAAATTTAACACGTAACTTTTTCAAAATGTTAACTTAGGATATGTTATATTGAAGATGGAACATAATAAATCATGACATAAAAATTCAAACATTCTGATTTTTTTAATAATAAAAGCTCACATGAAGATTCTGGGTAGCAAGAGTTGAAATTATCCATTTACTTGATGTATGAATATTATTTTGTTGTATCTTGTCCCGAAGCAAACCACTTAGGTACATAGGCGCCCGCAGTTTCCGCAGGGTGAGACTAAACAAAATTAGACGAGCTATATTCTAAGTATATAAGTGAACATACACTTTTTCATGCTGAATATTCAATATGAAAAACTTGTTTCAAGTGAGCACTACACTGAAAATACTGAAAATTCCCCAATGAACATTTATCATAAAAATAGAAGAAGAGACAACGTGGCTTCTTCAGATGAGCAAATGATACTTGAACTTCCAAAGATATTACTAGGTATATATACATAAGCAGATAATGACCAATAATCAGGAATTCAGATTGTCTAAGGGTAACTTGATAATCACAATAATGCAGGTTGCATACAACCAAGGGAATAAAATCTAACAACAGTTTGCGATAGGTTTGAATCGGAAGATATTAGTAAGCTGAGAATATGAAGTCTATTTGAAAAAGATTACTGTATACATACCACACTACACACAACATACTGATCGATCTAGACTAGCGAGACCGTATCATTTTTATCTAGGAAAAGACATAAATTAATGTATCCATATATTCATTTATATCTAATTTCATATTGTTCAATTCCCACTCAAGACTCTACCAAATTAGGTATATGTAATGCATATCTATAGTTTTCCGATTTTTATGATTTGAGGGAATATTTCTTCAATAACAGTATTATATTCTTCCTTTTTCAACAGAATCTGATCGGAATAATTTCTAATTTTTGCTGTCATTCACAATTGATATGTTCTTAGTTTGTGAGAAATTGGGAAGTTTATTCGGTAAGTTTTCTACATTGTATTATTCAATATAGTATTTATTTGCAACATAATGGATTTCCAACAAGTGAAGTCCAATAGAAGGTTAAAAATTAAAAACTTTCTGAACACAAGACATAAGACGAACAATTGCCATTCAATTAAAGTAAAATAAAAACTGGTGCCATATTTTTTCCTCACCAGAACGGTATATCATATATCAATTCTTCTGAAAATTTGCAGTCGAGATTCTCGACTAGCTATCCATGAATTGACTTCATGGCAAGTGATGTTACCATTGTAGAACTTATGCATCAGAGTATATAGTTATCATTGAACCGATTCGTGTATTTATAATCGGCTATAATTATTGTATCTTCAAACTTTGTTACATGTTTGATTGAAGATTACAATTTTGACATGCCATTAAAGATTTTTATGAGATATAAGAAACCAGACTTAATTCAATTAGACTCATCTTTTATATATTATATTTTATTTTAATACTACCCAAGAGTAATCCAAACTAGTATTAGCTCGTTAGAATCTAAAACCGGCAAGGCTGATATTAGCAAAATAATGTTTAGTCTAGACAAATGTCATGATGTCTTTAATTCGACTGGCACTTAACATTGTGGGATTGTAGGAAAATGTGTCTCATTCAGTAGACAGACACATTAAATTCATAATGTTCATTTGTACTAGTGTGATGCCTGTAACTAACTTCAGTAATACCTGAAGTGTCCGACATAATTATTAACTATTTAACTGTATCGTCAACACGTATCACTTGAAATTAATTTTATTGATCAATTTACAATTTTTCTTTTGTATTTATATCTTGTGTTTGTGTAGCCCATATGAATATACTTATCAAATTTGCCAATAAACCATTATAATTGATAGCTCAACAATTGTGGCGCAGTCAGTCATATTTCAAAATAAAAAAAAACGGTATTGGGAGTTTGGGAATATATTTTAATAGCTTTTCCTACCTGATTTTCTGCCCGCCTACATTTTCACTGTATAACACTTAGGAAAGAATTGTATCTCCATAACACTCAGTGCCGTACCCAGAAATTATGGAGCCCTAGGCAAACCAACTCATGATCCCCCTATAGTACCAACAAAGAAATTGTATGCAGTATTAAATTCCAATATAGCGGTGACGTATTTAAAGAAATTAATTTTGATGTCGATGCTTGAGAAACTACATAAATAAAAGGCAGGAGAACGCAAAATATTATGTTTATGAAATAAAATACAATAAAACTATCGTTCTTAAACAAAATTAACATTTTGGAACTAGTGGGACTAGATTTGCGTATAACAGGATTGGAAATTGTTAAGATAATATGAGTTTTCAACTGTATATACATTCTCGGTAAATAGATCACACTAACACATATGCTTATTATCCTCGTCTTTACGTACGTTCCGGTCTTAAGACCATCATCAGAAGACATATCAATGTCTAAAACAGGATTTCTTGAAACTAATTCTATCAACACAAAGCGTCCTTATCGCACTAATTTCAATTAAAAATGGCCACGTCGCCGAAACGAACAGAAACACGAGTAATCAAGATTGTTAATGATTCTGATGATGATTGTGAGACCAAAACGCACGTAATGACGATAATAATAAGCATATGTGTTAGTGTGATTTATATTCCGAGAATAATATATAATCCATACCTGGGTCAAGAATCAATATTGAGTTTTCAACTTAAAATATGTCTTCTCTATTGATATGTAGGTATGTAAAATATCTTCAGAAGAAAAAATACAAAAAATCTATTTTTCCAGCTTTTAGATAATCGAGCCTATTTATCAATCCTCTTAAATCTCTATTTAAAAATTTAAAATACTAAATTCGTTTAGATACATCATATAGAGTGGTTGCGACTTCGCTTAAATCTATATCATTATTTTTACTGTATTTTGGAAACAAAATTATCCTCCATAATTACGAGTACTACTGTATCCAAAAAGTTGAACATTAAACATGAAAAAACAGAATGAAATGTTTCGATACTATTATTAATCCGGAGTGCTTTCTCTGTTCCTTCTTTTTCACTCAATTTAAGATCAATTTCCGTTTTGAATTGATATCGGAAAAACTATTGTTAACTGCATTCAAAGACTAGCTAATGACTCATCATCAAAATGGTAACCCTCTTTCCAGGGAATCCATTGAAAAGTGAGTGTTATAGCGATAAATGAGCTGTGATCAAACGATCAATAACTTCCCTCATCGTTCTTGATGGAACATCAATCTTAAAGAGAAGTTAAATGTTTTCGCTAAAATACTGCAATAATTATTACACTCATGATGAGATTGTAGTAAATTTCCATTTTAAAAATTAAAAAAATGTTCATACTCTCATGGGGAACAATCATTCGAGTCGAAGTATCAATTATCACTGCCAGAAAAAGCAATTCCGTAAGATTCATCAGGTATCTACTTAAGTAGGTACTTTTATCCAATTTTGAAACACTTTTTTATCATGCAATTTTAATTTAAAATTTTCCATTCGTAATCAAATTGGCATAGGTGTCCCTCAGGGCGTACCGCCCTTCTATTCATCCTTGACTACGCTACTTATAAACGATGGAGGATGAAAATCAATGACATTAAATCAGGGTATGTCTATGAATACTGTACTTACATCTTTTTCAAAATAAATTCATCGTTACTATGAGGTTTTCTTCATTCATCGATTGATGCGTTACCATCATAGAAACCAGGTAGCTAGAATACAGATATAGTTAAGTGTTTGTGACATTGTTATGTAGTTTGACTTCTAATTTGGATCACTCACTGTTTCAGTGAATGTTTGCGAAAAAAGAACCGTTACTGCTGCTAATATTAATGGAAGGAATTATTCATTTACTGAAAATTTCACTACTACTTTTTGTCACATTTAATCGGTTTTCTTACACTTATTATCGCTTAATATTTTTAAAAATATGATAAGTACCTACATACGGCAAATTTGCATTACTGAAGCTGTAAATCGCTTCAGAAGTATATCTTCAATAAGTACGAATAATTCAACATGCTGCATTCATAACAAATCCACAGCTAAGTGAATAAAATAATTATATTGTATATATTTCAACACATCAACTTTGTAGAATTTATAAAATATTCAACCAGAGTTTATCTCACACAATACAAATGAGTTATTTAGTTCCCTAAATAATTGAATTCGAAACTTTGTGTAAAATACAAATAAACTTCTGAGAATTAGTTAATTCATAGTATAAAGTTTGATGGAGCATTACGCCAGGGTGTGGTCCATAGAATTACTTATTTAAAGTGAAAATGGCCGTCGTTCCTGTTTAAAAACAAGGGGTGGAGTTATCAAGCAAGGTCCAAGCCACAAAAGTTGTGCGGCTACTCGAAAAACTTTACCCTGCAAGGGGTAGTTTCCCCCAAGCAATAAAGTCCCTTCTTTCGTTCGTTCAGAAGGGTGTTTTTAGTATGCGAATTAGGCAGAGTGAAAGCTTTTCTGTTGTATAATTAACCTGTTTCATGCTATTTTAGGTCTTATTTCAAATTTGCATACGTTTTGTTTTCAGCAACGTTAAAGTTAAAGGACGCTTCCGACCGTATAGATTATGTAAGTTTTAATTTTGCCACCGCTTTTTGCTGCAGGGTGCTGCTTCAAAGAAGAAGATTTATTGAATTTTTATTGGTTTTTGCATACTTTGTACACGGCACGACTAACACGAATAAAGAAATGAACAGTTTATCTTGCAGCATAAAAAATGATATATTATATCTAGCATTCGTATTATTGTTATATTTTTGTTTTCCATTTCAAATACGGCTATTAAATTCCATTGTCAAAAGCATTCATTCATTACTATTGTTATATGGTACTTAATTAAGAATGTTCATTTTCATCCATACTATATTGTCACTCATTAACACAAGGTCTTACAGAATTATTATAAGTACCCACGTTTTATATTTGCGAAAGAATATCTTAAATAGTTGACCACGATTATTTCTAAAATCACATTCGGAAACTCTCCCTAACATTGATAGAACAGTTAGAAGCCAAGAATATTAAATTTGTAAGATTTTTATTTTAAAAAATAACTAAACTATATACAGTGTGTAAACGTCAAATGGAATAAATTCATTATTTCGATTACTGTACATATTTATAAAAAATCCCGAAACACGTCAAATTTAAATCATAAATTGACATTCTTTCACGTGAATATGCGACCCCTACCTTCAACCCCCTTCGAATGCCAGGTACAACCCCCAATTTTTCAAATGGGAAGTACAGGCTTGTAATATATCGTTTGAAAGGTCTCTTTATTCTCTATTCAAAAATGTTATCGCTTTCGAGTTTTTTGCAACAATTAAGATAGAATAAAATAAAATTATTTGGTTACCGAAATTCGCTAAAATATAATCAAAAACTAAAATGTAATTCAAAACGTAATAAAATGTAAAACACAAAAAATAACTATGAATGTTAATGAAGTAGATGTTCAAAATGTTCACCACGAACGTCTTGGCAACATCCTAATCTTAAATAAAACTGTCTTCTAACATTATTGAATATATCCGGCGTGATCGACCTCATCGCAAGCGTTATTCGTTCTTTCAAGTCATTTAAATCAAAACGTTTAGACTTGTACACAATGCTCTTCACATATCGCCATAAAAAGAAATCTAATAATGTAAGATCAGGTTTTTAATGGATACCATTACAAAGCACATTGCTATGGTTTTTGCTTACTTTCTTGTTATCAACCCCTACACGGGAAATAAGTATTGAGTATATTGTAATAAGTCTTGAGTATATTTTAGCGAATTTCGGTAACCAAATAATTTTATTTTATTCTATCTCAATTGTTGCAAAAAACTTGAAAGCGATAAAATTTTTGAATAGAGAATGAAGATACCTTTCAAACGATATATCACAAGCCTATACTTCCCATTTAAAAAATTGGGGGTTGTACCTGGCACTCGAAGGGGGTTGAAGGTAGGGTCGCATATTCACGTAGAAGAATGTCAATTTATAATTTAAATTTGACGTGTTCCGGGATTTCTTATAAATATGTACAGTAATCAAAATAATGAATTTATTCCATTAGGCGTTTACACACTGTATAACAGTTAGGGCGACTAGTTGTTTAGATAATGGCAGATATTAATTAAAAACTTAATTCTTATGGATGGAAAAGAATTTGATTTCAGTCCGACAAAAGTCCAACTGTCCTGCACTCTATAGGGGAGACCCACCACTCATAGGAGGATAGTTGGATCATGTCTGATCGAAAAATATTATTTATTTCTTTCCGTTTGAATATTTACCACACAAATGACACATATCAACATAAGTTGTACAATCCTCATGATGTAGCCACATGTAATACACCTAATCCAGTCGTCATTCCTCTTTGTATGTCTGTAATATTCTAGGCAGCCTGCGCATTCATTTTGGTAATTCTGCGCATCGCTACCCTCTGAAGTAGTATCTAGCTGAATGTCGTTGTCTGAATTTTGAGATGCATCTGATGCTGCTTTTTTGCCTTCCGATACATCTTTATTTTCCATTTTCATCTTATTTTGTTTATCTACTCTCTTTTTTATGTTTTCTTCTGAAGTTAGATCTTACGCAATACTTTTGCCACCGTTTTTAACGTTCCTGACTGTGGGCTATTTGCCTGACAGAGTTCCTGGAGTGAGCTTGGATGTATCATTGATTTGAGAAGATGCCTGCTGGCTTCCTGTTGGTCTTTGATCATTGAATGGGACAGGCTGAGTGTCACGGGAGGGAGTATAATCTCCATAGTAGGATCAGCTATTTGTACATTGCGTACGAAAGCATAATTTGGAATAGCATCTGGTTTGAATGGGAAAATATAGTTGTTGATCTGAATCCGGAAAATGCATTTTGTATGACAGCCGCTCTTGTCCAATCTTCTTTAAGGAGTTCACCACGCTGCACCCTGGTTAGCTTGTGAGTAGAGTTTGTTCTAATATAACGATTGCGAGAGTAGTAATAATAAGTTTTCATCGATTTGAAGAATGTACGATCTAATGGTTGTAAATAGTGCGCAGCAATTACGCGGCGGCGTTGATTGAAAATCTAGGGTGACAGTAAACGCAACAGGATGGTGTCGTTTTCTTCTGCAATCTGAAGCATCTCAGGATTGATGGTGTCACGCTCAAAAGATAATCGGGGATGACCGGAGCTGGTTCCACTTTTCTTTTTTTCACCTATCAAATGTATGTTTTGTCGAATGTTATTGTATAAAAACAGAAATATTTTATTTAAATTCGGACTGATGAAATATAGCACATATTATGTATAGTTTTGGAATCAGAAAAAAACATTTCCCACATACGAGGGCAAGGTGAAATGTCCCTGAAAAATAAAACAGATGGCGCCACAATCGAAAACCCGACGTGACATTTATGCTGCATTACAATATTCAGACTGATATGTCATTCAGTTCGGTTTTGACACCCATAGAAAGCAAGGAGCCTTGAAAATATTTGTAACGTGAATTTCGCGTCTTGATTAAACATGATTCCTTGCGTGGAAAAAACATTGCGCAAGCCAAAGCATCGCTTGTTAACTATTATGGTGACTCTTCAGCATCGATTGGAACGACTCACAAGTCGTTTACTGATTTTCGTTGTGGTAGTATGACCACAAAGAACGCCGAACGTTCTGGTCGTCCAATTAAAGTTACAACACCAGCAATCGTCGATAAAATCCATGGTATGGAATTGGACAATCGGCGAGTTAAAGTGCACGAGATTGCTGAGGCTATGGGCATCTGAACCAAAGGGATACGGAACATCTTGCATACATTTTTGAATATGAGAAAGCTATCTGCCAGATAGGTGCCGCATTAGCTTTCTGTTGACAACGAGCGCGACCGTGTGTTTGGCGATGTTCAAGCCCGATGAGAAGGACTTTTTGCACTGTTTCGTAACCGTGGACAGTCGAAACAGTGGACATGTCTTGGCAAATCGGAGCTGAAGAAGGCCAAAGTGGGTTTATCGGTCAAACTCATGGCGACTGTTTTTTGGGGTGCACACGGTATCATCCATATTGATTAACTTGAAAAGAGCAAAACGATCACCGGCGATATTATTGCGAGCTGATGGATCGATTCGACGCCGATTTGAAGCGAAAGCGGCTGCATTTGGCAAAGAAGAAAGTGCTCTTCCACCAGAACAATGCATCGGCGTACAGGTCCGCAGTCGCAATGACAAAATTGCATGAATTGCGCTAACCATATTCTCCAGATATTCTCGGCGGAAATAGGTTTTACTCCAATGATGAGATCATCACTGAAACAAACGCCTATTTTGAAGGATTGCCGAAATTGTATCATTTGGAAAGGATCGAAAAATTAGAAAAACGTGGGACGAAATTTATCGGGCTACAAGCAGATTATAATTGAGGAATAAAATAAGTTTTGACCAAATAAATAATTTCTTGTTTAATTTTTCAGGAACTTTTCACCTTTCTCTCTTATGAGATAATATATTGTTCTATTTGAAAAATTGACAACATGTCAAAATTTGGCAGTTGGCATTTCTCTCAAAAAAGCTTATCGACTCAAAAAAAAAAAAAGTTTGTAATATTTATCATTTTTTGATAACTTTCAAATAACCGTAGGAGTGCTGCAAAAATATAGGGTGAACCCTGTATCTAAAACTGCTTCGATAAAGATTTAAAATTTCGAATACGAATCTACGACAGTGGAAAATTGGGTTGTGACATCACACTTTCGGAGTCAATTAATTACTTTCTACGTTCATTGTACTGTTGCATTGCAATGTTTTAACTTTCATTTTTTTTTACAGTGATTGAAATCCTATATCTGTTCATACAGATGAAATTAAAAGAATGTAGTTCCACACAGGTAAGTATAAATATTATTCTTGCAACTGAGAATGTAGCTAAACGATGCGGAGTGACTGGGCATTATTCAATCTGAAAAGTCAGTAATAGTTTAGGAGACAGAGCGATATAGATGGTCAGAACATTAACCCGATGGTACTATGCGTTAGAGGACGGTTCAATGACCAATTTTTTTTTTGACTGGAGGTTAACACTCTCCAAGTTGCGGCTATTTGAAAAGCATGCCTTTCTTATTATACACTTCCACCATGTGCCATCATTTTTTATTGTGTTCGCTTATCAGACTGACCAGTTAAAATTGGACAGAAAATGGACTGCAAATTAACTTTCCCAAACCTGGTGGAAAATGCTCATTGGTGTTGGCAATTCTTGAGTTACCCTATGCCATCAAAAGTTATTGGTCCTTTCTCGAGTAATTGATCTTTATTTGGACCAACAACTAACTTGCGCATTTCAAGCTAGCATGATGGCGCCATGTTAATTAACTGTATTGGAGGTCAAATTGAGATTTAAAATTATTGCCATCACTCCTTGCCTATTTAAACCCCCTAAAACCCACTAAAACCACCCCTCAAAAAAATATTAACTATATGGATAATATGACCAATTTTATGATAAATTAGTCAATTATTGAAATTCTGGAGTTTAAATTCGAAACGGTCGTTTTTTGTTTTTTTTTGTTTTATTTTGTGGGATGGTTTTAGAGGGTTTTGGGGGGTTGAAATAGGAAAAGGGTGATGGCAATAATTTTAAATCTTTATTTGACCTCCAATAAAGTTATTCAACATGGTGCCATCATGTTACCTTGTAACCCGCAAGTTTTAGCCACAAAATGAACAAAAGAAAAATGTTTGGTCGAAATAATGGCCAATTACTCGGAAATGGACCAATAACTTTTGATGGCATAGGGTATGCTAACAATAATTGTCAACACCAATGAACATTTTCCACCAGGTTTGGGAGGGTTAACTTGCAGTCCATTTTCAGTCCAATTTTAACTGGTCGGCCTGATAAACGGACACGATAAAAAATGATGGCACATGGTGGAAGTGTATAAGAATGGCATGGTTTTCAAGTCAACTTGGAAAGGGTTAACCTCCGGTCCAAAAAAAAAATGCGGATGCTGTATCTCGAGATCTAGCAGCCGGCGAAAATTCGGTCCGTGAGATGAATTGGTCACTGAACCGTCCTCTAACGATAAACCATAGTGCCATCGGGTTGATGTCGCTCTGGCTCCTAGACTATAAGTAGATGAGGTGCTTATAATTATAAAAGACATTACATTCTTTCCCTGTTGACACAAATTCTCATGATTTCTTCAGATTTTTCGTTTCGGCTCTAAGTTTATAGAATATATTGGGAAGTATTTGACCAATCAGTAATGATTCTTGACCCAGGTATTAATTATATATAAATTTTCAGGAAATGGGCAAAACTTACACATATGCTTATTATTCTCGTCTTAACGTGTTTCGGTCTCGCGACCATCATCAGAAGACGTATCAATGTCTAAAACGAGATTTATTAAGACTAATTGTATCAACACAAAGCGTCCTTTTTGCACCAATTTCAATCAAAAATGTCCTCTTCGCCGAAGCGAACAGAAACATGAGTAATCGAAATTGTAACACATTAATGTTTTAAGTATATGAATATGTATCAATTTCATATACGATTGGAACCTAAAAATATAACGCTCAAATATCCACTTTTGAACCAGATGTTAAAGATTTACATTCCGGAGATCTCAGAGAAGATTAGGAAATGCTTAAAAGGGTATGATTTAAATGTGGAGCATAAACTATTTTTCAAATCTAAAGCTTTTAATACCTAAAGATAAACAAACCCACACAAGATATATACAACTTAAATTGTTTAGATTGAAATGAGAGTTATAGGATCTCTAAACAATATTTACAAAAAAAAATGTAGGGCCATAAGTATAGTACCAGAAACAAGAAAAAAATTCCACCAACCTTGCTAAACATTGTTTTGATTATAATTATTATCAACTCGTTTACAAAAATTGTAATATTTTAACTGAGGAAACCAATTATTATGAAAGATTTATTCACATGAAGCGTGACTTCAAGACCGTAAATCATAGAACAGACATTCAATCATTAAATCAGATTTATGCTAATTTAATTAATTAGAAGGCTTGAAAATTCCTACATGCGTCTTTATAATGTTAAAAGTATATTTTAGGTAGAATGCTCAAATAGCCGAATTTTTAATAAAGTCTGACAACCTTTTTGTATTACCTAATAAATCTTTAACATCTGGTTCGATAGTGGATACTAGAGCGTTATATTTTTTGGCTTCAGTCGTATACAAAAATTACTTGACATGACTTTGTATGTTATAAGAAAATTGCTAAGTAGTGGATTCTTGATACATATTCATATACTTAAGACATTGATGTGTTATACAGTTTAGATTACTCGTATTTCTGTTCGTTTCGGCCACGTGGGCATTTTTAATTGAAATCGGTGCGATAAGAACGCTTTGTACTGTACAATTAGTTTTAAGAAATCCCGATTTAGACATTGATACGTCTTATGATGATGGTCGTGAGATCGAAACGTACGTAAAGACGGGAATAATAAGCATATGTGTTTGTGTGACCTATTTACCGAGAATTGATATATAATGAAGTATTTGACTTAGTTTAATATTTTGTTTTCTTGTAAGAAAGTTGACATTTTCTTTTTATTTGTTACTGATAGACCAAGATAACATGTCCAAAACAACATTACCAGCTATACAAGATAAGAATGAATAGATTTTAGTGGACCTCATGTCCCTGAATTCTGTGGATTCAGAAATGATGATGACCAGACATCGTCCACAGTGTATGAATGTGAGCCAGATTCGGAATTTCCATTGTTAAATAACTACAGAAATTGAACCATTCACACAACCAGATGAAATCTGGATAGTTGTTCGAATGTAGTTTCCCATAGTGTGGGAAAGTAATGGAGGAGCACGAATATACGAATATCATCAATACGTAATACCGAACTACGGTCCTCTATCGTGATAGGTAGAGTAATGAAACAGCTGCTACTATGTACTTGAATTGCATTCCACTTGTTGTCGTTACTGCGATGCACAGTTGTTACAATGAAGAATTTTTTCATGCAATTAGCACAGACAAGACTTCAGTGATAGTTGTTTCATTATTTATACCGTCACATATCTGCATACCATCGATTTATTTCAGGCAGTTTCCCTGAAATACCAGACCTGGAAGACGGAAAAATATGAAAGCTTCCGGTGATTATCTATTGCATATTTCACAAAAAAATATTTTCAAATTGATATGTAAATCACTTATCCATAAACTAAATTATTTCCTTAAATGGGAATTATGAATATGTATAGCTACTACTGTATAAAGGTGTCTCCCCACGAACTGCATCGATCGATATCTCCAAAAGTAAACACAAAATTTTTTTAAGAATTTGGCAGCTGATTAAATTCAATGCGTACTATTCATCTAAAATATTTTCAAGATGGGGCACTGCCGGTTATACCGGAAGTCAATGACAACTTCGTTATTTTAAATGAACACCCCATAATTTATATAGCATTTTTGTATTCTACGGAAAATTCTGGGTACATTTTATTTCATGTCCTATACTGTTATAACTGTTATAGGTGCAGATCTATACTTAATTGAAAGTTTCTTCATAACGGTCCATATTTTGTAACGCGCTTTTTCGCATTTTATAGTGGAAGAGTCAGCGCAGAGAAATATCATGAAGAAAATTTCCGATATTGTACAAGGTGCTCACAAGAAAATATTGAAATATCAATTTATAAAATGACGAAAACTCTAAATTTTCAAAGGAAACCCCCATTTGTTTTATAGTAGCCGTATCTAACACAAAAACTTAGGGCGACTTTGTGTTTGGTTTCCTATACCTAAATATTATCGTTTTCAATGTATTTACAAAATACTAGTTTTCCAACTTTGTGAAGCGGGCGTTTTTAAGTTTGATAAATCTTTGGCCATGGCTGATTTTACGACTCTCAGGGAATACAGAAATGTCATAATAATTTCGAACTAAATGACATTTCTTCATTCTCTGACAATCGTATAATTAGCCTAGGCCACGGTCGTACATACAGGTCTGGGAACTCGAGGCTGTTTCCTATGTGAGAAGTGACTCCGCTAAGCGTCAACTGTCGCGTAGTACCAAAAAGGGTGGCGCAGTAGTCGAAGAGTGTTCCCTGACAACTGTCATTCTTGACTTGTAAACACAAGGAATACCTGCGTTTTCAGAAACAAATTACGGAACCGTGCATTGTGCCGAAATGCAAAACGGGGTACAAAAGTGTAAGGCAAGAAACTTCTGTTTTTAAAGTGCCGAAAGATGAGGAAATGCGAAAAAAGTGGATGCTCTCGATTCCGGAAAGAAATCGTTTTAACGAGGTCTTTCATGTGTGCGAAAAAGGGGAAGTCATTTTTAAGGTGAGTGATACATTTTGACAAGAGTAACAGTTCTATTCCTCTCTCAAATCAGAATACTTAGTAACACTGCTTGCGATTCCGGAAAGAAATCGTTTTACCACTTCGATCAAAGAACTAGCTAGTGGCTGAGCGAGGGACTACGAGTTTGGCGACGCGTAAGAGACCCATGTCAAACATACGAGTTCCCAGACCTGTATGTATGACCGTGGTATATCCTGGCGGATTCAGCTACACCCTTTAGATATAAAATAGGTCCGTTTAATAATCCAGTTCATAGATTATTGAACGTCTTCTAATGAATAACATTCATTCATATTTTCATTTAAGTCTATTGATATCTCATTCAGTAGTACCTACGAATAACTAGTATATTAATAAATAATTTAATATTCATTATGTTATGGCATAATAAATAAATAAATAGATTTTGATATATGAATTTTCGTACCCTATAATTATTCGTATCATCACCTAATCTTTTCTAACTTTACATCTTATGCTGTCTAGTAATTTATTATCATATATTATTTATTCCTATTATTGCGGTAATCTATTATTTAAGCATATACAAATATATCTGATCCATGTACGTGTTCGTGCTGGATATTTGCTTTTTAACATGCCCAGAATGGCCCAACGCAAACTTAGCACCTCAGTATTTAAAATGAAAGTCTGGAAACACTCGTGCCCGTCGATTTTTGATTCGGAGGGAAAACATGTACATACGAGGGCAAGGTGAAAAGTCCCTAAAAAATAGAACAGATGGCGCCACAATCGAAAATCCCATGTGACATGTTAAAATTTTCAGATTGATATGTCATTCAGTCAAAACAGAACTGAATTTCATATCAGTCTGAAAATTTTGATGCGTTCCATTTAAAGATGGTATATCACAAATGTCACATGGGATTTTCGATTGTGGCGCCATCTGTTTTATTTTTCAGGGACTTTTCACTTTGCCCTCGTATGTATTAATGTTAGGTATCTAAATATGGGTTACAGTTATGTCTCCATGACCGATATATAATGGGGTTGGAAAAGGGACTAGTTTTGACTTGATTATTCGTAGAAACGAGCAAAATTTTCTTGGACAAGGCGATCCAAATTGCTGAAAATAAGGAAGCGAGCACTACAAAAAGAATGGGAGCACCATCTTTGCCGATAAAGGAGGAGCAGTTCCATCACATCCAACGAGCCACATCACCATCCACGTCACGTCCTGATTCACATAGTGCAGTGTCGTGTGGGGTTTGTGGGAAGAGAAATCACCAGGCTTTCGAATGACAGTATCGTGGGAGTATCTGTCAAGCATGTAATATTAAAGGCCATTGGGCTTCCGCGTGCACAAATAAAAATAAAAATAGAGATAGATAGATAATAATGAAAACAAGAAGAAGACATTCAACAAATTGCTATAACCACAATAATAGAGGTAATAAATCTCAAAATGATTTGGACGATTTACTATTTAGAATCAAAGGCAACACTAGTCACAAGCATTTGTAATACAAGTTAAGAATTGAAATAAGGCAAACGAATTTCAAACTGATACCGGGGCTAGTGTATCCGCTGTATCAGACACAACGTTTCAAAACAATTTCTTAGAATGCTCATTAAATGGGTCTAAAGAAAACTATTTCTTTATTCTGGAGAAAAGTTAAAGCCTTTGGGCATATTTGATGTGAGATCTGTTATAACAATATAAACAAGATGCTACAAATATTCGTAATAAAAAATGGCGGTGCACCAATTCTGGGTCGGGATTATTTAATTTAGGGTTATCCGAGTTGAAATATGTGAATAATGATATAGAAATCAATAACCTATTATAATATTAAATGATCATAAAACTTCATTTGAACCCGGTCTAGGAAATTTCAGTAGGGGGTTGCCAGCTTAAAGTTGAAGGATAAAAAAGTTGGACTAAACTTTTCGGGCTAGGCTTATTACATATGCGATATGCTTATTTATAATATTACATCCATTGTTCAATTTACTGAAGATAAACGGAGTCAGAGGAATGCAATACGGCATTTGGACATATAACAACTGAGCTACCTTCAGAAGGTGTTTTGGTACATTATCTCAGTCAGATTTGTCAATTAATCTCATTGTAGATGCATAATGTTATGGGGTTCGAGCGGTAATTTATCATGTAGTTAAGAAAAATGTCGAGAAACCGATAACTTTTGGGTCAAGGGCTTTGTTAAGTGCGAAAAAGTTTGTCACATATTGAAATAGAAGGTAATATCTGGACTGTGCAAATTTAACCAATATTTGTATGGGAAATATTTCACGTTAGCTTTTGCTGAGCATTTTCAGTGCTCAGAAAGGGATTCCCTAGTGTTCGGTCAATAGATTACGTAGATGGGCAGTAATTTTGTTTAATTACTATTATAAAATAGAATACGTGACGTCGGAAAAAAATAAGGCTGTCTCTCTAGAATGCCCCTAAATGTCGACGATTCTGAAAAAACTGGAAAAATGTTGATTTGGATTATTGTTATTATTTTGCGGAAGCGGGAGAAGTTCGGACAAAATTTGAAGATGTACTGCTAGCAACAAAAAATGCGATTACTTTCCTAAGAATTCAAAGTTAAAAAGTCCAAAACACTACCATACGAAGGTAAATAGTACGGATGGCGGTGGAATAAATCGTAGACCTGAAGGGGTTATTAAAGCACCTGAAAGGTTAGAGTTTTGAACTTTCTATAATTTTTTTTCTTTGGCTATATCATAATGTTTTTTTGTCGCATATGTATAATTGAATTTGTGGCTTATGTTAATATTTAGAATCATTTCTACATTGAGATTAAAAGGGAAGATAGTAGGTATCTAAATATTAAATTATACTGGGATATTTTACTTTCATATTTAGAATAGTGAATGTCATGTTTTTTCATAAATCAACCTTATATTTGATAAGTTTTTATACCAGTAGCTGTTATAGGATAAGGGCATTCATGCTCACATATTCTTATAGTGAAAATCCTAAAGTTAACTGGAGTTTCATTTTCATATAAGTAGAAGAACACGTACTATTTAAAATAGTTAACAAATTATACGGTGAACTAATAAACTGTATTGCTTACCTAAGATTCATAAAGCGGGTAATTCTATGATGCCAATTATTTTAAACATTAATTATTGTCCTACGTATAATATATCAAAATGGTTAGTGAAGGAATTTAGCTTTCAAGCCGCACCAGGTTTGTCTGAAAAATTCTTTGGAACTTATTAAAAATTTAAATATTTCAAACTTGAACCTCATTTCGCTCAACCAGTGCATCAATATTTTGTTTTTCTCCACACTGGATTGAAAGAGACATATTGAGTGGCCACCAAGGTCACCTGATATGACTACATATGAATCTTTTCTGTAGGGTCTTCCGGAGCCTAGAATTTATGCTGAATCTCCGGATCATTTGCAAAATCGTATAATTCATGAATGCTACCAAGTTACACACGAAATGTTACGTTACGTAAGACAACGCTTTGAACAAAATCTATTTTATTGCTTTAGATAAGTGGTGGCCATTTCCATCATTTAATAAACTGATCAGAAAAGTAAATGAAGACTTCTTCGTTAGCATCTCTTTTTGAAAAATTTCAAATAAAGAACCTACGCTTCCCAATTTTAGGGGTGAAAATCACCACCGCCAAAAAGATTCAGTTATATCTCACATTTGGAGGTCTTCAGACGCTCATTTTGAAGTTTTGAAGTAGCTCTTGCGATTACTTAATTATATTAAATGAAAACTTTTTTCCACATATTTTAACAAGCCGTCATATAAACGAGAATAATAGCACCGACTTCAAACTCGGAACTTATAATGAGGGTAAAAATACTTTTGAAATGAGGTATCACTCGATACTCCTCCCTCTTGAAAATATTGAGGGTAATTGTCACTCCTGCCTAGGGGTTGAAGTTGAAAGGTTGAAAATTTAATAAAAATCTGTCTCACTAGTATCAATGACCGACGGGTTCAAGCGTTTTTTCAAATTTTCATTGTAAATACTCAAAATTGAGGTGCAAAATATTCGTTAAGCCAACCTGTATATTGAATTACGTTTGTAAATATGTATATGTACTTGGAAATCTCCATTTGTTATTGGAGTATTTAGAAAATGGTAGCCGATGACAGCATTTTTGATCTCCAGCAATTTAATGAGCCAAATATTTGAATTTCAAATGGTACTATCAAGTCAATATGAATTTTTTGATCTAAAGGTAATCATACATCTATTTGAAACGTCTCTGATCCTCAACCTTGGAAAAATAATTGTTAGGCACTTTAAACTTATTTAAAATAATAATAAATTTTTAATGTCGTAAATCACAAAACTATAAATACCAATGAAAACCTGGACGGTATATTCGGAAGAATACCTTCTTCATGGAAACTAATTTCAGCCTGAATTCATGGCTGATTTTAATAGACTATTGGGTAGAGGCGATAATTATAGCTTAACAACATCGATAAATCGAATAATAAGAAAAAATCTGGATCTACGTAGCCCTCCGTTATTACATTCTACAAGAGATCCGCAGCCTCGCCTATTTCATTCACCGAGCTGATTTTATTCGGCAACGTGTTCAAATTTTCCTGCAGGCTCTACTCTACGTCTACTATTCCTAATCCTAAGAGAATCTTCACTATCTATTTGGTTGCATTTAGCCGGTTATTCCACCATTGGCATTGCACAGCTGCCTCTACCCTAGCTGCGGGATCAGTTGTCTACGTGAGCCTATGATATTTCATTTGGCAAAGTTTCAGCTGCCTCGTCTATTTCGTGCACTGAGCTGATTTTTTCGGGAACGCTATCAAATTTTCCTGCATTCTCTTTCGATATTCCTCACAACTTGTTTATCTGGGATTACTGATCCAGCTCGCCTGTTTCTCCAGATTACCTGAAACAGCAGACAATAATAATTAGAATGATCAGAGAGGGAATGTTCTTTTGAGACTGCGCAGCCTTCAATATGTCTAAAGAGAGTTTCACAGCATAACCTCTCGTCTAAAAGAAACGTTGACTAAACAAAAAAAATATTTCCACTAGATATAAAGAACAATTTTATCATCATAGATAATAACAACCCCAGAAAAATAAGCATTAGTCAGTCATGTTCTACATAGGCATTTCCTAGAATTATCTGTCATTTTGTAACCACTAGTTCTAGTGAGTTCGTGAATAATCTGGAAGCCATTCTATTGTATCGTAACAAAGACTATTGGATAAACGATGACCATTAATCTACTCAATTTAATCTGTTAACAGTATCATAGAAAAAAAATTGATTTTGCACAAAAGTGATGAAGTCAAATTAGTAAAAAAAAAGCACGTTTTATAATGTGTTCGGGTACCTATATCTCATGAAAAATTCAAATTCTTGGGTTGGTAGGGAGGGGGGTAATTCACCATCTTGAAAAACAATGTTGTTGCAATGTTCGAATTTTTTTTGAAAGGTTGGAGGTTATAGGCACAGGGAACGATCTCGCTAGGTGAAGACTTCCACAACTTCGTTGTTCGATAATACGTGAAGTCTGGTAGGAAAAAAGTTCTGCAGGTCTCGAGCTTGATAATGAAGGGGTGACTAGTTCTCTCGTAACTCGTGAAACAACAGACGAGATTTCTGATGAACACCGATCATAGAAATATCTATAGAAAAGGGACAGGTCTCCCACCTTTCTATCATTTTCTAGGGAGGTCAATAAACTCGAAAGTGTGACATCATCAACCAAACGAATAGCTCTCTTCTGGATAGCATCCAAGAGCTTCAGCGCATGTTTGGGAGCCGACCTCCAAACATGTGAACAGTACTCCAGAAAAGGTCGAACCTGTGCTTTGTACTTTATCAGGAGCTGCTGGGATGTTGTGAAGTAGTTCTTGACACGGAATAGGAAACCAAGTTTTTGTGAAGAAAGTTTTCGCAATGGACCTCACATGATCGTTTCATGGGAGGGTGCTGTTGGTGGTGATCCCGAGTATAGTTATGAAAGACTTCATAGGAATAGTTGTACCTGACATCATCATATTAGAAAATGTGTGAACTGCGTTCCTGGTGAAGATGCATTAATTGCATCAACCTGTATCTGTCTCGCTCATCTGGCTTTATAGGATAGTATAAGGGTTCCAGATGAGAAAGGGCCACGTTTTCGCCGTTTCGATACTCTATCAATACGAACATCATATCACTAGAGATTCGAAAATTTAATTAAATTGGTTTTGGATTTAATTGCATGCTTTTTTTCATCATCAATAAATGTTGTTCCGTCTTTTTGAGTGTTCCGAATTAAATATTAATGTGAATTTCCTGTTAGATGAAGTTTACTACTGCAACATAACATGTCAAGAATCATTGTAGAACCAATATATTAAGTTTTGTTTTACTCTGGTTTTGATCAGATGAAAATAAATTATCCCTGACAAGGGTTATTCCTGCATCATCTAAACTCCCTTCAATTCGGTTTAATCTGAAAAGTCACGCAGGGTGATCTATTTAGATCCCAGTTCCTCCAATATTTTCTTGGAATCTCCTCAATAGTAGATCAGACAATGTACGGACAATAAGCTCTGTCAACAGTCCTACTTCCAGATCTCCGTCATTACTCCTTGAGTTGATCTCACTTTTAGACAATCGTTTTGGTCTTACAACCTACTTCCTCAGAAGAATCAAATAATTCCATAATACTGAGACGTTTTCGATAACACTGCATCCAAACAATTAGCAAATGTTTTCTCCATTCCTCAAACCAATATAATGAAGAAGACTAGTAACCGTAGAAAAAAATCGTATTAAGAGTAGAAAAAACGTACCTCTCCCTGGTTGTTCCTTCTATAACTTTCGAAATATTAAAGCTGAAGATTCCAAATTTTCTGAAGAAATTATTTACCCCACTATACAGATCAAGTTCGGAAATAAATTGGGAAAACAGCAAATATCAAATTAGTAGCGAGAGAATTGGAATACTTGCAAATTTGCGTGCAGATAACTATTGAATACAATCAAACATCATAACAACTCAACTCAAAAGTACTGATGGAATTCGTGAGTATATATTCGAAGCTCGGTGAATTTAATGGTTTGAGATATTTCATCACAAATTATCATTCGGAAAACTAATAAGGTTTGTTAAAGAGCAAACCGAAATATTCGAAAAAAAATTGGAAATTCCATAAAAAATTATCACTGTTGAATATTTCAAAGAAAGAGAAACTGATCGGAGACACATTCTTGATATGTCGATAGATTGGGAATTTTGTATATCGTGTGCTACATTCATACTCAACTTTATCACGAATACACGGATAAGTGAAGTTGTTACTATCTTTCCAAATATATTAAGAACAATACCAAACTTGTTAATTTAACTGCGAACTCTACATAGAGTTCGCAAAAATCTGATTCTTAGAATATTCGGAAAACCCTAGTATGAAGTGGACCATCATCTATGGACGGAATAAATGGTCACTTCTAGCAGATCGCTTATATGGAGCAGAAACAATCGGAGTATACTCCGTCAACCACCACATGGAGTGATCTATCTGACAGAATACTCGATAGTAAACACCAAAGTTGAGGCGGCAAACCATATGACGGAAGTTTCCCAAGAAGGCTTTGGTGCCAGACTCGGTCAAATGCTTTGGAGATATCCAATGATACATCTAGACATTTCCCATGTCTTTCGATAGATTTCTGCCATACATGTGTAATGTAGGCAAGCAGGTCTCCTGTTGACCTCTGCTGACGAAAGAAATATTGCCGGGCATTCACGATTTTGGAGCTGTCTGGGTATTGGATGAGCTCGATGTTGATTGCTTTCTCCATTACTTTAGAAATCACAGTTAATAGTGCAATGGATCTATAATTATTATTAGGGAGAGTTTTCTTTCCTTTTTTTTGAATTGGTTAGACTCCAGCTGTCTTCCAGCTGGAAGGAAACACACCAAGTTTGTATGAAGGGGTGAACAACCTGCAGATAACTGGTGTTAATTCAGGCGCACATTATTTGAGAACGAGGGTCTGCCGTCATAGACTTATGAGATCAATCAGAATGCGAAAGATAATTTCAGACATATGGCTATCGATGGCAGCAATATTAGGGGAATCCTTCCTTTATGGATCCAAAGTGGGATTTCCTGCAAACTTTCCAGCAAAAAGGTTGGCTTTTTGTTGAGGTTTAGGAAGGGAATGAACTGGAAGTGAAATTTCTACCAATTGCTTTGACCAAATTCCAAAACAAACATCAGCCATTCGGGCATTCGATGGATTTTATTTTGACATTATTGTGCCTCTTTTTTTCTATTGTTTTATTGCACATATTTCTGGCTTCAACATATTTTGTTCTGGTCTCCAGACATGGGCATGCTTTCTGTATTTAAGCGAAGGCTCTAGAATAGATTTATTCGAACCATCGTTCACCAGATGACTGTGATTTGTTGGTATGGTGTATGTCAGTTGCCATTCCTAGCCTGATAATATCCGAGATCTCTGTAGCACATTGCGTTGGGTCATCAGATTCAAAACATAAGCTCCTCCAAGGAAACTCGAAGAAAAACATGCGAAGTGATTTGGCTTATATTTTGTTATTAGTTTGCATTCGAGTAGTTCGAAATAATTGTATGAAAATTGTAGAGATTGAAATAATTCACAAAATGTGCTTCCTGGATTAAACATTTGGAAAAACTAATGGGTGAGACCTAATTTTAAAGGTAATTTCTAGATCCAAATATTACGCCACACAGTCAGGAGGTAAGACGGAAATCGCATACAAATCTGTTCTACTGTATATACTATTTTTTATGTGTTGACCTAAAAGTAATCGCAATAAAGTGTGCGTTCAGTTGCTCGCAGATTTTACTGCCAAACATGAAGCAGTGTACGTTATACTGATGTATGATTTATATGTCCCCATTGTATGCGTGTAAAAAACATATTTTACAAAAGATATATTCGTAGGGTTTAAATTAATTCACATGGTAAATAGTTTTAATACTACATTTTTTACAGAACATGCATAAAAGAAGACGATTGATGTAATAGAATGGTCAGAAGAGAATCTAAGAAAAACAATTGGAGCTGTCCAAAGTAAGAGACTGTGAATGAAGCTAGTCGAACTTATGATATTCCATGAAAAACTTTGAGAAGGCACATAGCCAAAGGAGGGAGAAGCAAAGAACATACCAAAAGATGATCACATTTAGGAAAGGTAAATGAATTAAAGACTTGTGGTACACATCAAGAATTTTCAATCATATTTGCTTTGAAACAAAAAGATCTCAGGATTGTTTATGATTTCACGGAGATATTGATTGTACCACATAGATTCAACCAAGAGAATAAACATGTAGGAGGGAGTGGTGTCATGGGTGTATGGCTGGAAATCATAAGATTACCATGCGGAAAGCAGGCGGTTTGTCAACAGAAGGGGCTAGTGGAATGAATCGGAATAATATGAATGAATATTTCCAAAACCTTTTTTGATTGAGAATAATTTGTTTGAAAGCCTAATAGAATATACAACATGAATGAGATATTCAGGCTAGTTCTGTAACCAGTACAGATAAACGAGTAACCATAACTATTTGCTGTAATGCTGGAAACACTGTTCTCTCACTGGTTTCAATAATGAAGGGGAAATATGGAAAACAAGAGTTTTTTAAGGTCTTTCACTAGAATCATAGATGTATATGAACCCGCAGTCGTCGTATGTTAATGCAGAACTATAAGTAGTTCCAGTAGCATTTTCCTCCAATAAAAGGCGATGGCAAAGTGGACTATCATTTTTTACTTCCCTCCATACATGTGGTATACAATGTAAAGGAAGTTCACGTTCCAAAATTCTGATTTTTAAAGCTATAATGTTTCTGTCAACTCCAGACATAATTTTTTTTTCAGGCAAGTGAATAAGGTTCGAAAGCCTAACTCACCGCTGATTCACTACTTGTAACAGTCTGCTGGTATTCTGCAGGTATGTTGCGTGCAATAATAGAATATCTGAAATGACTGACAAACAAGTCGTTGTAGTATCCGAAGTTCTTGTCCTATTGATCGCACTTGCGCCATCAAATCGCAAAATTTATTTTTATGAACCACCTTCTGGTTTAAAATCTGATGAAACTTATTCAAGTGATAGTTTTGACGAGTATAAGCTATGTAAGCCGCATATTTTATTATTGTACTCATTTACCGGGTGCGATACTACGTCCGCTTTCTTCAATAAAGGAAAACAAGTATTTTTCAAAAACTTCGAAAAATATCCAGATCTTCAAGAGCATGCAGAAAAGTTCCAAGAAAAATATCTTGAAATAGAAGATTTATTGGAACACGGATGCCAGTTGTTGCTGGTTTTATATGGTGCAACATTAAGCTTCCGCAAGCCCAACGCCCAACATACCTGCAGAATACCAGGTACCAATATTAGAGCTCTCACACATCTTGAGATGTAGGTCGTTGGCCAGTGTGACCTCAAAAAAGAAAGCAGTACGTCTCTGTACTCTTGTACCAACATAAGACGCCTTTACACAACATTTGAAACGTGTCTACCTACAAGTACAAAATTGGATGTATGGTTTCCAATATTGTCAAACAAATCCAGACATAATTGAGGAGGACAGTATGGACGAGGTAGATGTTGATAATGTCATCAATCACTTAGCACCCTCCAAGTGGGGATGGAAATGAGCCGATTCCGATGACATAACCAACAGCACCGGAAGAACTAATAAATATTATATCTTGTGGGTGCGTGACTAATTGCGAAAAATTATGTGGTAGAAAAAGTGGATTTACCTGAAAAATGTAATGGGATCAACTGCACAAATGTTGAATTACCCGATACCAGACAAGATTCAGATGATGAAATTGCTGAGCAGTCAGTTTCAAATAATGTTTTTAATCCAGATAAAAATAGGTAACATGCACCATGAACAAATTGTTGTATAAATATAAAAATCTTTATGTTTGCTTATGAAATGCTTCATCTTTACATATCCGAATCCCGGTGTAACTCGAGGTCCGGTATAACGACGAGGTTAAAATGCATTTAATTATGCAATCTATCAATTTTCGTATAACTTTGACATCGGATTCGTAATCAGCGACCTCGAAAACCACCGAGTAGCTATTTTCAACTGATTTCAGACAATATTAAAGAAATTAAGAAAAAAGTGCATAATAAAATGCATTTTCAAATGCATATTAATGCAAGATAGATATTTTTTTTATCATTTTGATGTCAGATTCACAATCAGGGACCTTGAAACCCTCCATCTACAAGTTTTGAAGCACTTACAAGCAATATTCAGGAAGTTCATTAGAAAGTGCACCAAAATGTACTTAAAAAATGTGTGCATCAAATCCCCCGGTCAAGCATAAGTAACAAAGTTTACAAATACCTTCCTTAAGAGAATGCAAGAAACCGCTAAGCTCTATCAATCCACGTAACATTTTTCCTAAATACAACGTACTATATCATTTTGTTTGAAACGTGCAGAGGTGCTAAACCTATTATACCCAAAATACAAAATATGAACAGTACCTAATAATTTACAAAAATTATAACTATAGAATATGAAGCAAGTGATAAAAAAAATAATGTAGTGCAGATAAAGTGTGATAATTAATTGTGAAGTCACTCAAGTAGGTCGAACAATAGAACCGCACACTACCGAAGGGAATACAGGTATCACACACGGGGTAATGCGTCACTGAAGGAATCGTAGCGATTATTAAAACAGTAGCCGACACTACTACATTATCCGATGAACCATTCCAGGATAGAAAAACATAGAAAGATTTGGAGGGACGTAGATTTAAAGTTTTTCCGTGTCAACTTAGAAATGTGACCCCGTAGTCGTATGAATTTAAGATAAATAGCTAGGGAAGGTAAAACCAGTTTCTGTAGTCGCGCTTCGTATGGAAGATGGAGGAGACCATGGGCCAAGCAAGAGGATTTTCGTTGAACTCGTTCTAGAAGTTGTATGTCTTTGATCTCTTAAGGAGACCATATAACAACGGCGTATTCGACAAGGGGCCGAATACATGTTTGTACAGTTGTAAGAACAAATCCTTGGATGGACTTTGGAGTAATGAGTTGCCCTTCCCTTAAACTATGAACAATTTTAGTATTGTTATGTCCAAGATGTAAAGTTGTGCATTTATTTGAGTTGAGGTTAGAACATCATTTTTCTACTAACAATAGATCAGATTGGAGTTCTCGATGATGCTGAAAGGATTTGCGAATATCTTTCCATCATCAGCGTAAAATACATTCTGGCAACTCAAAGAACGTGGTAGTATATATTATAAAAAAGTTGGGACCTAGCACGGATTGCTATGGAATACCTAAGACAACATTATGCAATTGGGACAGGGAACTACCAACTCGAACTGAGAATGATCTGTTGGATAGAAAAGAATCTATCCATCGAAGCAGCTTCCCGCCGATTTCAAAAAAGTCAAGTTTGGCTAATAGCTCAGTTTTAGGAACACGGTCGAAGGCTTTTGAGAAATCTTAGTGGATTACATCTATGGGTAGATTACTGTCCAGGTTTAGACATACAGATGTTAAAGCAGTATGAAAGGTTAGTTGTTGTTGACCTGGCTGGTAAGAATCCATGTTGGCTATCAGGTATAACTACGGAGTCCAGTAAGGAAGGAAGAAATTGAACAACAATAAGTCTTTCCATAACTTTAGCACAAACTAGAATCAAACTTATTGGTCTATAATTTTCGGCATCGACTTTGTCCCCTTTTTAAACATAGAAATTACCATCGCAGAATGCCATAAACACAAATGATGAGCCTTAAACCTACTCCAAGTTTATTATGAAATTGGTAGAGTTATTGAAATTATTCAATCAAATTCAACTTAAACAACATCAACGAATGAGAGAAGTCAAGACTAAGAGAAATCACAGCTTCTTTTAAGCAAATCTTAGTGATGTTCAATTAAATTATAGAAGACGTTTCATGTTATGTTTGAAGTAACTGATCGGAATTTTTTGCTTGTATTTCGAATTTTATTTCATACCAATAATTTTACGGTATGTTAATCTGATTTAGCTACTACCTATGTATTTGCAACAGTTCTGTCTGTTCCCAAGGATTACTCGGATATAACATCTACTGATGATGTATTCAGAGAACGTTGTGAACTGGTTCTCTAGAATGAATTTGTGATGTATACTAAGGGGGCAAGGTGAAAATTCCCTGAAAAATTAATCAAGTAATGATTTACTTGGTCAAAACTTATTTAATTTCTCAACATAATCTCGTTAAAACGTTTTCTAATTTTCCGATCCCTTCCTAATACGATTTTGGCAATCCTTCTTGGCGTTTGTTTCAGGGATGACCTAATCGTTGGAGTCAAATCAATTCCCGCCGAGCCATCTCTTCAAGTTTGGAAATAGATAAAAATGATGATGAACCAATTCATAATGCAATTCATGCTATTTTGCCTTTGCAACTGCGAACCTGTGCGCAGTTGCGTTGTTCTGGTGGAAGAGCACTTTTTTCTTTGCCAAATGCGGCCGCTTTCGCTTTTAATCGGCGTCGGATCGATCCAATAGCTGTGCATTATATATACCTACGATCGTTTTGCTCTTTTCGAAGTAATCGATATGAAACGATACCGTGTGCATCCCAAAAAACCGTCGCCATGACTTTGTTGGTCGATAAGCACACTTTGGCCTTTTTCGGCTTTGATGCACCAATATAAGTTCACTGTTTCGACTGTTCTTAGTCTCTGGTGTGTTGTGAGGAATTCATGTTTCGTCCACGGTTACAAAACGGCGCAAAAAGTCCTTCTTGCGCTTGAATATCGCCAAACACTCCTTTGAAGATGTCACCCGGTCGCGCTTGTTGTCAACAGAAAGCAAATGCGGCACCCAGTTGGCAGATAGCATTCTCATATTCAAAAATGAATGTAGAATGTTCCGCAACTCTTCGGCTGAGATGCCCATAGCCTCAGCAATATCGTGCACTTCAAGTCGCCGATCATCTAATATCATACCAAGAATTTTATCGACGATTTCTGATGTTGTAACCTCAATTCGAGGACCAGAATGTTCGGCGTCCTTTGTGGTCATACTATCACGAACGAAAATCAGTAAACCATTTGTGAATCGTTCCAATCAATGATGAGGAGAATATGGTGGATGACGAAGTAATTCATAATGCAATTCATGCAATTTTTCCAATGCGACTGCGGACCTGCCGATACATTGTTCTGGTGGAAAAGCACTTTTTTGTTTGCCAAATGCGGCCGCCTTCGCTTCAAATGAGCTCTGCATTACATACGTCGAAGATTGTTTCGCCCTTTTCAAGGTTATCGTTATGGACGATACCGTGTGCATCCCAAAAATCCGTCGCCATGACTTTGTTGGCCGATAAACTCACTTTGGGTTTCTTCGGCTTCGATTCGTCAAAACAAGTCCACTGTTCCGATTGTCTCTGGTGTGTTGTTATGGATCCACGATCACGGAACGGCGCAAAAAGTCTTTTTTGCGCTTGAACATCGCCAAACACTCCGTTGAAGTTGTCACACGGTACTGCTTCGTGCCAACAGACACCACCCATTAAGCAGATAGCATTATCATATTCAAAAATTTGTGCAAAATGTTCCGTACCCTTTCGGTTGAGATGCCCATAGCCAAGGATTTTATCGACGATTTCTGGCGTTGTAACCTTAATTGGACGACGACAATGTTCGGCGTACTTTGCGGTCATACTAACACAATGAAAATCAGTAAACCACTTGTGGATCATTCCAATCGATGATGAGGAGTTCCCATAATGTTTAACAAGCCATGCTTTGATTTGCGTAATGTTTCTTACACGCAATAAATAATGTTTAATCAAGACGCGAAATTCACTTTTTTCCATATTCACAAAAATTAAATAATGACATATCAGTTTGAAAATTTTAATACCTGTACATTCTAGTTAAAGATGGTACATTACAGATTTTCGATTGTGGCGCCATCTGTTTTATTTTTCAGGGAGTTTTCACCTTGCTCTCATATTCGATGTCAGAAACGAAGAACATGAAGAACAATTTATTTTTTACCTAGACCCTTCATCTATGGAAACAACTATTAGCAAAATCATCCGCGCTAACTTCACATTTTCTTCGCATTGATTATTGTATTATTTTTCATATTCAGGTTAATATATTGTGTATTATTCTCATTCAATTACTTCATCGCGTTAAGGAACAATACCTTCTTCAATGAAGTTCATAATATCGCAAAATGGATTTCCATTGGTTGTAAAAAAAAGTGTAACACCTCCAAAATTCGTTTGTAGAAGAGTTAATGTGCTTCAAATGATATACAACTCTCGTACGAGTGGCAGAAAACTGCACTTGTGGTATGGGGCGGTATATGTTTGTAGCATATAATTGTAAATATAAACATGAATTCCTAGAGGCTCCCATACATATTTATGAACTAATTTACTTCAATGTCGATATTCTAATTGCGAAAGTTGATGCAGCGTCTCGCATATAATTTGCATACATTGCGTCTACAGATAATATGCGTCAAACTTTATTATGCATAAAAATATAATTAAAACTTCACTTTTGCTACTAATCTCATACATTGTTTGTTGATCACTTTCTACGGAAATTGTTCGAATAATATTAAGCTTCCACGGCGGGAGGATTAGGACGGCCTTCCATGTAGACGAATATGCCATTTTTATTCGCATAAAAATATTTCTCCAAAGAGGTTCTAACAACAGTCCAATTTGCATATAACTGTCACTCAGCATTCTGTGTTCTGTGTGGTTATCTCACAACGTATACCATTTGTTTCATGCCTCTTTGATTTTGCCAAACCTTCACATTAAATCTACGATAATTTGTAAATGAATTGGATATTAGCCTGCCAGGTTCAGGTGAACGCTAGGTATTTTCACTGCAAGTCGGTTTTTTCAAATAATAAAACAACGCAAACATTTTTACTCTTTACATAAAAAGACATACTTGCAAATTTACTTTTCAACCAAATAACTTCACAAAATTGAAAATGAACATGATCGGCTTCCCGATCTGTCATTCCGAACGACAACTATTTTAGTGGATTATGACTGGAAGCAAGGACGTGTCCAGGGGGGGTGGTCCGGGTGGTCCGGATCCCCCCGAAATAAAATGGATTAACATTAGATAAAATCGACAAACATTCCAAAGATCAAAGATGTTGATTTTTCAGCAATGTGTGAAACGCGGTGGGTGGAAAATCACAACGGCTTGTTAAAATTTAAACAAATTTTTAAATCTATTATTGAGACTTAAGAACAATTCAGCACAAACCTGGATATGGACACCTCAACCAAAGCTTCTTCTTTCCTGAGATCTGCTCTTGCCAGCGGATTCGTGGTATCACTTTGTTTTTTGGCTAAGGTATTTGCAGCAACATTAACGTATGCAAAGTCATGCAGTCACCTCTTTGAGACTTAATAACAGCTGTCGACCATATTGAGAACGTGATATCGCACTTTCAAGATATCCGATCCAATATTGAAAAAGAATTTGCAAATTCATTTACAGAAGCAAAGAATTTATTGGCCGATGTCAATGAAGAGATCAAGCTTCCACGGTTGACATCAGTACAGAAGCATCGCGCTAATCCAAATACTAATAACCCCGAACAGTATTACCGCATAACTGTTGCAATACCCCTATAGAAGACTTAACTTCCCAGCTCAAAATAAGATTTACTAACCACAAGAAAGTGATTGCTGCCATGTACACTCTTATACCAACAGTCTGTTCCGAGAAGGAAACGCCATTCCCAAGAGAGGACCCAGTGATGTACGAGGACCTGGTGGAACTAGACGAGGCACAAGGCGAATTTCAAAGGCGAATGGAAATTGTTGTGGCAGGGCAAAAGCCCTTCGGACCGGCGTTCTTGCGCCATTGAGATTATCGGAGAGTGCAACAGGCAATTGTATCCCAACATTTATATGTTGTTGAACATCTTGTCGACTCTACCAGTAACCACGTGTACCCCGGAAAGGTCATTTTCCACACTTAGGCGCCTAAAAACCTACCTGCGGAATTCTTGTGGGCAAGAGAGGCTAACCGGGTTGGCCCTGATGGCAGTTCACAGAGATGTCATCATCCCAACTGATGATGTTATAATTTGCCCATAAAAAGTTTAGAAGGCTTCATTTTGTATTGTGAATACACTGAACTGGATATTTGAGGTTTTTAGTTTTAAAAACGAATATGTTAGTACATTTTTTTCAGTGGAGGGCATTTCCCGTACCAATGTAATGTTAATTAATTACATTACATTTGAATTAGCAGCTTTTTTATTGAGACCCCCCGAAACAAAAATCTGGGCACGGCCTTCACTGGAAGACTGATGCGGATGACTTATATCGAAGTGAGCCTATTCATTTCCAATTAGAAAAACAAGAACCATGGGAATTGGAAAAACCCAATTGCTAATTCTTTGAAGAAAATATCTAGAACGGAGTACTATGAATATCTAAAAATAAAAGAATTGGCAAAATATGAACAAATCAATAATCTCGACGGCTCTACAATCAATATGCATAACAAAATTCATCCAAGAAGATATAGTAATACCATGATGAAATGAAGATTGCGACAAAGCAAAAAAGGAAAGCAAAAATGTTCTACAAATATGTGAACGCCATAAAATTAGATTGAACTAAAAAAGCTATGGAAATTAGCAAATCACACAAACAGTGGGCTGAGAATCTTCGATGACATATGTAGAGAGGATCAACATTGATACTCCGTTATCTAGCGTTTGGAAGAAAGTTAGGAGAAGAACAGGAATGCATTCATTGAATGCCTCTACTCTATGAAAGATTCCTCTCCAGGAACTAATGACATCTCGAAGACCCTTACATAATCCCTTTTGAATAGATAATTCCATGGTCGGTGTTCATCAGAGAACTCGTCTGTAGTTCCACCACGAGAGATTCCAGATAGGCGGACTAGACGAACTCAAACTAAATTCGAAATGCTTATCTCCTCTCTCAACATTCCACCGCTGGCTCATATAATGTTCTTCGAACAGTATAGGTTTTCCTCTGGTGTAGTCAAAGATAGAAAAAAAAACGTTTTTCAAAAGAAGGCGAACAACTCAATTTGGACGTATGGTCAAATTGAACGGTTGCAGATTATCCTCAGAAGAAACGCAACGTATAATTTCCGAAACACCAAAACAACTTTCAAATTTACCCATCTTGAAACTTAGTCGCCTCCAAGAAAATACACGGGGCTTCGGGAGGAATGAGAATAGTCTGAAACCTTTCTTAAGTACCTACTCATAAATCCCACACATCTGGTTTCGAAAGTAGATACTTGACAAATAACTTCGTTCTTCTCAGTTGTTCTGAGATACCAATATGCACTCATATAATTTAATAATATTACTGAATAGCGGATTCTTACTACAAAAATTTTTTTGTATACTTTAATACTGACGATACAATTTCGATTATTTGTAGTTCTGTTCGTTTCGACGGCGTGGGCTCTTTTGATTGAAATTAAATTGTGCGATTTGGACGCTTGTGCTATAATTAGTTTTAATAAACCCCTTTTTAGACATAGTGAGTCTTCTGATGATGGTCGTGAGACGAATAATGTCACCTATTTCCCGAGAATTTTTATATATAATTCATACTGGGTCAAGAAATGTATTATTACTTCGGCTGGGATATAAGCCTTAATATGGAAGGAACAACCACCTATCCTAAAGTTTTGAAGGAATACGGAAAGTTAATGAAGATACTAGCAAGAGAGAAGAATCGTAGAATATTTCTGGTAAGATGTAGGAATTTGCAACTTTATCCAAATTTCATTATATCTAAATCAAAAGAGAATATGTTTAGCAAGGTGCTAAATAAGGAGGCGTACGCAAAATTATTGAATTCTTTTCATAAAAATTGTTTGAAGCTGTGCATTAAAGAACCATGTGCAATTGTAGCTGAGGTTGAAAACAAAATCAAACTCGTTAAACAAAATCATCAAAATTTTGATAGCAACTTTATATCGCAATTTTTTCAAATTCAGCATAACCATTTCGAAAAAAATTTCAACAAAATCAAAGCCATTCAATCTAAAAAGATAAATAATTTAATGAAAGGCGTAACTTATGAAAAAAAGAATATCAATGAACAATGGTTGAAAAATCTAACGGACATAAAAATTCCGGATGAGGTGCAGCACACGTAAAGTTTAGGTCCGAAATTTGCATTGCCTAATAACAATAAAAAACTGCCTATCGATAATATTATTGCAAATTTAGAATGCGGAATTAGGAATAAAAATGTAGAAGAGAAAAACGAAATTAGAGACAAAGTTTGTAACATCTTGACAAAATGAACAAACAGAAGGCAGAAGTAGGGATTGCAAAGAATCGTTTTAACTATCATACAAAAATAACAAAAGAATTCTTAGATGCTAACCTTCAAATATTAGTTTTGAACGCGGATAAATGTAATAAAACCGTCATAATGCATAGAAATGACTATGAAAACAAAATAGGAAACCTTTTAAATGATGAAACAACTTATAAAAAATTAAAATCTGATCCTACTTTATCAGTACAAAACAACATGAATAAATTGATAAATAAATGGCATAAGAATAAGATAATCCCTATTGAATTAAAAAATAAATTAATTTGCCATAATGGGCTAGCACCTTATATCTATGGGCTTCCAAAACTACATAAAAATGATATACCTCTAAGACCCATTGTTAGTAATATTGGAGCGCCTACTTAAAATTTATCAAAATGTCTATCAAAATCTATCAATAATATAATAGGAAAAAATGAATTCTATGTAAAAGACTCATGGCACTTTAATGAATTTATAAAAAATCAATCCGTACCCGTAAACCATCAACTGATTTCCTTGGACCTTATTTCTTCATTTACAAATATACCTGTTGTTTTGGCATTGAATAGCATCAAAAAACGTTGGGCAGAGATTAAAAACCACACACCTGTAGATCAATCGGAATTTATAAATGCTGTAAAATTTTGTTTAGAATACACATACTTTCAGTATGGTGAGCAATTTTTTGGACAAATATTCGGCACAGCAATGAGATCTCCTATTTCAACTACCATTGCTAACCTCGTTATGGAGTGCCTAGAGGAATCTGTTATTAGTTCATTAGATTTTCGGCCTGTATTCTTTAAACGGTATGTAGATGATTGCCTTATATATAAAATTCAATATGTAATTGATAAATTTAACAATTTCCACTGTAAACTTCAATTCACTTGTGAAATAGAATTAAACAATAACATAAATTTCCTAGATATGAACATTAGGCATGATGCAGATGGAAAAATAAAAACCTCTTGGTTCACTAAAGAAGTATGGTCTCAACGTTATCTTCACTTCAATACCGTTGCACCAGCTTGTTATAAAAAATGTGTCATAAACAGCCTTACAGATCGCGCGAAAAAATTGTCCCACGCAGATGACCGCCCCAAAAATTTAAAAATTGTTCGTAATACACTAGAATTGAATGGCTACCCAAAAACTTGTTTCAATCCTATCATTAAAGAAAGAATAAACAAAATCTATAATGGTTCGTCGTATAAAAATAACATAAAAGGTAATACAGACAATTTTATAACTCTACCTTACATTCCGGAGACCTCAGAGGAAATCAAAAAATGTTTGAAAAAGTATGATATAAATGTTGCGCATAAACCTACTAACTGTGTTGGGAAATATTTCTCAAATCTAAAACCTTTAATACCCAAAGATAAACAAACCCACACAGTGTATAAATTGAATTGTTTAGATTGTGATGGAACCTATACTGGAATCTCTGAACAATATTTACAAAAAAGAATGTACGGCCATAAATATAGCACAAGAAATAACAACTTAGAAAATTCCACCGCCCCTGCTAAGCATTGCTTTGATTATAACCATCAATTTGATTACAAAAATGTTAATATCTTAACTAAGGAAACCAATTATTATAAAAGATCTATCCTGGAGATGATTCACATAAAACGGGACCCCAAATCTGTGAATCATAGGGTAGACACACAAAATCTAAGTCATATTTTATACTAATTTGATTAAATAATCTCTTGCAAATTCTTACATACGTCCTTATAATTGTTGAAAATGATTTTAGGAAGAATGCGTAATAGTAATTTTCCAGTACAGGTCTGAAACCTTTCTTAAGTACCTACTCATAAATTCTACACATCTGGTTTCGGAAGTAGATACTTGACAAATAACTTCGTTCTTCACAGTTGTTGTGAGAATACCAATATGCACTCATATAATTTAATAATATTACTGAATAGCGGATTCTTACTACAAAAAATTTTTTGTATACTTTAATACTGACGATACAATTTCGATTATTTGTAGTTCTGTTCGTTTCGACGGCGTGGGCTCTTTTGATTGAAGTTAAATTGTGCGATTTGGACGCTTGTGCTATAATTAGTTTTAATAAAACCCTTTTTAGACATAGTGAGTCTTCTGATGATGGTCGTGAGACCGAAACGTACGTAAAGACGAATATTTAAAACGAAGTGTTAATGTGACCTATTTCCCGAGAATTTTATATATAATGAGAATAGTTTAAGTACATATCTAGAGAACCCCTGCCGATCCAGAAATTGCCGAAATTGGTATTAAGAAAATGTATTACTTTATTTGAATAATGAGGAGGCACTCCATCAATTTGGAAGATAATACGTGATCGGATATTTAAAGGTATTTCGTCCAATATTTCCTTCAAATGATCTTAAGAAAAATGTAAATAACCTGAGATTTACTTGTAATTGAAATACTATTATTGATACAATTTATAACAGAACTCAATATTAATGAGTTATGAAGTGAATGAATTGAAATATGGATGTAGTGAAATTGCTTAAATCAAAGTGAACAGTTAAATTTACACATATACAAGTACTCAAATGATTATTTCAAATGTTACATGAACCAAAAGTTGTGTAGCCTGACCTGGTGACTGCTGGGTGAGATGTTATATTTGCTCGATTATGGATTAGTACTTCCTACTTGATGTATGGATTCCTGCCACAATTCTAATACAGTTTCCACTATGGTACATCACAAGTAAATCAGCAACTTCTAAAGCAATTTTTCCACAGCAGATTCAAGCCAACCTCAGAACTCGTACACTTGTTGAATTTTCCACAACATAAACAAAAAAAAAACCTCTATCAAGATAGGGTTTTTCCTTTAAATGAAACAAACTTCACTTCCGTCCAAAACCAGTCACGTTGAAACTAAGTTCTAATCCCCTAAGGTGCATCTATTACCCAAATAATTCCAATTACTTCAATCCAAATTGGTAATTGATGCCTTTGCTTTCAACGGAAGAATATTCCCAGAATTTGGTTCCAAACATAAGTTTGGTATCACCTCCCTGTTGAAATAACCTAGAAACACGACCTTCCATTTGGACGATTTGACAAGAAAGTACGCCATTTTCTCGGCCTTTCCGGTGCTTCAATATCTCACAGAACAACCTCGAAATAGAAGCGGTAACTACAGAATTTGACACTAAATATCCATGACTCGGAGAATATACGGTCCAGCATAGCTGACGTCACAAGAGTTAACCGATTGTAGTACAGCTGCCATTTCTAAGCCGTTAAGTGGAATTTACACGTTACAATCATATCTACATATTCTTTATGACTGCATTTGTAAGGCACTTGTATAATTTCAAAAAGCTTGCAGAAATGTCAACTTTTCCGACACTTGTCTACGTAATACTGTGTTTCAAATTGTCATTTGGGACAACGTTATCAAACTAACATTTATTCATTTTTTTTTAATAAAAACCAAATTATCTCTGAGATAAATGAAAATCCAACTTTTGCTTATTTTACCTCCCTAGACCTCCTTCGAACGTTTCCATTTCCTCACGAAACACCCCGTATAAAATATTAAGGACTAATATTTGAGCGAGACTTGGAAGCCACACATCCACCAATTATTCATCGCAATGGGCAGCCGATGGTAGAACATTTTTAATACTATATAAGATGTTTATCCTCTCCAAGATCTGTTTTGGCATCAACTTTGTTTCTGCTCCATATCAACGATCTGCTGGATGTGGTCACCTGTCCCATCCACAGCTTTGCAGATGATGGTACACTTCATACCGCTTTCTCATCTAGAGCCCTTATAACATCCATTGGAGCCAGAAGAGCGAGACAGAGACAGGTTGACGCAGTTAATGGAGATCTGGCAAAGATTTTGAAATGGGGATCTGATAAGATAGTAGAGTTCAATAAGTTTGTATCTCCTCCAAGAAGGCGGATCCAACAATCCCCAATATGATGCTATCAGGCACAAATACCCCTGTAAAGTCTTCCATAACAATGCTCGGAATCACCACCAACATCACCCTCTCATGGGACGATCATGTGAGGTCCATTGCGAAAACCGCTTCACAAAAACTTGGTTTCCTATTCCGTGTCAGGAGCTACTCTACATCTCAGCAGCACCTCATAATCTACAAAGCACAGATTCGACCAGTCCTGGAGTACTGTTCACTTGCTTGAAGTTCGGCTCCCAAGCATACGGTAAAGCTCTTGGATTCTATCCAGAAGAGACCTATTCCTCTCCAGAACATCGTTGGAAGGTTTCTATAGATATTTCCATGGTCGGTGTTCATCAGAAATTTCGTCTGTTGTTCCACCACGAGAGATTTCAGATAAGCCGACTAGACGGACTCAAAATAGTCACCCCTTCACTGTCAAGCTTGAGACTTGCCGAACTTCTTCCTGCCAGACTTTTTTTATAGAAACAGCGAAGTTGTTGAACTCTCTACCTAGTGAGGTCTTTTCCTATGCCTTCAAGCATTCAAGAAAAATACGAATGACTATCTCCTCTCCCCACATTCCACTTCTTCTAACGTTACAGATTTTCCTCTCGTGTAGTCAAAGTATAAAAAAATAAGACAGACTCAGTGGCGGCTGATGAGGCCACATTTTTAACCTGCATCATTAATATCGAATTCAAAGGTCAGATGTTGATAGACAATCTTCACTCGAGACTTTTTTCAATCTTGAATGATGTTTCAAATTTTATAACGACGGGCAACTGCGCTGCTCAACTAATATCCGTGATTCCGTCAATTTGACATGAAATGGAGGAAGATTCCGGAATTTCTTGTTCCATGGCAGTCTTCAAATACACTCTCTCTTGAATTACGTCTACTGTTAAAGTTCCACATATTAGTAAACCTGACAATTCTATTTTTACAAGTGATATTGAAACAGCTGATATTCCGTATACACCCAAGAAGCCATAGGTTCAGTACCTAATATACGAAGTCCCCAAAATGCAATGGCTCTATGTAATATTACCTTTTCTGAAAGTAGATTACTGGAAAAACCATTTCCTGACAATATATCAACTGCCCCTGCTCGAGTAACAACTACCATCTTGAAAACATGTGCAACAGTTTTAGCAAAATCACTGTCTGATATAATGCAGCAATCCTCTACAAACTTCCTCTAAATTACCCGATATTTGGAAAGCAGCCTCCATCAGTCATATTTCAAAAAAGGGACAAATTAGATCCTGGTAGGGATATTCCGATATTGAGGAAAATATCAATATTTTGTATCGATAGGGATTGTAACAAAATAATTCATCTGCATAAATATAGCAGCGAACTGTATCGATGTTCTGAATAGGAAATAATCCCGTTTATACACTGAAAATATTGTTAAAGTACTAACTTTTCAGCTAACCAAGTAGGCACCATCAGAGTAAACTAAATTAGAAATGAAAATGTATCTGCTTAAATACTATTCAAGAATAATAATCCAAATAGGGATTCGGCTGAGGCCGAACCATTATTTTATTATTATTTTTGATTATATGGGCAAAATGCTCTTTATACCTAGTTAAAATGTTCCTTCTAGCTTGACCCCATATATCATTTTGAACTGTATCAAAGGTGTTGCGTTGCCTAAATGGCTTTTAGCTTGTTCTTACATCCATAAGCTGGTTATATTGCAAATTTATAGAATGAATTATAATTTTTATTAAGGATGATAAGTGAAACTTTTGTATTTTATTGAACTATTTGATAATAAGGCTCCAATTTGGTTAGTTTGTATCGATATTGCCGTTGTTCGATCCAGGATATCACTAGGAGTAAATTATCCGGTGATCTGGTCACGAATTTTAATACTCAGGGAGTAAAGACTTACGAAGAGGAAAAACATACTATTTTTCTTCAAAAAGCGTATTTCATTCAACAATTTTATTTTTAACACTTCGTGTGAATGTGAAGTGATCTGAACCGAACAAAATGTTTGGTGTAATGTAACTATGTCAATATAATAGTGTAAAATTAAGAATAATATACAAATATCTAACGAACCAAAAATGATATAATATGTACAATTTTAGGAATAAGTAATTCTGAATTGAAATACTAAGACAAAACCAAAAATCTTAAAACATTATGCAATAATAAATGAAACAACCAAATAGTTAAATATAAGCAAAAAAAATTTGTTTTTAGAAAAAACGTTCTATTGAAATAATATAAATCTTAAATTGATTATGCCTTCTTCCGTATCATAATATTTGGTATTTACACCACTTCACATATACATAGTTCATTGCCCACCGATTTTCGTTTTCACAAGTAATGTTCTACACCTTAAATTTAATGTTTTAATGATGAACGTTATTACGCGGATACGGAGTCTAATGGCATGAATGAGAATATTTCGGGACTTTACCAATATTGGAATCGTTTGATCCAAGTAGAAATCTATATTTTAACTATAGAAGAGTTCATCACTGATTTACTTTTTATATCACCATTGCTTGAATCAGTATACCGCTTAGCTCATCGAATTGGACTATTTCATGAAATGTGTTTTGTTTGTAGACGCTAGAGATCTCAACTCAATTATAAGAGTAATAATGACTCTCCTTTGTCTATCTCTATGTCATAACCGATCCGGGGTATTACGATACCTAGTTAATTAATATCGATACACAAGTTGAAGAATCGATACATAATATTGTGTATCCTTCACTAGAATATCGATCCTTTCGAGAATCCATAAATATGAACATTCTTACTGAAGAGTGAACTATACGTTTATACAGGGTGTCCCATTTTAATCCGCCAGTAGCGATAATTCTGAAACATTGCATTGAATCAAAAAGTGTTCCAAATGAAAAGTTAATGGTTCTGAGGGGGACATCTGATGCCGTAGACTTTGCCCCCCCAGCCCCAAGGGGGGCGGGAACATGGGGCAACTTTAGATTCTTAAATGGAAACCCCTATTTTTTATTTTACCATTATTTAATTTGAAAAATAAGTACTCAATCGCTATTTTTGAGTACTTTACGTCTTTGTAGGGGGGGCGGGGGTAGTATTTGGGCAGGCTGAGAAAAAACAACCTTGTAAGGTTGTGAGTAAGTCTTAAGTAATAATAACAGTTAATTACGTGACGATTTTCGCAATTTAATTGACAAAAAACCTAATTTTTACATTTGCAGCGCCATCTCTCGACCGATAAAAAAAATGTTTCGGATAAAACTTACATACTTTTTAACCCTCTATCAGAATCTGCAATAAAAAATAGGGGTTTCCATTTAAGATTTTAAAGTTGCCCCCTGTTCCCGCCCCCCTTGGGGCAACGACAAAGTCCATAAATCAATAACATATCAACCATTTCAGTGTTAGTGAAATTTTGAGCCATAATTTTATGAAATTTTTACGGAAAGCAAAGTAAAAACTGACAGTTTTGAGAATAAATTCTCCATATGCCAAAATAACATTAGAAAAGCAAAGGCAACTAAGGTATTTTAATCAAGTAAAATTTGTAAGCCAAAATTACAGAGACTCGAAAATTATTTTTTTCAAGCTAATCCGTTGATTTTATCAAAATTTTCTAAGAGTAAGAAAAGTTTTCAAATTAGATAAGCTATCTACGTAAAAAATATAGAGTGAATTACATTGACCACAAAAAAGTTCTGGAAACTTTTCCCGTTACATCCTCAAGTTTGAGCCATTTCTATGGTCTCTAAGGCTCTATGCTCCGCTCTCAAAAACGGCTATTATTGACTGTAACTCACCTGCCAAATATTGTAAAAGTCCTCCATCACGTTCTCAAGTTATACCGAAAATCAAAATTATTTTTGCAATTTTGATGCCCTCTACCAGCTAAACAAGACACTTGAGGCAAAAGTAAAAAGGCTCATCAAATTTTTTTCGAATCAAAGAATCTTCGGTTTTATTTTAGCCACGCAGTTCGAGGACATCCTGTACAATCTCTTACATTAGTACCTGTCTCTTCCCATGTATTCGATTTCCTATTTTAATCTAGCACCGAAAAGATAAGTATAATTTACAATAATTATTATTTTATTATCAAACACAGACAGAATGGATTTATCTCTCAGTCTTGCTGTGCCCTACGACTAAGAAGTTATGTTTTTCGGGCTATACGTTTAATGACTGACTCATTAGCAGAGACATAAATACAAATGACAAAATAGTTTGTACCTCCCTCTCCAGATTCTGCATGTGACCTACGACTAAGAAATTATTTTGGAAGCCTGTTTATAGGGCAATACATATAATATAGGCAATTGGCAAGGACATAAATATAGTTTTTTCGAGTACAGAATGGCTTGTATTTACCTAGTTCTGGCGGTATCCCACAACTAAGAAACTATGAAAGATGCTCTTAATTTTATCATCAGCCAAAGCGTACAAATAAGCACTAATTAAAAATTAATTTTTTCTGCGCAGTTGTCAGAGTGAAAGACAATGTTTAGCAGACAGCTCGAAAATTCCAAGAGGCAAATATATATTTCTGAAGCCCCTTTCAACCGACTGAATATCAGTCAACCTAACCAATTATGTCTGTTGAAACTGGTAAACAATATAATCGTAGCAATCTGATCATAATAAAATAGATACATCCCCATTAAGAACAAGGAGTTCTGCTTTCAAGTCAAAGCAAGCAATTGATACAGAGCTCGTGATAATTCATTATCTTTAATGAGTCATTCCACGTCAGAACAGCAACGCTCAATGGGTCAACATCTCAGATTTCGTTCAAATTTTGGGGACAGGTTCTCATTACCGAAAAAATAAGATTCTGAAAATATCAGGTCGATAGGAAATGAAATTTTGGATATATCGGGCAATAAAAAAATTTAGCCAATTTTAACGTCAAAAAATTCAAAATAAAATTTCTTCGTTAAAAATGAATTTTTAGGACCAAAAATATTTGGAAAAGCACAAATTGATAGGAAATTTTCCCAGGAATCCGATTAAATCAGAATATCTAGCGTATTTAGCTGACGCATGCCGTAAAAACTCGAAAAACTCAAAAATGTCATTTTTTCTTCAAAAATTAATAACTCAGCTGCTGCCACTTCGATTTTTACAAAATTTCCAGGGAAGGTGGCTGAAACCATGCACTTTCATGTAAGATATTCGGATCTATGCTCTTCATATGAAAATTTTCGTCAAAAGACCGAAAATACGGAAATTCGATTTTTTTTCTTTCGTTATATTTTGCTATGATGAGCATTGTAGAATTCAATCAATTCAATGGAATTGAACAAATAGGTTAATAAAATCTGAAATTAATTTTGTTTAAATAATTCAATTTAGCAGAACGTGAAAAAATATTGAAATCCAAAAAAAGTTGCAGTCACAGGTCTGTAGATTTGATGTTTTTAAACTTTTCTAAATAATTTTCATATTTTTTAATTCTGTTTAATTTATTTAACAATGTTGTGTGATGTTATGAATACACTTAAAAATTCAAAATCAATTTTTGTAAATAATCTAATGAGCATTTTTTAAATTAACAATATCCTAATACAAGTGAGAAACAGTTGTGAGAATAGTAATACCCAACTTAAGTACAGTAAAATATAATAATCATATTGGTCACATAATTTATTTTTTGAAAAACTGTTTAAATTTACTTTTTGTTTGTGCGTATAATTTTATTTTAACGTAATTCTTCACAGTTTCCACTGTGACATTTGACAGTATGAAATTATAACCAATCTTTAAATTTCTATCGGGGTACACGTATTTATTTTTACCTATTTGGTTCATTATTGATATTTCAGCTTCAAGCATATCATCGTTCGTTTTGATAATGAAACAAAGGTTCCATGTTCTGTCAACTATAAAATTAACATATGTATTGGATACCCAATCGTAAACGTTTTTATTTAACAAATCAAAAATCAGTTCATTCTTTTCATCATTTCCAATAATTTTACAAGCAATTATTCCATCTAACTTTGGGATGAATCTGTGAAAGCTTCTGGTACTAAGTATTGTTTGTGCTTCACTGATTTCGGAATTCCGGATGAGGTGGATTCCTGTTCTGTCAATCAAGAACGGCTCTATTGATTTCATATCATTTTTACAGAAATCATACAAATCTCTTCCTGTAAGGATTTGATTCGTCTTCGAACGTCGCAAGCTTTCTCTCGCTGCTTGTCTTTTTAAACTGCCACCAATACCGTCACAAGCAGATTTACCATGCGGTGTGGCAAAAAAGTTCTAATTTCCTGTCAGACCATGGTTCTTTTTTTGACGAGTTACACGTAAGAAATTCTCACAGTTTTTATATTGCCCAGCACATCCATCCGTGAAATATTCAAGTTGAGTAATTTTTGGAAAACGATTTTTGATAATCAATCACGTATTTAATAATAGTTTGCACCATTGCATTGTCATGCTTCAAATCTTCTGTGGATATTCTTGAAAATGGATTATAAACGAAAATGTATATGGTGTCATCAATTATATTATTTAATATAATTACATATAAGGAAATTTTCAATTTCAATCTACATTTGATATACAAGAAAGTGATATACCTACTTATAATAATTTAAAGAAATTAGTTATTATACTTTCGTTTCTTTTACGTTATTCTGATGACTGGGAAATTAATTACTTCTTGGATATGCACATTGTTGTTTGACGAATCAGAAGATTTACATGGTTACTTATTTCAAGTACAAGCGCATGCACAGAACGGATTGTCCAATGCTCATCGTACCAAAATATAACGAAAAATATTTTAAATATCAAATCTCCGTATTTTCGGTCTTTTGACGAAAATTTTCATATGAAGAGCATGGATCCGCAGATCTTACAGGAAACTACATGGCTTCAGCTACCCCTTCCGTGGAAATTTTGTAAAAATCGAAGTGGCAGCAGCTGAGTTATGAATTTTTGAAGAAAAAGTGACATTTTTGAGTTTTTCGAGTTTTTTGCGCATGCGTCAGCTAAATACGCTAGATATTCTGATTTAATCGGATTCCTAGAAAAATTTCCTATCAGTTTGGACTTTTCCAAATATTTTTTGTTCCTAAAAGTTTATTTTTACCAAAGAAATTTGATTTTGAATTTTTTGACGTTAAAATTGGCCAGATATTTTTATTGGCCGATATATCCAAAATTTCAGTTCCTATCGACCTGAAATTTTCAGGATCTCATTTTTTCGGTAATGAGAACCTATCCCCAAAATTTGAACGAAATCGGAGATGTTGACCCATTGAGCGTTGTTGTTCTGACGTGGAATGACTCTAATGTGACGTCGATAACACTGTTCTTGTTGACTTTGTTCTTCAGCGCTTAGAATTTTTAAAGTATGTGCACTGCAGACACTGATCTTTCTTGGGTGTGTGTATTGAATTCAAAATTGAAGGTAGCAGTACAAACGTATTTTACCTTAGATATTTGTCATTCCCTTGCAAGTCTCTTCGTTGTAGTACAAATCATCCAATAATGTTCCTCCTTTTATAGATGGAATGGATATGAGATGGTTTCTCTACCATCTCCCTCTTTTACTTGTTCTGGAACATTTCCTAACTAAATGTTTAGTTAAAGTACCGTTGATATCTTTGAATGTTACTCTCCTGATGAACTTTTCTGAAATCGCCATGACATTTTTGAAAAAAAAAACACACTCGTATTCGTTCGTTATTTTTGTTGAAGTAGTTAGTATTCTCTGTTCAAACTACATTTTTTTTTAGTTGACCGTTAACCTCCTTGAATGTTACTGTTGAACTTTTCTGGAATCCCAATGGCATTTGAAAAAAACACTCGTATTCGTTCTCTACTTTGTTGGAGTTGTATTCACTATTCAAATTACATTTTTTTCTCCTCAAGCATTATTTTATTGTATTTTGGATAAATAGATGTAGGTGGTTATCAACGAAATTATCTGTCCTTCTAGATCCCCCATTTGGCAAAACTTTCCAAAATAATTATTCTCGTCTTCCTGAGTCAACTTCGTAGAGCCTTTCTGTCTGCAAGGGACTTTGCAAGGCGGTAGCATTTTCTGGGATGGGATTAATAAATCATCTTTTCTGTTGACTGAATGATACTCCTCACCTCGATTCCGCAAATTCTTGAAATTGCTTCTTTTTCAACCTTCTCGACTTCGCCTCCTTTTTATTTTCCCCTTTCCTTTGCCCTAGTTATTAGTTGGTGGTTCCGCTGATAGATCCTTCATTATTGATTAACATATGGGACTGAAATCACTGTCTTCAAATTGTGAAAATGGAGATGATGACTTAGATGAAGAAGGAGGAGAGGATAACTTAGATGAAGATGTCGATAATATGTTGTTACACTCAGAACAGGACGAGCACGACTAGCTGAAGGATCTACTTATTCTATCAAGTGATTTATCAGCAACACTCACTCAATTTAGTTTCATATTTTCTTCCAAGGCTGGTTGAGCACGGTTGTCAGAAGTGTTATTATTTTCTGTATACCTAAAACGCTACAAACTAGTTAGAAGGTGATACACTTCAACGAGTTTAATAAGAACTAGTTATAACCAACAACTTGTCAACAATCCGTCAACAGCTCTCATTAAATTTATTTTCATAGTTTCTTCTATGGAGACCTAAACGTACCTACTGGAAAATATGGGGAATTTCTAGCTGTAGCATTGGATATCTCCAAAGCATTTTATGGAGTCAGGCAACAAGGCCTTGGAAAATTTCCGTCATACGAATTGCAACCTCGTCTTTGTCATTTAACATCGAGTTTCCTCTCAGATAGATAACTACATGTGGTGTTTGACGGAGCCGCCCCCTCCGATACAATGGTTATTAATGCTGGTATTCCACAGGGCACTGTCTTGGCAACAACTCCATATCAACGATATATTTCAAGTGTCCCATTCACTATTTTGGAGATGATGGTACATTCCATACCGTTTTCCATCTGGAGCTGCAATTAATGAATATCTGGCAAGCTTTTGAAATGAGGATTTGATAATCTAGTACAGTTTAATGCAAACTAATTTCAAACTTATATATTCTCCAGAAAAGTAGATTCCACAATCCTCAATACGATGTCAGGTAAAACTATTCCTATGAAGTCATCCAGCAATCTCTCATGGGACGAACATGTGAGGTCCATTCTGAAAATCACTTTACAAAAATTTGGTTCTCTATCCCGTGCGAATAACTACTTTACATCCCAGTACTTCTCATAACCTACAAAGCACATAGTCAACCTGCCCTGGAGTACTGTTCACACCTTTGGAGTTCTGCACTCAAACATACGCTAATGCTCTTAGATTCCTTGCAGAAGAGAGCTTTAGAGCATCGTAGAAAGGTGGGCGATCATACGAGAGATTCCAGATATTCATTGTCAATCTCGATATCTGTCGAACTTTTTCCTACCAGGCTTCATTTTTCTATCGAACGGCGAAATTGTGGACCTCTTCGCCTACTGAGATCTGTCTTTATGACTGTCACCTCCAAGCATCCGAGAAAAATTCCATTACCTTTCTAGTCTTCCAAACTCACGATGTTCTTCGAATGTTATAGATTTTCCTGTCGTGTAGTCAAAATATATAAGAAAAAGTTATAAAGGTAAAATACATCCCCCAGTTTGATAAGAATTAGATATAACCAAGAACATACGGTACGACTGGGGCAGAATTCATCAACAGCACTCGCTGAATTTAGGTTTATATTTTCTTCCAAGGCTGGTTGAGCAGGAAATTCAAAAGAGGAGAATGGAAACCTCCAGCAAAGGTCAATATCGCAATAAATATGAAAAATTGATAGAGAGAATATTGGAATATTTCGAATATTCCACCTTAACAGAGTCGCTTCCATGTTATTTCAAAATATCTTTCTCCGTATCATTAAATAATAGGTGTGAAAGCTAGTTGTTGTTGAGAAATGAGGGCGAGAGGACTCCGCACTCGTTCTGGTTCTGGTTTCAATCACAAGGATATAATGAGCTAGGCTATACTTATATTGTGGTTTCATAGAAGTCTGAAGGAATGCTATCCGAATCATTTTTTATTTCAGTGTTGAATATACTTATAGGATCCTATTTCACCAAAGTCGTGACAGGTTCGAGAGTCGAGACACTACAAACCGATCACAGTCACGTGACGAGAAGTGGGGCTTGCCAAGACAACTGTCACTCAAGGCAGGGAGTAGTCCTCGTCGACTACTGTGTGACATCAGAAGCCACGTGATAGCGCTATGATTCTCATCATTTATGCGAATCAGTCGTGTTGAGGATACACAAAGACTGCGCGCTATAACTTCCACTGTTGAGATGTATCTAATATAAACATAGTAACTGCTAAAATATTTTGAATACAGTTGACAGGACCTGAGGAAACACCGAAAAACTTACTAAATTTTCGTTCATATAGACAGTGACGCAAAAACAATTCCAACAATGATAAAAACATGCCTACTGAACCAGATATCATTTGGGATCAGCTGGAAAATAGTTCAATAACTACATGCAAAAGCCTTCCTTTGAGGATACGAAACTTCCAATAAACAAACGTTGTTATTAAAATTTCAAGCAAATTAATGGTCTACATAATGTATTTCACAAATCTATGTTTCATACTAACATTTGCGTTCAGGTTATTTCATACTGATACCTGCTGTCACATGAGCTATCAAAATTTCCCACAGAGTAAACGCATGAAATTTATCTTGACTTCACATAGATGACGACCTTTGAATCTTAAAAAGAAAATTTCGGTCACTTGTGCAGGTTAAATATATACGTGTGATAGTTATAACCAGAAAAACACGCTTGTCATTATGGTTAGATAAAATACTATAATTCTATTTGAAAAACTGGATATGGATGTGAAAAGGATTTCCGGTATAACCGTGTCACTGAGAGTTTTAGAGCAGAAGAGACAAAATGCCAAAACTGTTTCCGAGCAAACTGCTTTCTACGACGCAAAAGCTTGCCGAAGAATTCACTGTAGAGCTGAAGGCACCACATATAGATACACCGAGACAATCATCAGTTAGGGCAGTACTTCCTAAGAACCATTCCTCTGTTAGATAATAGGTATCATTTCTGATTTGATAGAGATGATTTCTCCATACTGGGTGTCCCAAAAGTCTGGAAAAGGTTGAATATCTCGTAAACAAATCATCGGATCGCAAAGACAAAAACCACGCCTCTTTTTATTTTTAAAGATCTATTTAATGATGCTACTAAAAAACCACCCCCATCCCCGTAGGGGGTGATGAGAGGGGTAGTTTTAAAATTTTAAATAGAAACACCTACTGTTTATTGCATTGTTGCATTCTTCATGAAAAACTGTGTTAGGATGTGCAATCAACCCTTTTTTCAACACTTCTTAAGGAGTGAAAAAAAGGGCACCCAAAAGTCTGGAAACGGTTGAATACCTCGTAAACAAATCATCGGATCGCAAACACAAAAAACACACCTCTTTTATTTTTAAAGATCAATTTAATGATGCTACTGAAAAACCACCCCCACCCATGTAGGGGATGACAAGAGGGGTAAAATTTTAAATGGAAACACCTACTTTTTATTGCATTGTTGCATTCTTCATGGTAAACCGTGTTAGGATGTGCAATCAACCCTTTTTTCAACCCTACTTAAGGGGTAAAAAAAGGGCAGTTTTGCTTTTTTTGCGAAAACAATTTGTTTTCATACGGTGTTGCATTCTGCATGAAAAATGTGTTCTCATGTGCAACTAACCCTTTACTTTAACCCCACTTAGAGGGTGAAAAAAATGGTAGTTTCGGTTATTATCTCACCTGACCTCCACCGCCACGAATACAAAACTGCCCTTTTTTTCACCCCTTAAGTAGGGTTGAAAAACTGGTTGATTGCACATCCTAACACAGTTTTTCATGAAGAATGCAACAATGCAATAAAAAGTAGGTGTTTCTATTTAAAATTTTAAAACTACCCCTCTCATCACCCTCTACGGAGATGGGGGTGGTTTTTTAGTAGCATCATTAAGTAGATCTTTAAAAATAAAAAGAGGTGTGTTTTTTGTCTTTGGGATCCGATGATTTGTTTACGAGGTATTCAACAGTTTCCAGACTCTTGGGACACCCAGTATGTGATGAGTCTTTTTATTCTGAAAGTGTATTTGCCTCCTACGACATACACTGATATCTCCTTGCTGCTCCCGTCTCTTTCTTCGAGTTTGAGTAATGAGTAGCTGAAGGGAAGCGTCATATTGAAGGTGGTCTTAACATTGCAGATTCTTTTGTGGAAATCATCGGTATGTGCGACACAGGTCTATATTCGCGTATAAACAAACTTTCGAATATTCTAGCTACACTGCCAGTTGATGTAGCAACAGCAGAGGCTACGGTTCTCACCTTTCATCATCTCAAGAATTGATGAGAGGTAATAAGAAAGGCATGGTAACTCCCACCCATATAATTAATATATGCTCCTAGCAGCGAGCGAATCAACTGTTGATATACCAAATTCAATGTTCAGCATACCTCGGCATCTCTGGTCAAAACGGTAAGACCCTGCTAACGTTTATTGCTTCCCGATAGTGACGTAGGTTCAAAACTCCATGCGGCAAGGTCATCACAGGCTAGTTTGTTGAACCTTTCACGGGACAGTTTTTTAATTTTGATATATTCTTGGGATAGGTTAGTAGGTTTTTTCAAAGTTTGTTGTAATTGATTGATGTTCTTCCTTTCTTGCACACATGTATTGGGGTGGGAGATACCGCGCCTGTCTATTACCTTCTCGTAAGAATTGGCTTAGCGCAAATATGGCTGAAGAGAGGCTCAGTGGCCTGGCTTTGCTGAAGTAGCCGCTTCAGATCGAACGTCAAACTATTTAGATATTCGAAGAAAAGGCGCGAAAATGTCAATTCACGATTTGCAATGATTTTCGGAACTGCACAAGATTTGCTCAAAACCATAGACGAGGAAATAAAAATTTGGTTGTTTTTAGAGTTTTTAGAGTTTTCAGCAATTTTCAACTTGACATCTTAGTGATGAAGGATAATCATTTTCGTTTTACGCGTTTCGAATTTCGCCTTCAGAAATTTATTTCTATTGATTTACATTGTTCAAACTGGAATATAATAATTTTTTTTCGATTCAATTTTAGGTACCCATATACGTGTAATTAATTGAAAGAAGTTCATCATATCATATCTCAGTTTAAACAATATAAATCAATAAAAATGAATTTCTGAGGACGTTGAAACCTAAAGCGCATTTAATAAAAATTGCGATAAGACGAAAAGTTGAAAATTACCGAAGTAACTATTTAAAAATAACTTGAGCAACTTGTACACATCTTGGAATGTCGTTATCGATATTATAATGTTTAAACATTTCTTACCTCGTTTGGAAACAAATACATTAAATTTGATGTATCCATTTGAAACTTTCAAAAATTTGACAGATGTCAAATTTCGTTGCTCTTATAATGAAGTTATTTTAACGTTGATCATGGTTTTTATTGAATGGATAGATGTTTCAATCGGTAGGTACTTCTCCCAAACTGATGAAATAGTTGAAACTTCTGTCGGTAACTTATCACTACCAAAAGCCAGTAATTTGCAAAATGTTATGATGATACCAAACTGTGGCGCTTACCCCCCCCCCCCCCTTTAAATCTTATAATTGCTCAGAATAATAATAATATCAGACAAACGGTTAGCATCACTTGCCGTGCTGGACCTTCGAAACTTTAGAAAAATGAAAGCCCGTTTTGGTCGGGGCTCTACTCTTTATTTAACTCTGATTAAACAAGGATTCTTCCTTTCATTTCTTGGGATAATTGAGTTTTTTATTTTGAAAATTGAACTGGTTTTTATTTGTTCGACATCCATTATATTACAATACAAAAAACACTACACTACATCGAATAATACACTATGAACAAATTCTCAAATAAACTTATTAACTATCCAATTCATCACAAAATAGCAGCTAATCATAGTATGGTCTACAGACTAGGGTTAATTCCAATGTCAGCCGAAAAGTTCCAAAACAGATAAAACAATTATCAAAATTATGACCACAATCTTGTAGATAATATGTTGAAAAAGAAGAAATATAATATTGCTATTAAAGAAAGTTTCCATTCAAATCACAAAAATCAGAATATTATAGAAGCATGACATACTTTGAAAAGTAACACATACAAGGTCAGCATTTGAAAAATAACCAAGCAAAGCCAGGAGAAGAAGTGAAAACTAGAATATATAAATTAAATTGTGGATCTTGTCCAAACTTTCATTTAGGTCAGAGTGGTAGATATTTCTCTAGTAGAGCGGGTAGGAGTTATAGAAATAACAAACTGCACTACCATTATGCCACACATTTGTTAGAATGAAGATACCTACTTACTTGTGGTAATTAAAGGTAGACTGTAAGATAACTTAGAATACTCAGAAATCAATAAATATAAGGACAGTAATCTTTTACTTGATAATCAGGTAGATTATTCATATTCTCTGTTCCTTTAATCTCTTCCCTTCGTAAAAAACTTGTATTCTTGTAATCATTAAATTAGCTTCAAACAATCTGAATTTCTAAACATCAAGTCCCTTGTTCATTATCTATTAATGTATATATAGCAAGGAATACCATTGTAAGTTTAAGTAATTTGTTCACATGAAGGAGCCACAGTGTGGCGAAACATGTCGTATTTACTTTTATTTATTTATACCCAAAATGAAAATATGTCCACGCTACAGTGTAGTGTTTATTTGTAAACGCTTTTCATATTGAATTTTGTTTTATTATTTTTTGAAAAGGAATATTATTTTTTGTTGGATTTCATAAATAATGTGCAATAATTTGTTCATACTTCAATAGCTCGAGTAATTTTGTTTTCTCCTACGAAAAATGCTGTGGTTGCCTATAGTTATATGAGTACCAACTATATTCTTATAGCAATAGACATAAATAACCATTTTCTATATCTCGAGTAAGTTATATATTGTATAGTAAATATTTGTTCCATTTGTTTATAGATGCTGGAACATGATGCCACGTTCTACTAACATTTGAGCCGTGTATCAAGCATATAGGAAAATGAAGATTTGATTTAATAAGTGAACATAAATTAACGGCAAAATATAAACATTGAATTAACAACTTGTATTCAGAATTATATTATGTAAATTATTACTGTCAATAAAGAACCTAAACAACATTTACCTGTAGATTTATTTTGTTGTGATATAGGTGGGTGTTACCGTTACCCTACCGTAAATGCTACGTAAAATGCTGAAGAATAATAAAATGAGGCAGTAAGGGGAGAAGCACCCTTTAAAATAGTGGTGCTACAGAGCTCTGTTTCAGAAACTGACATCCGAATCTGTTTTGAGGGTAATGAAACTTATGCAGTGCTTCTGCTATTGTAGTATAGATGGCACTTACTCACTTTATATTGGGATAACAACATTTTGGTGTTGAATTCGTCACATCTTCGAAACCATTTATCCAAATGAATGTTTAACTAATTGAAAAGTATAAAATTATGGTGGAAACATCAATTACCAAAGATAGTGCTTTGATTTGAGGACTATAGATGTACCTATATATATTTAACGGAGAAGTTTCTCATCGAATTAAGGGAACCGAAGTAATTCAAATATGAGGCTTCAATTAGGCACAGTTCAAGGGTTTTCCCTTTATCATTGAAATTTCCTATGTTGATCCTAGATAGCATCTTCCAAAATTATGTTTCTTCCACAGTATACAAGAAGATTCAACAAATATGGTAACGTAAAATTTAATTCACGAGTATTTCAAATAGAAGGATTCAATAGGACACCGTTCAATGATTATTCAATTTTACTTCCCTCATTATTGCGGAAATGTCTGTTTTGAACTTTTCTGAGTCCGTTCAGACTATTTTGAGATAATGTCTGTGTGTGCGGTCATATGTGCGTGTGTGCGTAAGCCACTGTGGATACTATTGTGCTGTTCTTATTGGTCGCACGAATTCAGAAATTTGCAAATCACTTTAAAAGTGTAAAATTTTTGTTCTTAGGGCCCGGTAGGGCTCTTCCAAGTGGTACTTTTGATATCCATCTTCAGTTAGCTATAGTATTTTATTGAAATATTATGACAACAGTGTATTTCTGGTTATAAATATGTATCACATTATCAATCATACTTTTCCCCTGCGTGTCCGAAATTAAAATTTTGTAATAAAAGAATGACGTCATGGGAGTAGTGACGTTACATTTTTGTTCTCTTTGTTATATAGATATACCTAAATTCTAGAAGTTATTAACCGTAGTTACTTTATAATAATTTCACATTGAGCTAATTTCAACCATGAAATCTGGTCCAGGCACCACAAGAATTGTCCCGTGTTCTCAAGTACCGAAATACCGAAAAAATAATCATTACAACATAAGCCGAAAATATGGAGGTGAAAAATGGCGACTCACAAGACTCCAACTTGGTGCGGAGCGGCGCCTGTCCGCTCGTACCGCTATCTTTGTGTTAAGATGAGTAGTAAAATACCTAATTTGATAGGTGAAGCTTAGCCGAGTGATCACGAGAGGAAGAGGTCCTTCACAGTGTTTTGGACCTATCAGACACAGATTTCGCATTGTGTAAGTAGGATTCCAACCTTTACATAGCCGATGCCATCTTTAGGTTCATATTTGAGGAAATTTCCCAAAATTGATGATACTTTTAGCAGAGACATACGCACACACAGACATCATCTCCAGAGAAATTGTCTAGATTAATTCCGAAAGGTTCAAACTCATATTTTTACGAAAATCAGGAAATACATTTTTTCGGGTCCATTACAATACTTCACTAACACAAGGAGAAATCTTGTGTCTTAATGAAATCTACAATGTTCTATTGTATTTTATACTGTATCATATTCATTTGATAATTCATTTGTGTTTAAATTTTATATCTGCATTAATATCAATATATTATTACGTTTTGCTCGTTTTAAATATTTTAATTATTGTATAATAAAATAATTATTAAAAGTTTGATTGCCACTAATTTAATTAATAAATGTAACTATAATTTCGCTAACAGAAGAATCTAGCGAAACTATAGTTGCATTATTCATTAAATTAGTCATAATCAAATTTTTAATATTATTTTTTTTTAAGTTCCGAATGGATATTCATCACGTAATGCATGATTCTATTTAAGTCTAAATATTGATGTTTTATGTCACTCATATATATTTTAATTAAATTATTCACGTGTTCTTCACTGTGATGTAAACAGTATGAATGTAACAAATAAATGCTATTTATCTATCTATAGTTAGGAAAGTGAAAATTCGAGAAAGTGATACCTATCTTTGGCTAGTGGTTCAGAAGTTGTAGTTCAATGCAGAACAAGTAGTACAGATAATAAAAATATCGTCATTTTCTTCATAGTAATCATGTAATAAACACAACTTTTTCAGAATATTCTGCTGTTCCTTCAGTAAATTAACCTGAGTATATATCAGTTAATTACGTAGCTTAATGTCAGAAATTAGGTAATTGCAAATGTGAAATGAATGACATAAATTAATTATGTTGAATATATGGATAAATATTATAGTCCATGATTGTATTTGTATGTGGAAATCAAAGTTGTGTCTGTAACATAACTGATACTAGATTTACTAGAAAGGCTTGAAGAAGCACTAAGTGTAATCTAATCTTCGTTTTGCAAATTACATTCCAAATTAGCAGCTGAGTCCGGTGAATTCAATAATTTTTTAACAGAATTAAGTAATTTCAGCAACAACTCCACTGTACCTAAAATGGAGCTTGTTGCCTAATCAGCGAATTGCATTTCAGAAAAATAAAATTAAAATGTAATACACACTTTATTTAATTAAAGTGGCAAAGCAATTTCAGTATACGATGAATGAGCTTTTTACAACTTCTGCTTTAAATTACTTTGCACCCTCCGGAGGAAACTTCACATTTAATTAAATTAAAACATTTTGCTCATTTATTGTAAACGTTGGAATGCAGACAGACACTTCTTAAGGAGCCAGGTCTGAGATAAGATATTCTTACCCAACGAAAACGAATTGAAATATTCTTCTTGATTTTTAGTTATATAACCAATCTTCGGAAATGGTTTTACATTCATCATGATACCGCTTCCTGAATGAAGTCACCTTCAAAGCTTCACTAAATCATTAACTTATTCAGAGAAACTTTTATGGAAAAATCTCAAATTTGCAAGAAATATTTATCTATAATAATAATTAAAAATTAAATATATGACACATCGATAGTGTATCAAAAATTGGTTAGTTCTGTAACTAAACATCGAGGTAAGAACATTTCAAAATTTATTGACTGATACAAAAACGGCTAATCGCACAAAAAATGGGGCTATACATTTTTCAATTTAATGAGAAGACCTAAGAATATCAAATTTGTTAAAATTATAGAATATTGATGTTATCTTGAAATAATTACTATTTTAAAAATGAATAAATTCTTAAACATGAGGCATATGAATGTTGACTTAGACTAATTATTATTTTAAGAAAGAATAAATTTAAAAAAATTAGGTAATATTAATGTTGTCTTAAAATAATTACTATGTTAAGAGAGAATAAATTTAAAAAAATTAGATGTATTTTCAAAAAATATGCCTAGAACTCATCACAGTAGAGCACTCGTTGTCGTTCTAATTTTGGTATGCAACCAAAATAAAATTCTTCAATTATTGTTAATAAGCAGGCTCGAAAACTTTACTATTGGAAATTAATGTAAAGCTCTTGAATAAGATCTAATCATTCCGTTCACTCTAATCGACGGAAACTTAAAAAATTGGGCAGATATAATTCAACTTGTGAAGGAGATAATGCCTTATTATGTCGATTATAAGTGATAACTCGCTTACAAATAAAAACAAACGGCATTCCGCTTTTAGTTCTCAAGAAATGTGCCCCAGAATTAATACTAGTTTTTGCAGGTTGTTCACCCTTTCATACAAACGTAGTATATTTTCATATAGCTGGATGTGTAATCAATTGCAAAAAGAGAAAGAAGACGCTTCCTCATAATTGTAGACGCTTTGGACTTATATCCGTGACATCTGGAGGAAACAATCAATATCAAGCTTATCTAGTACCCAGAAAGCTTCAAAATATGACTTTCGTCACCCGGGATCAAAAGGAGACTGCTTGCCTACGCAACACATATATGGCAGACATCCATTGAAAAAATGGGGAACCGAAAGCTGTTTCATTGGATATCTCCAGTTTTGTCGTTTATCATCTTCTTCTCTATCAGATATATCTCTTTATGTGGTGGCTGACGGAGTATCCTCCGATCCAATGGCAATGGCAACGCTGGTGTTCCCCATGGATCAGATTTGGCAACACCTTTATTTCTGATCCATTGTCGACGATCTGTTGGAAGTGATGTTTTAGAAATGATGCCACACTTCATACCGCTCTCCCCTATATCATTCAATGGAGCAAGAAGTGCAATACAGAGACAGTTTGATGCAAAGAATGGTAGAGGTTAATTCAGTCAAAACTCAAATTTATTTTCTCCAAGAATACGAATCTCACAATCCCAAATATGTTGATGCCAGGTATAGCTATTCTTATGAAGTTCTGAATATCCGTGCTAGGGTATCACCAACAGCACTCTCTCATGAAACAATCATGCCAAAAGCTCTTTTACACCCCAGCCGTTCCTCATGATCTACAAAGTTACCTGTCATGCTAGTCCTGCAGTAGGTACCGTTCACATGTTTGAAGTTCAGCTTCCAAACCAACGCTGAAGCTCTTAGATTCTATTCAGAAGAGTCTGAATTGGTTATGTCATCCTTACGAATCTATTGACCTCTCTAGAACATCGTAGAAAGGTAAGCGATATTTACCTTTTGAAAGGTGGTGCTCATAGGAAATCCCGTATGTTATTCAGTCCAGACTAACTCTGGCTGATTACCCCTTCACCACTGTCAACCTGCCGAACTGTATTCAACCAGGCATTCATTTTTCTACAAAACAGTGAATTATGAAACTCTCTTGCTGGTGAAGTACTTGCTGATGCCTATAACCTCCAAACTTTTTAGCAAAAACTCAAATGTCCATCTCTTCTCCCAACTTTCCATCGCTGGTTCACACAATCTTGGACGATCATTATAAGTATTCCTCTCGTGTAGTCAAAATATTTGAAAAAATATTGAGAAAATCTCAATTCATTTAAAAGGTCGAGTTCAAATAACGTTCAGCATTCTTTAGAATCTCTACAAAGCTTCCACCGAAAAAAAAGCATTGCATTTGAATAGTGGTAACAATAGAATTACCATCATTAAAAAAATTATCATGAAATCTAGTGAATTTCGATTCTAATTAAATTATTATCAATATTATATCTGGAATATTAAATAGTTGAGTAGATCCCTCAATTAATTACCTCTTTTCACCAAAGCATTATAGCAAATATTAGTTCGTATTACCATTGGTACATAAATAAATGTAAGTTCCTCTTAAAAGTGTCTCCTAAAAATGAACTGAAAAGTTCGAAATTGTAGCCAAAAGATTAAACAAACAAACATTCAATCATCGAAACAATTGTGTTGCAATTGTCTCAACTCCCGATTCTCAAGAGCTTCTAGATTATATATAATATATCTCTTTGGAATAGATATAACTTAACGCAATTGTTGTGAATGAAAAAATGATAGTACCTAGCATTCTTCTGATATAGTTCATCACGATGAGATGAACATAGGATTGAAAACATATCTTGTTCCAATAAACAGCGTATTACATGATTGTGTCGGACACAGAAACATTGCTGCAAACTGTCCGGTTTGGAAGGGTGCCAAGCAAGAGTTAAAGATTTCCCACGATTCTACAGCTTCAGCGCTGGATCAACTGGACAAACTTGTCGCTCTCTGACCTTAGCTAACAATTGCATACACTTGAATTATTGCATATATTAGCTCTACAAAGAAATTTGAATGAGAAGGAACCTTTTTACATCATAAATTCGATAAACAGGACTGAAAGAGAGTTGAACTAAAACTTACTGATTTCGAAATTCAGTAACTGGCCGCTTTTTATCGGAAATAGTAAAGTGCTCTCCTCTTAGCATGTATCTTACAGCAGTTGCTAATATCGTAGTAAATCAAAAGTATTGGAGATTTTTGTTTCGCCGGAAATGTGTATAAGTTTAACATCCTTTCTCCACCCACACTGCTTATTTAAACTTACAAATTTTTCATCTCGTATCCTTATCTAGATATGAATGAACTTGATCATCCTCAACAACTTAACATTTGATATACAAGAAATATTCCCAATGCAGATGGGATAGAAGAGTAATCAAGGTAAATATTGATTAAATAAGCACAATATTTGGGATATCAGCTTGAAAATTCCAATTGTTGAATAAAATTTCTAGATTTTGATTTTAACGGGAGATTTTATAAGAATTATATGTGTGTATCAAGATAGAAACTCATTCAATACAATGATTATATTCGACAACAACTAATTAATTCGATTTATCAAAAGAATAAACTCTTAAAAGTATTATGAATTATTATATATAAATTTTCGGGAAATAGGTCACACTGAAACATATGGTTATTATTTTAGTATTTATGTACGTTTCGGTCTCACGACGTATCAATGTCTAAAACGGGATTTCTTGAAACTAATTTTATCGAGGTAATGTTCAAAAAAGTATGATATGAAAGTTGCGCATGAACCTACTAACTGTGTTGGTAAATATTTTTCAAATCTAAAACCTTTAATACCTGAAGATAAACAAACCCACGCAGTATACAAAATAAATTAGATTGCGATAGGACTTATACAGGAATCTTTGAGCAATAATTACAAAAAAGAACCGCTCTTGCTAAACATTGTTCTGATTATAACCATCAATTTGTTTACAAAAATGTTAATATTTTAATCAATTATTGTGAAAGATCTATTCTGGAGATGATTCACATGAAACGTCGCTCCAAGTCTGTAAATCATAGATCTGACACTCAATCATTAAGTCAGATTTATACTAATTTAATTAATTAAGATCCATGCAAATTTCCTTTTTGCCTTTTTAATGTTGAAAGTATAGTTCAGGTAGAATGCTCAAATAGCAATATTTATAATAAGGACTGACAACTTTTTCCTACTACCTCAAAAATCTTCAACATCTGGGTCGAAAGTGCATATTTGAGCGTTATATTTTTTGGTTTCAATCGTATTTCAAACCATACTTTGAAATGACTTTGTATATTACAAGAAAATTGCTAAGCAATGGATTCTTGATTCATAAACTTAAAACATTAATGTGTTACAATTTTGATACTCGTGTTTCTGTTCGTTTCGGCGACGTGAGCATTTCTAATTGAAATTAGTGAAATGAGGACGCTTTGTTCTAGAAACAATTAGTTATAAGAAATTCCGTTTTAGACATTGATACTTCTTCTGATGATGATTGTGAGACCGAAACGTAAAGACGAAAATACTAAGCATATGTGTTAGTGTGACCTATTTCCCGAGAATTTATAAATTATTCATACCTGGGTCAAGAATCATTGATAACAATTATGTATAAAAAAAGTACTACTTCTTGTTATTCAAGTTCTCATTAAATTACCTACTAAGAATAAAAGTAATATTGAGATTGACGTGTTCTAATATTTGACTAATATCTTTGCCAAAAAATGTTATTGTTTTCAAGTAAATTAGAAAATATTGGACGAGTATGATCACAAAAATGCGAGTATTAAAATTCAATAAAAATTGCGGAAAACTTTGGACAGGTATAGTGTGTGAAAGTGTATTATGGTAAAACATTAAGGTTGTATGATGTATATATATGAATTGATGTTCAGAATCGTAGAATATACTGTTCTATATATCTACTGAATACATAATATACTATTTTATTTATTACATTTCTGCTTAGTTTAATTCTTCTGTGAATTTGAAAAAATTAAATAGGTTTTCTAATTAAATACCAAGACAGGTGACTTCAAGTTGGAAAATATTTTAGATAATGAGTAATTATCAAAATATTTCTTATGAGGTCAAATTTTAAAGAAATAATAGACATGAGAACGAAGTTGGTTTTGTATGATTCTTTATTGAATTAAATTGTTTTATAGCTCGGAAAGATTTGAATCAATTTTAACATTCATGCAATTGTTCTATTCAATTTGAATACTTTCTAGTATTAAACGTGTATCATTATTTTCAATATTTAAAATTTTTTAATTGTATTAATCAAAAGAATTTGTTGTGTCTCTCATCCGTTCATTTGAAAGTATCCAAATTAAAGAGAACAATGAAATAATATTGAATATATTCAAACGATGCGATAGTTTGATTCAATAAAGAATCGAACATAGTCGAATTCAGATATTTTAAAGTATTACTTTCTCTTAACTATTGTTTTCTTCCTCAGAGAATTCAAGTGGATAATTATTACCCAAAATATTTTAGGTTAGATCCACAGATTCTAATCTTTTCTTATACAACAAATTAATTTAACAAAGAATCACACATAACCAATTTCTGATATTGTGGAGTATCACTTTCTCTTGTCTATCTTTTTCTTTGAAATTTAAGCTCAGGAAACATTTTGATAAGTACTAACAATCTAACAGATTTTTCATGTTAAATTCATAGCATGTTTTAGTTATCTAGAAATACAATAATAGAATAGACTAAGGGAGCACTAGGTATTTAATAGATAGAAAACATATATTGAAATGCTATCAGATCAACAAAATATTGAATTGAGTAAGAATATAAAAAATAGAATAGAATATTAGATATTTAATTCATACAAAAAATCAAATTCTTATCTATATCATAATTATAACTTCAATTTAATAATTGGTCATTATATATTTCTATAATTTCTCATAAGACACTTTCACATATTACCAATACAAATTTTTGTGTAGTTTTCATTGTATTTAAAGATACAAGTCGGCTGCTGACGCATTTTATTCAATACAGTAATTCATTTTTTTCTACATTACAAGGAAACAATAATAAAGAAGTTCGTTGATTCAAAACTGAAGATTGCTTTTATCCCTAGTAATAATATGATAAGAACCTAAATACAAAGCAAAACATCGTATTCGAATGAATTTTCTTTGTACAAAGTAATACTAAGTGATGATGATATTTTTCATGATAGTTAGATATAATGATCTCTATATCCAGCAGTATTATCGAATTATAAGTATATATTTCAGTTTTCATTATTTCTTCCATAATTTACAATGTACAATGTATCAAAATATCCATATATACCTATATCAATTTAGAAAAATTAGGATTTACTTGAATTAAACGAATCCTATACAGAAGCAATAAAATCAGGATTCAAAAGTAAACTAAACTGTCATCTAAAATCGTGTTTGAGTCATCTTTGTCAGAAAGAGCTTAAACGTAAGGGAAACAGTCTTAACACGATTTATTCAATAACGGTCTTTTCATTTGAAAACGTATTATCGCCAAGTTCTAGTAGATCCCATCTGACAATCCTCAAACTACGGGGTTTGATTCATATTTTGTCTGTTAACATAGTATTTGATCTCCAGTGCGCGACTGAATGAACTGATGGACTACATTCAAACACTATTCTTTAAATAAGATGCATGCTCTCCGAATCCACCCTACGTTTGGTAGATGAAACTTATTTCTCTGTCAGTTCTTTGTTCTATTCCAAATGGAATATTTGTACAGTTTACTAATATCTTTTCACTAATGATTTCGTGACTTATGATTAGACACTGCATTACATTTAAAAACACAAATTTCAACAATTTACAACAAAATACATGTATTTAATTTTTTTCATATATTCTCAATGAAAATCTACAAAAATTTTTATCATTCAAATTTTCAAAATTATTACTAATTTTTTAATTACCATAAACAATGGTTTAATCATATGTTTTTTAATATTATCTAGTGTGCTATAATGTCTTCGATCCGATACAATTAATTTATATGAATAAAAATATATCTAAATGTCATAAAATTTAGGTGCATACTTGAAGCTTGAAATTAAATCCATGTTAACAACTTTCCATTGATTACATTATTTTATTGTGACATACTACTACTATGTCATGAATAATAGTACTACCTCACCGAATAGAAAAAGAGTTACTGAAGGTATTTTACAACAGAAAGTATATGTGGTGTTGAACATATTTGTTCCGGGGTGAAACCACGATTTGCTAGACTTTATCCGGGAATAGTTGAAAATCGAAAATTATTTAAGATAGTTAAACAGAGAGTATTATTCATTAGTTATCATTTTTTCACAAATATGCAAGACACACTTTAATCGTCTATAATTTTTAGTTCAGAATTTTCACTAATCCAGGTTTTTGAAAGCGTTAATTTTGTCTTGCCACATTTCGACATTTTTACAAATAACTATATTCCACCACTTTAAAAATAATTTCTCCTTTATCGACACATACCATCACTGATGGTTAAATAGTAACTGAACTGAATATTGAGATTCAGTTTAAAATAAGCGTAACACCATGAAAGGAAACGTTAGCCGATTACAAATACCATCTATTTCAATACACTGGGAATTCTAATTGTAGAGACGTTCAGCGGTAGCAAAATTATCGTATCTGAGCAGCATCATAAAATCCGTTTCATTGTCTGTAACAAAGCCATAATTATTGTCAATCAAAATTATTCCAATGCAAGAGGAAAACCAATTCTGAAAAGTCTTAGTTTGATTCCACATTAGCTCTCAGAACTAGTTCCAGCCTTGCTCGTGATAATTGACAAACGTACTGCTGTGGCGGGAAATCCATCTGTTACCCAAGGTTTTCCGTAACAAAAATTATAATCATTGTCTGAAATCGTTAATACCTAAAGATAAACAAGCCCACGCAGTGTATGAATTAAATTGATTGGATTACGATGGGACTTCTACAGGAATCTCTGAGCAATATTTACAAAAAATAATGTATGGTCACAAGTATACTACTGAAAACAAAACTTTGAAAATTCCACGGCCCTTGCCAAACATTGTTTTGATTATAAATATCAGTTCCATTATAAAATTTCAATATTTTAGATGAAGCAACTAGTTATTATAAAGGAAGATGATTCATATAAAACGTGATTCTTAGTCTGTTAGTCACAGATCTGATGTATAATCATTCAGTCAAATTTATACAAACTTAATTCTTTAAATACTTGCAAATTTCTTCTAAAGTTGAAATAGTGTATGGGTAGAAAGCCGATACAATGAATCATGAAGCCCAGACCTTTGCTATTGTAGCCATAAATATCTCAAACACATCAGTTCATACCTACTTGGCGCAAAGGGAGTACATACGTATTTACTTCTTTCTCGAGTAATGACGCCTCCAACTATATAAACAATAGTTTGTAGTGGTTTTCTAATACACATAATTTTACATATCAATGTGTTACAATTTCAATTTTTCATGTTTCGTTCGTTGTTGCTTAGTGCAATTAGTTTAAGAAATCCCGCACTCCATTTGATGAAAATTACTGTTCAAACGTCTTCTGATGATGACCGAGAGACCGAAACGTACGTAAGGATGAAAAAAATATAGTAAGCATATGTGTTGGTGTGACCTATTTCCCGAGAATTTACATACAATTATTGATATGAGCTTACCCAAATTACTTTTCGTTGAATAGAATAATTAGTGGTATAGGAATCATACAGATTCCTGCTAAACGCATTACTAAATGAATGACGTATTTGAAATTCAATAAAGCGTCTCGAATGTTTCGCTATTTGCATATGGATAGCTCGTTCCGCACACAGTTCATGAATTAGAACATAAATTAAGAACTTCGTTTTTGTTAATTATTAGAACAATATAACTGTTTTTGTAAGAATGGCAACATAAAGTGTGCTTTAGGGGCCATTATTGAACGCCTTAACGTTGGTAAACCCTTACTTCAGGGGACAAAACACGGAGGGAGCTTGTAAAACAAAGACGATGCAGAGTGTGGTAGGACGTATAATTTAAGCAAATGACCGCTGATAAGAGCTACGTGTGTAAACTATGGCTAATCTAACTCAATAAACTTTATAGTGGCAGGAATGGTGGTTCTGATAACAACAAGGTCTCTAATCCAACTTCTAACTAAACTCGCTCTTCGACCACTATAAATACTATTACTTTCAAGTACCTTATTCATAAACATTTCATATTCGTGCAAAGGACGGCAATTCCTCTATAAGTTACATTTATAAAGCAATTTTTATTCTTTGGTTTCCTCAACTCAAAATGGCTTTCCAAAACAACTTCATTTTTATTAGTTATTGTGTATCGGTACTTTTGAATTTCCCTTTTGGACCACTCTCTATCCATGTTACCGCTACTTCCGAAGTATCATCAGTAAAGTGAGGCAAATATGAAGAAAAAAAAGTAGGAAATATGATCGTATATATGGAAGAAATTTAGTTGAAATATGAAAAAAAAAATTTAAATATGAAATTATTTAAAAATTAATATTTTAATTTTCACAATCAATTGCTTTTTTTTGGAGCCGTTATAATCATCGCTACGTAACTCTGAAATACGTTTCTAATTATCCAGCCGAATGCTAAGAGAAACAAAATTTTAGAATATGTGCTTTTGTCCACCATTGACCGGTTTCATTCAAAAAAATTGTTTAGTTTTGTTTCAAAGGAGTTATGGGACTACGATCAAATTTTGCCCCACCCTGAATGCCAGAGGCAAGGAACACTCTTTATACAGAAAAGTCCTAATATTTGAAATCTCAAAAAGTTACGTAAAATACACCTTGTGCATATTAAATAAACCCTCTTTTCATGACACACCTTGTATAGCTGGTTTTTTAATAACATTTTTTATGTTGAAAAGTCTGTATAGCTTTGAAAATAATAAATTTGTACTTACAATAATTTTGTTGCAGACTGAGCAGAATACTTTTCCCATGTTCATAGACAACTCTGGAAATGGTTCAATCCACATAGATACTTTGATACCACTTGCCATTTTAAATAGACACACTGGCACACTTCAAAATCTAAATTTAAATTAACTCTAAAATTGTCGACAAAACTTTAAAGAAAACTTCTAATAATTATGCCCCTCCTCGTGCCCTTAGTTTGGCAGCAAATAAATGGACCCCAACGGTGTCGCGTAATTAATTCTTAGCACCTACTTCCGGATTAAATGAATATTTCAAACATCAACAATATTATTGGAATTTACCAGTAATTGACTTTTTCTTAAAATTATACCTGCTACATGCAAAACCAGTCAAGCAACACAAATTTAGAGCTTTTAAATTTACTTTACTCGCAAGAATAATAAAATGTTTTGGTTAAATTGTATAGGAAGGAATTGTTTGTAAAATTGTTACAGATATGCTAAAATTTTGAAAATAGTTAAAAATATGAAAAATTCGCAAAAATTTCATACAATATGAAAAATATGCCAAATATGAAAAGTTTCATGAATGCCTCACTTTAATCATCAGAAATAAAGATACAAGATTATTTAGTCTAAAAGGTGGGCGACAAAACAGCTGAAAATGAAACAAACTCAATCAAATTTTCATTGGCCTGGATCTTCAAGAGGCAAATATTATATTATATCATTCTCTCAGTCGGTTCAATGCTTTCACGAAATGTTTCTTCAAGTCTAATGATAACTGATAATCACCTTTATACTGGAGGACCTATCGGTTACCAAGTAGCCATTCCATCATCAGAGCATACTAAACTATAAGTAAAAATGTTCCTGTTTAAATACTATTTGGGGATAATGATGTAAACAATGAGCTACCCTCAGCTTGAGATAAATCGGAATTTAGTAAATTGATTTTTCGTTTACACATTTCCATCCCTTTTAAATTACCTAGATATTTGTCTGTACTGTGTTTTAAAAGTGATAAACTTGAGAAATGGTGTGACCTGTATTCAAAATATGTTTGGCTACCGCTGATTTTTCACCATTCTTTTTCTTTATATGGGCAAAATGTTCCTTCTAGTTTGACCCACGTAGGATTTTGGACACGACTCACAATTGAATTTGTAAATCCCGGATTTTCACCACTTTGCAAAACTTCAAATTCATACAACCAATAGGAACGGCGCAATCGTCTCCATACTAAGTTACGCACGTACGTACGCACACACAGACGTCATGTCTTCTTCGGTCGAAATCTTGTAACTATTCATTCGTTATGTCAGATGTTATTCAGGTCTTCGTATTGGATTTCACAGGTAAATTCTTTGAGTCAATATTCTTGAAGACTCTTGGCCTACCTGCTTTACATGTGGCCAAAAGTTTTTCCTCTTCTCAATTCATATTGACGCAAAGTAAAATCATCATCCTTTCTTTGGATAGTTTTCCACAATATGTTTTTCTTTTCCTAAAGTCAGAATCTTGTTTGGCAAGGCTCTGAAAAAAGGCCTGGCTCGTCTGCATCATTATAGATGTCTCTTGGTGTTTTATCGAAGACGGTAAAGTTTATAGAAAACGAGGATACGTCTTGCGAATTCACGGAAGCAGCCTCTCTAGATATTGCTTCAAAATCTATGTTGTGGGTAGTGTGAAAAGAGCAAACTACTTTCCAGTTTAGGGAATTCCTTCATTGCGAGAGGCTACAAACTACTCGTAACACGATTGATCTAGCTTTGAGCCGTCTGTTGTTGGGAAGTTTCTTTTTTCGGTGACATTTACATTGGTATACCATTTTTTTTATCAGTCCTTTTCGTTTTTTATAATTTCTGCAGCTTGACTGTTTCCTATCTTGAAACGCTTTGATATCGTATGACCGCACTCATTTCCTCTTGATTGCTTACATCAATAATTTCCATTTTTCATTGTAATGTTAGAAATTGTTCCACTGGCCCCATTGTCAGAATATTATTTTATTCAAAGGTAAAATCGTCTCATATAGTTACCTGTCTAAAAATAAACGAACAGATGGTTGTTTATAGTTATTTCAATATTATTACTTCCAAGAATTCCCAATCGATGCATCTAGGTCGGTGCGTCTAAAAGACCACTCAATGTTAGTCATCCTGTCATCTTGATTCATTGTCGTGTCCGTTCAAGAGAGATTTTTACCGTAAGATCAGTAAACATAACTGTCCGTGTTTGCTAACGGGAGAGTCACAACCACGGTCGTACATACATACGTCTGGAAACTCGAGGTGAGAAGTGAGAAGTGAGTCCGCTAAGCGTCGACTGTCGCGTAGTACCAAAAGACGTCACGTAAGAGTATCATAAAAGGCGTCACGTAAGAGTATCATCTTGATCTCTATGAAGAGTATTCTGTGACAACTGTCAGTTGACTTGTCAACACAAGGAATACCTGCGTTTTTAGAAACAAATTACGAAATCGTGCATTGTGCCGAAATTCAAAACGGGGTACAAAAGTGTAAAGCAAGAAACTTCTGTTTTTAAAGTGCCAAAAGATGCGGAAATGCGAAAAAAGTGGATGCTTGCGATTCAGGATAGAAATCGTTTTAACGAGGTCTTTTATGAAGTTATTCTTAAGGTGAGTTTGACAAGAGTAACTGTTATATTCCTCTCTCAAATCTGAATGATAAATATTGCGTTACGAGAAAAATTGGCAGTGTCAACATAGCCGAGGTTTCCGGACCCGTCGAGTGTACAGTACCGGAGGTTTTAGTGTATAATGTATATATTGTAAACATAATGAAAGACAACATACTAAACGAGTATACATGTATTTTGATTGTAATCCTAATTTAATTAAAAAAATTTTTATATGCGATCGATTATTTTCATACATTTCCTCTTTAAATTACTACCAAAAAAGCCTTAGATAATAAGTACATACTCCAGAAAGAATGTGTTTCAACGAGGTCTTTTATGTGTGCGAAAAAGAGGAAGCTATTTTTAAGGTGAGTAATACATTTTGACAAGAGTAACAGTTCTATTCCTCTCTCAAATCAGAATTCTTAGTAACACTGCTTGCGATTCCGGGAAGAAATCGTTTTACCACTTCGATCCAAGCGCTAGCTAGTGGCTGAGCGAGGGACTACGAGTTTGGCGGCGCGAAAGAGACTCATGTCAACCATAGAGTTTCCAGACCTGTATGTACGACCGTGGTCACAACAATGCTTTTCTTATGAAAAGTGGCCCGGACCAGACCAAAATATCCGCTCAAGGAAGGTGTCCGCTTATGAGAGGTGTCCGTCATTGGATATTTTACTGTATACCAATTTTGAATAGAATCGGACGATAATCACAAATCTCGTCCGCCATCTTAGTCTCCATATTGAAAATTAAATATCTCTGACCCGAAAAACCCACACATATCAATTTGGAAAGAATATGATCATAATATCCTAACTCATCTGGCATCTTAATTTTCTTAATTATGACCGAAAAATCATGATCTCCGACGCCAAAAACTCCCATATACCAATTTTGAAAAGAGACAGGACCTGATCACAAAACTCGTCTGCCATCTTAAATTTTCAAATTTTAACTAAAAATTTTGATCTCGGACCTTGAAAACCCCCATATACCAATTTTGAATAAAATAGGACTATAATCACATAACTTGCCCGCCATCTTAAATTTCTGAATTTTGACTGAAAAGTCATTATCTCCGACCCCAAAAACCTTCTTATACCAATTTTAAATAGAATTTGAATGAAATCACAAAAGACTCGTCCGCCAACTTGAATATTAAAGTTTTTACTAAAAAAATCACATTCTCCGAATCCAAAAACCCCCATACTACAAGATGAATAAAATCTTTTGTCCACGACTAGTGTATAAAATATGCATAATGCATGTGTTTACTCAAGCATAATGATATTCATTAATCACTAGTGAATAATGAAATCATTATTCACTACCATCTATATGACAAACATAATAGAAACGTATAGAAAAATACGATAAAAATAGAGCGTGCTATGAAACGTCAAGTCAGATCAAATTTAATTTGAAACGTCAACAATTTGTTGGTTTGACTTGTTTCAACAGCAAAGTTTATCAGTATCAAAGTATTATTTATGGGTCGTGGACAAAGTATAGTATTCTACTTGCATGTTATGGCTATTATTCACGTGGATGAAGTTTATGGCACGAGCCACTATAATATGCTCGTTGAATAATATACTAATAATCATTCAGAAACCGTCACATTGAAATTATAATGTATTTCACAACTCTATGTTTTATATAACCTGCTGTCAGGCTGACTTTCGAAATACTATAACCTCATATTTGCTGTTACATAAACTATCGAAATTTGCCACAGAGTAAAGACAACATATACAGTGATGTTATATCGATGACGTTTCTTGAATCTTAAAATAAGAATTCCGGACACTTCTGTAGGGTAAATATATGAGTGTAGTATATATTTACAACCAGAAAAACACGGTTGTTCTTATGGTTCGATAAAATACTATAATTCGATTTGAAAAACCGAAGATGGATGTCAGCAATACCACTCGAAACAGTGCTACCGCGCCTAAGAACCTAAGTTGAATATTTCAAATTCAAATCCATATAACTAATAGGAACAGCGCAGTCGTCTCCACAGTGGGTTACGCACCTATGTAGGCACACACACGCATAGACATCATGTCAAAAATAGTCTAGATCGATTAAAAAAAGCTCAAAACGGATAAATCTGCGAAAATCCTAAAAAAATTTTGGGGCGATTACAATTCTTTCCTTAAACTATACATATATACTACGTATAGTGAAGAAAGTAAAAATACATGTTGTTATTGTTGCTTAGCCAGTTCGTAGCCCTCGAATTAAGTAAATACCTCCTCCCACTAATAATTTACCATTGTTGAGATAAGGAAACCAACACACACAAGCCTAGAGTGTGAACAAGAATGAGTGAACCGAAAACATATTTCCACTAAATGAACGAGATATACGTTAATTTCTCTTTCTCCAGCTTGGCTTTTGTCAACTAAAGCATGTATATTTCAGGAATGTTTGCCATTTACTGAATAATGTGTTGTTTGGTAAATCCGGATCCCGTAACGTACTATAATCTCTCAGTAATAGACATCAAACTGATAACAACCTCGGTGTTTATGAACGGATGCGTTGCCTGTATAAGCTGAACCGTCATTTTCAAAATTGCATTCTGTAAATGCCTTTACAACAAAGTAATGCCGTCAGTAAATACGAGGAGACTTATCATTATATTTTATTGAGAACTGCCCTTTGCTAAAGTGCGATATTTCCACCTTATCTTCCGCAACAGTTATCTGCCACGAAAGAAAGGGTAAAAGACAAAATCTCGATTTTGACAACTAAGCTTTCCTCGACACTATTTTTGTTTTTAAATAATGCTTCCTCGGATGTTTCAAATGATATAACGTCAGACAACTACGATTTACAACCAATGTCTGTGTTTCCACTAACCTGCCATGAAATATTTCACTGATAGAAACCGTGAAGTTGTTCTGTAAGGTTTTTTATTTACCGGCTAAAAGTACTTGGCATCATATCTTCCACTAAAAAATGAACATCTCGTTTTGAATTAAATTAACGAGTACCTTGGAATGATCTCGATTCGGAGAATAATTAGTCTCTCCGTATCTCTGAAATTACCGCTCTTGTGTATGCAAAAAAATTTTGAACATCGTTCAAACCCGATTAAACTTCACAATTTTCCCGACATACACTTTTAAAAATTTCAATTTAAATTTGACTTGCGCTATCTATTGCTGTGATAATGTTTTGTTCACATAACATGACGAACCTGCCCCTCTGTTATGTTCCTCAGAAGAACAAATTTAATAACCCGTTTTCCACTACCTTTCGAAAAAAGAAAACAATACCAGCAAAATAACGTGTTCATTAATTTACTTTTTGTGAGCCAATCGTATTATTGAATGCACAATTTATTCTGGCTAGAATGATCAAAGGTTCACTTAAATCTGGTATGTGACTTTCCTAATCTTCGTAACAAAGATTACTGAAGCGATACACATTTAAAAAAAAATTTTCATCTATTATTCATATTTTAGTCTTATTTTCGGTATTATAGTTCCTCAGCAAAATAGTTGCAATAATAATATTAATATTAACACCAAACACCTATATTGAACCACAATGGAACAAAAGGCAGAAGTTCTATCACAAATTTTTTTACGTTTGTGTCGTAAGCTATATCTAGTTGCTATCGTGCTATCTTTTCTCAGCCCGCTCACCCTTATGATAGGAACAGTGCCTCAAGAGATAAATTCTCTCTTTGTCCAGTCCCTCTAGTGGGATATCAAAAATTATCTTGGTCAAGGGTGGTTGTGGAATCTAAAACGTGTGTCTTACTTTACGTTTGAAATAATTATGTCAATGTCACACTGACATCATCAATAACCTACAAATTAAAAATTATCTTGGTCAAGGGTGGTTGTGGAATGTAAAACGTGTGTCTTACTTTAAATTTTTGAATATGTTTTGTTGTGTCAGAATCTGTTAAGTCATTGTGCTGAAATTTTCTAATCACAGCACAAAATTTTCATGATTGAAGCCTATTTTCGAACGGGGGCGCTAGTTAATGGAAATTGGCAATACAGTCAACGTTTGTGTTTGGACAATTTTCGAGAGCACGTCCCAAACGTGGCAATATTACCGGACAATTTTTATGCGTGCCTTACAAATTGTGTTGAAGTGTTTCGCGAAACTGGTTGTGTGACTCATAAAAAAGGTGCTGGTAGACCAAGAGTTCGTACAGAAGAAGTTGTCAATGACGTTCGTCAACGCCAGAAATGCTGCAAAACGGTTTTCACAGCATGAGGATGCAACAATTACTGTAATTTAGTTTTACTTGTTACTAAAACCGTTATTTCATAATTTGTAGTTCATCATTGTTTTACAACTGAAATAAATATGTATGAAATTTGTAGGTTATTGATGATGTCAGTGTGACAGTGACATAATTATTTCAAACGTAAAGTAAGACACACGTTTCAGATTCCACAACCACCCTTGACCAAGATGCACCAGTGTATGTCGACAATCACCAATATTAATGGTGTAAGTCCGAAATTATTTCAATATTTTGTTTGTTTTGGACATACACCGGTGAATGTTAACATACTCCAAGGCGATTTTGTGTGTCTCAGATACTGCAATTCACTAATTACATGAATGTTAACACACGCCAGTTTGTTCGAAATGAAGTGAGAAAGTTAGAGTGCTATTGTTCTCTCTTTTTTCCACGCCGACCACCCGTCGCCGCACCGCTAATAGGGCAGAATATCAGAATCCGAAATATGTTTACTGTGCAACAGAAAAGAGGAATCTAAAAGAAATATGGAATTAGCGAAACTTCAACTTCGAGATCAAGGAAAAAAATGCTTAAAGTATCGCAGGCAAATTTTCCTCCTGCAAAATGTGGAGATACTGTAAGGTTGCGTGCAGGGCCGGATTTAGAAGTCTGGATGCTCCGGGGCAAATTATTTTCTAAATAAAATGAACAATTTTTTCAGTCGAGTTTTAAAATAAATAATTTATTGTAAACCAAGTAAATTCTTTTAATATTTAACAAACATATATATCTATAATCGGAAACAAGAATTAGCGAAAAAAAAATATCAAAGGAAAAATTGTTTACTAGTGTTTACTAGTCGGAATTTAAAAGATTTTTTTTTCGAAGTCTATTATGGGGACCCCTCTTTTGTAGCCCCGGTTGCCCTCCCCTAAATCCGGCAGTGGTTGCGTGTTCCTGATGTTGATAGAGGTCGTACAGATTCCAGAAATATCCTTACATGTGTTACAAATGTGGATGGTGACTATTATCAACTGACTACAAAACATGGGACGTAAGATGTATACTAGAAATCAGTTTTCCATCAGTAAGGAAAATTTTATCAATATATCTGAAACTTCTTCTACAAAAATATCAATGCGTGAAATTGTTGCTTTGGAAGCAATATTTGGAGGACAAGGATACAAGCGTTGCAATTGTGCACAAAAATGCAACCCCAAGAAATGTAACTGTGAAGTTCGTGGAGTTATTTGTATTTCTAAGTGCCATAACAGTTTGCCATGTACTAATAAATAAGTTTTTTTAAATTCTTATAGCGAAAAATGCTGTAATACCTTATCACCCATGAGTAGGTACGTTGTAACGAATGAGTATTTTTCAAATTCTATAGCCAATAGGGCAATAGCATTATTAATGATAAGTGTACGTTATTATTTACCTTACTTGGCAGGTAATGCTATTTGTATTACTGATTTAAGATTTTGATTAATAAACAAGTTCTATTTGTTTTATTTATTATAGTTCTACGATTTTATTTATTGTAACAATTTGTGAGTTCATTTTAATTCAGGCCCGAACTTCTGTTTTGCAGATATCTTTGCTGAATCATCACAATTCAACTCATCATGAATAGAATGAAGATTAACCAAGTCGTCGTAGTGTATGATAACATGCACTGGTGAATGACCGAAAACATAAAGAACACAATAAATAATAAACAATCACCAGCTAGCTTGGTGGTTGTTAACATACACCAGTGTATCTTAAGATACACTCCGCTTCGGACATTCACAGTAACATATACACATTCTGCCTACAGTGAACTTTTGAACTGAATTTCATGACTTCAGTCAGTTGGTTACAGATAATATGCAAGTCAAGTGAATTCTACCTGCTTTTCGAATACATGATGCTCTGGAATATTTGAATCTTGTTAATTTAGGTATAATTTATCAAAAGTACTTATTTTTCTATTCGTGGGATTGATTTGTAAGGTGCCTCTTCTGTATAACCGGAGAAGCCGGCTCTGATTTTGAACAAATAGAATCAAATACAGATAATTTGTCGAATATCGCTACATTTACTAAACCGTAGTCTATAATTTGAAACTGTCCTGTTCATTATCAAAACATACAATAAGCGGAAATGAAAGGTTCCATCTATTTTATATTATTAATTTGAGTAATAAATATGATGATAACCCACAATGGAAAGTAGATTGGAATTTCTCAAATTCCCAAATGGGCAATCAAGTAGATTATTCGAAAGTTTGTAGAAAATTCCTATTAATTCTAATAATTTCCGAACAGAGGAAACTTATGCTGAAATTCTAGAAAATGGTTAACAATAATATACAAATTTGGCATCTTGTATTTGAATCATATGGAATATCTAGCTCCAAATCAAATCCATCAAGAAAAGACAATGACGTACCGATAAAGTACCAAAGACAATGACGTACCAATAACGTATCCGATAAAGTTCCAATCATTTTCTTCAAACGTAATTTGCATGCATCCTATAAAGAGATATAACCTCAGAAAACCAGGAGTATATAATTTAAGTAATGTATGAAGAAACATATGAACGTGGCGAACAAACGTGGTACTACATTATTTCGTGTTAGACGTTCTGTTTCAATCAATTCAAATTCATATTTTGCTCAAAACTGTTCTAGAGTTCTGTTCACATATTTAGGGTTCGGCTCCAGAAGGGAGCTATTCGTCGAATTGATGATGGTGTCAAACTTTGCTGTTGAGAATAATATCGTCCAATTCGCTGATGATACCTTGGATATTGTTGAAAGCGAGATTAATGAAGAACACCTAGAACAAAAAATCAATAACAACTTTGTTAAATTGAAAGATTGGCATCAATTCAATAATTTATTACTAAATGTCAATAAAACTCAATTGATACAATTTTCTTATTATAATAAAGACGAAAAAATTATACTTACTCACGGGAATACGAGCATTCAGTCTAATAAAATAATCAAATATCTTGGTATTGGCTTGGATTCTCGACTGAACTGGACTTATCACATAGACTGTCTTGCACCTAAAATTTCAAAAAATAGCTACGCCCTCAAAATAATTGCTCAACGTGTGAATAATCAAGCATCACTTACCGCATATTATGCATTTTATATTGAGTCGAGACTACGATACGAAGCCATATTTTGGGGTAATTCCACAGATTCAATCAGAATATTTAGATTACAAAAATGATGTATTAGGAACATATTTGGTTTGAGATATAAAGAAAAGTGAAAACAATATTTCATTAAGCATAAAATACTTACCATGTACAGTATTCATATATATATATGATCCTACATTCTTCAAAACGCTAGATCATTCTCACAACACCAGATTCAAGGAAAATTAACCTGCAATAAATACAATTTCTCTTATCTACAGAAAAATGTAAAATACATGCTAATAAAAATGTATAATAAAATTCCAATTCCTATGAAAAATAAGCCATTGGAAATTTTTAAAAAGAAATTAATCAATAATTTAAAAGAGAGGGCCTATTACTTGGTAAAAGAATTTTTAACTGATGATGGTCTTAATAATATCGTCTAATTTGTTATTCGTCTTAACATGTTAAGAATTCTAGAAAATAAGTTTTTTTTAATTTTTAACTCATTGTTCATTCTATTATGTTTTAAGTCTAATACCTGTTAGAAAATCAATACCTTACCTTTTTCTATTTTAGTTTTAATATGTTTTTAATTACATTGTCTATTATTTGAAGTATATGTATTGACAAGTTCTACACCTGTATTTTATACAGTTGGAACAAATAAATGGAATCTAGGTATCTATCTATACTTACAAATTCATTGACCTCTCTAGAACATCGTAGAAAGGTGGGCGATATCTCCCTTTTCTTTAGAGATTCCCTAGGCCGGTGTTATCAGAATTCTCGTGTATTATTCTTCCAGTAGAGATTTCTGGTAGACTCGAGCTTGTCACCTCTTCATTGTCAAGCTCGAGACTTGCCGAACTTCTTCCTATCAGACTTCATTTTTCTATCGAACGGCGAAGTTGTGAAACGGTAATGAGTTCTTCCCTTATGCCTATAACCTCTAAGTTTTCAAGAAAAATTCGAATTCCTATCTCCTCTCTCAACATTCCACTGCTGTCTCACAGATGTTCTTCGAACATTATAGGCTTCCCTTTCGTGGAGTATTAAAAAAGTAATAAAACGCTTCTCTGGGGTGTTTGTCCAACGCAAATGTCAAAATAATACATTGATCATTAAGAAACCATAAGCCAGAAATTTAATATGATCGAATAAGCCTGTGGTGGTTTTTGGTATGATGCGACGAGCTTACTGTTATCAGTGTTGAAGCCATACTCACTACTCAATGACGAATGGTTTGATGAGTTCAAAAGTGATTTTCGAATGATGTAGACCTTCCGACAGCATGGCCCAATATCGAACGAGCTTCTTGGTGCAAAATTTTACGAATTGGTGACACAGTGCGGGAATTAGCATAATATTATGCGAGTCTAACTGAGTCATGCCATGCAATCTAGATTATTCATCAAATTGCTGCGAAATTCGTTCCGCGCTTGCTGTTTCAGTAGGAAGAAGATCAAATCAAAGTAGGCTGATTCCAATTTTTCTTAAATCTAGAATTCCGAATTTCATGCTTCAAGTTGTAGTAATAAGCGTGTGGCGTCTAAATAAACAAATCCACGATTTCAGTTTCTAAAATTCCGAGAATAATGTTCAAGGTATATTTTCATATAGATTGACAACACAAAGTAATAAACAAAAATATACACTTTTTAACATCATGACAAATATTTTCAAGTCTAAATTGAACAAAATATTGATTTTCAAATATATTTTGATATTAGGAATGTTCATTTTTTTAAATTGGAAACAATCCATCTCCCTGACATATTCTTATCAAATCACTAATAGCCTTAGTAGCTTTTACCAAATAAATGAATTCATCCAATGCAAATGTTTCTGCTTAAATGTGGGCCAATACGTCGACTTTGAATATACCCGTATTTATTTGTGAGAAAATCAACTAGCGAAGATCACCAAGAACCCCAGCCCTGCCACTGCTTCTGACAAAATTGAGAATATTAAAACGAAATCGGTACTGGTTCCCTTGAAAATCATTCGAGTAGGATATCACATCGTCAATGATGGTTAAGCCTAGGGAAATGAAAGAATAAAGTTCTTTTAATTATTGAATCAACCTCGTAGATATATTGTCGTCATGTCGATTCCCTTGTTACATTTAGCTGTGCTGTTTATGATTGGAAATCTCTTTAGGTTAGTTACATGAGTTGTCTTTGAATAATGGTACATAACGTGTAAAGACATAGAAGGGATGATGGCGTATCTGTTGTCAGACTTAGGGGAACCCAAGAGTCTAATCCCAGAATTAATTTGCATATATTTAATTACTGTAGTAATAGAAGGGTTACTCCTATTAACTAAGAACTGTCTCTTACTTGTCGGCCATCTTAAATTATATAATCAATACCTCTGAATTCCTTGCGTCTTTCCTTCTGTTATAGAGCCGAGAATATTCTGACGCAAAACAGAAATGATATTGAACTATCGTTGAATTTGGTGCAGCTATTTAAGACTTGCAAAGATTTCAACGGAACTAAAACCTCATCATCATATTGACCAAAATGAACAATAATTTAACTAGGAAGTCAGTGTCAGTACGCTGCACATATGCCCAAAGGGTTAAGACGGAGTGTCTGGGTGAGCCGAAAAGAGGAAAAACTTCTTTCGCTACGCTCACTCTGTCTAAAATAGTTAATAATGATTCTTGACCCAGGTATGAATTATATGTAAATTCCCGGGAAATTGATCATGCTAACAAATATGCTTATTAATTCCGTCTTTGCGTACGTTTCGGTCTTACGGCCATCATCAGAAGACGTATTATATTATTATATATTAATTTCAATTAAAAATGCCCACGTCGCCGAAACGAACAGAAACACGAATAATCGAACCTGTAACACATTAATGTTATAAGTATATCTATATGTATCAAGAATCCACTGCTTAGTAGTGGATTCATGTCAAACAAAGTCTGTATACCACTGAAACCAAAAAATATAACGCTCAAGTATCTACTTTCGACCAGATGTTAAATATTTATGAGCTAATAGAAAAAGGTTATCAGACCTTATTACAAATATTGCTATTTGAGCATTCTACCCAAAATATACTTTCTACATTATAAAGACACATGTAGAAATTTGCAAGGGTTTTGTTAATTAAATTAGTATAAATCTGACTTAATGAATATCTATTCTATGATTTACAGACTTGGATTCACGTTTTATCTTCAGAATAGATCTTTCATAATAATTGGTTTCCTTATTTAAGATATTAGCATTTTTGTAATGGAATTGATGGTTATAATCAAAGCAATATTCAGCAAAGGTTTGTTGTTTCTTGTACTATACTTATGGCCATACATTCTTTTTTGTGAATATTGCTTAGAGATTCCTGTGTAAGTCCTTTCGCAATCTTAACGATTTAGTTTGCATACTGTGGGTTTGTTCATCTTTATTAAATGCTTTAGATTTGAAAAACATTTGCCAACACAGTTAGTAGGCTTATGAGCAACATTTATATCATACTTTTTTAAACATTTCTTCATTTTCTCTGACGTCTCCGGAACGTACAGTAGGTAATGTTATAAAATTATCTGTATTACCGTTTATGTTATTCATATATGACTTTCCATTATAGATTTTGTTCATTCTTTCTTTTGAACTTGTTGGTGCAACGGAATTGAAGTGAAGATAACGTTGAGATCAAACTATATTTTTTAGTAAACCACGAAGTTATTATTTTTCCCTCTGCTTCATGCATAATGTTCATATCAAGGAAATTTATGTTTTTGCTTACTTCTATTTCAATAGTTAATTGAAGTTTACAGTGGAAATTGTTAAATTTATCAATCAAGTACTGAATTTTATCATTGGGAACACACATTAGGCAATCATCACATACCGTTTACAGAATACGGGTTGAAAATCTAATGAAATTATTACAGATTCCTTTAGACATTCCATAGCTAGGTTAGCAATAGTAGCTGAAATATGAGATCCCATTGCTGTGCCGAATATTTGCCCAAAATTCTGCTCATGGTATTGAAAATAAGCTCATTCTATACAAAACTTTACTGTATTCATAAATTCTGATTGATCTAGAGGTGTGTGGTTTTTAATCGCCGCCCAACGTTTTTTAATGCTACTCAATGCTCAACGCTAAAATCGAAGAACGTAAGTCATCGAACAGATATTCAGTCATTAAGTCAGTGTTAAATTGCAAATTTCTACATGCGTCTTTATAATGTTAAAAGTATATTTTAGGTAGAATGCTCAAATAGCAATATTTCTAATAAGGTCTGACAATCTTTCTCTATTACCTCATAAATCTTCAACATCTGGTTCGAAAGTAGATACTTTCGTTATATTTTTTTTGTTTCAGTGATATACAGACTTTGCTTGACATGAGTTCGTATATTATAAGAAAATTGCTAAGCAGTGGGTTCTTGATACATATACATATATGTTTGAAACATTAATGTGTTACAGTTTCAATTGCAATTGGGGCGATAAGGACATAATACGTCTTCTCATGATGGTCGTGAGACCGAAACGTACGTAAAGACAAAAATAATAAGTTTTAAATTGTTGGTGGATTCGACTAACTGAGTAGAGCATCCCTTCGTATATCGCATCGTTTGACGTTACGTAATTCAAAATCTCTTAGAAAAAATCATTTCAGATTAAAGACATAGTGTCAAGTACTAAAGCTGAGCTCCAAAAAATATTAGGTTCGAGCCCCCAGGAATACAAATTGAACATTCTGCCTCACCATAGTTTAGGGGCACCAGCCGCCACTGTTGCATCCTCTTTGTTAAATAAGTTAAACTTTAAGGTAACTCTTATTAGTAAAATTGAAATGTCTGACTGGCGAAGAAGTGAGTACTATAATTAATTCTTCGGATATCATAACAATAATAGCAATGTGAGTAAATTTATTGTTGAAGATGTAGTAACAATAGTGTGAATAAAGGATGATAGGGATCGTGAGAGAGGCGTAGAGGCAGACCAGACCAGAACGGAAAGTGGCCGATAAATAACAGGGTGAAAGGAGAGGAAGTATCACTACAGAGAAACCTGCGTTGTCCAAGAGAATTCATTTCCTGATTTCATTTATGCAAGAACCCATAATTCCACACGGAATTAAACCACTTTGTCTTTGTTATTACAAACGACCTACGTTTAAACTTTATATTCAAGCCTTAACACCAAACCTTGCTGTGTAATTTAAGTTTATTAACTTTGAAATATATAGTTCTACTAACCGTTTTAATTATTTGTTGAGTACAACTAGCAATGCAATCTAATCTAAGAACTAACCGAACTAATTAAAACTATTTGAGTTCTCAGATGGTTTCGTTATATTTTCTGTAATTTCGGGCCCACTGTCTCGAACTCCAAGAGCAATAATAATTATGGTTGTTGCATCAATATAACATCATACATAGATAATAATAGGGAACGAATGATTCTCTCAATCAAGTAATCTCAATTCACAGACGTCACCCTAAAAATACAACTTCCTGGGGGAAATAGCATGCTTCCTACCTTATTCTACCTCTTGATAAACGCAATCATTAGAAAACATGGAAGAACCCTCTAGATTTGCGAACGATTAAAAAATAAACTTTATCACAACCTGCTTAGTCGAGTTAAACTAGTAGAAAAACAAGTAGTGAATTGAATTTCTTTATGAACAATTTTTATTTCTCTCACTATACAGTGTTCATAGTGTAAGGGAAGTATTGTATTCAACCATAAATATCGTTCCGGATTTTTGCGGATATATTTTGACATGATAGCGTTGTTATTTTAAACGGTGGAGGGCTCTAAAGTTATGCAAAAGGTTTTCCCACATTCTAGCAACGTGGCAGTATTTTTTTCAGAAAATTTTCTCAATGAAAATGTTAGCACTTGAAAATGTGAGTATCACTTTTAATAATATGATATTCTCCGAGTTACAGCCCTTCGCAGTATGCGCAGCGTAAGAAATGTATATTCAGGCGCAGTAAATTAGACATTTCTTTCGTTTAATGCTCAAGTGATGAATGTAGATTGGTTTCCAGTACTAAATACAGCCAAAACTACAATTGGCTTCACCCCCACCCCTCTTGTGAAGCCATCTTAGAAAAACTTTCAAATCTTTTCTTTCCGCAATCTGCCTGAAGCGGAAAAATTATTGAACAAAAAATGATGTTTGATTGTTGCAACATCGAGAAGTTGATATTCCAAAGCGGTAAAGGGCGCCAAAGGTACCAAAAGTCAGTTTTTCTGTGGCGCGAAATAAGTTATCCTTTTTCCCAGGAATTTTCCATAAATGTACATGTGTTGGTCTGAACGTGTAACAACTTGCATTTCATTGCATTCTAGGTATAAGTTTGGAGAGAAACTTCATGAACAAACGTTCTACTCTGTTCGTACAACATGTCCGATTTTTTTTTGTTTGGGAAAAAAGTCGTGGATTCACCTGTTTTCTTGTACCTGTTTATTATTGTACAGTAGTACATTACATCTTCGAGCATCGCGCTATCAATTAATGTCAAATAATTTTCATTTTCGATTTAGAAAGTACTTAATCCATAACTGGCATACAACATTATTCGCATTCACATTGATACAAAAAAGCCAATTTCACGAGGAAATGATAGCATAAAACAGATTCTTGGTAGCTTTGGAGCCCTCTACAGCCTTGAATATCAATTTCTCGGTATCGTAAAAATCAGAAATGAGCTCTGATCAATTTATCACGTGACTCCCTCTTTTTTGTTAGCTTTCCGACGCTCCTTCTGCTCAAATATAAATAACTGTAGAAACCAAAAATATATTGGAAATGATTTGGAAACCGCTTATGAAAGACGTTATATTGCACCTATTCTATGTTACATTGAAATTTCACAACTCTATGCATTTTATTGACACCTGCTATCAGCTTGACTTTCGAAATTATTCACACTATAATATAGCCTGTTTTATAGTCACACTTGATGTCACATTAACTATTAAAATTTGCCCTGAGAGTAGTCTGTGATAAAGTGATGGCGTCACTTGAGTCTTAAAATTTCGGATACTTCTGCAAGTTGAATATATATGTATGATACATATTTATAACCAGAAAAACAAGGTATCCAAAAACAATACAGTGTGACTAATAGATCGCGAGGAAAAACAATTATAACATGTTTCAAAATAGCGGCTGAACGCCAGTGTTGGGTCCCCACTTTTTGGATTCTGACTTATCTAATGAACATTAACCACTGTGCAAGACTAATTGCCGAGGATAATATTTTTGAGGTAACGAGGTTTATTTCGAAAATTTTACTGTTCTAGTAAGGGAAGTAAAATTGGGAACGTTTTTGCTTTCATAGTTGCCTATCGTTTCAATAAATACACACCGCTCCCCCTTAGAGAAAAGCTTTGACTCCTGTTGAAATAGTGTTTCCACTGATTGATATTCCTGGTATTGCAATTTTCAATATTATTGGCTCAGAATATAAAAGAGATTATGCGGCTTGCCGTGATGAGTATCATGTTGAATTTGAGTTGTATATTTCATAGCCCATGTCAAACCCTACTTAAATAATAAAAAAAACACCTAAATTGTATGAATAATATCTATATCTACACACACAAACCGTTAAATAAGTAATTATAATTATAATTTGACTTATTTAACACCCATGTACACACAAAACTTGTATTTCCTCAATTCAAATAATTGGATGTTATACCAGCTGCCTCGACATTTGTAATAGGCTTTAACAAATAAATCCAACTTTAAATGTCTCGCAGTATATTCAAACCGTCCTTCATCTCTTTTCAGCTACACAGTAAGAAGATATCTTAATCAAGGCATGCATTCTATTTGTTCAATTTAATCAATCTATTTTAATTCTAATTAACCTAAGAATGACGTGAGCTTTGAATTAAGAAGAGGCATTACGTACAGAGTTTATTTGTGTTTCTTTATTCTTACACTTGAGTTGGAAGACGAATTAACTAAATGGAAAATCTGATAATAGTGAATATTCACCACTAGTGGATTCAAGCTGCGACAATTTAGGGGAGGCTGGAAAATTTTCATTGGGAAATAGCAACCCTATGGGAATGATTCTTAATTATGCGAATAACAATACCCTAGTTTAAGTCCCTCTTCTCCGCAAAAATGGTTTTTTCACTCTTTTTAGGGACAGTTTTTGAGTTTTTTCTCAAGCCCCTTACACTGTTTGCTAAAGTACAGAAATGTAGTCATTTTATTGTCAATGTACAGAGAACCCACAGTTAAATTTTTGTGAGGTCACGTTCACCCCCTCCTGTAGTTTATTCATGGAATTTGATCTTGAAATTTCAGAGACTTCTTAACGGGAAAAGCGGACAAAAATTGGGCAATAAAAGTGGTGTACTTTTTCTCTATATATTTTATATATTGACTAACCAGCTGTTTCATATGTGAACAAGCCCGATGACTGAACATATTTCCATTATTTTAATCACAGTTAGCATATAACATTCTAACAAATTTTATAATGAACGATTCAATCGATGCAGTATTTAAAAGAAAATCCAAATGTTTCTAGAAAGAAATTTAATAATTATAACCTAAACTTCTACCCTAATGAAGTAATGAATTAATACGAAATAGAGGTATGAATAAATTGTGTACTTTTATTGGCCCAATTTTTGACCGCTTTTCCCGTGTCGTACGATGTACGATGTACGATGAAGTTATTGAATTTATATATTATCGATATGATAAAATATGATAAGAATTGATGGACATATAAGTGAGTTTTCATAAGTAAAATTGATTTTATGATAAAATTATCGAATTTAAATTCATTCCATGTACAAAAATTTATATGATTAAACAGAATAATAATAACATTTAAGGGAATGGATTTTTGAAAAAAAAAGTGTTAAATTAGTATATTGTGCAACGAGCATGGAATGACACGCATTTCTCACGAGTATGAAAATTACGGTACGAGCCGAAGGCGAGTGCCGTAAATCATACAAGTGAGAAATGGGCATTCCATGCTAGTTGTACACTATACTTTTTCTACGACCATAGCGACATTTCACTTTCAACAAGCCCCACATTATATGATGACGTTATTATAAAATATGAACAAGAACATCGATTATATATTTCGAATCATATATTCAACATTAGTTTATTTATTATTTATAACATTAAATGTTACATTTCCACAATGATTGACAGTTATATTTGGACTTTTATCACTTTCAATTTCCACAGTTAAATTTGCCTGATTTTTCCAAGCCTTAGAAGTTGAAGGTAAATTTTCTCTATTTTCTATTCTATTCTCTACGTCAAACTTATTTTTCATCGATTCATCGATGTATCCTTCTGCTACTGCGGTTGATTTCCAGACACCATGTCTTTTTAAAGAGGCTATGTCTACCTCAGCATCGACAAGAATTGTTGCAGAAGATCTGCGGAAAAAATGACCAGTATACAATTCAGCATTGGGTAGTTTCAAGAATTTGGCAATACTTTTCCCCATGCTTCCAAATTTATTTATTCCAACTTTTTGTATGGTGCATTTGCCTTTCTGGTAATTCAAAAAGAAGGAAGAGTCCTTGACATGTAATGGGCGAAGATCGGTATATTTTTTTATTATTTGGTGATATTTTCCAGTAATCGTAAAATTTCGAACAATTTTTGTTTTGGTGTCTGGTATCTTTATAACAAGAGAGCTGATCCCAAATCGTTCAAATCATCAATTTTCATTTGGTGTAATTCATGCCTGCGACAAGCACCCATTATTCCTATTATCAAAGCAACCTGCAAAAAAATATTGTATTAATTTATTATCTAATTATAAATAATAAAAAAGACCTTTTTCTTGGTAGTCCGATGCGTTACCACGGCGCCACGGACTTGTCAGTAAACAATGAATTGATGGGGACACTAGTATGCTTACTTGAAGAATTATTCAACTAATGCTTTAAATGTAATTTTTTTTTTAATGTTATGTTCGTATACTTATGTACTTACTTTGGTCATTAGGAATTCATCATCCGGTGCATCTTTAATAAAGTTGCTTATTTCCTGAGATGTGAAAATTTTTGATTTTTTTGGTCGGTATCCATTCAGGAAAACTCGTAATTTAATGTATTTGGAAATATCCACATCATAATTTATGCTGAGAGTTGTCCGTAACATTGAATATTGTGTCCATAACGTTGTGGGCTTGAAACCTTTTGATTTCTCAGCAAAATATGCCATCAAAACGCTCTCGGAGGACGATGATGTTTTCATACAGCTCCTCCAGTTCATGAATAAATGGTAGCCGATTTCGTACTTTTTCTTAGATTTTTCTGGCAATAAATTTAAAGAAGCCAGTTTGGCATTCTCCAAAATCTCTGGAGGAGTCAAACTCAATTCGCTATCACTTGAAACTTCCATATTTTCAGATAAACTTCGAATCATTGTATTGTGACTTTGTTGATAAAAGATTTCTGACAATATTGACAACTAATTCATGGCTTGCTTCAATTGAGCATTAAAAATCGAGAATTTGGAATTGATTCGAAGTCAAAAGTTCAAAATTCATAATCATAATCATAATGAATGATATTTGATACACATTATTAGTGGTGAATTTATTTTTTTTAATTATCCTGGGCGAAATTTTACCGGAGTGGTCTATTTGGGCTTTATATTTCAGCAATACCTGTACGACAGCCTGTATTGAAATGATCATTACAGTACCGTTTGTGATGTAGAAATGAAAAAGTGTATAATTTGGGGTCCTTTTGTCTACACATTTTTCCCCGTCGAATGAATCCTGTTTCAGCCGGATCGGTTCATATTCAAAAAATCGATTTAATCGAGTTATTTTTATATCATATTGACTGCACTATTTATTGTTGTGTTTACCCCGCATAACTTTATCAGTTGATAACACATGCCTGGAAAAATATTCCGTTTCATTTCATTCTAAAATTTCCAAATGGAAACACATCTAATTCCTTTCAAAAGATAAGGTGAAAATTTACATTTGGGAGAATCACAAATGGTTCATACTGACATAACGGTTGAGCTGTAATTCGATTTCCAATTTATTTTATTCCAGCTATCAGCTCATAACCACAAACCGAGAGCATAGAACAGAATAATGCGGATGTGAAATTTCTAATAAAGCTAACACTTTACGTAATGATTCCAATCCAAGCAACGTCGGCTGGTTCGGAAGGTTCAATTAGACGTTACGCTTTAGTTCGCAAGGAAAGGAAGAGAGAAGGGAGCATTTCAGAGCGAGGCTGAATTGCGGGAACGTAAAGGGGGAGCATGGCAGTGATGTAAGGGTTGCTTCTTACATCCTGGGGCCGGGATCAATACAGATCAGGAGCCGCCCTTACCCATGTCAGTCGCCATCTCGCCCTCACAACTCCCTTATACCGATTCCATTCCGCCTTCACTTATAAAGCATGTTAAGATGATAGTTCTGTTAGATTTTAGATAGGATTACACAATAGAAATGATTTTTCTGGATTTGGGTTCTACTGAGATGTCTTACACCATCCAAATAACTTCTCTTACGTTCAGGTTATAATTCCAATTCAAGGGATAAAATCTTGTATCTTCTGGAATCACAGTTCTAGAAGCTGTAATTATGGAAGGTCTTAAAGGGAGGAGCTTTTATCAAAATAAGAGGAACAGCTTATGCGAACACTGGTGATTTGATGGACATATTCAGTTTCCAGATTTACAGTCATTCATAGAGGAATACTTCATAAGATTCTCTTTCGAATATATATTAACCCAACGGAGTTTGAAAAATTACTATACGCCCTATTACTTCAAAGCTCATTGTGAAGAGCACAGTTTCTAGATGAGACATCTTGTTTTTAATCACATGAGTTTTTTAGGATCTTTCGATTGGTTTCTAAAAAATGCTTCCTAGAATTCTGTAATCGATTCTGGGATTGATTTCATGAAGGAAGCAAATTGGATTGGAGTGTAGTGTATGAATTACATGCATATACTTCATTCACCTAATTCATATAATTAATAATCACATAAGTAAACACCTTATTATGCTTTGGAAACATCGAGTCAATTATATTGATAGCATATAGAACGCAGAGGAAGTTTTTAATGAAACCAGTTAATTTGGATTAGTGGTATTAAAAAAAAAGACAAATGGCTGTGGTATTTCTCCCTTGCGATTGACAAATTATTTATTTCGGTACTGATTCTCATTGCATGAAGAAAAATGCTATAATAATTATGCTGAAGCTATCCCACAAATTTTCAATAATGATCACCCATACAAACGAGTTCGAAAATGAGGGATAAGTCAACAAAAAATTAACAGTTTCGAAGATCATTAACTTTCCTCGTTCTCTCTTCGTTAGCTCAATTAGAGCAAAATCACACGTGCTTCAAAAAATTCTATGAATACCTTCCCACATATTATACATTTACTCTATAACGACGAATACAACATTGTCAGATAAAGATTTTTTTTTCTTTTCATTTATTCATTTAACATCGACTTGGTGAGCACACTCTCCCTTTTGGACATTTTGCTCTGGTACTCCAACCAAAGTTAGGCATCTTTAACGAGTTCAATATTCATGGACTCGAAACCGCGGGCTTATCGTCCCCTCTGAAGGACAGCATATCTCCAAAATATCTTGTGATCATTGATATATTCGCCTAAGAACTATGCTAATACTACTTCGCTGCCTTTGTGCGGACTTTCAACATGGGTTTCCCCTGCATGAGGTTCCCCATCCAACTACTAAAATCACTCAATATTGCTTAACATCAGATATCGAAAGACAATCTGCTGTCAACCCTGTTGTCATAATGATACATTAAAACACCATAATTTCCAAAAATTGAATAGAATCTGCCATTAGGCATTTGAGCATTTAAGCATTTAAGTTTACTATGGTTTCCATTCGAAAAACTAAAATGAACTCCAAAATTATCACTTGACGGGGGGCGTCGCAATAGTCTGTATAGATTCAGAAGGGCTCAAAATGGATATTTTCGCGAAAATACGGAGAAAATGCTACGTATAGACAATATTTAGCAGACATTAATCTAGAGCATCAATCTAGATCAAGAGTTGACAAAGATTGCTTGAACTACTAAGCAATGGATGATTGACCGAAATCTCGTTTACGTTTGTGTTTCGAAGTGTCTTTGGGTATTATACGACAATGAATAAAGAAGAAAATACGCACAATATTCGATATTGGATTAAAACTCATCTTATAATGATCACTTATACCAATGCCACATAAATGGAAATGTGACCCTGACGTTTAGGTCATCATCTTATTCCACCGTTCTTCGAGAAATTTGATCGTTGTAACAACATAATGTCCAGAATCCAGAATTGATTGTATTGAGATGTTTTTCATTCAAGACGTACTTATAGTCAAAATATTAGATTAACAAAGTATCGAGAAATGGTATACTAATTTCACAATTCTTTCCATAACTTTTCGATAAATTTGTGCTCGACAAATTATGTGTTTGAATAAGAGTGTTTGGATTATCTTTTTTTCAAGGTCAGGGAATGGTTCAGTCGAGTGATCAAGCAGACTTATTTGTACAAAGACAAATATGCCATAGAGAATAGCTAGAAAATATCAATTCTAAACACTGACAATTGGACAGAATTCGAGAGAAAAAGTGTTGCTGGAGGTCGTTTTGAACAATACGTTCGTTAATCAGAAGTGATTTCGCTTTACTCCAAATTTAAGTAAAAACGAGACTAGCTTCAGAAACTGAGAAACAGGTTTCGGAAAGAATTATTGTTATTGTTGTTATTGTATGAAGGACACAATATTTGAGTGTATTATAGAATTGGGGTTCATGCTGGACCTGTTTCGCCAGCTCATCATTTTCATCCTTCAAAAGTATTTACTTTTCCATTTTTGTTTGAGCAGATATGATTTTTAACTGACTTCCTTCATGTCAAATTAAAATTCATATTATATTATATACAGTTTTGTTCAGAAAACTTATATTCAAATAAAATATCTGCATATTATTAGATAAAACATAACATCATGAAAAAAACCTTTTCAAGTGCATTTTCAATCACACCGTAGATATAATGTTTGTATAAAAATAAATGTGATTGAAGTTATTATTACAAAGTATGAGATCTTTGTCAATTGTCTCCATTAAAGCTTTTTCTTATAATTCAGCATAGATTTCTGGTAATTGGAATGAATCTCTAAGTTTATAAACGAGAGGAGAGCTGAATTTGAAGTCATTTCACAAGAACACTATGTAGTCTCAACTTGTTGATGCCTACATTTGAAAATGAATTCCTGTTTCTATAGTGGTAGTTTACTACTACAGTAATAAATTCCTTGTTGTCTGATTAAATTTCATTTAGATAAACTATTCTAGATGATTATAAATTATTTTGTTGATTCTGAAGTTGTCATTACTATTGTTTATAAGTTGTTATTAAGTTACGTTAACATAAGATATAATATTATAAATAAAAGAATAAGAAAATAGAAAAAGGAATGTAGTTATATCCGTCCTAATAAGGAGAAAGTGTATTTACCATTTCAAAAATTATATCATAACATTACAGGTGTATTTGAGACAAATACTCGAATAAGTTGTTCAAACTTCAATGCATGTACCTGAAGCAGGAAATTTGTAACAAATGTAATATACACACCATGTTAAGAAACCTAAAATATAATAGAACTATTAGTAGCGTATGAAACTGTGGCGCCTCGAGTGGTTGTTAATTGAATTAAGTTCGGAGTCTGAATACTCAAATCAACACTAATTTAGCACCCGCCTACTAATTAAATAACATGGTAAAAGTAACTTTTCAATTTCGAAGTACTTCATCACTTATGAGTGAAACCCATCAAAAGCTATAGTATTTAATTCAATAAATGTTCTAAAATCAAATAGCGTCAATAATTTTAGTGAAATTTGATAAACAGCCCCAGGTCAAAACTATACAGGCTACGTAAAGATAGGTTATACTAAGAATAAATATCACCTTTAGATTAAATTTTCAAATTCAATTCAATAAATGATGATATCATCATTATCATCCTTCACCAATATTACGTGTTATATAATTTATTTTTCACAATTCTTCAAACGGTATGACCTGAATCAACTCCTATTGGGGCTGCGAACTCTTTTACACAAGCAGATATCGAGTTTCATGTTTACTTATCACGATCGTAATAATATTGAGAAGTTACCGAGGTAGATCAAGAAGGAGGGGATGAGTGAGGTACGTGTACAGTAGGATAAGAGTTACTTACTAATAAATTTAATAATGGAGAATTGGTCAAGTCTTTTTGATCATTTAAAAATTTTCCTGTATTTTTAATCTTATTAATTTCAATTTTTTCTAAGTTGTTTAATACTTTACTTTTAACTTCAACTGACTTCTGAAGAATCTCAAAATCATCTTTGAAATGATGATCAGCTCATTTAATATGGTTAACAACTTTTGAATCTCCTTTGTTCAAATTAAAATGTTCTTTAATTCTAGTCCTAGAATTAAAGTCACCGAGTGGTGAAACATGTCACGTTTTGCATAATAAAAACGAAGATTGTGAAAATTTATTACAAGTGAATTTTTATTAAAACTATGTATAAATTTTCACCTAAACCAAAACTAAGCGGTTCATCAAAAAATGCATGGTGAAAGAAATCTTTGTAGAAGAAGAAAAATTCAATTGATTCACAACAAATAGTAAATTGAGTTTTTACTTAGTACGCTATCATTTTTGAACTGTTTTGATCGTTATTATGCTTTGCATTGATTCCAATTGAATAAAGGAATCTTGTCGCAATGTTCTATGAAATGTATGTCGTAATTACATAACACTGCAAAAAAATATCGTGTAATGCAATTTCTTACCCAAAGTAGTTTTTGAAAGTTTACAAACAATACGAAGGTATTTCATGTTTTGTAATCCACTGAAAATAGGAAAGAAAATGTTTTTCTAGCGTAAATTGATAATTAGAAGTTCAAAATTATTCCATATTCTAGGTTTTATTGTAGCTGAACAATAAAATAGCTCATTGTTCACAAATATTATAACTACACTGAATGCCTATAGCTAGAAGAGCAAATTGCAATCGAAATGAACGCTATCGAACGCTTGCTCTCTTATCAAGTTGACTCTATTGGCAATTCTAACATTCTGATCGCATCAGTCGTTCCAGTTGTAGAAACCATTATTCCGACGTTCCATAATATAGACTTTATAGTAAATTCAAGTATAGATAATGTATAGACGCAATAGAGCAAAACTGTGGGTTGCAGTTGAGGTAGAAGGGGGTGAAAACTGTATTCGGAATACATATTCAAATTCCCAAATGAGGCAACGCAACGTTCTATGTGAATATATTTGCTCTGAACCGTTATCTGTAGCCCTTCCAGAGCTGATTTCTAGATGAACCGCCTTTGATATTGAAATTTGCTAATACTAACTTATAATTTATGTCCTATTTTGTGCGAAAACGCTATTTTCTTCATGAAACTGTTACATTTTACTACAAACTTACCAACAATTAATTAAATGGATATAGATTACAACTAAAAAAAGTATAGGTACATTATATAGGAATGTTGTGAATTAATTACTATTACTACTACTTCTACGAGAGCGGGTACAGTTGTACCAGGTTTATCGTATATATATCTTCTCAGACCTTTATAAGTTGTGATACATAAATTTTCGTAGAGTATTAGATTATACTATATTTACGCAGTGCTTGATGGAGATTCCTTTAACTCTTCTTTTTCAAATTTTGTTTACTCGTATCTACCGAGATTGGTTACATTATTTCAAAGCAATAAACACGTTCGCATTAATATTACCATGAACAAAGTGACACTCTAAAATAAATAATAAGTTATATTTTTAGTCAATTATAGTACGAGACCTAATTAATATAATAAGAAACCGTTTCTTTTCTCAATATCAATTTGTTTACGCTATCACCCTTTTTTCACATAAATTTTTACTAATCTTAAGCAATTATCAGCTGCGTTGTAGTCATTATCATAAATACATACATAATAAATTTACTGTACCAGAAGAAACAGTATTACGTCCGAAATTATTCCTAACATACATCAATGATATGCTGAAAATTCTGTTTTCTGGTGACATGATATCCTATGTCGATAACACTGTCCTACTATTGAAAAGTAACACCTGGAACCAAAATAACAATTGAAGCGACAAAGACCTTTATACCATAAAACATTAACTGGATAGCAGCTAAGTCTAAATTTTAGCAAAACTAAATTAATGACATTCTCAAACAATGTAGCTGATCAGCCAGACTTACAAAATATCATATTTCACTCTAAATGTGACTTAAATAGTTGTACCTGTAGAAGGGTCATACTCAAAACAGAAAATATTAAATATTTAGGATTAATTATAAATCACACACTAAAATTGGACAATCACTAAGTATATCACCAACAGTCAGCCCATAAAAATTTTGAAAATTGCATAGAAATCGTTAGTAGAATCAGTCCTTCCTTATAGAAGTATAATGTGGGGTGGAACCTATGAATGTCATATAAAAACGATAATATTAACAAAAAATTGGATATTACAAGTAATAATGTCAAAAAATTGCAGGACACCAACTGATCAATTATATAAGGAGAATAGTGTTTTTAATCTGAAACAACTATATATCTTTAATGTTGCTAAGTCTACTTATAAAAACAAATTGAGGACAATTATAAAATTAACACCAGGCAAATAGATAACTAAAACATTCCAAAACCAACATCAAGACTTTCTGTAAGAGTGTAACAGGACCAAAAATATACAATATGTTGCTCCAGAACCTACTAAAAACTATAGGCACTTCTGCCCTATTCTGTAAAGAACTAAAAACTATCATACTTACTAATACTTTACAAATATAACAATAATAACAAATACTTTTATCATTTTCGTTGTAATTGAGACGTAGATAATAAGCGTATGTGTTAGTGTGACCTATATTTCCCGAGAATTTATATATAATTCATACCTAGGTCAAGAATGATTATTAAATTTAGTAAATACCTACTTACTACTTTACTTCATTAATATTAATAATTGATATAACGTAATATTATTTCATATTAGAGTTTATAATTTCACCCCTGATAATTTAATCCAGCATAACTTGCAACTATCAGTACACAAAATATTAATTATTGGTAATTTGATTATGCACAACACGGTTTCCTTTGAAAATCAAGTGCGATTCTCTAAGTTCTTTTATTAAGATTGAGTGATCTAAACTGTCAAATGCTTTGGATAGGTCTAAGCAAACAGGTAAAGTATTGTTGTTGAAAGATAAAAACGCATTGCGAAATGTTTTGTACCCGGCAAACTCAGCAGTATGCCATACGTTTATATTAGGCTATATAGATAATTTAAATAATATGAAAACTATTTTCGTCAAAAACGTTTTTTCGAAACAAAGGGGCTTTCCGGAAATCATCAATAGATAAAATTTTCTTAAAATAACCTAGGCATGACTCTTTTTATTGTATGCTTACTAAATACCCTATATTGATGTATTGTTATCCAAATGATTTTCTTGAGCTAATGATGATTCCAACAAATATTCCAAAGTAGAAGTAACAATTATTGCTTTGAAACGACTATAAAACCAGTTCAATGGGCGAGATAATGAAGTGAGCAAACGAGACTAGTCTCTACATTTAACGGCGAATATAAAACATCGCATGAAATACAAGTAAGCTCTGGAATAATTGAGAAATGTAATATGTACGTTAGTGCAGTGTAAATTTAGTAACGAACTCTCAGCATAACTAGCTCTTACAGCATCCAACCTGTTTGTTTTCCCACTGGAGCACGGGAAATCTTAGACGGGGTCACAGGTTACACTTTATCTCTTGGTCATTCCTTTATCTGTTGTAACGTAAGTTGAAGAAAAGGGTGCATATTAATTAAATATCATGACCGGACCTGTTTACACCGCTTGGCTCTAAGCGCAATGTGCATGTGGACCCTTCGTTTCTATACTGCAACATATGGTATTTATTTGGTATGTGAGAATTAAAGAAATGTAATAGAATCATGAATTTTATGTGAATAACAGATGATAAGCGCTGAAATAACGAGCCGGGTGGTATTCAGTAGATACATCTAGGTGATAGTTTGATATAGAAATAGATTTAGTAATAACTATAGTAAGTTCTATAAGTACAAGAGATAAAAACATTATTTTGCCATTTAGATAGTAAAATAATTTTCTGTACTACTGTCAAAAAACTTGACATCTATGCATCTCTATCGATATGTGAACCCACAACAAACCGTTTCTATATAGTAACGACATAGCAGGTTACCTTAATGCTGTGAAATATACAGGGTGTAAATAAATAACTGCAAAAAAATTCAGGAGCCGATTTCTTGTTGAAAAATAAGGTGGGTCTTTCATATAAAATTTTTCTCTAAATCATTTCGTTTTCGAGATACAGGGTGTTGATATTGAAAAAAAAAATTGTTTTTTGCAAATATCTTCGGAACCGTTCATTGTACAGAAAACAGCTTTCGTAAGCAATCTTTACTCGTAGTATGCTATGTTTTGTGAGATAAAAAAAAATTTTTCATTCATAATTGGTGAAGATTTTGAAGGGGTAGTGGTTGTTTTTCTCCCCAACTTCTACGACACTGAAAAAAGTACGGTTTTAAGATGCCCATTTGAGCCGCCAATGCTTTTTACACAAAAAAGGTACTCATGATTATAAGCTCCAAAATCGACCGTTTTCGAGAAAAATTAACTTTTATGTTGAAAAACATGGTCAATTCTTTGAAATAAAATTTATTTTTTACTAATTAAACAAAATTTATTTAAACGTTAGAACAAGTAACAAAACCAAAAAATTGACCATGTTTTTCAACATAAAAGTTGATATTTCTCAAAAACGGTCAACTTTAGAGCTTATGACCAGGAGTACCAATTTTGTGTAGAAAACATTGGCGGTTCAAATGATTGTCTCAAAACTGTACGTTTTTCAGTGGCGTAGAAGTTGGGGAGAAAAACACCCACTACCCCTTCAAAATCTTCACCAATTATGACAAAAAAAATAATTTTTTTTATCGCGCAGAACATAGCTTACTATGAGTAGAGAATGCTTACAAAAGCTGTTTTCTCTACGATAAACGGTTCCGGACTAAATTTTTTTTTAATCTCGAAATCGAAGCCTTCTACGACATATGTTTATGGGAACTTTTCTCCTTAAAAACATCCGTTCTATCTTCTGTTGAAGTTTGTCTACAAAAAACTGACTCACCCTGTATAAGGAATAATTATTTTTGTACAACTGTCAAAAAAAGTTGACATCTTTATCGATAGGTAAATCTATTTTTTTCTTCCTAGTGTTCTTTGTATAACTATTGCATGAAGTGTATATTTGTTGCACGATGCATGCTGAGTGTAACGAATACGCTTTTTGCACATGTTGCACACAACATCATTTCTACCATCAAATTGAATTTGTTTTCAAATGCTACGGTGCACCCTATCATTTTTTGGACCCCGAGTAACGGAATTAAAAGCAATTCCTACATTTTTAAAATTAATCCTCGATGAAGAGGTAGACGACCCGGGTGTCACGCGCACCAGGTGCAGTGTAGCATTTTTTGGACATCGAATCCGTGCTCAGCGACCCCAAAAACACCCGAAAAGAGAAATTGGGCTGATTTTACTGATTATTGTTCTAGTTTTCACAAATTGAAAAATTACCATTTGGAAAATGCATTTTTTACATGCATTTTTGAGTGCATTAACACCCACAAACGCTCACTAGTAGATTTTATTTATACATAATTTCACTTCGATTGACGCCTCATTCATTAGATTCCGTTGACTAGAATTTTTTTTCGAGATTTTGGCGATTTTTCGTCTATATTTCCTCGACTAAATAGATACGTTTTGGTTCGTAGTAGCTGCTGGAAGGTGTAATTCTTCTTCGAATAAAGAAGTTAATACCATAATTATTATTATATTATTATTATTATTATTATATTCAGTGTTGAGTAATTTTAATCTGCTCAGTCTCGTATCTTCACGAACTCTTCAACCCAATTAAAATATGTTAAAGATACATGAATGTTCAAGTAGTCCCAGCTTAACATGAATAAATACATTGATTCATATCTTCTTCGCATTATATCGAATCGTTATAGACCGCGCTGCGTCCATCAGTTAGTATTAAGACAAAGGGCTCGAACTGAACCATAAGCAGTTAGCTAGGAACGACTGGAGGAGGTAAGGAGTGGGCTTGTAGGGTTCCTAGGCAGGTTGGAATATGTAATCCATTTCTCTGGAGAACAATGCTTTATTACACAATAACCCTCCTGTGAAATTAAGCCTTTATGTTCCAATATATTCATTACTCATCTACACTATTCCTACTCCACAGACCACCTTTAACTTCACTTCTAACTATGGTCGGGATAAATTACTTTATTCTCTTACATGAACTCCATTTTCTCAAATATTTCACTAAATAAACATGTTACGAACCATCCAGACTGCTACAATTAAAATTTATGGAGGGCATTCCATTATTGTGAATTATTACAACTGCAAAACTCCATACCTAATGCTCTCTAGCTTCGTGTAATATCTTCACCTGTCTCTACAGAACAGCTAACCGTATCCTCATACTGTCTTGCTGTGATATATAGACTGTTTTGAATTTACTTCTTTGAAACGTGTCATAACCACGTCGCGTAATATAGCAGGATTTACAGGGCATAATCACTATAGAGACTTCTTTAGTTCGATAGTTCGATGGAAATCAGTACTGTAGTAAGCTGAATTAATTGGACTTCATATAGGAATGAATGCAGTATAAATACAGTATTAGCTCAGAAACGTTAGGTTTGAGAGTAAGGATATGTTGATCCTGCATTTTTTATAACTTTACCGTATACTATCAAGAGTCAGGGGCTTGTTTGAAGTTGAGGCAATGTTACTTTTTACAAAATTAACAATGATAACTAATATTAACTGCATAATTAGTGATACGCGAGAGCAAGAAAAGAGCGATAGTTGACTCGGTCTTTCGGTTAGGATAAGTAAATCTCGCTCTGGCACTCGTTCTTGACTACGAGAAAAGAGCGAGAAGTTACCAGTTCTCGCTCTTTTACTTGTTATCCTCGTTCTCGTTTATAAACAAGTGAATATACATTTTCTCGTTCTTTAGACGCGCTCAACATCTTATAACATGCAAGGATGCAAATCATTGAACCCCAGCACAGTCATCGACATCGTCAATCACAATACGTAGTAGAGTAGTAGTAAGACTTAGGTTAGATTAGAGTACCTAATATTCAAAATTCATGTCTCACATTATTTTATGGTTTTGATAATATCGAAAATGATAATACGAATGGTTCCGGTACATCACAGTCACAAAGACGAATAACAATTTGCAACCCTCAGAAAAAAATCGCCGGTTTCACAGCAACAGAAAAATAAATAGATTTAACAAATACTATGAAATTAGATCGAGAGATTCATTGGCAATATGTTTATTATGTAAAATAACCAACAATGTGACAATCTTACGAATTGTAATGGAGGAATCGCTTCAGTGTCGTAGTAATAATCTATATAAAATTTCAAAATTGTTAGATCCTAGACAACTTTTCTATTATGAAATTTCACAAAGAGAGCACCTGGAGAAAAAATTCTTGAATTTGAACATGCATGAACATGACACACGAAATATAATGTACTTTTACTTACCTACATTTACACATAAGACCATCGGACCATCTTATGCATTCTTAGCACCAACATTATACAACAATTTACCGAAAAATATAACAAATTCTAAGTCAATAAGTATCTTCAAAAAGAAATTATACAATCATATTATATCACTAGAAAGAAATTCAATTCATAATGAAATAGATATAAACAATTCGCAATCAGTTATAAGTTAAAAATGTAATATAAACAGTTAGGTTAATAATAATTAAAAATATTGTATTTATATGTACATGTATGTATATGTGTATATGTTGGAAAAAATTGAAAGAAAAAAAAAACGTTGGACTTTTTGGTTATATATTGTGGTTTTGGTTATATATTGTGATCATATATATATTATATGAATGTATGTATGTATGAATATGTATATATGTATGTATATGTATGAATGTGTATGTATGCGTTTTGATGTATTACAAAGAAATTAATCATATTACTACAAATTACGTGTGTTTATCGATTCTTAAATTCAATAATTAATGTGTAGATTATTAAGTTAGATTATTTATTCCCTCGAATCTCATAGCGTATGTTTATTCATATATTTACATATTTATTATAGGCTACTGATTCAATATTCATTCGTTCATTTTAATGTATTGTATTTTCTCTGTTCTCACGTACAAGCCTCGGCTTTAGTGAGCATTCTTCGTTTATTTAAGTATACACTTCAATTATTGTAACCAAAATTGTAAAAGTAACCATATGAATAAACGCCATTATCATTATTATCATTATTATCAGAATAACTGAACATGATACAGGGTTCAGCAAAATATATTACCTATTTTATTTCATCAATAGCACATTATTATTTTGAATGAAAATAGTTAAATGGAAAAGTAGGCCTTGTTAATTTTGTTAGAATTGTTGACAGCTATCATAATAGAGAGTTGGTCTACATAACATCGTGTCTTTTGTGTTATGAAATTGATCGCTGTCCGAAGGTGTTTTCGACGTTATTTTAATGACATTCGCTATCCTCAGCGTAAGACTGTTTTGGCTTGGCGCAAGAAATGGAGATAACTGGGATCTATTGTAGACAAAATGTCAAGTGG